>WOAB01000020.1:10870530-11495589 GCA_027886185.1 Rheum nobile
GCGTCCAAGTCATCTTGGCAACTCTTCAACTCCCTGACAAAGCGGCGTTCAGCCTCCTTACAACGGCTCTCAGCCCCCTCCAACTTGGTCTTCAAAGATGCAAGGTCGGACTCTGACCTAGCAGCCCTATCCTCAGCCTTAGCAAACATTAATTTGACACCAGAATACGCCCCCAGGAGGTACTAAAAAGTCTAGAAGAAAACAAAGCCAATCAAAGTTTCATCTGACTGTGAGAAAGAAAAACAAAAGTTGAGATATGACAAAGACGACTTACCTTCCACGCGGAGCACCCTGCTTCGCCAATACAATCCAAGGGAGAGACGTCATCGACTTCGGACTTCAGAGTCGGGTCCTGAGCATGAAAGAGATCGGTAATCGATTGACTGACCGCATCGATCTTCTCGACTCCACGAGCAGTCGTCCCCTTCTTCTTGGGAGTCTCCACCACCTTCACATCACCGGAAGAAGCACCTGTCTTTCTTTTTTAGCCAACTTTGGCCGGGAGCGACGATTCCGCCGGCGTCGATTTACTCGATGAGGCTTTCGCCGCCGCCATCTTCTGCTCTATCAAGCCTTTCCCGGACACTCCCTTCAAGCGGGCACTCGACCGACCAGCCGTAGATGCTGACACGACAGACAATACATGAATCGCAAGCAGACGATAAAATAAAAAAGATATACAAGCGTCAAACTCAAAACTCACACTTAACCCGAGATGATGAAACAGTCGACATGACGTCCTGAGTAGTGGGGGAGGTCAACAACAAGTTGACGTTCACAAACTTCCGCTCTGACGCAGGGATGCTAAGGATGATCTTCGTCAGGCCTTCTGACTGAGTATCTACTTCCAACTCTTCAGCTTCAGGAACTACAAAAAAGAAAAGTTAAGCAAGGGGTTAAAACACATAAAATGGGCAAAAAGAGGTCGAACACATACTCTTGACTCGCCACTCCGACAACAAGAACGAGCAGTCACCCCCCTTCTCCAGAGACGAACGCTCGACAAAGAAAAACTTAGACCCTCATCCACGGTCGTTCACGTCCAAATTAAACACCAGAGGCTTCCGACCCGGACGGATGCGTAGCTGGACACCGGAAGAACTCTTTGACCCTAGCGAGTAGTTATACCACAAGGCGTCAAAATTAAAACCAGCCCCAGATTCGACATTCAACAGGTCCAGAACCCTGAGGATTCGCCACTCCTACGGCATGACTTGACACGGCGCAAGCGCCAGAGTCGCTAAGAAGTCCCTGACAAGGGGGGAGAAAGGAAACTTATGTCCAACCCTAAACGGGTAAACATAGAAACAAACCCATCCCTCGTAGCGAGCGTCGGCCCTCTTGTCCGGATGCGGCAGCCTCGCGACCGTCTCAGGAGGAAAGCCTCCGACTTGGAGGATCTGCTCCAACTCCATCTCCGACAAAGTCCCCGTCAGAGCGTCTGCCTCCTTCAGAATAAAAACGGGGGACCTCGTTCTTGCTCGAGTTCGAGCGAGTAGCGGACGATTCAGAAGACTCGCTGGAGACCATTTCCAAAACAGAAAGAGGAGGAAATCGGAGAGCAATTTTTTTGAGACCTAAAGAAACCTACCAGATGAAGAAGCAAAGGAGGAAGATGAAGCCAAATCGTCAGAAGGCTGATTCGAATTTATGGAGGGAGTCGGCAGGTTGCAGAAACGTCCCATCGTGTCACATGATTACCGCCACGTAGCCCTCGTCTGACGCGCCAAAATCGGAAGGTGGAGATCGTGTGGAGGGGAAGTTGTTTGGACTCCATCCTATAGCAGCCTTGAGCCCAAAACAACTTGGGGCTATTGTTGGGCCCAACATTCTCCAAGAGGATCAAACAAGTAAGTTGGGCCGAGATCCAAGCAGAGTCGGAAGCCAAGAGAAACCAGAAGGAGGCGTCGGACATCTCTCAGACGCGTAGGATCCGACCTATTCCGAAGATCTCGCCCAGGGCATTAAATGCATGATCGGTGGCAACGGCTATGGCATTAAACGCATACATAAAGCTGGCAATCAAGGGCATATCCCTAAGATCTCGCTCGAATTTAATAAGAGGTATTGCGAGACGAGAGTAACGGTCGAAATGGAGCAATTGCCATATATAGATCACGACAAGGCAAGGAAGAACACACACATCTACATCCTGCATTCGCTCGCTTGCTCCGAAAAGAACTTGAGAGTACACCCACTCTGGCTCAGTCTCCCCGAAATCTTGCTCAATCGCTGCCGGTCGTGTCACAAAAACACCTGTCGAGCAGGACCCGACCTTTTGTCCTACAAGGATAAGTTGTACTCTGATCTGATTCAATCATCAATAGATCAATAAAATTACCTTGCTATTTCGTATCTATTCTTTAGTTGTTGATTGTCTGTTTGGTTTGGATTGATTTCTATTACCCGATCGACTCGTTACCCCGTCTAAGGCGATTTAGGTCGTCCGATATTTTCGCCCCAAAACAAGAATTATTACTAGTACTCCCTCTGTCCCTTTTTGATCTTCCCATTTGCTTTGTTTACAATGTTCATAGTTAAAGAGAATCTTTAAGATTTCTTTCAATATATAAGAAAAAATATAGTTATGTAAGGTCTTGTTTGATTCATCTCAACGAGTACTTTGATAATATCAAATAATTATAATTTTTATTAATATATAATTAGAGATATTAACGATACAAAATCCGCATTGGCAAGTGTGCCAACTTCAAATGGGAGAATAAAAAAGGGACGGAGGGAGTATATAAGTTAGAGGCCTAGTACATAAGTCCAGCGGGTCCGAGTTTTGTTGGGTTTGAGTATATAGAGAACAGAGAACGAGATGCTAATAATCCGTTTGAAAAAAAAATATGAGCTAGCTATAAAAAGAATGAGATGCTAAACCCGTACAAAAAAAATGGTTCAAGTGTCAACTAGACCATGTAGTGGCCACTTCGGCGTAAATCCCACATCGAAGAGACAAAAGAATTATTATAAGTATAAGTGATAGGTAATCCCCTACACATTAGCTTAAGCTTTTGTGTAAGAAAGTGGATCCCGATCTTATATCTAATAATGGTTAATCCCGACATCGCACGCTATTTTATTGTCTCATTTAAGATGGTATCAGAGCAGGCTAGATTCTAAATTTATTTCTTAAGTTGATTGAGTCTGGCTATAAAGAGATTGAGAATGATCACATACACTCGTTTATCCAAGTGTCAACCAGACCAAGCCCCTTGTACTTACGGAAAAATGTTAGAATATAACATTCTACATTAAAAAGTTGAGAATAAAATGACATAGTTTATAAATTAGTGGCCTACTCTTTCCGTTGTCATTTGGTTTTTAAATAGAATTCCATTGAGTTTATGTATAACTTACAAGGGCATTTGATCTCATATAAGCATGACCCCAGTCTATTAGAGCGTCAGACTTTAATAAAACTCGATACCACAATCTTTCCACCCCTCTTATAAAAATTATCATACAGGCAATTGCTTTCTATTAATATATAAAACCTTCATAGGCTGACAAAAGGGGGTCCAATGACCCCTTCCCTCTACCCCGTATCATTAAGATATGGTATAAAATATTATTGTAGATTTTAGTCTTTTAATGGAGGATTTTAGTTATAACTTGTATAGTTGTTGGGTTTAATAATGTGTATAAATTTTAACCAAGTCTACTAGATATATAAATCATTTAGAGGTGAGAGTAATTACTAAGAACTTTTGAAAACACTCTCACTATTAATTCCTTTTATTAGAAATTACACAAAAATCATAAATAGTATGTTGCTTTAATTAACAAGTGACATAATTGTAGTTTTATAATACTTTTTATGAGTTGTATTTATACTAAAGGGCGGTTTTTGGAAATATAAATTTCACCCATATCGATAAATTCGTCGATGTAATGTGAACTATTGACAAACTAATATCATTTTAGCCTTATTTTTTAACCTATTTATTCCATACATGCCTTGAAATGTAAATAAATAATATGGTCAATTACCGGAAACCACCCGTCCAATAGGACACATTGCCTGAAACCACCCGGATAATCACTATTTACCAGAAACTACCCGTTAAACCATGTCCGTTACACTGTTACCACCCAACTCGTCATTCTGTTTAAAATTCCGTTAAGTAATTACAGATTTAAGCCAAACTTTTTATTTTCATTCAATTTCTCCACAACTTCAAAACTTGGGTAAAAATTGTAATTAAGCTAAAAATTAGGGTTACCCTAATGGAGCATTCTCCTTCCCGCTACATCGTTGTCCTCCGATCCATCCTCTGTTCGACATCCCCCGCCGGCGACGAGAGCCCGCCAGACTCCCTCTCGGTCGCCGATCTCCCAGCTCGCCATCGTTGTCTCCCCCGAGCTCCTTCTCGTCTCCGACTTCCCCTGTGCGAGCTCCTGCTGCTGTCGTTCTCGCCGTCGCCGAACAGAACTTTCCGGCGTTCGTTTGGTTCGTAAGCGGAATTTCCTGCTTCAGACTCAAAGTCGCAACTAGTGGTACTCTCAATGTCTCAAACAAAGCTCTACAACTCTCGAATTTGACAGAGGAACAACTCGGTATCGATTTCTAGGGTTCAACGGGAATTCGATTGAAATTGGATGCCTTAGATGGTTGATTAGGATGGGTATTTATAAGATTTTGGTAGGGATGGATATACCCAGCATTAACCCTCTCTTAATTTCCCCTAATTCAATCCAAATCGGATCAATTTTGAATCGAGGTGAATTTGCCCTAGAAAAGTGACGAGGTGCATTTGGGCAAAATCCCGGATTTTTCGTCCCCAATTAAGTCGATTAAATGATGATTTACGTGTAGGATAATATTATCTTCAATTCCCTATAGTTATTAGTCCCAATCGGATCCAATGAGCATGTCCAATCCGCCATTGAAGCTCCAAGGAGCTTGCGTGCTTCTACTGTTCGGGTGAGAGAAAGGAGATGATATCCTTTTCGACTAATTACAAAATGGCCCAACGGTATGGGCTTGTGGCAGAAATGCCCTTTTTTACATTGCAAAAATTACAAAAGTTGCCCAAATTAATATTAATTTTGTAATATTATTTTAGCTTAATCGCAATTTTTACCCAAGTTTTGAAGTTGTGGAAAAATTGAATGAAAATAAAAAGTTTGGCTTAAATCTGTAATTACTTAACGGAATTTTAAACAAAATGACGAGTTGGGTGGTAACAGTGTAACGGACATGGTTTAACGGATGGTTTTCGGTAAATAGTGATTATCCGGGTGGTTTCAGGCAATGTGCCCTATTGGACGGGTGATTTTCGGTAATTGACCCTAAATAATATTGTTTTATTTTGTTTTATAAAAAAAATGTATGTATCAAAATTCAGTGTCTCGAAACCAACTCAAAAACACTCAAATGAAGAAAACGAAAAATAAAAGTCGTACATCATTTTTTTTTGGTAGAAACGTACATCATATTACACACACCGTTAATCATGAGCAAAATAATTTATGATACCCTTCCAACTATTTTTTAGGAAACCTCTAAAATATAGAGTGGTTGAGCTTGGGGGTGACTATCCCGATGTAGTAATTTATATGATTTTGTCAAGACTAGAGATTTAAAGTATACATCTTCGATCATGGTATTGTATCCGAAGAAATTGTGTCATTTAATCAAAGGTACAATTATCGAACATGAAATAGGACTATTAATAGAGATTTATAATCCGGGTATTTTAGGAGTCGTAGTCTTTGCTAGAAGTCAACTACGATTAATGAGCTTAATCGGATTAGGTTCATGGCTATAATAATCGGGTCCTATGAGGTCACACACATAGAGTTATCGGGTTGGATCAAACCGAACTGAAAGCTCATGTTGAACATGGAGATTTCGGCCCATAGGCTTATGTTGGGAGATTGGCTTTTATTATTGATGGATAAGAGTTATCATTAATAATTACTAGATAAGGATATATCTTATTAGAAGATATATGAAAACAATATAAAGATATTATATCCATAACTAATGATAAGATATAATAGTATATATGTAATTGTTTCTTATTGGAAACATACAACACTTCCTCTGATCCTTTCCTTTGTACGTACGGCCAAACTCCCAAGCAAGAAGCCAAGTTTGACTTCTCCGTTCGTCGTTCTAGCAGACGAGATCGAAGGCGATCCAGATTTCAGACTCGTGTGGACCAAGTAGAGAAGCCGTGTAACTCTACTTCTACGAGATCCTACAGGAACATTTCAGGCTCGCATCAAACGGTATGTAACTCTACTTCTAATTGATTCATATTGATTCATGCATAAGATCCTTGTTAGATGCTAGAAAATAGTTTTCTGAAATTCCGTTTACACGCATCTAATCACAACAGTGATATCAGAGCCTCTTGCATAAATTGATAGGATCAAAATATTAAAAGAGTTAATTTTGATGCATGTCTTGATTCAAATTAAGTGGTAAGTTGATATATAGGTTAATTTGCATGATTAAAATTATGATTTTGATTGATTGGATTAGTAAAGTTATAGAACTTTATGAACAAATATGCATGTAAAATTATTCTACCCATTCTTGATTCATATGATTTAATTATGCAAGAGATATGATTTTTTGGCATGTTTTAAATCATTAGATGAAGATTTTGATTTTCATAAGATGGATCAATTACCCAATTTTTTTTAATTTCTGAATTTTATGAAACTGTTTCATACAAAAAAAAACAGTACGGACCGAACCAGATTGGATCCGGTTCGGCGTGCACCATGGCTCACTCGGCCGGGTCTGCACAGTGCAGACCGCGGACGGAGCCCTGGGCACCTGCACGGCTTGACGCGGGTCTGTGAGACTCGGCGCGGGTCAAGTGGTCCACGATGGGCGCGGCTCAAGGGCGACTCGATGGGCCCCGGCAAACTGCGGCTGGGTGCGGTTCTGCACAGTGCAGACCGCGGTCTGCGCGTGGTCTGGGCTGGGCTCGGGTCGTTTCTGCGCGGTTCGATGAGAGCAGGTTGGTCCGAGCTGGGCTCGGGCGCGACTCGGTCCAGTTGGGTAGATTTTGGATTTTAGGATATTTTCCTAAAAGGTATAAGATAAGATCTTATTTGCCCAATTGGATAATATTTGATATTATCTACAATATAATTTCCTAAAAGTTGTTAGGATAGAATCTCACTAGATTAAGATAAGAATATTTGATATCTTACCTTGTTTATGCATATCTTATCCAATAATGCATTTTAATAATTAATTATGATTAATTCTATATATTGATTTTAATTTTGAATTAAGAATTTGATATTGAATTATTTATCTCATGAGATGATTTATTTAATTTAATAATGTTTTATTTAAATTTACTTAAATTGCTTATTGTTATTAATTAGATTAATATTGTTGATAATATTTGATATTATTGTTGCATGCATGGTTTTTTAATATTATGATATTATTGCTTGCATGAGGTGACTAGTATGACCCACTTTAGGATAGAAAATACGATCTGCGTATCGTTATGTTTTCGTGTACACGATATGCGTATCATTATGTATTTTTGTAATTTAATTTTCAGTAATTAGATTATTTAGAAAATTATGTATTACAAGAAGTGAAGATCCTATGAAGACCAAGGATGAAGATCCATGAAGGGTACCAAGGATGGAGATCCATAAAGAACAAGACCCATGAAGATTAGATCTTTAATTTCGGTTTTTAGGGGACATACTAGGATCACATTTAATTATTGCATTTTGAATGCTTTATTATTTTAAGCCTTGCATGATTGTTTGTTTATGCTATTTTGTTCACTAGTAAATAGACAACCATTGCATGCTTAAGTCCCTAAAAGAATATTGAGGTATTGTCTTTCCATGTCATAACCCATGAGACCTTTGAAATTCGTTGGATAGGTTTCGCCAAAGCGAGGTGTCCTTCTTTGACCTTGGGATAGTGAGGGTAGATCTATATAAGGGATTCATAAATCTTGATATGGTTATACTCAACAAGAGACCAAAAGGCAAAGTTTTGAATCTTGAGGCATAGAGATGAGTCTGACATAAGATGTGGGCCATCAACCAAGAATTATAAGGAGTTATAATTAGTAAATGTTACTTACCTTGATCACATAAGACTTGAGGAAGTGCCAAAGTATGCTTGGGTCTTATCTGAGATAGGGTCTTGGAATCATTTTATTCACCAGGGACAAACTAAATCTGAATAAATGTGCATTTGCTTAAATTTTAAAGCATGTGTAATTTTGAGCTTTTGCATGTCAAGCATAAACTTATCTGCATATTACTTCCTTTGTAGAAATCATGTCTAATAACGATAACTTGAAATTCACCATGCGCTCGATAGTTGAGAAGAACAAAACTCTGAATGAACTCCAAGGCATGCTCAAAACAGTTGAGCAAAATGTCTAAGTTGACAATAAGAAAGAAGTTCTTATGGTCAACAATGGGAAAGGGTTCAAGAAGGGGCCTAAAGGGAAGCAACAAAACCAAGGGAAAGGCAAGAAAGTTGCCAAACCCAAGGCAGCTGAGAAGCCAAAGGTGGCTGCTCAGCACGACTGCTTCTACTGCAAGGCAAAAGGGCATTGGAAGAAAAACTACCCCAAGTATCTGGAAGACAAGAAGAATGGAACTGTGAGTTCCACTTCAGGTATTTTTGTTATTGAAGTCTTAACAACCAAAGCTACTACTTGGGAATTAGATACCGGATGTGGTTCTCACATTATTTCGAATGTGCAAGGACTAAGAAGTAGGCAGCAGTTGGAGAAGGGAGAGATAGACATGCGCGTTGGAAATGGAGCAAGAGTTGTTGCGCTTGCCGTAGGAGATTATAGTCTATCTTTACCCTCTGGCTTAGTTTTGGAATTAAATAATTGTTATTTCGTTCCTTCAATTACTAAGAACCTTGTTTCGATTTCAGTTTTGCATCTTAAAGGTTTTGAATTTATCATTAAGAATGGAGGCCTTTTTATTTTTAAAAATGATATTTTATATGCCAATTCTCCCATGAGTAATGAACTCTTTGTGTTGGACCTCAAGTCTGAACTTTATAACATTAATACTAAGAGGCAAAAATCGAACTTTATAACATTAATACTAAGAGGCAAAAATCGAATGATTTGAGTGAAGCCTATCTATGGCACTGTCGCTTGGGCCACATTAGCTTGAACCGCATGAAGAAACTCCATAAAGATGGAATTCTCAAATCAATAGATTGTGAATCTTTTGAGACATGTGAGTCATGCCTAATGGCCAAGATGACAAGATCACCTTTCATTGGGACGAGTGAAAGGGCTACTGAGCTATTGGCCCTAATACATACTGATGTCTGTGGACCAATGAGCACAGAAGCTAGAGGAGGCTATCGATACTTCATCACATTTACTGACGACTTGAGTAGATATGGGTATATCTACTTAATGACGCATAAATCTGAATCCTTTGAAAAGTTCAAAGAGTTTCAAAATGAAGTAAAAACTCAAACTGACAAGAAGATAAAGGCACTTTGATCCGATCGCGGTGGTGAATATTTGAGTCAGGAGTTCGATCATCATCTGAGAAGTTGTGGGATAATAACACAACTGACTCCACCAGGCACGCCACAACTGAATGGTGTGTCTGAAATGAGAAACAGGACCCTGTTAGACATGGTCCGATCAATGATGAGTTTTGATAACCTTCCGGTATCCTTCTGGGGATATACCCTCACAACCGTTGCGTTCACACTAAACAGGACTTCGTCTAAGACTGTAGACAAGACACCATATGAGATATGGACTGAAAGAGTTCCAAGTCTATCTTTCCTGAAAATCTGGGGATGTGAAGCTTTTATAAAGCGTTTACTATCAGATAAGCTTGCACCCAAATTAGATAAATGCTTTTTATAGGGTATCCTAAGGAAACCAAGGGATACTACTTCTATAATCCCACAGAGCACAAAGTATTTGTTGCAAGGGATAGTGTCTTTTTGGAAATAGAGTTTATTTCCAAGAAGCCAAGTGGGAGAAATGTTCATCTTGAAGAAGTTCAAGATAAGCAACAAACCCAACAACAAGCTGACATGGACGATGTCGACGAGGAGATTCTAGTATCTGGAGGCATAGTGATAGCTCCATGACCCCCTCTATGACGGCGAAGGACGAAGAGGACGCAATGAAGGTGCGCTCGAATGACCCGATAACAAGAGCTCGCACAAGGGCAATGGAGCGAGCAACACAATCATTAGTCTCGCGGGCGCACGCAAGTGACGCGGGTTCATCTAGTCCTAAATGGGTCCTTCTCTTGACCTATGAAGGATTAGGTGAGGTCCCGCCTTAGTCGACGCCGGACGAGAAAGCATCAGAATGCCGTTCAGTAGAAGTGCACGGTTTGATGTAAACCGTGCGGTGTTGCATGCAAACCGTGCAGCCCAATTGGTTAACAAGTGGTGAAATTGCCACTTGTTAAAGGGAGGTTGTGGGTTCGAATCCCACCTCCAACAACCTACAGGCTAACACCCTGAGAATGGGTTGGGGTGTGTGACCTGCAGGCCTGTTGAGTGTGGGCTAGGTCCGCCGGCTATGCCAGGGGTGACCCCGCCTGGGCTAGTCGGGGGTTGACAGCCCACGGGTCCATGTGGTTTACGGCTTGGGGCCTGATCCTTTCGGATCGTGGGGTCCACTCTCATCACATAGATTCCCAAAGGGAAGTCGTCCAGGTACCGGAACCAATACCTCAAGAACCAGATTCAAATGAGGACCCACAAACAGTTGTGGAAACTGCTCCAGTTGTTGAACCCACACGTAGATCAAACAGGCCAAGGACACAACCAAGATGATATGATGATTTCATCTTGACTGCAAGCCTTGATGTTTTGCTTTTAGAAAGCAGAGAGCCTGCCACCTATAAGCAAGCAGTGACGGGTCCAGACTCCAAGAAATGGCTTAAGGTCATGATATCTGAAATGGGTTCTATGTCTGAGAATCAAGTCTGGGACTTGATAGATTTGCCAGATGGGGCAAAACCCATCGGATGCAAATGGGTTTTTAAACTCAAGACAGACAAAGATGGAAATGTATTTGTTTACAAGGCAAGGCTAGTTGCCAAGGGTTTTAAACAGATTCATGGTACTTACTATGACGAGACATTTTCACTGGTCGTAATGATCAGGTTCATTAGGATACTCATAGCTATTGCCGCTTATTATGATTATGAGATTTGGTAAATGGATGTCAAGACCGCTTTTCTAAATGGATATTTAGAAGAGGATGTGTACATGACACAACCAGAGGATTTTGAAGATCCAACAGACCCTAGGAAAGTATGCAAGCTTAAGAAGTCCATTTATGGACTTAAGCAAGCATCCAGGAGTTGGAACATTCGATTTGATGAAGCTATTAAAGAGTTTGACTTCATCAGATGTGAAGAAGAGCCTTGTGTTTACAAGAAGTTTAGTGGGAGCAAAGTGGTCTTCTTAGTCTTGTATGTGGATGACATACTGCTCATTGGAAATGACAATGCTAGAGTCCGTTAAGGGATGGCTGAAGAAATGTTTTTCAATGAAGGACTTAGGAGAAGCAAAGTACATATTGGGTATCAAGATCTATAGAGATAGATCTAAGAGGGTGCTTGGACTAAGTCAAGAAACTTATATAGATAAGGTTCTTGACAGGTTCAAAATGCAGGAGTCCAAGAAAGGATTTCTACCCATGCAACATGGCATATACCTCAACAAGAAGCAGTGTCCTAAGACACCTACTGAGCTAGAGAAGATGAGCAAGATCCCTTATGCTTCAGCTATAGGATCTATCATGTATGCCATGATATGTACACGCCCTGATGTTGCATTTGCTTTGAGCATGTGTAGCAGATACCAATCGAATCCCGGAGAGGCACATTGGTTTGCAGCCAAGAACATCCTAAAGTATTTGAGAAGAACCAAGGATGACTTCTTGGTATTTGGGGGTGATGACGAGTTAGTCGTTCGAGGATACACTGATGTAAGCTTCCAGACAGATCGGGATGATTTTGAGTCCCAGTCAGGATATGTCTTCATCCTGAATGGAGGAGTTATGAGCTGGAAGAGCTCCAAGCAGGACACAGTGGCTGATTCTACGACAGAGGCAGAGTACATCGCCGCTAGTGAAGCGGCGAAGGAAGCTGTCTGGATTAGGCAGTTCATTGATGAGCTCGGCGTTGTTCCTAGCATATCAGGGGCAATTGATGTCTATTGTGACAACAATGGTGCCATAGCCCAAGCCAAGGAACCGAGTTCAAGCTCCAAATCCAGACATGTACTGAGGAAGTATCACCTTATTCGACACATCGTTGATAGAGGAGACGTCAGGATGTGCAAAGTGCACACAGATGACAACATTGCAAATCTGTTGACCAAGCTTATGCCTAGGCCCAAGCATGAGAGTCACACTAGGGCTAAGGGCCTCAAGCACATTGGAGAATGGCTTTGAGATTGTATTGTCTTACATTATGAACTTTGTTTTATGTATGTCAGACATGTTTTATGCTTGATTATATGATATACATCTTTCATTCTTATTTAATCATTGCTTGGAATTAGATAAAATGTCCAAATAATTTATAATTCGCAAATGGGCTCATCATAAGTGTTTTGGTGAATGAAATCCCATTAAGTGAACTGAAGTTATGAATTATTGAAAGTCCATAGTCTAAGTCATTAACTAGGACATAAATGACTTCATTGAAGACTATATTGTAAGTTGATTGATAGCGCAAGGTTTCATGGGCTATAGGGACATGGAGATGTCTAGTCAATTACATAGATATGTAAAGATGATACGTATAGGACTGACCCACCTTAAGACTCTCCAAAAGGGATTGAAGAGTTTTAAGTTAAACCATGATTGGTAGATTCCTCAGACATGAGTATGATATGGTTTCTCTTGATGATTGGTATGTCTTTGACGCTGTCAAACGCTGACCGTAACAAGCAGTTATAAAGGCAGTGATTGGGATTGCCAAAAGTTGAGTGGGAGCTATAGTCATACAAGACTGGAGAAGTCCTCTTGCTTCATGTATACTGTGATGCATGGACAGGAATGGTGTCTCGGCCACTTGAAGAGCGAGAACTGAAAAATGCATGGCCATGCTCGGATGGATTATCTGTAATCATCCGTTATTTGACAGTTCAAACTCGAGAGTTTAAGAAACACATTTGATAAGAGATATGGATGTCATCCTATCATCAAATAAGACATTAAGAGAAAGGGATTTAACATTGCACACTTGTTTTAAGGACACGTGGGAGATTGAAGGAATCGTGTCATTTAATCAAAGGTGTAATTACCGAACATGGAATAGGACTATTAATGGAGATTTATAATCCGGGTATTTTATGAGTCGTAGTGCTTTGCTAGAAGTCAACTACGATTAATGGGCTTAATCGGGTTAGGCCCATTGCTATAATAACAGGGTCTTATGAGGTCACACACATAGAGTTATCGGGTTGGATCAAACCGAATCGAAAGCCCATGTTGGACATGGAGATTTCGGCCCATAGGCTTATGTTGGGAGATTGGCTTTTATTATTGATGGATAAGAGTTACCATTAATAATTACTAGATAAGGAGATATTTTATTAGAAGATATATAAAAACAATATAAAGATATTATATCCATAACTAATGATAAGATATGATCTTATATATGTAATTGTTTCTTATTGGAAACATACAACACTTCCTCCTTTCCTTTGTACGTACGGCCAAACTCCCAAGCAAGAAGCCAAGTTTGACTTCTTCCTTCGTCGTTCTAGCAGACGAGACCGAAGGTGATCCAGATTCCAGACTCGTGTGGACCAAGTAGAGAAGCTTTTTTCCAAGTTTATGATCCATTTTATGGTCAATTTACATTGATTAGTTGTAGTGCATATTTTATACTATTTCTTTTAAAATATATTTATCATATTTAATATAATTAAATCATTTTCACTAATGAATTTATAAAATGGACTAAAAAATGAAGTAAGGATTTTTAGTACTCTTATAGCTAGATTTCAAAGATACATGCAGCAGAGGAACAATCGCGGCGTGGGTACTAAGTTTAAATCAACTCATTGACACTTTTGTGAGGCCGGCTACGAATCAGGGTAGAAATATTTGCCAATGCTTAATTATATCATGAGTAAATTCCTTCTTCCCCCAATTTAGAGACCAAAAACCTTACTTTGTAATTGATACATATTTTTAGCAAAGTGCTTCCCCTACAAAACCTCTCCCAACAAATGGTACTCCTTGAACGTCTCCTCAACACCATCTTACATTTCCCACAATAGAACACCAAAAATCCTCATCTTATACACACACAACAAAATTAGAGACACCCCAAAAACTTTCAAAGCAAAAAATGAAGCCAGCCACGCACTTCTTATGGCTCACAACAATGGTGGCAGTCTCGGTCGACGGAGCCCTAGGGGGCGGCGCGAAGCCGATGGCGATCTCCCCACAAGACTTCACCATAAAGGCTTGCAAGTGGGCGAGTGACGTGCGCGCGTGCGAGACCAGCGTAAGCTCCATCATAGCGAGCAACCCGCACGACGTGGAGCTGGACGCGTCGAAGATCGCCCTGGAGACGGCGCGCAGGGTGCAGGAGCGGTTTGAGGAGGTGGCGCTGGCCCTGAACGACCTGATCGAGGACAGCGGCAAGGACGCGAAGCTGAAGGCGGCGTTGTCGGGCTGCTACAAGATGTACACGGGCGTGGCCCACGAGGCGCGCATGACCACCACGCACCTCAAGCAGAAGAACGAGGTGTGCGAGCTGGCGCAGGGCCGCTTGGCCACCTCGGCCGCCGCCAGCCCCATGTTCTGCGAGGAGGCCCTCGTCCAGGCGGGGACCACCGGCGAGAAGCTCAAGCTTTACAAAGGCTACGAGGATCTGCAAGACTTGGCTCAAGCCTCTGACTCCGTCATTGACTACTTGATTAGGGCCAACCACTTTAAGACTACCAAGTGCAAGGATAACTAGCTAATTACCTTCATTGCATGCTTCAATCGTGTTTTGCAATTTTTGTTAATTTGTTTCTGAGTTATGAATTTGAATCATCATGCTTACTCTTCATCCGTCGATTTGTTGCTTTGTGATTGTAATTCTTCACAACATCAATGAACTGCTCGTTTGATAACCGCGCGTGTGAGTTTCCATTTTTTATTGGTGAGTTCTTTTATATTTGAAATCAAATTTTCTTCCTTTAATTGCTTTGTTTTATGAAAATCGTTCCACTTAGTGCTGGTACGTTATTGGTGATTTTTCCATAGTCAAAATCGAATTCTCCCTCCTTACTTTGGTCTATTCAATGCCCTCATGTTCATCTATGGTAGTCATAGTCAATTCATCTAGTGTGACCAAAATGAATATAATGATGAAAAGATGTACAAAGATTATTTCAAGAAGATAAATGGCAATTTAAGTATAATTATTTCATTTAAGTTCTTCTAATTTATCTTTCTTGCCTTGATGACAGTGACCTCAGTGTCACGGGAATTTGACATTGCAGTAAACCTTTCAATTTGGGAAGAGTTATGGTTGTTGTGCTTCCCTCCTATAAAGTCATTACTTATTAATGGACTTTTAATGTCATTTGGAAGGCCCAAATGATGTCCACTTGTGGGAAGTCTTACCCTAATTGACTCTCATATTTAAGGGAAAGAAAGTGACTTTTAGAGGCAAGAGAGAGAAACCAAAAGAGGCACAAAAGAGAGCTGAAAAAAAGAGGAGAAAAGAGTGTGTTTGGAACCCGTAGGTGTTGTTGCACCCAAATCTGATCTGCCCCGATGGACGTCAAGATCATCTCCGATTGGGACGAAATTTCAGAGTGTTGTTCATGCCATCAAGACCTTCACATCCAACGGTTGGATCATGTTTTGGTGCCCTCTAGGTCAGGTTCTTAATAAGTTGTCTCCTTGTTGTTTTTTCTTGTTGTTCCACCTTGTTGGGTGAAGATTGAACCAAGGTTGTAGCCTTGATGGTTGTGTATTCATCTAGTGTTATCTAGAGAGGTTGTACCCACTTGTAATCCTTATTGATAGTGGAAGTTTGGTACCCAAAGGGTCCCGTGGTTTTTCCCCTAGTTTGGGGTTTCCACGTAAAATTCTGGTGTTCTGTTCTCGTTGCTTTTGTTTCCTGAAGTTTGCTTATTTGTCCTGAAATAGCTCACTGCTTCCTGAAAAACTGTTAGTAGCTCATTCGATCTTGTCAGGGTTGTTTGTTGATCCTGTCGGAGCTGTTTGTGGACAACTATTTGTTTGTCTGTAATTGACTTCTGCACTTCACTTGTGACACCTAATTTCTTTGGAGCCGTGATTTAATGGATTACAAGATGTTTGATGAAATGTCTAAGAGAGATTTTGTAAGTTGGACAGGGATGAATGTCTATAGGGTAGATAAATCAATTTGTGTTCACATTTCTTTAAACATTTGATATGAAGAACCTGAGAAATTCATGATAGAGGTAAATAAATACATGAACCACGGTGGGCTTAATATGTACATTTGCGCCGTTATATAACAACCTTAAATGACTATATATAAACCTTGAAACATAATATATGAACCTTATTTATTTATACGGTGCACAACGTATGGAAAAGAAGATGAAATTTTTCTAATTCATCTTTCTTGTATTGATGACAATGTTTTCCATGTCATGAGAGTTTGACATTGTAGTAAAACTTGCAATTTGGAAAGAGTTATGGTTATTGTGCTTGGGGCACTTAATTTAATTACTTAATTGGAACGATTATTCTTGAGATGTGTGTTTGATGAAATGCCTAAGAGAGATGTTATGAGTTGGACATGGATGAATGCCTCAAGGGTGGATAAATCACTTTGCATTGTATTTACGTTTCTTTAGACATTTTACATGAATAACATGAGAAAGTCATGATAGAGACAAAAAAAATGAAATGAACAATAGTGGACTTAATATGTACATTGAAACCCTATATGACTATATATGAACCGTGAAACATAAATTATGAATCCTTAGTTTCTTTATGCGGTGCATGGAGTATGAAAAAGAAGATGAAGTTTCAGAAAAATAAAGAATAAATCTTAGATGACTATATATGAACATGAATATGTTAAATATGAACTCAAACATTCATATTATCCCCAAAGTATGAAAATAAATATGAACCTTAAGAGAATATATATGAACTTGAATATGTTACACGTGAACTTGACTTGAACTGAGACTTATAACAAGCACAATATGTGGTATATGAGAGATTCACATCCATGTGTACCAATACATTGCTCTACCATTTGAGCTAATAGGCTATAACAAAATCAATTATTTGGACATTTAACACTCGAACCTTTAGTATTTTTCTGTAGTGTACAAAACATGAAAAATGAACACTAACATATTTCAAAAGACTAAATATGAACCTTAGAGGACTATATATGAACATTCACATACAACACATGAACACGTAGTCTTCAGAACCATTCTCTAGCATGTGAATCTCAAATCAACCCTTCGATTTTCAGTGTAGCCTCTAGTTAAAAATACATTTTTTTTCGCAAATAAACATCAAGTAAACCTATTTATCTGAATTCATTAAGCAAATTCAAATTGCAAACAATCAGTCCTATTAATTGAACGAACCAAGAAAAAAACCGGAATTTACAAAGGAACAAATTAAGCAAGAATTTAAACTTGAAGAAAAAAGAGATAAAAAAAGAACTTATACGAGCAACGATAGGAACAACAATAGTGATTCTCACCCAACCCACCCCTATACTATGTATTTACATTTTGAAATGGTGGTATCTTTAAGTTGTCATCACAAAATTGCACAAATCTCCATAAGAGTTAAGGAAGGCCAATTGACAAAAAGTCAATAATTTAATGAGATATAATTATCGCTATGGGGATGTAATATTATTATTTTTTTAGTGAAGGGAGATGTATGGCTCTCGAAAACTAATAATAAAAACTTACATAATAACTGATCAGGGCATACTACAACCCCTAGAATCGTCCAAAAGAAGAGAAACAACCCCATATGGGGGATCAACTAAAACATGTAAGCCTAATGGAAAATAAAATACTAATGAAGTGAGGTAATCAGCGACCACATTTGCTTCACGATAGATATGTCAGAACTGAATAATCAAGTCCCTACGGATGTAGCTCTTTCCCAGTGTGACGAGGCTAAAAAGAGGGTTGCAACGATCCATAAGTTATAGAGTAACCAAAATTGCCAGTTGAGAATATGTTTCTAGGCAAATCCTCTTGTATCCCATATCCCAAGCAAGTTTCAGGCCCTGAATGATTCCCCATAATTTAGCCATAGGGACCGGGCAACACCCAATGTATGGACGAAGCCACCCTGCCATTCACCATTGCAATCTTTGAATACTCCCGTTGCAACGGCTCTACCCTCCCGGAAAGCTCCATTCGTATTGATTTTAAATTCTTCATCCTTTGGTTTCTGCCAACTAATGAGAGTTTCTCTTTTCTTGTTTTTTAGCTAATTGTTATTGCGTTTTTTCCATGCCAACTTGTACTCCTTAGTGTGTGCTTTGATGAACACTCCCTTTTCTCCTTAAAATTCATGCTTATTAAACACAAGGAGGTTCCTCCATTTCCATATCCACCGGAGGGACATCGCAAAGAGACTGCTTCACTCATTGTCTGAATCAGTACTACCACTCTCTTTATAAACATTTTTTTATGCATGTACGCACTCAGCAGTCTATAATGATTTATATTTATATTTTTTTGTCACACTATTTATAAACACTTTTTTAAAAAAGCAGTTTTATTCCTTTTACGCTTCTTCATATCACCAAAATTCCTTAATATAAAAACTATTTTTCAATAAAACATACGCTATAGCTTATAGATAAAAAGGTCTTTAAAATTAAATACTCCAACCAAACGAAGCCTTAATAGATGAATTTCCCAAATCAATCAAATTAATAGAAAATAGACAAAATTTTGTACGCTAATATTTATCCTTTCTATTTATCTTATTTAACTTGATTAATTTTAACAATTTTAATAATAATGATTTTCTAATTTACAAACAAATCATCTGATATTTTGTTTTTGATAACAATCATGTGATATTTAAATAGTTATATTCAAATCAACAAAACTGTATATTTTACAAACAAATCATACAGTTACAATAATTAAGAAATTTTCATTAAAATTAAAATTAGGATGTCAAACTACTTGGGAAACCTTCAAACCTTTGTTTAAAAAATCCGGGTCGGGTCGCTGGATCCATGCGACTCAATACCGAGGAGTAAACCCTAGCAGATGAGGCTTAGAAGGTTAGCCTACAGCGATATAAAAGCCTCTTATTCCCCCTTCTTCCATCTCTTCGCAGCTTCGGGGAGAGAGAGAGGGGAGAGTGAGTGAGAGGAACAAAAATGGTGTCTTTGAAGCTTCAGAAGCGGCTCGCCGCTAGCGTTCTCAAGTGTGGAAGGGGGAAGGTCTGGCTCGATCCCAATGAGTGCAATGAAATTTCCATGGCGAACTCTCGTAAGTTCAACCTCGCACTTTCATGCATCTGCTACATATGCTCCATCTTCCGAAGCTTCCGTTTGTAGTTTGATTAGGATTCCTTTATTATCTCTGGATCTGATTTCTTTTCGTGTAAACAGATTAGTATTCGTTATAGTTATTGCTGTTGCTCTTCCTGTTTTACGCCGTATAATGGAGATGAATATGTAGTTTAAGTTTTTCTTTATAGCAGCTAAGGAATACATAGGGTCTCCATATGGACTCTGTTTGTGTGATTGAACTAAAATGAAATGTTCGAATGACAATGATTGACATGTGGACTGTGTTTGTGTGATTAATGAAACAATGGAATGGGAAATTGTAAAGTGTATTGCAAATTTGCTATGGTTCTCTATTAATTGTTCTGATGTATATTTAGCCTTTGTTGCAAATCCTGTTTTAGCATCAGTAATTGATTGCTTCTATAACTGTCATGAGCATGTTGGTATCTTAGTCCTTTTCCTCTAGTTTTCTTATATGTAGCTTGGCTTGTATGTATACATACGTTCATAGCTGAATTTTATAGTTACTTGATAATGGGAATTTGAGGAACTTATTTATTGTGGTGAATACTTAGGTCAAAACATCAGGAAGCTGGTCAAGGATGGTTTCATTATCAGGAAGCCAACCAAGATCCACTCTAGGTCACGTGCACGTCGAATGAAGGAGGCCAAGAGGAAGGGACGTCACTCTGGATACGGTACTGTTTGTGTTTGGCCTATTTTCAGCAATTTCAGATACAATTCTGTGCCCTATTCCTGATACACAAGTTTGTTAGTGAAGAAGAGTAAAGAGTCACATCCCATACATTTGTAAATTGCTTTTCATTGTAACTGTAAATGAGAAA
This sequence comes from Rheum nobile, assembly GCA_027886185.1. Taxonomy (NCBI): domain Eukaryota; kingdom Viridiplantae; phylum Streptophyta; class Magnoliopsida; order Caryophyllales; family Polygonaceae; genus Rheum; species Rheum nobile. The sequence continues at coordinate 10,890,900 of WOAB01000020.1, forward strand.
AGTGTTATCCTTTTTGAGAAGCTGACTTGAGAGATTACAGGTAAGCGCAAGGGTACTAGGGAGGCAAGGCTGCCCACCAAGATCCTGTGGATGAGGAGGATGAGGGTTCTCAGGCGTCTGCTCCGCAAGTACCGTGAGGCAAAGAAGATCGACAAACACATGTACCATGACATGTACATGAAGGTCAAGGGTAATGTCTTCAAGAACAAGAGAGTGCTGATGGAGAGCATCCACAAGTCTAAGGCTGAAAAGGCCAGAGAGAAGACGTTGTCTGACCAGTTTGAGGCCAAGCGTGCCAAGAACAAGGCAAGCAGGGAAAGAAAGCTTGCCAGGAGGGAGGAGCGTTTGGCTCAGGTAAACAACTTCTTCTCCTACACATCCTTCATCCTAATCATTATGTATCTACCATGATTAAATCTAGTTGCATGAGTATGACTTCACTTACATTCATGGTGGTCCTCCCAGTTTCTTTTAAGTTCTCCGCTCTAATCTGTTTGACTTTTAAACCTTAGGGTCCCGGAGAGAAACCAGCTGCACCTACACCGGCTGCGCCAGCAGCTCAATCAGCACAGTAAGTGAAGGATGCGCCATCTGAGATATTTTTGCCTATGTTACTAGGATCTTACTGATTCAAGGTGCTTTTTTTGTTTCAGTGGCGCAAAGAAATCCAAGAAGTGAAGCATGAAGACGTGACTGTTCCAGTTGACACTTAGGGTTTTTTTGGTCCGCTATTGCAGTAGTCTTATATAGCATTTTGTTCTGAGCCTACTATGTTTTTGATGGATCTTGTTATGTTGCTATTTCACAGAATTGAAGATCTCTGTTATACTTCAACGATTTGCCCCTCTTTTAATGATGAAACTTTTTTGTTGCATGATCAAATCTCTCACTAGCTTTTGCTTGGGCGGATACACCATGGATTCTCACTATGATTGTGGTTATCATCTAGAATCTGCAGTTACATGTCTGAAAATGCAAACTTCTAACAAAGCAAACTTGTAACATTATTTCTCACCATTGATTGTCGTAGGTTTTGTATAGGATGTGAAAACTGTCTTGACGCATTTCTTTAACCAATTTTGCCAAAATGATTTTTTTACTTATTTTGGATGGTAAATATTTCTCAGAAATAGATTGATTGCACCAATCAACAGAAATTGATTGATCCCAGGATGCTTTTAAGATATAAATGATTGATCTTGCATACGATACCATGAAGCACAAAGCAAACTTGCCATGACACAAATACTACGCAACGCATACAGACGAGGTGCGCACTGCTACTGTAATTTGTAATTACAGTAACTGCTATATATATGTATATATTACTATAAATAAAATCAATCTTTTGACATTTGCCCTAAAACATAATTGCCCCGGTAGCCACTTACCCTGAAATGGGTTTATGCAGGAACTCATGTTTTCATACATGCAACCAAGAGGGAGCTTCTCCATAGCATTTCAACTTAATCATCTTTTGCAAACATCAGCAGCTCTTTTCGAAACGTTTGAATGAAAAGCTCATTGAGCTATCCCCTAACAGATCAGTACTCCTCTGGTTCATATGGCCTGTGCTCGCCACCTGATGAATCGACCGCTCATCTGGGTTCCTGCAGATCCCCATCTTCACTACGAAGGTGACTAGGCTTCCCTTGTCCAGGCCTTCACTTTCAACCCAAATTTCACCATCCATGAGATTCACAAACCTGGATCAATCCATATCAAAGAATTAGACAAAAGTAGAGGTAGTATATTGCAAAATGGGATTCAATCTTGGCATTGGGTTTCATACCAAAGTGTTTTTTTTTACAGGAGATAGAACTCATACCGCTTACAAATGGCAAGTCCAAGACCAGAACCACAACTGTTTCGACGACCACTTTGAGATTGATAGAACTTATCAAATATGTGCGGGATCTCTTGTGGGTTAATTCCGCATCCAGTATCCTTAACCTGCATCAACATGAGACAAGATTCTGCAAATATTGAAAATCAAGGATATAACTAAAAGAAGGGTTTCCCTAGAACTTAGCAATTAAGGGTTCCCTTCACCGAATAAAGAAAACACGAGGAATTTGCACCAACCTGGACTCTCAGGTAGAACTGGCCTTTGCTTACGGCTGCAGAAACGACATCAGCAGGCTGCCAGTCTCTCAAAGAATCGGGTTTTGCAACAGAAGCAATAACTGAAACCCTGCCCACCTTTGTGAACTTAACAGCATTACCCACGACGTTTAGTATAGTTTGCATGAGCCTTTTCTCATCACCAACAACACACATAGGCACCTCAGGAGCCACAGCTAATGTCAAGGATAACTTCTTCACACATGTAATTGGCTTTATTGAATTGATTACCTGCAACGTGACGCCTCAACAATATCAGGCTCAAAGCTTCATGCCTAGTTAATCAATGACCAACGTGTGAAATTAAATAATTATTTTACCTTTTTAAATACTGCATGAAGATTGAAGGTTAGAGAATCTAATTCTAGGCTACCATCTTCTAATCTAGATAGATCAAGAACATCATTTATAAGTGTTGCCAAAATGTTGCTACTCCGAAGTATAGTCTCTATGATCACCCTTTGATCGGGTGTTAATTCAGTTTCCAGAAGGAAGGATGATAAGGTGATTATTGCATGCATTGGTGTCCTCATTTCATGGTTCATGACAGCTAGAAAATCATTGCGAGCACGAATAGCCATCTCGGCCTCTTGCCGGGCTAGATCCAAAGCGACATTCTGCTCCAGGAGCTGATCATGGGCCGTCATAGACTCTTCAAGGATTGCAGCATGAGAAAGAGCGACAGCCACCTACAAAGTAAGTGTGCATGAGCAAAGGAATATGCAGTTTTACAGAAGGCGTGTAATTGATGTGCGTAAAGGGTGGGTAAACCAGACCGTTATTATTTATCAGTAAGGATGTGATTCAGTCAAGAGCACAACACACAAACCACACTCAGAAATAGAGCACAAGCTTAGGATCTCCTAATAGCTCTCGGCCTATACTTCCACTAAGCCTCCCGGCCAATAAAGCAGAAGCCTTATATATGAGCAAATAACAAGAATACCTAAGCATAGGGCTAATTCCTTAAAAGTTAGAACATTTCCCTTAGGTCACCTATAAACTACAATGTACAGAGACTTACACGGTCAGCTCAACTAAAAGCTCGGTCTAACAGGAGCTAGGTCCTCAACAAAGAGAAAGCTAACAATATAGGAAGTCCCTGGGCTTATTACTTTTTTACTTATTTACTTTCTGCTCCATGCCAGTCTTATGAAAAGAATTCTAATTACCCATTAGAGAAGCATTAATCTACAGTTACAGTGCCTATGGCGCAATGACAAGGCCCATGGGTTCAATCTTTGGTGCTATTGTTGCATATCCAACGATATACCTCCTCCAGCCCCAGTCCCCAGGCTTGGGTTGGTGGGACACCCATGATGAAAGTTAGCATCATTTAATATAACAGTAACAGAATCTCACAGCACAGTAACAGAGTGCTAAACATAAGCAGCAAGGAACAGCTAATCATACAAAAAAAGAGTAACAAACCTTAATAATTAACAGTCCTTAGCATGAGCAGGAGGGAAAACTATTGTAGAGATGCATCAAAAAAGAATAGAGAAAGAAAAGAACCTGGTCTGCAACAACTTCAATTAGCTCCAATTCATGTTCGCGGAATTTTCTTAGTCCATCAGATGGAAGAACCAAAACCATCACTGCGTAGGTTTTTCCTGAGACATCGGGCCAATCATTTATTTGAAAATTGGATAGATTTAAAAGAGGGACGCGGACAGCAACAACCTCAGGTGCTAGATATCTCCCTGCAATGGGTCTAGTACTGACAAGTGGACATGTATGCGATATCCTCACCACCCCAGGATTATTGAAGATTTCAGCAATCACAGGGAGATTCATTGACACAGAGGATCCGACAGGTGTCAGATTCTGCAGAGCATGAGAAAGCCGCAGTGTCATGCCTGTCTGTGATGGCATCCACAGGGAACATTCCTCCAAGCCCAGTGTCCTACCCAACTCCACAAGAGTAGTTTTTAGTATTGTATGTCTGTCAAGGGTGCTTCTGATCTCATGAGTCAGCATTCTTACATGCCTACCGGTTTCTTCTTGAGTAAGAATCAGACCCATCTCCCTGTCAAGCTCATCAGCCCTTCTCCTGAGAATTGATTCTCTCATTTTTACGCTTAACAGATCAGGAATTATGTGAACAAGCATCAATGCGGTAATGCATGATACAGCAGCCGTAGACATTTTTGCAATAGCCATCACGACTGCAACTGTTTTGGAGTGCATGGAGAAAGTAAACAAGTTTATAAGGTGAGTCGCCCCACACAGCACGATGAACGCACCAAACTGTATGAGCACCCATCTATACGGAAAGAAAGCTGATTTTTGCACAAAATAAATGAGCTCCAGGGGGATGGAGAAATAAGCAAGGGCGATGAACAAGTCCGATATATACTGAGAATTAATCAGGAGGTCATCCGCAAACCATTGAGTATCAACACAATCACAGGAATCCATCATCAGTATGCTCCCCAATCAACCTGACACATTTATACTGTGGGTTATGAAAAGCAATAAAGCATTCATCAAGTGCAGGAAACTAAATTAGGTACCTCTGGCATGCATGTAGAAGATCCCTAAGGGTTTCATGAAGGTAGACCCATCCATAAGCATTTTATGATATTTGTATAAAGACAGGCAATATATGCAACAGATTGCAGAAGAATAGCATATATCAAGTAGAGAAACTGACTCAATCACAGTATCCCTAAAAAATCTGTAAAACAACTTTGATATATAAGACAGCTAGATTTGCCGTGCCATTGCATGTCTAGAATCCCCTAAATAAATTTGTGAACAAATCCGATTACTTCATAAAAAACATTAGGCCTTGTAACAAAAAAATCTCAATTCCCACTTCTTTAAATAAACAGATAGCTTGTGAGTTGTGACATATCATGATATCACTCAAGCAAATCACTAGCAATTGAACTTCATAGGATGATTATCATACAAAAATTTTGCAGATTACAAAAATTCAAAAAAGTTGCTGAATTAGCCACAAAAAAGGACCAAACACACCAAAAAGATCACATCTTGCAGAACTTTAGGCAAAACCCTAAATTACTAAACTTAGACCTAGCCATTCAAATGTAACCCTAAAAATCACAACCTGGAATGGGAATTCACACTGCCGGCGAGGAGAAACAGAAAAGGAGCAGTCCAGCCGCCCGAGCGTTCTGAAGAAGTAAGGATGAGGAAAAATTTGCAGGGTATCATTCATACCCGAATTTTTCAGGAGATATCAAACAACTAATGAAATTTAGTATCATCATCTCAGAGGTATCACTTTGATACCGATACCAGCACAAACCAAACCTTAGGTATCAGGTGATTCATACCCAACCCAATAGCAAATATCTGATACGAACACCCAACATAAACCACCAAAATCAAACCAAAAGAAACAATGCAAACAAAGAAAAAAGTAAATGGTGGGAAAATAAAGCGGGCGAGAGTGAGAGCGGTATAGCGATTTCCATGAATTGAGAGCAGAAAGATCACGGGGGTTTAGAAGGCGCGTGAAAAAGGTTACCTTGGGGAAGCAGAGCAATTATGGAGGTAGGCTGAATTGAGATGAGATGGGTCGTTGTCATTTTTTTTATGCAGTTGAAGCTTCAAAGTTGGAGAGGTTGCATTTTGCATGTGAGAGGGAGAAAGAGATGGATTGGCTGCCTCAATTTTGTGTCTGCGACTCCAACGAACCCCAAAAAAAAAGTCGCACCAAAAATTTTGCATTTCAAAACCAGGGGCGGATTTTGGGGGTGGGCCCCGCCTAAGCGGAAAAAATCCCCACAGCACGCGACTTGCACGTGCTCTTTCTCGCCCATCCGACTCCCACACTCCGTGAGTACTAGTGTGTACAAACTTAAGGTCAATTGAAGGTTGGTTAATTGGTACTTTGAGTGAGTTTAGGTAGCTAAAAAATGTAGTCACATTGTGGGAAAATGTTTTACTTACCACAGGGTTGGCTACCCCTATATAATATAGCTTTATTTATTACTACTAATTATGGTGATAAAGTATGTATTTTCTCGGTTAAAGAATTGTTAAGGCTTTTCAATGTAAACACATTGGGATGAAAAAAGTGATAGCTTTTAATTAATCAAATTTTTATTATGGATATTGAAAGAATTTTTGTTTAACAAAATTATTGTGCTTGGGTTGACTATTGATGATACAATAAAAATTTATAAGACTAATTATATTTAGGTTTTGGGTTTGAATTTTTTTTTTAGCCAAATGATAAGATTTTATTGAAAGTTGGGAAAAAGATCCAACGTCCTGTTTACATGCACTAATATAACCAAAACAACAAACCAAACAAACAGAAAATAGCAAACAAACAAAACAAAATAGAACAACACATACCACAAAAAAGCAAGGCAGAAACAGAGAACAATACAACAAAGTATAAAAAGCAGAAACAAGGACAACAGAAGCAATAGCAAGAGAGGGAAGAGAGAACTAAGAAGATAGAAGCTCAAGCAGCAACAAATGCAGAAACTTCAGCACATACCAACAGACATAAGACTCCAAAAACCACAAAGGCAGAACATAAATCAACACTCTAAACCCAGCAGCAAGCTAACTCCAAAACACACTGCAAGCAGAAGCTACATCAACAGTTCAAAGCCCAAGTCTTCTTCTCATTGCACAGCCTCTTCTACCACATGTGGGCAGCTTGGTCAGAATTCTAAGTTTACAATGCTGAATAATATTTGTGGCCACAACATCCACGTTCACTGTAACTCCATTGAAGATGACCTCATTTCTGAGATGCCAAGTAAAGTATATAACTGCCATAACTGTCAACATCTTAGAGAGATAAATGTTATTGTTTCTCTTATTGCACTGATAGAACCAATTCCACCAGGACATTAGATCTCTCTTTCTGGTGTGGATACCTTGCCAATCTAAAACTTTCCCAGCAATATTACTAACAACAGGGCAGTCGAACCAGAGATGGTTTTCATCTTCAGAATTATTTAAGCAAAGAGCACATCCTGGGTTATCCACAATGCCCCATCTATGAAGCTTGGCAGCAGTGGGCAGTCTTTTGATAGTTGCTAACCAACAGATGAAGCTCCACTTCCTAGCTTGAATCCCTGTCCAGATCACACTACACCATGATATATGATGCTCCCTTGGCCTTATCAATGAATAGATTCCAGTTGAGTTCATCTTACCATTACTTTTAGTGATTAAAGGACTGGTAAGAGGTAGATGAAGAAGCTTAATCTGATCTCGGATCTTTATAAGGTTACTCCAAAGCCAAGAGCAAGTAGTAGATGGTGCCAGAGTCCAGAAGTCCCTGCCTTTGGTAATATTCTGCCTAACCCAGAGGGTCCATAAGTTGCAATTCCCTCTGTCAAGATCCAACACCAATCTGAAGATGAGTGTTTTGTTCCATGAGAGCAATTCTTTGAAGTTTAGCCCACCATTCTCATAGTCTTGACACACTCTATTCCAAGCCACTAAGTTTCTTCCACCTCCTATACCACCAGACCAAAGGTAAGATCTGCATAGACTCTCAATTCTTCTAACCACCTTCTTGGGTATAGGTATAACTTGCATCCAGAATGAGATTACCCCTTCCAAAACAGCTCTGATCACTTGAGCTCTCCCTGCATAGGATATGTTCCTTGCACTCCTACATAGTAACACATGCTTCAATCTGTCATAAAGAGGACCATATTCATTAGTTTTTACTTTCTTAGAGTGTAAAGGGATCCCTAGGTACTTGATAGGGAAGCAGCCTTGAGCAAACCCAAGAAAATCAGCATACTCTTGTCTTCTTTCTGTACTTAATCCTCCAAAGAAGACTTTAGACTTTAGATTATTAGCAATTAAACCTGATTCTTGAGCAAAATCAATGAGATTATCCTTAACAATTCTGAGAGAAAGCATAGTAGGCTTGCAAAAAATCATGAGATCATCGGCAAAGGCAATACTAACCAATTTAAGCTGTTTGCATTTAGGATGATAGCCAAAACCCCTTGTTTGACTAGCCTTAAGAAGCTGGAGAATGGTCAGATATACTAGAAGAATAGCTGGAGAATGGTCAGATATACCTGGGTCAGCAAAGAAGACTCTTGAATCAGGGAAGGAGCAATCCCAAGACTGATTAATAAGCACTCTATCTAGCTTGCAGGCAATTCTATCTAGGCCCTCCTGCTGGTTGTCCCAAGTGTACTGTGCTCTAGAAAAAAAATGGTCCCTAAGTTTAGATTGGTCTAAAACTTGCACAAGTTCTTCAGTACAATGGAAGAAATTGCCCCTGAAAGAGAGCTTCTCAGCAGAGTGAAGCAAGCATTTGAAGTCACCAAGCACAGTCCAAGGTTCATTTATTCCCTTGGCAATGTTAACTAGCTCATTCCACAAAGGAATCCTCCCTATCTTAGCATTGAAAGCATAAACAAACGTGACCAGCATGTTAATATGACCATCATTGCTACTCACCTTGCAATGTATCATTTGGGGAGATGATATGATAGGCACAATAGTAATCAGCAAGGGGTCCCATGTAATCCACATCCTTCCTCTGAGGTCCACAGAACTATTAGTGACATACTTCCAGTGCTTCATCAATAGTTTAGAGAAGAATGTTTCCTTCTCAAGAGGGATTTTAGTCTCAAGCAAGCCAACAAGGTTAAGTTTGTTCTTCTGTATAAAATTCCTCACAAAGTGAGTCCTAGGGGTAGAACAACACCCCCTAGTATTCCAGCTACCAATATTTAGCTCAATCATCCTAAGCATAAGTCTGAGCTGCTACCACTCATATTAGGAGATGATCGAGTACTGTTAAACTGGCCCTCAGTTGCTACTCTAGTCTGATTTGTGATATCCTGTAAAACAACATCTTTATACGAGTGTGGCTCTTTGTTGCATTTATTCTCAGCAAGCCTGTGCAGCTGTCTCTTAGGAAGGTTTGTATCATTCACTAGATCAACAACATTGTTACTGTTTGTAGCTGTTTTGCAATTATTCTCATCCAGCATACTATGGTGATCTTTAGTGACCTCTCTCTCAGGAATCATTTGCCTAGAAGAGTTCAGCTCAGAACTGCAGTTATTTTCAACAAGCATTCTCTTCTGATTCCCATAAGTTTCTTTCTCAAGTACTTGTTGTTTGGCCACCCAAACAAATTTCTTGTCATTTATTCTTCTAGTGGTATCCTTGGTATTCAGAGTGTGCTTCTGTATGAAAGCTTCACACACACCTATAAAATGTCCAAACACACCACATCGAGAGTATGCCCAAGGTAACCACTCAAACCAAATTCTCTGAGTATAGACAGTACCATCAGGGCCTATCAATTTGATCTCTGGTTTCAGTGTGTCTGTAACACTCACATATATCAGCAGACGAGCATAAGAGATATTAGACCGAGTAGCAGTAAAATGGTCCATACAGATGGGAATACCAATCATGCTCCCTATGATGCTTAGCATTCTACCTGAGCATAGAATAGGATCAATGTCTCGTAGATGAATCCATGCTGGTATCTTCTCAAAAGAGGACCACGCAATAGGAGTCCCTGATTTCCATTCCATCAATGCGAGGGGCTTCACATCCTGAATCAGCCAAGGCCCCTGGTTCATCACCCAATCCAATTGTTCACGACTCTGAAATCGGAAGATCCAAATGCCGTTCGTACGAGTCTCAATGTCTGGGATAACAATCCCCCAATTCTGCTTAATAAACTCACTCATCGCCTCCAAAGTGATGTTCTGACCAACAACACCTCCAATAAGAGTGAATCTCCATTTAGTTAGTTCCATTTGAACATCACTCATCTGAAAAGTATACGATTCCTTATTTGGAATGTCAACAACATCAAGTTTGAACCCTAAGTGCTTCGATCTAGGTTTAAGGCCTTCCGAATCAAGGATCGCTGGCACATCATTACATGAATCAACAGTTTTGGAGGTCGCCATAACCGATTCAATCGGATCACTCACCTCCGGAGCGTCTTCGCTAGTCTCCTTCTCTGGTAATGACTTCGTTTTCGCCATCGCCAGATTGTTTGTCCCTTCGTTCGATCTGCTTTTACTCGGTCCAATCTGAACGCAATGATCCTTCCTAGCAACCAGAATACCTACCTTGCCTTGTTTCTTAGCCAGTCTGGTGGTCACGCCCCCTCCCGGTCCAACCGGAGAAGCCATCGGCGACGATTCAGCCAAAGTCGTTAGAGACTTGTGGGAGAAGCAAGTCGCCAGATTTCAGAGAGCGGGAAAACCGTTTCTTGTCAACTACTTGCCATGGCTGCTTGAATTTTATCATATAGCTTAAATAACTAAAAAGTCAAATATATCAAATTTGTACTTTTCTTAATTTTCTATGAACATTTTCTTATTAAATTAATGAGTAAAGTGAATTTGTATTATCTTACTTAACAAAATTAATGAGTACAGTTGTTTACTATTTTTAGTTTGTGTTTATAATCTAAACTTGTTTTTCAGTGCTATGTACGAATGTACAATATATTAAAGTATGGCACTTCTTTTTCTAAATTATTTGAGTTTATAATCTGTATAATTTATATATACTTCTCAAACTAGCTATAAGTCTTATTAAGCATACATGATTTATGTGCAATAAGCTTTTAAGTATGATCATATAACTTTGATTAATCAAATATTCATATAAGTGTGGATATACTTTTTAATTTACTAAGTTTGGCAAATAATAAGTTTGTATGGTCCATACTACTTATTACTAAGTTCTTATCAAAACGTACATGAAGTTTTTATGAATAATGACGTGTAATAAGTTACATTTTTATTAAAAATAATAATATCTATTATGTCAGGTTATATAGTAAGAAGAACTGAAGAGCTCTAAAGGTAAATAGTAATATCATTCTCAATCTTTAATTTGGTGATTTAACAATTGTTAAACTAAGGAGTAGATTTTGTTATGATAAGGCTATTTCACTGAATTAAAAAATTAATAAACAAATCGTATTTGATAAGGAAATATCATATATTCGGTGACTCGGTGAGGTTTATACTCAAATAGACCGATCCACGTACATCTCACTTTTTTTCACTTTGAGTTTTTACATTTCAATTAATATTGCTCCCACCATTTTTTTTATATATATCAAACTATTGTCTGGAACCCAAATTACTCATGAATCATGATTGATTAATTTTTTTTTTAAATTCTATTTGAGTAAGTGTTATTTTAATGTAATATTACATAACTCAAATAACCTATATATTACCTAATGATATATTATTAGATTATCACTTTCATCTTATAATTATATAAAATACATATATTATGAGGTACTTGTCATGATATTCGTTCATATGTAATTAACTATATATTTTATTGTTTATTAGAATAATATGTTTGTTCATATATTCATTTAGATATGTGTTTATATAAATTAACATATGCTAATGTGGTAGGTAGTATTTAACTTATATCTTAAAGGATAACATTTTTCACGTAGCTAAGTGTAGATATACTTTTATTAAGTTTATCTAATAAATAATTTATATAATACATATTTCTTGTTACAAAGTTTTTATCAAATGTGAATAAGCTTTTATGAATAATGATTATTCCATGTATTAAGTCACACTTTTATATATGATTGATGTAAGCTTATGCAAACCACATCACTTTTGAAAAATAATAGTATAAGTTAAGGAACGTTTTGAAGAACAGTGTAAATTCAATTGTTCAACTTTAAATTCAAGTCACTTTTTTATATAAAATTAATGTAAGATAAGTAAATAACATAAGTCTAAAATTAATACTTAAATAATGCTTCGAACATCAATGTAACAAAATTTACACATCTTTTAATGTAATATTACATAACTCAAATATCCTATATCTCACTTATATACTATTAGATTATCATGTTTATCTTATAATTGTATAAAATGCATATACTAATGTGGTACTATATAACTTATATCTTACCTAAAAAGTAAAATATGTGTATTAAGACTCACTAAATTTTTACAATGATGTACACAGTGTAAAATAAAATCATAATTCGTACCAAGAGTATCAAGGAGAACTTGATCTATAAGAAAAATTCTAAAAACGTTAACTAATAGAAGTATGTAAAGTTTCGATCACAAAAAATAGTAGTATGTAAAGTGAGAACCTACCCCTTAAAGTTGTGATATTAATGATTTGAAAATTATGTACTATATTACAAAACATGATTTGAATATACTTCTAATACTTAAACTTTAAATTTTAATATATATAGAAAAATATTAACTTTATTATATAAATATTCTTAAAATATGATTCATATTCATATATAACTTTTGTAATGAATTCTTTATAAAATAAGATAGTTATATTATTAATCATGGTCAAATTAGCCATGGCTATGAATAAAGAGGATAGCATGTAAATTTTCCATGTAATAAAAAAAATACATTATAAACCGTACAGATTTTAATTGGGTACTCAATTCCTTAAAATGGAAATATTTTTGCCTCTTCAACTCTTTGTAGAGTAAACTAGGAATATGTACCTTTAATCTACCTTTTCGGTAGAAAATTCCTTACTAGGGAGTAGTCTGCAATCTAGGAAGTAGTAGTATTAGTGTCATTAACACACAAAATTAAATTAGGTGGTAAATTTCTAAAACTAATTTGGATAACATGAAAGGGGTAGGCTACCCCTTGGGTAGGAGAATCACTCTCCCCCGTGTGTTTATTTATGGATGTAGTCGTATTGTTACTCGTGGTTTAACGTTATTCGGTTGTTGTTTTTTCACTAGTTATAGATGGTAAATTTATGTATTAGTTAATCACGCCGAATACACCATAGGTAACATATGTTTTGATTGATTGATGTATAACATCTTTACAACACATCTCTTGAGGTTATACCATTCGAAACAGAATCAACAATCTAAATAATATGAAAAATATACACTAGAATTGTGTAGAGCTATAAGATTTTATTTCTATTAAATTTCTTTTATCATTTGACTAATTCGTCAATCAAATAACTTATAATCATTTTTATTTTATATGAGGTTGTCCATTCACACAGAAACCATCTATATTATTAAGTTAGAATTATAAAACGCCCCCATTATGCTAGAATCATAAGATTTTATTTATTTTAGATTTTGTTTCACTGTTTTAGTCATTTATCACCAACCACTTTTAATCATGTGAGTATATTCTAACCTATGTGGCTTATCTCCTACGTATTATATAAATAAAAAGCCAATATGATAATTTTGTAATGTTATACTATAAGATTATTGATAGTTCACATGCCTTTAAGTGAACGGGGTGAAAGATATTCTTTTAGAACTTAGCTATCTTTGTTGGAATATAAACGTCCCACATCGGAAGTTGGGACATAATTTGTCTAGTATATAAGCTTGATGGGCTACTCCTCCTATTGCCAATTGGTTTTAGGATGGAATCCCACTGGGCTTATATACTGGGTATTGTGTGTGCACGACCCCCAATTTATCGACCCACGGACTTTGACATGGTATCAGAGCGGGTTCGGTCCTAGGTCCCTTTATTGGGTTGGTTGGGTCTGGCTATAAAGAGATTGAGATGCCCACCCACACCCGTTTGTTCAAGTGTCAATTGGGCCTGACCAATTGCCCGCCCGTTGCACTTGCGGGGGCGTGTTGGAATATAAACGTCCCACATCGGAAGTTGGGACATAATTTGCCTAGTATATAAGCTTGATGGGCTACTCCTCCTATTGCCAATTGATTTTAGGATGGAACCCCACTGGGCTTATATACTGGGTATTGTGTGTGCACGACCCCCAATTTATCGACCCACGGACTTTGACAATCTTAACAACGCGATAAAATGGACAAGATGAAAGAACGTGATAAATGATGGCCGCGACAAACAAAAAACACTTCTCTATTTATTTAGTAAAATCGAGCATGTTACATCTCTCTCACAAATACACGGGAACCATACACAGATTTCAAACGGAAAAACACCAAGAACATTCAGTCTCCAACCAAAATCATCTTCTTTATGGGCACCAAATGCCTATTTATAGTGGGAGAGTCCTATTTTTGCTTGATGGCACCGGGCAGACGCGTAATCGCTCGCGATTGGTCATGCGTTTGAGGTCGGCAAGGACGTGTTGTGCGTTGATTGGACTAGTGAGTGGCAAGGCACGTGGCGGATAAGGGTGATATATGTTGTTGTCTCGTTCTGATTGGACATGGATTGCGCCCCTCGTTTGGGTACGTCTTAGAGTCACGCGTCAGAAAATAACGCGAGACTAGTTGACGCGGGGATAGAGATCGACTCATTAAACACGATCATGAGTGACGCGTGAATTTCACACGACTATTATCTATAAGATAACTTTCTTGATACAAAGACATATTATTATGAATCTGATAACATAATTCATATGAATAAATTTTAAACAATATTTGTTTCCGGAATAAAACGGAATTAATAGACCCTCGTATACAAAAAGAAATTTGGGTTACAATAAGAGGATGTTAGCCCGTTTTATTTAGTGACATGTTATACGGATATAAAAGTTAAAAAGTACGTTAACAAAAATAGGTATACTCCATAGATTTTTCCCTTTGACTCTCTTTTAGATGCTAATCAATATGAGATAATCTCGTACTGCAAGCTGAAGAAGTACAAAAAAACATGTTGCAATTATTATTTTTTGGTCGAAACAGGTTGCAAATTATCGGGAGTAAAAATTACAAGACTGATAAAAGAAGTTGCAGACTTTATACAAAATCTAAGCTGCAAATGAGGCAAAAATTGTACTGAATTAATCGATACATCAGATGAACCAGCGAAAAAAAATAGAAAATTAGAAATTGCACCAGCCGGGAATCGAACCCGGGTCTGTACCGTGGCAGGGTACTATTCTACCACTAGACCACTGGTGCTTGATGTTACACTTTACAGTAAAATGTATTATATAAAGACAAAACCTTTTAATGAGTGTTAGTAATTAGTATCCATCAAAATTCAAAAAGAAATGAAAATCAGAAATTGCACCAGCCGGGAATCGAACCCGGGTCTGTACCGTGGCAGGGTACTATTCTACCACTAGACCACTGGTGCTGGTTGTTACACTTTCTTTCAAACTAGAATTCAACATATGTTTGGAAATTGTAGAAAAAACATTTTAATGATGGCTACCCATTAATGTACCCTAATACAATATAAGGGAAAGTCCAAGTCTTTGTAAATTTTTGAGTCACTTGGAAAAACTTATAATAGACACATGTTCCACTTTCTCGTTTATTTTATTTTATTTTTATTTTTAATTAGTTATTAAAAAGGTTTAGTAGTTTCTTTTTCTAATTGTAATACTTGTAAAGAATAAAAGCATACATATAGCAATAGTTATAATTATAATTTTATTTTGTTTAGTATATGATCTTACTTAACTTTTTTTTAAGGATATGATGTTATTGAACTAAAAATATATATTGTTGTTCTCTTTCATATGTTGTTAAGTGTCAAATCATACAATTATAATTTACAATTATGACTATGACTATGTTTTTTTATGAAATATATTCTCAATATTTTTATAATATTAATTTTTTAAAATTTCGTGTATATAGGAAACAATGTAACACAATTTTAACAAGATTACCCTTGATATCACAAGAATTGAACTAGTTTGTACTATATAATAGATATTCAACTTTGTCCTTCCTAAGTTCCTATTCTCTCCTTCATGATGAGTTTTAATGGAAAAGTACAATTGGGTGGTAACATGTTAGTAAATTAGAATAATGGGTGTATTTTGTAATTTTTCATGTTAAGGAAACAAAAGGGAGCTCCAAGGGTGATTAAATATAGTTTTTAAAAGTATCCAAATCACTTCTTAGTGGTTAAACCTTATTTTATTAAATTGCATGGCTAATATTGTTACTTCATGGGGGGGTTTATCCATAATTTTCGTATGAATATGACAGTAGTACAGTAGAGTATAAATAATACTCCATTCGATCGGAAATATAAGTTGTTTTAGATGGTAATTTTAATCTAAAAAGTTGCTTTAAGTTTTTAAGGTAATTAGTTAGATTCGAATTGCGATAATTTTTATTGAAATTTGAGTTTGTTGACTATTTTCCATCACATTGTTCATTTTTTTATTTAAAGCTAGAACTCAATTTTGATTTAAACCATAAATAATACACCTTTTCGCTTCCAGATCTGAGCAGAACTCAAATTTGAGTTTGTTGACTATTTACCTGGAATAACAATACTTGGAAAAGACGAGAAGAGAGGAGAAGAAGAACTTACGATACCTGGAAGAACACAGATCTGAGCAGAAGCGAAGATTGATCCAACTTCCAGATCTGGGTGAGGGAAAGCTCTATGATTGAGCTTCTAGAACAAGCTTGATCTGGGCTAGGAGGAAGAGCAGAAAGGATTTGGGCGAGGAGGAAGGAAGAGCGGAGCAGATTTCCCTTTGCATCGATATCGAGTGAAGGGCAATCTGGAAATGAAATTGATAATCCCTCATGGATAAGTCCCATAAGCATTCCATCGATGCTGAAAATTTCGCCCAGATTTCAGTCCATATAAGACATGTTAAGCCCCTGAAAGACTCCATGCTACCGAACACGGAGAAGGAAGAAGATAAGCCACGTGAGCTTATCTTTTGGAATAAGACTCATAAGTCCCAAATTTAAGTCATATCGAACAAACCCTTACTCCAATTGGCAACCATGATTCGAATGTATGTATTCCTTGGAAATGTTTTCTAGTTTTTATACTACGAAATGCTCCACCAACACATTGCTAAGTCATAAAATTACTTATTCGTTAATTTATCTCTTATCTCATCCATGACAATTTCAATTCTCTAATTATTGTGATCGATCATACTAATATATTGTGCTATTTCAGGACTTACTTTATCTATCGTTTCTAACGTATAATTACACTGAAGAACAATGTAAATAGAAAATTTTACATTGTTCTTCCCACTCACTTTTGAACCAAAGCCAAAAGAAAATTAAAAAAAAAATCTTAAAACCAAAGGGAAATATACCCTCATAAATAACTTTTAAAAAGCGTGTTTAAAGAGAGTTTTCAACAAAACAGGGTCACCTCTTTTATGTGGCCCTGCTCCTATCCAAGATTTTTTCTCTTCTTGCTCTTGTGTGAGAATCGATCCTGCGGTGATAACAAGGCTTCACTCTGCATTTTCGCCCACAACCCGTCAAAGTGATCATGAAACCCGGCCTGAAACCAGCTCCGGATCTCTGCATACAACTCCATAGGATTCTTCATCCATGCCTCTTTCAACTTGACACAGTTGTCAATGGTTCTTGATCTTGAATTCAGCTTGCTCAGCAGATTCCCCACACGCTTCTCGCCCAGAGACTCTCGCTTCAGTATCACACTCGGCTGGGCCGCCATGAATTTCCTGACGGGTTTCAGGCATGGCAGGACTTGGCCGTCGAGCAGAGCATACGCGAATACAGTGACCCGAGACACGACGTCATCGATAGGGGCTTTATGGTAAGGCAGCTCCCACGAGTGCGGCCCAAAGTAAGGGATGATGTGGCAGTAGACTTGGTCGGTGTGATGGTCATAACCGGGTTTTGGATCCGTGAGTGGTGCGGAAAACGTGCACAGACTACCAGCATACCGAACCAGCCACTCCGACTCCACGCTAGACGCTCCGTGGATGTAAGGTCGTTTCGTGTGTAGCAACTCGCTGTAGACAAGAAACTCGGGGGCGGATTTTGAAACAGATGACCAACGGTGCAGATACACCTTTTCTTCAACCATTGATGCCTGATAAGAAACTGCATTGACCGTTTTGTCCCCCTCTGGAGATTGATGAGCTCTGCTAACGCGTTTGGCGACTCTATCTACCCAGCCGGAACAGATAGCTCCCAATAAGACGTCCTCCTCAGTCTTGGACAGGGGATTCTTCTCATCAGAGGGAACCCTCCAAGCATCCTCGACGTCTTGTAGAGTTCCTTCCGACCATACGTACTCCTGTTCCAGGCCTCTGTCAGAAGACGGAAATACTAAATGGAGTAGCTGTGTTCGCAGTTTTGACATTTCCTTCATCGTATCATGGCGCAATGCGTAGTGAGTGCAGAACTCTGATTGATTATGAGAAAGCTCATAGCATTGCAACGCATAAGCTACAGTCAAGGCGTCACTTTTGATGTTGGAAAACTTGGCCCGGGAAAGTTTAGCCGTCTCTTTGAGTTTCTTTCTCATTGACTTGTGCTGCTTTACAGCAGCTCTCTGATCTTCTGGAGGGCCAGATTTCTCATCCTGCTCCTGGCTGTCTGATTTGCCAAGGCTTCCTTGGAATTGCAAAACGAAGGGGTTTGACACACTCAAGGCGGCAGCAGCAGCAACGGCATAACCCAGAACCAGATTTGATCGAACATAATGTTTATTTTTGTTCATGACCTGTATGGCAGTGAGGAGCATTCGGGAGTGACGAGGGCTCATTGGATATCGTGACATGGTTTTGCCTAATGAGGTCAGCCGTCCCTCTTGATCTAGCGCTTCTAGAGCCTTCAAGCAACGCTCTGCTTCCACCAAGGATGCAACATCAGGAGGAGTTGGGAATGGAAAATTTGCAACCTAAATGACATCAAACCAAGTACATGTTACCAAGCTTGTAACCTCAAGATAACAGAGGATGAGCAAAGAAATTAAGAAATAAGGAGGTGCGATGCTACTCCTACAACATGTAATTTGAGAGGGGGGAACACCAATCATAAAACCCTAAACCCCAATGGAATATCAAAAAGGTTCATTGCATTTTGAAGATATGTATCCAAGTACAAGTGCATGATTACGTTAACATAACATTGCACATCAACTCAAGTGATGCAGGGCAATAGTTTCTTATTCATCATAACCAGATAATAGGACTTCATTTACAGGAGGTTGCCATTGATTGAACATGCATAAAATGAATCACCAAAGACAGATAAATCTGACAGGTAATAAACATACCTTGCCAATGCCCATGGATTTCATAAGAAGTACGACACCTTCGACCGGAATTTTTAATATTTCTGCACATGAGAAATCATCAAAATTACTGAAGACCGTCGAAGAATAAAGGCGATAACAATGGCCAGGTCCAGTTCTTCCAGCTCTTCCTGCACGTTGAGAAGCTGAAGCTTTGCTTATCCACTGTATTTCATATGATTCGATACCATTGGATGAATTGTAATTCTTCACCTTTTCCCTTCCAGTGTCGACAACATACTTGATCCCAGGAATGGTTAAGGAGGTTTCTGCCACGTTAGTGGCAACAATAACAAGCCTTTCTCCTTCTTTAACCTTACCAAAAACACGAAGCTGATCAGCTGCAGGAAGCATAGCATAAAGAGGGAGAACACACATTGGCCCAACAAGCTTATCCTTTTCCTTTTTTTTCTCAGTCAGGCTTGGCTCAGGCTCATTGCAGCATCCATCTTCCGTTGCCGAATTTTTCTGCTTACCCTCAAATTCAGGCTTTGGTGCAGTTTTTCCAGATAACGCAGCAAAAGCAGCCTTCAGAGCCTCAAGACTACCATTTTGTCCAAGAGCTTCAGCAAGATCATCATCAGCCTCAGGATCCTTTGCATGCATATGATCAGTGTCACTTTCAGATTCAACATCACTCTCTGAACTAGAATGGTATGAAAAATCTGATTCTTCATCACCTGCTTCTTCGTCAGGTTCATCACACAAACTAAATCTGTCTGTCTGTTGTTGGGTTGATTTATCATTGACCTCAAGTGCATCAGTTATTTCCTTCATGTCATATCCGTCAATCTCATTCAAGTTTGTATTTGTGCTGACCTCATTCCTATCAACTCTAGAACTCTTCTTGACAAGATCTTTCGATGCTTTACGGAGCTTATCACACAGATTTTCTACTTCCCTCTGACCAGTGACAAACACTAGTATGCCACCAGGAGGTAGATTCTTGTGAATCGAAAGGACTTTCTTATAAGCTTGACCTATGTAATCTAATAACTCCGTCCTCTTTGCGAAGTGAGTGGTTACAGGATACTGTCGAGTTGGAACTTCTATAACAGGTGGGGGTTCACGGAATATCCTTCCTCCAAAAGTGAAATCTTCCACTTTCAAGGTAGCACTCATGAGTATTAGTTTTAAAGGAAATATTCTAGCTTCAGGATCAATGGTCTCTCCTGAAAGCACCTTCTTTTGCTGCTCCTCGTATATAGCCTATATTAAGATACAATTTTACAGTAAGAATCCAAAAATAAGTATAAAGAACAGAAGAAGAAAAAAAAGTAAAAAAGAGATACTAGAAACGCATCATAATGATACTAAATTGAACAATTCAGATAAACACTTTACACCATTACCTGCCTCTGTCTTATAACCCTAGAAAGCATCCCAATAAGAATATCGGTATTTAAGCTTCTTTCATGAGCTTCATCCAAAATTATTACAGAGTAACACTTCAGCAAAAAATCACCCTGCAGATAAAAGGAAGACAAGTCATTATAGAAGTAGGGGAGTCTGTCAGACATCAGGTATCAGTCCCATCTTCAGTAGTAGAGCCTTATGGCAATGTAAGGGATATGGCAGTATGAACAAATAGAAAAGATTCATCAAATCGCCAATCATGAAGTTGCTAGCCTTTACAAAGTTCTCTGTGATTTTTAATGCAATAACTAATTATAGCACCTTCCACAGCACCACCCTACTCCCAAAAATAGAGGAAAAATAAGGGCAAAGATGATGTGACCAAAACCTGGACTTCCCGAAGCAGAATTCCATCAGTCATGAACTTGATGGCACAATTTTCTCCAATCCTCCTGTCATACCGGACTTGAAACCCCACTTCCCGACCAAGACGAAGACCAAGCTCAAATGCCACCCTTTTCGCAGTAGCAAGCACAGCAACACGTCGAGGCTGGGTCACACCAATTACACCACTACGTGTGCTGCATAGTTTTGAACCAAATCCAACTTCATAGAGAAACTGCAACAAGAAGTAGAGAGCAAAGTATAAGTCCAAGTTATAGAATGGAATACTGACAAAATATCAGCGGTCACATTCAGAAATTAGACCCACCTGTGGAACTTGGGTGGTCTTTCCACAACCAGTTTCACCACATATAATCACACTTATATTTTCATTTATTTTTTCCATTATCTCCTGTTCCATCATAACGATTGGCAGGTCTTTCCTCTTGCTTTCAACCTCTTCTGGCCTCGATACATGCACTACAGTTGGTACACTCAGGGCTGCCTGGCTGGAAAGATTTACAACAGATTTTGTGCAGCCAAATGTATCCCTTGGAGTATCACCAATGTCATCCTAGAACATGCCAAGTTTTCATATATGAATATAATTAGCAAATGAATTAGTCTTCATTTATGAAAACAGAAGCCTTGTATATGCAATCATTGACAAGATGAAATTTAATTGAATTCACAGATTACATAGAGCATTGCCAGTCATAAATATACATCAGCTATAAAGGAAACAACTCATTGTAGGAAACAAACACTAGCAGATAACAGATTATACATTTATTGTAAACTGCAAATTTTCTTGTAAATTGGCTATTTCTTACCACTGTAGTACTGTTTTCTTTCATACTGCACGAAGAAGAATTTGACGATAAAGCACCACCAGTTACTCCAGTAAACTGGACATGCTCTTCACTATTTTCCTCAATCAAGGACTTGGTACAAGATATTTTATTGCCCTCCACCTCATCTTCACAAATTGGCTGCAAGGAAGAATCCGGCAATCTACTATTTTCTTTTATAGCTTCCTTTTGAACAACCAAAGGTTTCATGAAAGTATTTCTATCCTCATAAACCTGTGGTGGATGAGCTTCATCTTCAGTTTCACTTATACTGGAATTGTCATCAGAAAACTGGGTCTTTGTACGGCTATCAGGGTATGGGTATTCCAAACCGGCCTGAGAAAATTGCATTATCCTTCTACGTTTCTCCTTTGAAGTTTCAGCCTAAATGTTTCAGAAAGGCACATTCAGTGAAACAGCTTCTAGAGAAAAACTGGACTACGGCAGAGACTACAAATGAAATGAGCACCAACCTGACCAAGGCTCTGTGAGGACCACAACAATTTGTACACGTCTTCGTTGATCTTACATTTCCTGAAATTCATATTCAAACACTTCCGAATAAACAAGATGAATCAAACTAAATATGAAGCCAAGAAAAAGGACTTACTCTAAAATCTCCAGACTTTTTGATAGCATTTTTCTCTGTTCCTCCTCTTCCTGCAGGAATTAATACATGTTATTACAGCTATATCAGTATTCTGGATAAGCAACAAACACGTATAACGCATGCAGGCGAAGGCCATGTCATTTCAACTGCAGGCAACTAAAAGTTGCAAAACCTCAAATTGAGGCAAATAATGACACACCCACCTCCGACTTTCTTAACTTCCTTTTCTGGGATTTCGTCAACTTTTTCCCTTTGCCAATTTGAACTTTTGCAGTATTCTGCAAAAAAAATGAAGGTATTTGAACTAATTGACTACGACAGAAGGAATTTAATAAAACATAACTACAGTTATGTTGCATATACCTTAGTATTCCCTGCCTTGTTCTTATTCTTACACGGCAAAATAAGTGCATTACTGTCACCACTATTCGAGCTAATAAACACAAGTAGGTGAGAAAAACATGTTAGAGACCAACAAAATCACCAGACGTTGCAACCAAAACAATGTTGCGGCATGTAATACAACAACTAATCAAAATTTCAATAGAAAGCAGTTGCTACACGTAAAAAACTAAGAATTTAGGAAATCAAGTGAACTTAAATTTAAACAGCATCCATCGAATTGCAAGAGAAACAAATCAAAAAATTCCTTTTACCTCAAACCCATGTATTCTTCCACATTCTCTAAGCAAACATCCATATTGCTCTTCTACAAGCAAAAAATTAAGGTAAAATCCAACGAAGACTAGATTCAGCAGAGAAGGAGGGAGACAGAGAGATCGAATTCGTACCAGAGAAGGCGAACTGCGAACTACTGAGCGCAGCGGTGGACGGCGGGCGGCTGGGAGGAGGGTCGGCGGCGGCAGGGTGCGGCACAGTAGCAGGATTGGAGGATCGAAGGGTGGGCGGCAGGTGCGATTTCTTCAATAGAGGAGTCGAGGGCAAGTTTACGTGGAAGCTGGAGGCAGATAGGAAGGTTAGGGTTTTAAATTTTTAATACTAAAGATTTAATTTTTTAAAAATAAAATAAAATTTCTGGCATCAAAACGCAGGGCTGCGTTTCCGCGGCGTTTCCGATGCGTGTTGACCGTGTCCGAGGCGTTTCCGACTTGCTTCCCAGTTTCCGTGCTTCCAAGTTAAAAATCTATATTTGATATATTTTAAATTTTTTATTATATTTTGTATACCATTAATTAAAAGTAAACCATTTTAATATTATTTATAATGATTAAAAATATAAATATATATTAATTTACTTTTTTTTATGTTAAAATGATATCGTTGAGAAACTATATATATATATTAAAGCTCTCATCTTTCAAACCACTAGAATGATTATGACCACAATAATGATATTTTATTTTGTGATAAATTCTCATTAATTAAATTTTTTTTTTTTATTTACTTAAAAATCTAAATTATTAATCTTTCATTTTCACCTATGTAAATTTAGATTTTACACAACAAACTTGAACTAGATTATTTGAAGTGTTTTGCTAAACCTAAAATAAACCCACGTGATGCTAAAAAAAGAAGAAGAATAAACCCATGTAATTCTTGCATTCACGAAATTTCAATCTTATACTCCATGTACGTTAATTTACAACTATAAATTAGTATGTATATAGATCAGCCACTATTAAATTAATAATTATTCAAACAACCTTTTAATCATCAATTTTTAGAAATATACAATCTATATATATATTAAAGTAAAGGAATTTTAAGACACCATATTGATTATGGCACCACACTTCCTATGTGTCAATTTGTGATTAATCCACTTTTTTTATTAATAATTCTATTCAATTTAAATCATAATATCTGATCACAGCTAACTTCAAATATTTAAAATTTTAAATCACAATATCTAATTACAACTAACTTCAAATATATAAAAACTATATACAACTTTTTTATAAAATTTGATTTCTACAAATTACACATACAATAAGCTTATAATATATGTCAAAATAATATATGATAGATTTTCTACTAAACTTATATATAAAATACATCTTATATTCATTTATGTAATAAGTAATATTATTTTTATGTGTTTGCATATATAATTTGACCTATATAAAATCATACTCCCTCCGTCCCATAATGTTCGTCATGTTTCCGTTTTGGGTGTCCCCTTTTGTTTGTCCTACTTTCCTTTTTTATCCATTTTTTCTTTCCAATATTACCTTTATTCATTCCATCTTTTACACCATGTTATCCATCATCCAAAAACATCCAATCATTATCACCTACCATCTTCATCCATCTCAAACTCCATTAATATCCACCATTTTTATCCATAACCTAAAACTTAATAAACCATATTCCATTAACCTAATTAATCTAATTAATTAAAATTTTAATTAATTAATTAAACTAACAAAATTAACCAAACTACTCCTAAATCCATTAACTTAACCCAAATTATATTTTTAACCAAACTAACCCAAACCCATATTTTAACCTAACCCAATATCTCTAACCCATATTAACCTACCCCTAATCTACCCTTTTAACCCGGCCTAGTCTACCCAGCCCAATTAACCGAAACCCTAATCTATCTAGCCCAGCCCATTTCCCACCCTAACCCTAAATACCCTAATCTGAGCTCTCACCCCTCACTCTCTCGTCTCACTCTTCGCCGCTCTCTTCTCCTCTCTCATTCTCTCTGAAACCCTAGATCTGAGCTCTCTCGTCTCCTCTCTCGTCTGAGCTCTCTTCACCTCTAGTTCTCCTTTGTGCTCTCATCTGACCTCTCACTCTCCTTGAAGGTGCCTCTCCTTCTCTACTCTCTCGTCTGAGCTCTCTCTCTCTCGTCTGAGCTCTCTCTGAAACTCTAACTCATCAAAAATGATCTCGATCTGTTGCAGATCTGCTCGCCGGCGATTAATCTGCTCCGGCTGTCCCCAAAACACAAAAAAGGCTTGCTCCTCGTCTAGATCTACCCATATCTCCCAAAACCCGTCCAAAAAAACCCTAAATCTCAGAAATCGTTGCTTTGAAAACGCCGGTCCCCTGGGTTCCCTTCTCTGTTTGCATAAAAAATGGGTGATTTGGACCTATTTAAGTCCGATGGGTCCTAGACTTCTGATGCACTTTTTGTTGCTTGCTCTCAAGCTCCACAGTGCGAGTGGGGTGGCGATTGTGTTGGGGATCACAGCTTCACTCCTGTTGGCTCAGAGGAAACTGTGGAGGGAAAGCTGCGAGAAGAGCCCCTAGAGATCGTTGAGCTCCCTACTACCATTGAGTTCGTTGAGCTCTTTCCTACCCCTGAGATCGTCGTCCTCCCTGATTCCCCTGAGATTATCTTCATCCCTGATTCCTCTGACGATGAAGCTGGGAGATGATACGTCCCCGGTTATGGTGATGTTGCCTCTAATTCTGATTTTTAGCTAAGTCTCACTCTTTTTTAGTTGTTTATGCATGGGTATTTTTGCTGAGATTATTGCTCTGAATTATGCATGTTGTTGAATGAGTTTGTTGTGCTGTTGACTGAGACATTGGTATTCTGTTTTGTTGTTGATGTTCTGATGACTAAGACATTGGTATTCTGTTTAAGTTGATTCTCTGTTTTGGTGTGTTGGTGTTCTGTTTTGGTGTTGCTGTTCTGATGTTGGATTATGTTGTGTTGCCTCTGTGTTGTGATCGGTGATGATGCATGATAACTGAGATGCAAAACCTTTATGTTCACTGGACTTCTGATGTGCCATGGCAACACTGTGTCACATGTAATTGATTGATGCTTATGTGTATGTTAAGGTACTGTGATTGGTATTGTATCTATGAGGGTTATGGGGACATCCGAGATTATTTATGCATTTCAATGATGAAGTCTTGAAACTGAGATGCAATACATTTAATGTCACTGCCTTAATGTGCCATAGGAACACTTTTACATGTGGTTGATTGTTGCTTATGTGTATGTTGAGTCTTGTGATTGGTCTTGTGTCTATGATGGCTATGGGGACATCTGAGATTATTTGTGCATTTCAATGACGAAGTCTTTTTGCTGAGATGCAAGACCTTAATATCACTGCATTAATGTGCCATAGGAACACTTTCACATGTGATTGACTGATGCCTATGTGTATGTTAAGGTCTTGTGATTGGTCTTGTGTCTATGATGGCTATGGGGACATCTGAAATTATTTATGCATTTCCCTTGTCTGTCCCGAAATGTTTGTCCTAAAGTTCTAAAAGCTCTTGTGATTGGTGGTGTTATTCTCCTTGAGTCTATCTATGATGAAGTCTTGAAACTGAGATGCATTTCCTGCATGTTCATTGTCTTAGTGTGCCATTGGAACACAGTCAAATGACTGATTGATGCTTATGTGTATGCTAAGGTATTGTGAATGGGTTTGTGTCTATGATGGTATTAGGGACATCTGAGAAATGCATTGTCATTGTTGTGCCATTACTTGTGCTTGTTTACAAAATTACAAAAGTTCTTGCTCTGTACACAAAATGTTCAATCTTTGTCATATATTGCTAAATAAACCGATTGTCTTCAAGTGCTTCTTCAGTGTCTTGATCTTCAACTTTTGTTGTCCCTTGTTGACTCCGTTGACCTGCTATTGATGTTCCTGCTTGATCTGCTTGTTGTGCACCCCCATGCACTATGTCACATGCTTCTATGATAGCCCACATAGGTGTCTTGATCTCTCTTGGTAGATTTCCTTGAGCCATTAATTTCTTCTTGTTTACATGTGGCAAATCATACTCATTGCCTCCCTTGCATTTAAGTATTTCATTCATAACAAATTATAGTGTCATCCACACATCTCTTAGAGTTGTAGGGGCCAATTCAAAAAATGCTTCATGCACTGCTTCTATCATATGATCAATACTTTTTGGCATCTTCTTGTGCATGAGTGACTGAATGCTTCTGAAAAATCTTAGATCTAAGATGTTTACATCTGGACTATTAGCTGGCTGTTGTATTAAGATGAAAGTGAATCCATCCTGAATGTATACATGTTGCCATTCTGGATCTCTTTGAGTTATATGGGCCTTTGCATTGTCTTGTTGTATGAATATAACTCTTTGAGCTCCATCTTGTGGCCACTTTGCCTTGATTGCTGGAATGATTTGGTTTATCAACATGTTCCTTGTCACTTGCTTGTTGACTGATTCAACTAGCTTTGTAACTAGTGTCCCCTTCTCTCTGTTTTTGGGTGACCTTTTTGCTGCTTGTTGATATGTGAATGGAAAGATTCCTATCTTCCCATAAAAAATGCACTGTCCCTCTGCATCAAATCTAGGCCTTGCTACAACTGCAGTGAACATAACTTTGGGAATGAATTTAGATGAATTTGCAGTTATGTACTTTCCCCTTTCATTCTGTGCTAGATATACTCTCTGTGATTTCTTTGATAGAAAAAATCACTTCTCATCCAAGTGTACAAAATCAAACATTGGATAATACACTGATTTTTCTTCTACTGTATCCCCACAAAGTAACTTCAGTACCCAATCCAACCTAACCTTCTTATGTCCCTCACTCAAACCAAGATGGATTGGATTTGTATGTGGCTTTATTGTACCTGGCTTGACCATCCTATGCACTTTGGTCTTTGAAAGACTAAGCTTGCTAGCTAAGTCTCTAATGCATGACCTGTCTCCCATGCCCAGTGCTGTGATTGAATCCATCTCTACTTGAATTCATTTTCTACCACAGTTGTGATATTTTGTGCTTAGATTGTACTTCTGTTGTTGCTTCTTTGTTGTGTTCCAAAGTCTGCCTATGCACCTTGTTGACATTTTGAAATCTTCTGCAGCTTTCTTTATTGCACCATGTGGTAATTGTTCCTCTCTAGATATTGCTAGCAGAGCATTCAATATGTGCATTTTTTGATCACTGCTGAGCCTGATATTATGTGTTGGCTGATGATGTTGTGTTGCCTCTGTGTTGTGCTCTGCTTCTGATGACTGTCCCTCTTCATCTCCTGGTTCCTGGTTGAGATCAAAGTTATGTTCACTATCTTGTTCCATGTCCCCTGATGACTGTCCATCTTCGAACTCTTCTCCATCATAAATGTACTGTTCATCTGGAAGTGGAGCTTCATTTAAGTCCCATAAAGCTGAGGCCATGACACCACCAGGCTGTGATGCAGAGATTGTATTCTGTCCTTAATTTCTCTCTGTGATTTACTGAAGCTTTGAATGTAAATTCTGTAAATTTAGATGAGAATGATGTAATCCCCTTTTAGGTACTGTTTAGGGGCAATTTTATCAGGGCAATTATGCCCTAAGTCTCCTTTTGTTTAGGGCAATTCTGTCCCCAAAATTTGTAAGTGATCCGTGTGTCCCTAAAATCAACATTTCATTGGCTGAAATTTCATCTGTGGTAAATAACCACAGATTGCACTATAGCAGGTCATATCCCCTTCTGCCTTAATGTTAATTTTCACTGTAGCAGGTCATGTCCCCAATTGTACTTTGTTAATTTTCTTAATCCAAGAGCTTTTTGTACTTTAGGACAAACATTTCGGGACAGATGGAGTACAATATATACAATTTCCAACTCATAGTACAAGTACTTTTGTAATTAAGCTCACTATATTATATTATTACACATACAAATTTTATGGCCTATTTAGAGTAAAATGACCCGAATAAATTTTATGGCCCATCAATATATATATATTAAAGTTATTGAATTTTGAGTCACCAGAATGCTTCTAGCCCTACAAATCATACGTTTCATTAATTCATTTTGTTATTAATCCACTTTTTTAAAAACATTATATTTTATTTTAAATCACAGTATCTAATCACACCTAACTTCAAACATATAAAAACTATATACAACTTTATTGAATGCTTATATACGTTTCTTATAAATTTTGATTTCTACAAATTGTAAAATATAAGCTTATATATGTCAAACTAATATATGATAGATTTTTTACTAAACTTATTTATAAAATACATCTTATATTTATTTATGTAATTAGTAATATTATTTTTATGACTTTGCATATATAATTTATGGGCCAAATTATACAATATATACAATTTTCAACTCACAGTACATGTCTTTTATAATTCAACCCACTATATTATATTATTAGTTATTACACATACATATTTTATTAACAATTTAGTGAAATTTCAAACGAATGTATCTTAACAAAATTAATTTATATAATCTTGAGATTTTCTTCTAAATCTTTCAATTTTAACAACCCATCTTAACAACAATTATATCATATCAGATTTTTAACAAATTTGGTATATTGTAAGTTCCCATTTAACAATTTTATTTGATTATAATTTTCTATAAAAAATACATGGTCTCCATTTTCCGATTTTATAATGTTTATTTGGGCTTATTACTTGTCATTTTGCTAAATATAATTTTCAGTTTTAAAAAATTAAATTGAGTTTGTTAATCATCAAGAAAATATTCACTAACAAATCGTAAAATATCAATTATAAATTACCAAGAAAATTTTGTTAACTCAAACAGAAAGTTTAACTAAAAAATCCACGTAAATCTATGTCGTAACAAACTTTCAATTTCATATGATTATACATATTATCAAAAGAAAATAAAAATGTAATACGTATACAAATTTTAAAAGTATTTGAATTTGAGATAACTTTACACCTACATAAATCAGCCACTATTAATTAATTAATTATTCAAATAACTTTTTAATTATCGTTTTCTAGAAGTAAGGATATAAATTAAAATCGAAATTTTAAAACTTTAGATGAGTCCATTACGTAATTAAAAAAAGCTAAAAAAATGTTATTTATCTGGATGATTTGTAATGATTTTTTTTATATATATATATTTGAATTATTTCATATATTTATTTTAACAAAAAGTTAAAATATCAAATATATTATTAGACCAAATCCTTTTTAAATTTTGAATATCTTTAATAAACTAAATTACAAATTTCTAAATTACACTCCTTCTTAATTATTTTTAAAAAGGAAATCCTGAATAATTTGCACGAGACTATAAATTTTGTGTCTTCGTCATTCAATACTACGCCCATGCCCATTCGAGATATGTAATTTCTTTTATTTTGTACCTAAGTTGTTAACCATTCATTTTTTTTGCTTTATTAAGTTCTTTAATTTTATAAAAAATTCCGTTATTAATTTTATTTTTGGTATAATATATTTTGTAACCATTACCTTAAAATCATGTGAAGCAATCCTATTATTTAAACAACGTAAGAGTGATGACCATTTTACAAGAGAAAATAATCTTTTTCGTCTCCATTCATCGAACATAGGTCATTGAAATTTGCATCTCATTTTTAAGTCATTCATGAAATATCAAAATTATTTTGTTGCTTTTTCGTTCGTTTGGTCTCATGTCCCCTTAAAATCATGAAATATTTATCATAACTTGCTTTGATAAATATTGGTTTCGCAACTAATTTTTAGTATATTATTATTTTCGTAAATATTAAGAAATAATTTTTTTATATTGTGATTTTTACAAGTATCGTTGAGGGTGGTGTAACAACAATTTCGGATCCCCATTGTTTACCTATATATATTATCTTGAAAACCATAAATCTTATTTTAATATAATTTGTTTTTTAAAGATTTATATTGGCGTTCTTCATTAATTATACATATATAATTTTAATTTTTATAATTTTAAAATCTTCACCTCACTTTATTTTCACATGACTTTTATCCATGTCTAACCAAAAACTTGATTTGAAGGTATAATATAGTAGTTAAGATTTGAAAATTTGATTATGAATTGTTCAAATATCAAACTAAAAAAACATAAATAAAAATAAAAATTTGGTTATAATACTTAATATTCATCATAAAGAGAATCATGTTCACGATTTTGTCAATTTTTTTCCTTTAAAAAAATTTATACTATAATCCAAACATGTGTTATACATATTATGAATATTTTTGACTTTCTTATTCAAAAGATATAATTACTAATCTAATAGTTCTTGTCTAAACCACGCATTAATTATTTGTTTGAAATCTGTTTAAATTGTTTTAAAAACCATATATTATATATCCCATGTATAAATAATTTGTAAATCGGGAATAATTTTAACGAGATTTTTAGATTAATAATCATTATAATATTTATATATTAACTATTCTCTAAATGAGTCTACATAAATTTTTATATATCATAGCATATTATTTTCAATATCCAGCGAGAATTATATTTTTCTAAAAAATACTTTGATATAACATTAATTTAATTCAATCATTTTTTTTGATTTTCTCAAATTACATTTACTCATACAAGGTACGGGTTCTACACTAGTTATAAGTTAAAATCAAATCATTCAAACGTTGGTTTTCTTTGAAATAATATTAAGTTTAAGTTTACTCACAAACATATAGATATATCTAAAAATTGTTATAGTGATAAAATTTAGGAATCCTTTTTTTCCTTATGTAAATTTGTTTTTTTTTGTTTGTTTGTTGGGAAGGTAGAACTTATATATTGGCTACGACACAAATTTGAAGGTGAAATTAGGGATTGGAAAAAATTTACTATTACACAACCTATTAAGCTTGAATATATATATTAAATTGTAAAAATTAATTATGTTATTAAATATTTTTATGATTTCATTAGCCGACTTTTTAGAAATAATAGCAATTTTAATTTTTTGTTGTTGTTAAGAGTTATTATTACAATATTGAATTTTCATTATCATTTGATCTAAGTAATCATTTTTGGCAGTTGAACTAACTAAATTTGATCGTAATTTTTTTTTTGCATCTTCTTAGTTATTACCTATTAAATATTTACAATTTATATGATTATTTTTTTGTTAAGATGTTATTTGGTCTTATCGAACTATATTTTTTACTTTATTAATTTATTTTCTCACTAATTGTTGTTTGCTTAAGATTTTCAATTAAATAGTTATTCCATTAATACTTTCATTTAAATATAATTATCTACCCATCTATCTAATTTGTCTAGATAAATAGCTTATCACCAATGTGACTAGATAAATAGTATGAATTATACTCATTAATTAAATTTTGAATTTTTGAAGCAAATTGCATTGCATTCTCTCTATATATAGATGAAGCCGAAAAATATTAAGGAGTCAATACTCTTTGTTCCAAATAAGTTTGTAAATGACTCATTGATGAATTAATGCCTTATAGTCATTAAATTAAAAATTATCCTTATTTAATCGTCATCAAAATTATTTTGTATCACATTTTATTGATTAAACGATATCACATTTGTTATTTTGTGAGTTTATAACACTTTACCAATATAATTAACAAGTATGAGAATAGGTATGAATGAAATATTATATATTTATACGAGTTATATAATTAACAATAAATTGTTGAACATATTGTTTTTAAACAACAAATTTATTTTTATTTCAATCTTCCATTTATATAATTCTTAAACAATATGAATGAGATATATTATTCTTAAAACTATTTCAATACGTTCGCCCGTACAGGGTGCGGGTAGTACACTAGTTTTAAGTATGAATTTAGACAAATCTCGATATATATAAGTCCAAATAAACACTACTAATATTATTTAGTATAATTTAAATTATAAAAATGTACTAACTAAATATATTTATATTAAATTAATATTTTCACAAATTTTTTTTTTGCCTAAAAATAAGATATAGTGGTCATTGCAAAACTCACACATTCTCCGCTCATTCCTCTCTTTTTTTTCTCAAAATTTGATCTCTCTCTTTTCAAATTGTCATACTTCTCTTCTCAATCTGATTACCCAAATAATTTTTTCCTTTGCCGATTTGATTTTTTTTAGTATTCTGTAAAAAAAAATGAAGGTCTTTGAACTAATGACTACGACAGAAGGAATGTAATAAAATATAACTACAGTTATGTTGCATATACCTTAGTATTCCCTACCTTGTTGTTATTCTTATTCTTACACGGCAAAATAAGTGTGATACTGTCACCACTATTCGAGCTAATAAACACAAGTAGGTGAGAAACATGTTAGACACCAACAAAATCATCAGAAGACACAAGAAAAATAGTTACAACCAAAACAATGTTGCGGCATGTAATCCAACAACTAATCAAAACTTCTTCAATAGGAAGCAATTGCTACACGTAAGAAGTAAGAATTTTGGAAATCAAGTGAACTTAAATTTAAACAGAACAATCGGTCAATCGTTTTGCAAGAAAAACAAATAAAAAACGTTTCTTTTACCTCAAACCCGTGTATTCTTCCACATTCTCTAAGCAACCATCCCTATCCAAGCTCTTCCACAAAATTCAATCTCAACAATCAGCAAAAAAAAAAACATGTTGTAGCTAAGGTAAAATCCAACCTACAACAAAAATCTAAACAGGCAACGAAGACTGGATTCAGCAGAGAGACATAAAAAGAGAGATCGAATTCGAAGCGTACCAGAGAAGGCAAAAGGAGATAAATGCGAGGAATTAAGAGTGAAGCGCAAGAAAGGCGTTGGTCGCTGCTGGCCGATGGGTGGCAATACAAGTTTATTTTTATGAGTGTTTCTATTCAGGATTTTACTTTTTTTTTATTTTGCACTGAAAAGTATTATTTTAAATAATAATCACGGTTTAGTCCATACTGCACAGATTAAAATTTGAAAACAAAATCCGAAACCTACTAAGAACAATACTTAGTACAAAATCTAGAACCTACTAATAACAATCACGGTTTAATCCATACTACTCTTGGCAATGGTCCAAGATGATTGAACTCATTGATGAATTGAAGTCTGGACTAATCTGACAAGTTGATAATGACAAAACAATCAAATTCTAGCTTGATAATTGGGTTTCCAGATTCCCGTTGAGTGACTCCATAAACACACAAGTTACCTTGAACAAAGATGTTACGGTAGCCGATTTTATGCTATCAAATAAAACCTGAAATAAGAACATAATAGAACAATACTTACCCCGTGACTTAGTAACAAAGATTACATCAATTCCAATTCCGCTGAATGATATTCTTGATAGAATGTATTGGGAAACCAACAAGAATGGTTGGTTTTCTATAAACTCTGTCATGGAACTAATTAATAGAAACAAGAGATACACTGCGTATGACTCTTCTTGGATCTGGAAAATGGACACTTACCCCAAAGTTAAAAACTTTGTTTGGAAAATACTGAAAAACGGATTATCAACAAAATCAAGACTAACAGAAAAAGGAGTAGCAATCCCCCAGGGATGCATCAGATGCAATGCGCAATTGGAGGATCTCAATCATCTCCTATTCCATTGTAACCATACCATAAAAACAATAGAGAAAATGAATCAATCCACATATGGTATTATTACTTCCATAAACATAGCAAATAAAAAAATCAATGAAATCATTGATGAAATTCGACAAAAAACCGATCGCTTGCAGTTTATAGAATTACTGGTTTCTTGGTGGGGAATTTGGTCTATAGAAACCAACAAAGCTTTGGAAGCCCAAATAATGATGTCAACCACATCAAGGATGTTCCGATTTATATCAAACAACAAATTGAGAACTGGAATAAGACGAAAACCTGGAATCCTGACTGCCTAGCAGATGACAGACCTAAACCTCATAGAACAAATAACTTCATACGACCAATAAAAACATGGAAAAAACCTCCAGATAAAATTATTAAAATCAATACTGATGGATCAACAAAAACGAATGATGAATCTAGCTTTGGCTACATTTTCCGGAACAACAAAGGTGAACCTACTTTTATCTTCGGGGATAAATGTGGTACCTCAACCCCATTAAAAACGAAAACGTTTGCGGTAAGAAATGTCCTGGTAAAGGCCTATGAATTAGGCATTATCGACATACAGCTTGAATGCGATAACCTGACCGTTGTGAATGTCCTTAACCAAATCTGACACTGTCCATGGGATATTGAAATGATTATTTCTGATATCCTGTGTGTTTTACAACTTTTCTCTTCAGTGCAGATTTCTCATGTCTTCCGGGAAACAAACGTGGTGGCCGACTTCATCGTTAAGGAGGTCCAACTTCGTTCCTTGGAAGATATTCGAACTAGTTTAGAATTTATAATTCTCATCCGAAAGGATGCTATAGACTGAGAAACCGGCTCTTCTGTGGTTTCCAGTCTAATTCTTACTTAATAAAAAAAATTGAAAAAAAATCTTATAAAAAATAGAAAATTCCTTCGAATTTTGTGTTATTTAGGATTCTAAAATAACAAGTTAATTATTTTTTTAAAGTTAGGTTAATAGTTGTCAATTTATCTTATTATGTCGCACTTTTTTCCCACGTAACCTTTGTTAAATAGAACGTTTTTCTTTCGTGTGAACAGTACAATGTCTTATACGGTTATACTGTTGCGTCAACCCATTCGTTATGTCACTCCCTCTACATTTAACATAATCCTGATTACTTTATATTGTATTCTTCTTGACTTTTATTTTATTGCTTTTTTATTCTGATTTATTCGATTAATAAATTTGAAAATAATTAAATGTTCTTGACAAAAAATAAATAAATGTTTTTTTATATAGTTAAAACTAGGTTGTCTTTCCCAGAAATGCTCAACGTCTTCAACATCGAGTGAAGGTTCTCATTATGACTAACATTGTTATTCCTATAGAATTGACGTAGAGTGAGTAAATCGCAATCTTTTGATGCGAGAAAGTCTGCTGTCTAATTTGTTTCGCGAAAACAATGACGAATTTTGACATCCTCAAAATAGGCTAGAAATCTTAACTGTCTTTGATGATCATATCAATCTCGATCACATGGTATTTCTCGTTCTCCTTGTACAACATTAATAAGTGTAACAAATAAATAAATGTTATATAATGACTAGCTTAGTTCCCCGTGTCGTGCACGAGGCTTGATTAAATTTTATATTGATATTGTTTAATTATCAAAAATATATCAATTTCACATTTAAAAAATATTAAATAAATGAAAAACATATCTAATTAGTGACAATATAAATAAAATTAAGATAAGTATGATAAAATAAAATAATAATATTTACTAATAATCAATTAATAGGGAAATTTTGTTTTTGTAGGAAAGTTTTTTTTAATAGATATATTATATATAATAGATTAATTGCAAACTTTAAAGTCTTTGCTTTTAAAATATATTATAATTATCAATTAATAATCTGATATAACAATGAAGTGAATTAATAAAGAAAAATATTACATCAAGATATATTAGATCATATCCAATCAAATCATAAAGATTTTCCTAAGGCTTAAAATTGAAAACAAATATATAAAGTATTGAATTTTGGAAATAGGATAAAGATCTTATATATAATTATTATATGAATTTTTTTAAAAGGAAATTTTTTAAAAATATCATGTAGCAAAATGAATATGAGTAGTATAAGGAGGTTGTATGTTTAGTAGAAAACTAGTTGATTTACCCGTGCCTTGCACGAGGCTTTTTTTTATTAAATTTTATTTTATTTTAAAGTGTACGTAAATTATATATTTTAATTCATTGATATTAGAAAAATATATTTAAATAATATAAACAATTGTATATCAACAAAAATATAATATGAACTTCATATATTGTATATTAGTTGTCAAATTATAAGCTGTATCTATCTACCTATATATATACTTAAATATAAAATATAATTTTAATTTTAATTCATTGATATTAGAAAAATACCTTTAATACTGTATCTATCTATCTATCTATTTATATATATATATATATATATATATATATACTGAAATATAAAATTATTCAATTTTTCAAGTGACAATGTCAATGAAGTAATGATGTGAACTTTAGAAATTTGATTAGAGTTATGATATTGAAAAAGAAAATTAGATTCTATGGGTTTATAACACGACATATTTTCTTTCGTCATGTCATCAGTCCAGTCACACCTCTAACATTCACTTTTCCACTTTTATAGAAATTGTAACAGAAAAAATGGATCAAGTAAGGTATATAGGCAATCGTTTGACTACCAATTTATAATTTGTGAGTTTTGTTTTATTTTGTTTGAATCTAAAAGTTAGTTTTTCTTAATATTATCAATTGAATATAAAACCATCATTTATAACAATAAAATAAAAAAAACTTGATATCAATTATGTCATATAAACTACTCGCAAATACAAAATAATAAATGGCCACAACAAAATATGTCCAATTTTTTTTAATTAAGTTCAATATACTATATAATTACTTAATCGAAACCTCCTAAAACTATATGTCCAACCGAAAATATGCATCTTTTACTATATGTTATGTGTATTCATCTCCTTTTGACACGCCAAACATTTTTTTTATAAAAAAGATATATATTTTTAATTTCCAACTTCCTTCTTAACATATTTATTTATAGTTGTGACACGCGCTCCGAGAATGCACTCATAATTTTCGCTAATACGTGTTATAGTGAAATTGTTTTGGACACGTGTCAAGCAACTAGTTTTTTGGTTGTTTTTCTAAAAAAATAATAAAATCAAGAAATAATTATTTTAACTTATTTTAGCCGGATTTGGTTGTTCTAGTTTTTTAGGTATATTATAAAATCTTTGTAATTATAAATCTTTGTAAAAATTAACCAATTAATATTCCGACATAAAAATTTTGAATAGAACCAAATCTATAATCATGAATAATTGGAAAAAAATCAAAATAATATAATTGTGTAATCCATGATTTATACAAACTGAAATAAATTCAAAATCTCGTGCAAAAATTATTGCAAGAGATTAACCTACTAATAACTCAACATGCAAAAAACTAGAGCATTTTAAAACAGACAACACACCTGCAAAAAATTGCAAACTCTAAACATGCATATATATGTTAACACATTGCAAAATAACTGAACCTGCACAATATTAAAGCCTGAAATACAAAACCTGAACCACAAAAAAAAATCAACCTAAAACTGAAAATAATACAAATAAATGAACCTGCACAATATTAAAGACTGGAAGACAAAACATGAACCGCAAACAAATCAACCTAAATCTGACAATAATACAAATTAATTATGCCATAAAAAATACACAAATCTTTTGTTGCCTCAATACAAATTATGCAAATGCTGCCTCAACTCACATATTCTGCAAATCAAGATGGTACGAACCTTGGTTATGAAAACATACCCAAAATATTACAGAATTAAAAAGATGTTCAAAATAATCGGTAGAATATCACATAAAATATATGGCAATGAAAATCTATGTTTTCCAAAAATTTAAAACAATATATTACTGAAAATATATGGCAGAATAATCCACTCTTCAATGACCCGGTCTGTGTGGCTATATATTTTCAGCCTCTCAGTCAATTTCACGTCTTTCATAACAATTTAACCCAAAAATTTAGGTCTTTATCCTTTCAGAACTTGACCTTGAAGTATATAATAGATTTATAAATTAATCATAGTATGATGTTAATTTTAAAGATAAATTAACCATGACCTTGAAGTATATATTGAATCACATTAAGAGATATATCTTGAAGGACAAATGCTAAAACCTATAATTGCAAATTTTTAAAATTTAGTAATTAGAATACAAGTTAATGATCAATAAAAGATATTCTTAATTTTAATATAGGAGGCATACCTTTAGATCTTTCAGTTTAGGTTAGGGTTTAGGTCTTGGCTTATGTGTCGAGTCTAATCCCACTTGGAATTCCTCTAACAAAATAAATAAGCTAAGTACATAAAAGATTTATAAATTAATTGAACATGGTATGATGTTAATTTTAAAGATAACTAACCATGACTTGAAAGTATATCTTCAATCAGACTAAGAGATGTATCTTGGATTTCTTATGTTCAAACCTGTAATTGGAAACTTTTTGAAATGAGTAATCACACTGCCAGATAATTATGATAAAGATATGCTAAATTTATAGGTTACAAGCATTACCTTGCAGAATATGAGTCAGAGTGAACTTTATATTATGGCTATCTGAATTCCAGTTCAGAACCATTTATATTCGAGGTTATATTTTGAAATCTATAAGCAATAATACGAAAATCAGTAATTAGAATATAAGTTAGTAAGCAAAAATAAATATTCTAACTTCAAATGACAGCAGGACTACCTTTCATACTATTAGCATATTGAACTTGACATTCACAATGTAATATTCAGTGTTGTGATCAGGGACATATCACGTGCTCACATGCGATGAAACAATTGCAGAGGTTACCATCTTATTGTACATCAGATCTAATCTAAAGGTATTGTTATTTATAAGAATTGTTCTGTCTATTTACATATTTCTATATACTTTGAAAAAGATGTCTTTCATACATACATTGCACCATATATTTCAATTATCATACTTGCACACAGAGAAATAGACAGCTAAGGAAAATATGATTTAATTATAGTCAAACACTAAATAATATTGATTTCATAATAATATAAATGCAGTAAAGAAAAAAGTATTTCAATATTGATATACTTCCTTAGTATATGATTATAGAATTTCAAATTGAATATCATACTTGCACACAGATAAATAGACAGCTAAAGAAAATATAATTTAATTATAATCAAACACCAATTAATATGTACCAAATACTCATATATATGAGTAAAGAAAAGTAAAAAACATGCAAGCTCTTATAGTGAGGTAAGATTGATTTAAGCATTTATTAAAAGTTTAATAGAAGATATTGTTGATTGAGGGTAGAAGGTGTTGAATTGACTTACAGTAGAAGTATAAGAATCTCATTTATCAGCTACTCTATGAATCAAGTCTTTGCAGAACGCGCTCCTAAAATGTGTACATGTGTAATGTATGAAAAAGAACAAAATAAATCAAAAAATTATTTTCTAAACAAAACAAATATTAAACAAATAAATTAAACCCACAATAGCAGATATTGCTAACTAAGGAACAAGCTGTAAAAAACGTAAGGGATTCCAGAATGTGTACATGTGTATTGTTCATCTAGGATATAGATCTTCGCAAGAAATAGTTTTTTTTTTAAAAGAAAGCAAAAGGGTGGAAGGATGAAGGGTTGAAAGACAAATAAAGAGAATTAAAAAGAGAGAATCGGGAAAGGTGAAAGAGGGGTTCAGAGAAAGATAAATAGAAAGAGGGAGAATAAGAAAAGGTGGAAGAGAGAGAAATGACTTGTGTGGTGTAGATGAATCCGAAGACTCTAGACACATACATAAATATCTTCGTTTTAGAAGTTTGTGTCAAAATAATTTTGTTTATGTTATAAATAGCAAGCCTTTTAAATGGGCCTAACACGAAAACCTGTCGATTTTTTTTCTCACTTGGGCCCATTAGTTCGTTAAATTAATATCAGCTTTAGTTGTGGTATTAACTGCTTTTGTATACATGTTGGGCCAGAAATACAATTTTCTAAAATTTATATTTCGGCCTATAAGTTCATTAGATTTTATGACGCTCATAAATTTGAGTAAACATTAAATGGGCCAAAAAGCCTGTTACAAGATATGCTGCCAACGTTATTTATATTCAAGCCCATTAATTAAGCCCATTAAAAGTTGGCGGTAGTTATCTACTTCGGCCGAAAAGCCCATAAAATTTTCACTTCTGCCAAAATCAAGTGAATTATTAAGCCCATTAAAAGCGCCCATTAAAAAGTTGTCGATAACTTTGTCGGTTGTATTACATAGTTAATGGGCCAAAAGCCCATATTGTTAATGTTTAAGGCCAGTACATTTTGTTCAAAATCCCATTAATTGACATTGGTTTTGAGACCACTTATATTATTAATGCTATTACATTATAAGATACTAAAATTAGTAAATAAAAAAAAGTTACTCATTTTCTAATCTGATAAGTCAAGTTTAATATTTATCATAAAGTCGAGCCCTTTTCATATAATATCAATCTATTATTTAGATTGTAACCCATTATAGTATATATAATATATATTAAACGAAGAACAATCTTCATCAAGAACATTCATTTGAATAGCTTTCAAACTTATACCAAAAAAAGAGGAATCAAAGTGATTTAATATTATAAAATGTACTTATGGGTTGCTCTAGCTGAAAATATATTATTTTCCAAACTATGAAAGAGGACAACAAGAAGAAAACGATTTTGCAATATAAGTTAATAGAGACGTTTTATTCAATCGAAAGTTTGTAGGGTTTCAAACTTAAAGGATCTCCAGAGAAAGAGATAAAGAGAGTGAGAGAGGGAAAGACACAGATACAGAGAGCTTACCTTTATCCACATTAGAGCTCAGCAGAACCTTCTTCTTCCAGATCTCCTCATGAACCTCTAGATCTCCTCATCAACCGCGTTCGTCGCTTTGCATTTTAACTTGGGGACAAATTAGGCCGTAGATCCGAGTAATAAGGGTAGAAGTTTGTACTCTAGATCTCCTTTTTGCGTGGTGGGATACAGATCTGAAGTGCGGTGGTGGAAGAGCAAAGGTTTTTTTTGGATCTGAATCTTTTGAAAAAGCAAAGATCAAGGTTTGCCAGGATTTTAAGAAACATAAGCAAAAACGAAAAGGATAACGTTCGAAAAGAGAATCTTGCATGCATATGGAAAGCGATTGAAAAGGAAAGGTGACAATTTTAGATTTTTAACTGGAGCAGATGAAGAGAGAGAGAAATGGAAACGACGGAAGAAGGAAAGTTAGAAATGATTTAGGGTTTGAGTTGTATCGATTTTCATTTTTTTTATTTTTTGTAGTACAAAATCAAACGGCTTATTTGTCAACCGTCATGGACCGATTTTAGAAGCCTAATAACCCAATCTGTAAAGGTCGTTTAAGCCCAATAACCCAAATCTTTCTTACCCAATATTTAAAGCTGCCGAATATAAATTTATTGGGCCTATAAGCCCAATTAAATGGAATTTTGTGCCGGAAATACCAATTTATTTGGGCCTATATGCCCATAAAAGTTTATCAGGTATTAAAATATATATACATAGTGTGGCGAAATATAAATTAGTTAATTTTGTATTTGTACCTATTAGCCCATTAAATGTTAGTGGGGTCATTAATATTGTTAAGCATGTAATAGACCAATAAGCCCATTTATTAATTATAGGCGTGGTAATGTTGTATCAAATTTTATGTATACAAGTTATTAAGCATTAAATGGGCCAATAAGCCCATTTAAGAGTGTATACTAGATATCTGTCAATATTTGTCGGAAGTATAGATTTGGGTCACAAATACAAGTTTGTCAATTTTAAAATTGGGCCTAAAAACCCATTAAAGTTTATAAAGCACGTTTAACTTTTAATAGGTTGTATTAAGCATTAAATGGGCCAATAAGCCCATTAAAACTGTATACTACATATATGTCAATAGTTTTGGAAAATATAAATTTGGGCCGCAAATACAAATTTATGAACTTTGTAATTGGGCCTATAAGCCCATTAAGTTTATATTGCTCATCGATCCGTTTAATCAGTTGTATTAAAATTTAATGGATCTATAAGCCCATAAAATGTTAGCAGCGCCATAAAAATATATACAAATTTCTAGAGGCTTCTTATCTGTAATTTAGATGGTTCAGAATCTGTACAGTCACTATATAGATTAGCAAGTTACACTTTTTATTTTTTAAAAGTATTAATTTAATATGCCTAAAGTAGATTCAGTTTTATTAGTACATGAGGTAAGATCAAACACATTATAATATACTTATATTATTAGATACTAAACGAATAACATTACACTTATATTTAAATTTAAATATTAAATGTAAGTATAAATTTCAAAATATGAAGTAAGATTTATTATTCGATTGTAGCTGTTAATTTTTTTCCGAAATCAATTTTATAATTCGTGGAGCTTTCAATCAATTCATGACAATATTTCATAAAAAAAATCATGTCAACAAAAAATATCCGACTAACACCAAAAACATTCAAACAAAGAAACACATAGGAATTTAAAAAAAATGAACCAGGAAAAATAAATCAAGACCGAATTAAATAAAAAATCCAACCTGAAAATTGTTTCATCCACGTGTACTGAACACAAGGCATTCGATCATTTCAAAAAACAACAAAGCGCAAGATGTAGATAAATAGAGATAGATACATATATCTTACATAAAACTTTCCCTTGATGACGGTAGGTAGAGCGACAGAACATCCTTCTTGAAGGTGCAACTTCCAAATGTCCTCATATGAAATGAAAATTTTAATTTTGTCTGAGAGTGATTAAGCATGAAAAACACGAACATCGAATTTATTTCAAAATCCCCGTGAATGGTACAAGAATCAGTCACATATCTCAAAAAATTAGGATTTATGTATCATTTTTTCTATCTATAAAC
Organism: Rheum nobile; assembly: GCA_027886185.1. Classification (NCBI taxonomy): domain Eukaryota; kingdom Viridiplantae; phylum Streptophyta; class Magnoliopsida; order Caryophyllales; family Polygonaceae; genus Rheum; species Rheum nobile. The sequence continues at coordinate 10,934,435 of WOAB01000020.1, forward strand.
TAATTAACATAAGAAAACGATTCATTTGTAATCATTATTTTTCAATTATATCATGCATTAAGGAAGCCAAAAAAATATTTCGGATCCATTTTTAATTCCCAAATCTACACAGAGACACATATAGAGAGACAGAGAGATAGTGAGAGGAACTCATGCATGGTTGGATTAGGTTTAGTTTACCCTTCAATAGATCGAGCCATAGTCTCCTCTTCTTCTCCCGGTTGTCGAATCTAGATCTCCTGGCGGTGTTGGGAATCGCCTCTGGCTTAACCCTCTAAGACGAACGGCGAAAAGGCGAAGGGAGTGGCGAGAATCCCTTTTCGCTTTTAGATTCATTGGTTTCCTTTGCATGATACAAAAAAGAAGTAAGCGAGATGTTTTTTTTTGGATCTGAGAGAGAAAGTAGATGGATTTGTTTTCAGTTGAGAGATTAACCTCTTTTTTTTTTGTTCTGTGAGCTCCATATCTCCTTCTGGACTTTGTTTAGGCTAGATATCCATCAGAGGGTCACAAAAAATGCGGATCTGTAAGCCATAGATCATAGCGTTGTTTGAGAAAAATAAACTCGGATCTGGAAGATTTACAACAAGAAAGAGAAGCAGATTGTGGACGGAATTTCCAGAAAGGGAATGATGAAGATAACTGAAAGCTTTACTCTGTAATGGAAAATGGAGATGAAGTTTAAAGGAAACAAAATGGAAAGAATGTTATTGAAGGTTCAAGAATAAAAGAAGAGAGACACTGAAATGGTAAAGTGGCGAAAGAGGAAATGTTTTAGGATTTGTCCGATCGGGTGGAGGTTTTCATTTATTTTTTTAATTTTTTTGTAATACAAAATAAAAGTAAACAGGCATAAAGCAATGGCATTGGGCTTGATCTGTACCGATTGGGAAAATTTAGTAATTTGGTCTTTTAGCCCATTAACCGAATTTCATGTTTAAGTTAAATATTTCAGTCTAATCCAATATTATTTTAATGTATATGTCCATTTATTACTTATAAATACTTTTTTAATACTAAAATAAATATTTAGTATGTAAACATTTTTATTATTCAAAAGTGTTTATATATTATTATAAACTTAAAATAAATGATTAGTTTGTATAATTATTTATTTATCATCTTGAGAATATATATCTCAAATTTTTCAGTGATTTTACCCTAAACCAATTAACCTCATATAACAGAATTTTAATATTGGGTGCTATTACAGGAAAACGATAACGGAAAAAAATAATTTAATACAAATAATATATTGTTACATATACTGAGATTTTCAAATTGGGATTATATTTCACTTTAGAATTGACGCTCCTTGGGATATAATGTTGTAATTGGGTCGTTTAACCCATTAACTCAATTCGATTGCAGCTAGCTCATACTAAAATAATTTGGCCCATAAGTCCAATTTGTATTTACAAGTATTTATAATATTAAAATAAATTATTAGTATGTAGATTTTCAATGCTAAAATAAATTATTAGTATGTAGATTTGGCCCATATGTTTATGTATTTTTATAATATTAAAATAAATGATTAGTACATAGATTTATTTATTTTACTTTAAACATATCTCAGAATTTTAGGGTGATTTTGAGTATGGACGAATTAACCTGACATAGCATAACGTTGAGATTGACTGTTATTAGAGAGAAACGACAACGGACAAATTCAAAACGATCAGGTTAATAAATTCCATTCACTTTTTATACATTTTTTGCCGATAAATGAAATATGAACTTTAATATAAATATTAATTATACAGGATCTATTATTGGAGTTAGTCATAATTCTTTCATTAGTGATCGTATCCCCCTATCCGACATTTCAAATGGTTAGTAATGGTTATGCTATAAAGTCTCTCTTTACTTCGATTTGTCCATCTATATTGTAATCAGTGTTTGATGTTCGATAATACAATATATCTTTAATTTCATGATGCCGAGAAATAATTAATGTTTAAAATCAATTTAACTATGTTTATAACTAAAAAAATAATTAGTTGTTTTTTATATTCTTTGATTATGCGTATTTTTCTAAAACATATCCATATATTTATGCAGTCAACCGGAATATTACACCATCGGCTTTGCATTTGCCCATAAGTGATCAAAACGTTCATAATTTAGTTTTACCTATCATCATCAGACACTGCATTCCCTTTCAAGTTTCAACGAAGACAATTTCTCTTGAGTGTATGTTTTGCTATGACCATAAACAAGAATCAGGGCCAATCTCTTGCAAATGTAGATTTGTATCTTCCACGCCCTGTTTTCAGTCATGGTCAGTTTTATATTGCATCATCAAGGGTGACTAGCAAGAAATGTTTGAAGATATTGATTTGCGACAAAGACAAGAAGAAATATAATACTACAACCAATGTAGTATACAAGGAAGTTTTGATAATTTGTAGCAATTTTGAACATTGTTCCAGATTTTATGTTTATCGTTTCATTTTCATGTATTATATGAACATTTTTTATTATGTTTGATGGTTTTAGAAGTATTTTTTTTTATGAGAAAAGATTTCAAGGTACCCGACATAACCACATCGGGTAGCTCGAGAGGCCGAAAGAATCGACATCAGTACAAACCGAATAGAAAGAACCAAAGACAAGCACGAAAATTACATCGAAGCAGAAGGGAAACAACAATCTAAGGCAGGCAAGGAGTCAGCTTAGACTCAAGGGTGCCACCGGGAAATGGTCAAACAGGAACACCTGTGGAAGTGCTGAACGGGCTGCCTTGATGTTGCCTTCACCTGGATGAAGGATTTTTAGAAGCCTCAACCATGACGTTGCCCTCGTTCGAGAGGGGTCTTCATTCAGCCACAGACACGACCACGACCGACGGCTCAGCCAGAACCCAAGATATATTCCACAAAAGCCGCGAGAATTTTGCCACCCATACTTGATCAAAACAAAAATAAAAAAGGTCAACAAGGATGAAATTGATATGATTGAATCCATCAATTTGGTCTTGACGAAAGTTAAGAAATTAGTAGGTTTTTTTTTAGGATAATGGGTTGAAATTGGTTGATGCATGTGATTGCAAGTGAGCATACCCAGCACCGGGGATGCTTGCACGAGTGGATTTATAACTATTACTTTCTTTTTCAATGGATACACTTTCTACTTTCTAAGTGGGTTGTTTTTTACCATAAGCTATTAGAGAGTTGTTCAGATCTAGTGAAGGGGTATCAACTATGGTGAGGGTGATGTCGATCTGGATGGTCTCGGCGGCGCAACATCAAGGAGAAGGACAACTCAACTTCTGTTCAAATTTTTGATGATACAGTCCAATGACGGAAAAGTGTGAAGACGATTCAAATTTTATTAACTTCTCACTCGTTTGTGTTCGTTTGTGTCTTGAGCTTGTCGCTCTTCCAGATTCAATTGGGGAATGGAGGCCCCTTAGAGGAGATTATTTTAGATTTTTATGGAAGGTTATCTCTTAAAAACTCAAGAGTTTTTTTCTTCAATTTGGGGTTTTAAGAGTTGTTGTTGTTGTTGTTGTTGTTGTTGTTGTTGTTGTTGTTGTTGTTGTTGTTGTTGTTGTTGTTGTTGTTGTTGTTGTTGTTGTTGTTGTTGTTGTTGTTGTTGTTGTTGTTGTTGTTGTTGTTGTTGTTGTTGTTGTTGTTGTTGTTGTTGTTGTTGTTGTTGTTGTTGTTGTTGTTGTTGTTGTTGTTGTTGTTGTTGTTGTTGTTGTTGTTGTTGTTGTTGTTGTTGTGTTGTTGTTGTTGTTGTTGTTGTTGTTGTTGTTGTTGTTGTTGTTGTTGTTGTTGTTGTTGTTGTTGTTGTTGTTGTTGTTGTTGTTGTTGTTGTTGTTGTTGTTGTTGTTGTTGTTGTTGTTGTTGTTGTTGTTGTTGTTGTTGTTGTTGTTGTTGTTGTTGTTGTTGTTGTTGTTGTTGTTGTTGTTGTTGTTGTTGTTGTTGTTGTTGTTGTTGTTGTTGTTGTTGTTGTTGTTGTTGTTGTTGTTGTTGTTGTTGTTGTTGTTGTTGTTGTTGTTGTTGTTGTTGTTGTTGTTGTTGTTGTTGTTGTTGTTGTTGTTGTTGTTGTTGTTGTTGTTGTTGTTGTTGTTGTTGTTGTTGTTGTTGTTGTTGTTGTTGTTGTTGTTGTTGTTGTTGTTGTTGTGGTTGTTGTTGTGGTGGTTGTGGTGGTTGTGGTGGTGGTTGTTGTGGTGGTTGTGGTTGTGGTTGTGGTTGTGGTTGTGGTTGTGGTTGTGGTTGTGGTTGTGGTTGTTGTTGTTGTTGTTGTTGTTGTTGTTGTTGTTGTTGTTGTTGTTGTTGTTGTTGTTGTTGTTGTTGTTGTTGTTGTTGTTGTTGTGGTTGTGGTTGTTGTTGTGGTCGTTGTTGTGGTCGTCGTTGTGGTCGTCGTTGTGGTCGTCGTTGTGGTCGTCGTTGTGGTCGTCGTTGTGGTCGTCGTTGTGGTCGTCGTTGTTGTCGTCGTTGTTGTCGTCGTTGTTGTCGTCGTTGTTGTCGTCGCTGTTGTTGTCGCTGCTGTTGTTGCTGTTGTTGCTGTTGTTGTTGCTGTTGCTGTTGTTGTTGTTGTTGTTGTTTCTGGTTTGCAAGTTTAGGGTATTGTACTTCTTTGTTTTGTTGAGTTGAGCTAGGTGGAGTCCGAGTTGTTCCGGTTGTGGTCGTGGCTGTGTCTGAGGCTCCTGAAGATCCATATAGGCAACGTCAGGGTAGTCGAGATTTCTGAAGATCCCTCATCTTGGTGAGGGCAACATCATGGTAGTCCATTCAGCACCTGCTCAAGAGTCGTCCTTTTTGACCCTTGTTCTGGTGGCACTTGTTTTGTGATTTACTCACTTCTCTCCCTAGCTTTTTTGGCTCAATTTTGCTTGTTGTATTTTCCTTTATTTGATTTATTGTTCTTACCGTTTTTTTCGATGCCAATTTATCGGCCTCTCGAGTTTTCCGACGTTATTGTCGGTTCTCGAATTTTTACCTAATCAAAAAAAAGAAAAAAAAAAGAGAGAGAAATCTCTAAATCCCATACATACTTTGAATTGTACTTTTGATATTGTTGTTTGTTGATGATGATGTTGAATGAAGGTTTACTCCTTTGATTATGTGGGGTTAAACCCTTTGATTTTTTGGGTTTTTATTTATTTTTGATAGCTATCAGGCCATCACTATTGATTAAAAAGAGTGATAACAGTAAAAGTCAAAAAAAACTTGGGAAAAAGACATAAATAGACCCTTTTCATTAAGGAGTTCCAAAAATATACCCTAACATAATAAAAAGGAATTAGTAACTCATCCATAATACAATTAGACCAAATTATCCCTCTCTACCTAATTGCTTCACAAAAAATAGGAAAATCTTCAATTACTACCTTTCTTCTTCTTTTTCACTAAAGTCCATATACTAGGAAATACCAAACTTTAGTGCCTCCACATACCACCCACCCACGCACCACCACCGCCGCCGCCCTCCCACTAGCGCCTCCCGCTCGCTCCTCCCCTAGTCGTCGACGACGACATTGCGCTCCGCCGCATAACACTATCCGCCGAGTGTAGATCTGACTATTTCCAGTACGTGTATATTTGCCTCGTGTATAATGTGAATTATGGAAGAATTACCTCGTGTAGAATTGCCTCGTGTAGGCCTGTGTGTGATGGGTCATGGGCGATATGCAGAATAGCCATGAACTATATTATAAATGGTTGTGCGTGATGGCAACTATATTATAAATTCGAGAGCACTATATGTAGTTTTGCCTCGTGTAGGCATGTGCGTGATGTGTTATGGGTTATGGGTCATGGAGCATGTTACCCCTAATTCCTCTCATGGGCATGGAAGATATAGTGGTGGCTAGACGAAAAAATCAATTCGAGAGCAACTATATGTGTATGTCTACACGAATAGTTTATGTGCGTGATGCAGAATAGCCATGAACTATGATATAGATTATGGCTTTTCGTGTATAATACAATGGTGACTTTTTATGTAGGCATATACATATTTCGTGTAGCCACCACTATATGGTTTATTGTGTGTGATGCAGGCGCCAATATTTCGTGTAGAATACATTTTGTGTAGTAATATGGTGTAGTATACACTAGTAATATGCTCTATATAATAGCATACAAGAAATTATGTAGAAGCATACACAAAATTATATAGCCTATACGAATAATATTTAGAGGCCTACACAAACTTATGTAGTAGCTTACACGAAATTTATATAATAGCATACACAAATATTGTAGTCGCCTACACGAATATTATTTAGAGGCCTACACGAACTTTTGTAGTAGCTTACACGAAACTTATATAGTATCATACACGAATATTATGTAATAGCCTACACGAAATTATCTAGCCTACACTACTATTTAGAGGCCTACACGAACTTATGTAGTAGCTTACACGAAACTTATATAATATCATACACGAATACTATGTAGTAGTCTACACAAACTTATGTAGAAGCATACACGAATATTATGTAGAAGCACACACGAAATTATATAGCCTACACGAATATTATTGAAAGGCCCACACCAACATGTAGTAACTTACACGAAACTTATATAATAGCATACACGAATATTATGTAATAACATACACGAACTTATGTAGAAGCATACACGAATACAATATGTGTATGCCTACACGAACAGTTTATGTGCGTGATGCAGAATAGCCATGAACTATAATATAGATTATGGCTTTTCGTGTATAATACAATGGTGACTTTTTATGTAGGCATATACATATTTCGTGTAGCCACCACTATATGGTATATTGTGTGTGATGCAGGCGCCAATATTTCGTGTAGAATACATTTTGTGTAGTAATATGGTGTAGTATACACTAGTAATATGCTTTATATAATAGCATACAAGAAATTATGTAGAAGCATACACAAAATTATATAGCCTACACGAATAATATTTAGAGGCCTACACAAACTTATGTAGTAGCTTACACGAAATTTATATAATAGCATACACAAATATTGTAGTCGCCTACACGAATATTATTTAGAGGCCTACACGAACTTTTGTAGTAGCTTACACGAAACTTATATAGTATCATACACGAATATTATGTAATAGCCTACACGAAATTATCTAGCCTACACTACTATTTAGAGGCCTACACGAACTTATGTAGTAGCTTACACGAAACTTATATAATATCATACACGAATACTATGTAGTAGTCTACACAAACTTATGTAGAAGCATACACGAATATTATGTAGAAGCACACACGAAATTATATAGCCTACACGAATATTATTGAAAGGCTCACACCAACATGTATATAATAGCATACACGAATATTATGTAATAACATACACGAACTTATGTAGAAGCATACACGAATACAATATGTGTATGCCTACACGAACAGTTTATGTGCGTGATGCAGAATAGCCATGAACTATAATATAGATTATGGCTTTTCGTGTATAATACAATGGTGACTTTTTATGTAGACATATACATATTTCGTGTAGCCACCACTATATGGTACATTGTGTGTGATGCAGACGCCAATATTTCGTGTAGTAATATGGTGTAGTATACACTAGTAATATGCTTTTATATAATATCATACAAGAAATTATGTAGAAGTACATACAGAATTATCTAGCCTACACAAATATTATGTAGAAGGCTACACGAAATTATCTAGCCGCCACAAATATTATTTATAGGCCTACACGAACTTATGTAGTAGCTTACACAAAACTTATATAGTATCATACACGAATATTATGTAGTAGCCTACACAAAATTATCTAGCCTACACGAATATTATTTAGAGGCCTACACGAACTTATGTAGTAGCTTACACGAAACTTATATAATATCATACACGAATATTATGTAGTAGCCTACACGAACTTATGTAGAAGCATACACGATATTATATAGTCGCTTACACAAAATTTATATAATAGCATAGACGAAATTATGTAGAAGCCTACACGAATATTATGTAGAAGCACACACAAAATTATATAGCCTACACAAATATTATTTAGAGGCTCACACAAACTTATGTAGTAACTTACACGAAACTTATATAATAGCATACACGAATATTATGTAATAACATACACAAACTTATGTAGAAGCATATACGATATTATGTAGTAGTCTACACGAATATTATTTAGAGGCTTACACGAACTTATATAGTAGCTTACACAAAACTTATATGATTGCATATATACACGAATATTATGTAGTAGCCTACACGAACTTATGTAGAAGCATACATGAAATTATATAGTAGCATACACGAATACTATGTAGAGACCTACACGAACTTATGTAGTAGCTTACACAAAACCTATATAATAGCATACACGAATATTATGTAGAAGCCTACACAAACTTAAATAGTAGATTACAAGAAACTTATTTAATAGCATACATGAATATTATGTAGTAACTTACACGAAGTTATATAGCAACTTACACGAAACTTGTATAATGTCATTTGTCATATGCGAATATTATGTAGAAGCTTACACACACAATATATTCTACACGAAGCATATACGAATATTATGTCATAAGGAGATTAGTTTATCATCTACTTCTTTACACTAAAATCGTGTACCCTTACTTACTACACGCGCAAAAAAAACTCATCTACTTCTTTAAACTAAAATTGTGTACCCTTACTTACTTCACACTAAAATCTACTTTTACACTAGAAAAATATCTACTTATATAAATTTTCCTTACACTAGATAAGTTACATAGAAATTCGTATAATCTATCTTACCTACACGAAAAATAGATTTTGTACCTTTAATTATTTTACACGAACTTTAACTACTTACCGGAGAAAGTAAACTAATGATACAAGAAATTAAACTAATGCTACACGAAATTGATCTAATGCTACACCAAAATTAACTAATAATACACGAAGTTGAACGAATTGTGTACTCGAAATTGATCTCTGCGGCATTAATATTCACAAACTTGCCAAATAAAAGCATCAAACTCTACAAAGTACTTTGGTGAAGAACGGGGGCTAAATCTATTAATATCAAAGTGAATATACAAGAGGACAATTTTCGGAAGTCATCATTCAATAATAACATAAAATATATTAGTTTTAAGTAAAACTTAGTGCGTATCAAATCTGATCAATTCTAAATTAATAGATCTTTGCGGCATTAATAGATCTTTGTGGCAATGAGCTCTACACAGGTACGAACACATACAAGATCAGAACAAACACATACAAAGATACAAGCGGATACAAGAAGCGAGACAAGGAGACGACGACGGAACAACGAACCACGATCGGTGGAGCAATGGAGCAGTTTTAGCGGAGCGCGAACGATGGTGGAGAGTGGAGACGATAGTGTAACAGACAATTGGAAGAATACATAGAAGCTACCTTACAATTAGGTTAAAAAGATTAAGGGTAATTTAGTCATTAAAAAGTAAATAAATCAAAATTTAAAAAATATTAAGGAAGGGATACACTTTTAGAAAAGGGTTATGAAAAGAAGATTATTGGGGGATTCTTTTCCAAAAACATTTATCATTTTTTGGTAAAAGAGAAATACTTTTATCATTTTGTACAGCTAATTGCTAGCTGTCAGAGATGAAAAAAGCAAATACTCTTTTCTTTTAACTTTTTAATTTAATTCTAAAATCCTAGCTTGCACAACAAGGAGAAGGGGAGGGGAGGCAGGATGGGCAAAGTGGACGGTGGTGTGTTCAGATCTGTTTAAGGTAGGGAATAGTAGTTGGTGGCGGCGTGGTGGCGGCTGCAGCGACGGAGGAGAATCAGAAGGACATGGTTAGATTGGTGGAGTTGGGTTCGACGGCGTCAGCCATGGAGGGTGGAAGGAAAAGCTTCTCACTTTTAATCGTGATGAAATGAGGTTGAATGAGCTTCTCGCTCACTGGAGAGGGATCAGTTCATCAGAATTTTCTTGTCTTGTCCCTAAAAGAGATACATGAGGTCTGAAAATAAGAAGGTTTGAGTAAGTTTGAATAGAATAGCTATTCTTTGAATGAAATTGAAGAGATGAGCCCCCATATAATAGACCAAGGTCTGGGTTAGGGAGGTAATTGTAGTTTAAACTTTAAAGAAATGTTTAGATGTATGAGTGTTTTGGTGTGATTGAATTGCAATAAAGCTATGAGTACGTTCAGGTTGAGAGGATTAAGCTTGAGTCACCAAAGCCAAATCATCAAAGAGATGAAGTTAAGTAATACTCCCTCCGTCCCGAAATGTTTGTCCTGTTTTGACCGGACACACTTGCCGAGACGAGTTTTGTATCGTTAATATCTCTAATTACATAACTCTAAAAATTATAATTTTTTGATATTATCAAAGTACTCGTTGAGACGAATCAAACATGACCCCACATGACTATGTTTTTTCTTATATATTGGGAGAAATCTTAAAGATTCTCCGCAACGGTGAACAATGTCCAAAAGTCAAACATGACAAACATTGTGGGACGGAGGGAGTAATGTTTTAGAGATCCTTAAAGAGAATCGTTACACCATAGAATGGAGATTTTGTTTTTTCCATTGCTAGTAGTGGCTTGTAAGCCTTAGCAATGAGTTTATTTGAACCATAGGATGTGGGTTGTTGATGGGTTCATCGTTGAAAATGGCTTGTGAAGCCCAATATGTGTTGAATTTAGCTTACGAACATTCACACAGTAGAGCGTGATTTTGCAGAGGTGAGCACTCACACACAGGATTAGTGCTATGCTCCTTGGAAGGAGGAGATGCAAGAGGAATGTAGAAATCGAATACAAATAGAAACGAAATCAAAAGCGGAAAAAAACTAGAATGAAGCAAACTCTTATATATAAACCAAGATTTAATATAAAATATTTAAGGCTTCAACTAGAAAATCCAAAAACACTAGATAAGAAATCAAAGAGGCAAATTTAAGAGAGCTAAACGAATGTAAAGAGAAGAGGACAAGAGAGTAGAATATGTGACTTGAAGAGAATCCAAAATCTGGATTTCATCATCCGCTACTAACACCAACTCTTTAATGTCTTTCTCCTTTCTAGCTTGGATTGAATGAAACTCTTGAAGAACACTAAAGGAAGAGCAAATGAAGGGAAAACAACCCCTTGGAAAAGCTCTCCAACTGCTGCGTTTTTGCTCCCTCCAAAAATAATGTTCAACTGCTGCAAGCAAGGGTACAACCCTTTATATATAGCAGCTACAAAAGCAACAAACGCAGCAAGCCCTTCTGGAGCTGGCAACTAGAGCCCATTTTGTGTGATTTATGGGCCATCAGATGGGCTAAATTTGCCTTCCAGTTTGGGCCAAGTGAGTGGGCCCAAAGGTTGCAATTTTTTAACTTCTGGGACACCACAACACACTCCAAACTTGGAAATTACAATCAACATTAACTCTACAAGGAAGATCCCTACAAGGATCCAAAATTGGTTTTTGTTTCGAGAAGTAATGGATCTGAAGTATATTGAGAAGGGAGGCGAGATGATGAAGCACAAAAGCTACGCTGGTGGGCTTGGGCGACCGAGGGGATCTCGGATGAGGAGGTGTGCTCCGCTCGCTGGGCGATGAAGTCGCTAGGAGAGGTATATGATCGGAGATATCTTTTGGGGCTGAAATGTGAAAGCAGATGGCGGCCAGATTGGTGGTGGAAGGAGGAGTTGGTTTGACATTGTTGTTGATGGTGGGGGATTGCCCTTAATCACTTAATTATGATTTTGTTTGTGTAGTTTTTGATTTAATAAAGAATTTATTGGCTTTAGTAATATTGATGTAAAGGGTGTGGCTATACGTATTTCAAAGATTATTTAACCAATTTTTATTATTAATAAAGTTATAGAGAGTTATGTCTTTTTATATAATTTTATTTTTTGTATATCTTGAATATTTTTAGTCGATTAATCATTTTATTAAATAACTAATCAAATATATATTGAACTAATGACTTATCGATAATTAAAATATACTATTTTTACAAATGTAAGAAAATATTAACAAATCACTTACAATGTACGAGTATTATACTAGTTTATGACTTAATTAAAAATCAATTTTTTTGTTAAATAACGTAGTGTATATTCCGTATAGTATAAAGAGAAAGCTCAGATTTCCTTGAATAAAATGAAGCCAGTTACAAGAGACAATTAACCGGCAAACCTTAGGATATAATGAGAAAAATGTAGGTACCGTCTTAGGAACACATGTAATTCATAAAATCAGACTACTACTGGGCGAAATTAAATCCGCCGGATGGAACCGGAACATCAGTCCCTCCAAACTGAAATCCATTCTGAGAAGCATCAACTTCTCCAGCTGCAGGCAATTCATCCTCTTCATCTTCGATCCAGTACGTCTCAAGAATCTTGACAGCCTTCTCATATATCTCGTTGTTATCATGACTTTGCAGGTTCTCTATCTTCTCCAAACCATCAGCATCCTCAATCATCTGTGCAAACAGATTTCCTTCTCCACCCATGGCCTTCTCCGATTCCCCCACCTTCAAGATGTTTTCAAGCCCTTCCAAGCAGACGGTGATTATCCTTGGGTCAGGGCATACTAATAGGTCACACATTGGCTTGATGCATCCTTGACTGACCAAAAACCTAAACCATAACAAAGTATAGTGACATGAGTTGAGTTTCCTCTGAAAAGTCCAACAAATAAACACGCAGCAGAAACAGAGAGCATACTTGATTTGTTCGTGAGAACCACCAGAAGTAGCATTTGAAATTGCCCAGGCAGCTTCCTTTTTTATATCAAACTCGGCAGTTTCAAGGAGTTGGATCAAGGGGCCAAATAATCCAGCAGCAACAATAGCCTGCATTTCTCACAGCATAAAAGCATCAACAAAACAGATTACACACCTAATTAATCAGGCACCCTCTCAGTCCAAGGGTGTGGAATTACCTGTATCTGTTCCTTGGTTCCTGCAGTAATGTTTGAAATAGTCCAGCAAGCTTCCTTCTTGATACTCTTCTTGTGATTACTTAACAACAAGTTCAGAAGACAAGGCAATGCTTGATGGTCTATGATGGTCTGCAAAGGCACAAAGTGATTAGAAAGACCTGAATAGAGTAGAGTTAAGAATTAGAAACTAGTCCTAAGAAGAAAAGAGAGTAAAAAATACCTGCGTTTGAACATCATCTCCAGTCACAATGTTTCCAACAGTGCGAAGGGCAGGAATTAGCACTGTTGGAGATGGATGACTGCCAAATAACTTCCATAAGTAAGAAACAAATTGCAAAACAAGCTTCTCTCAGATAATATGCATAACATAACTGTTTTATAAGCATGTACACTCACCATAGAAGTTCAACAAGCCTGGGACAGACTCCAGCTTGAATAACAGTCTGAATCTTGTCATTGGTACCATCAGATAGATATGACAATGCCCAGCAAGCATCTGTCAGGATTTCATCATCAGTTGAATGTATGAGGCGCTGGAGAGCAGGAAGAGCCGGCTTTGTCTGGCCAAAGAATTCAGCAAGTGTCAGACAGAAGATGTCAAAAGTCAATAAAGATATAAAATCAAATATATCGCATATAAACCTGTTCAAATGATGGCTGTGGTTTGCCTCGGCAGAAGTTTGATAAAGTCCAGGTTGCATTCCTTAGCATAGAGAGTTTTGAGTGCTCAGTAAATTGAGCCAACAGTGGCAGTAAAGCACCATTTTGCAGAACAAGGTCACGATACTTTGGTGAGTCACCAGCAATATTTCCTAATGCCCAGACAGCCTACCATACAATTGCAAATGCACAATGCATACATATAAATTAGTTTTCTATTCAGTATTAATATATAAAGAGAGTACAAATATTTGAACCATGGGAATGAATGTGTTGCAAGGATACCTCGTGCAAGTACAGTCACAAAAATACTTTTCTTTAAGCAATGCATATACAACTTTTATTCAATTAATTTAGTATTAATTTTACCTGTTCACGAACATCATCACTTGGAGAACCAAGGAGCTTCACAAAAATAGGAACAGCTCCGTGATCTATCACCACCCTAGTGTTCTCTGATGTCCCTGAAGCAATATTTGTGAGAGCCCAAGCTGCCTCGAACTAAGACATGTGCAAAGACTGGAATTAGAAATAATGTGGGTTGACAAAAAAAAATCAAAGCATTGTGCACAGGGTAAACCTGAAGTTGTGCAGCATTATCCTGGGCAAGGAACTCAACAAGGCGAGGAACAATACCAGACTGCACCACTTCCTCAATAGGAGGATTCCGTTCTGTCACATGGAAGAGCACAAAATTATTATATTGAGCTACTTCTTCACATGGAAGCTACAAAAAAAAAAAAAAAAATATATCCACTTCCTCCACAAACTACTTGAATCCTAATTCCTAATTCAGTTTTAGGCTTTTACCTGATCTGCACCAAAGCATGACCAAGAATACACAGTGTGACTGCTGCTAGTAAGCAACACGTTTTCCCTAATTATGAATATATATTTACAACTGATGGAAATATTGGTGAAATTATATGGGTAAATAATTTTATGATATTTCAATCCAAATATATAAACCAGAAAGCAGAACCTGAGTCCGAACCTACTCCCTACATACAGAGGTACAATTCATTTCCACCATTTAAGAATTGAAACTATTTATATAAGTGTATACCCGTATATAGAAGCAACAAATAGCAGCTAACACAACTTGAATCAAGAATCAAGTACCTATAGACAAGAGCTTCCGGAATTGAGTGGTGGCCTCGAGTTGAGCAGCAGAATCATCTGAAAGAACACTTGCCACCAACGATGGTATGCTCTCTATCTGGAAAGCAAGAAAAGCGGATCCGGTTACTCGATAATAAATTCAACTACCAAAACCCTAAATCACTAACACATAGTCCCTGCAAAATCAATCAATCAATCACAATACACAATAAGCCTACAAAGAACCGATCGATTCAAAACTGTAAATTGACTAGGAGAGAAAGTAACCAGAAGAAGATCGGAACCTTTTTCTCCTGGGAAGAGGCGGGAAGAACAGAAGAGGCAAATTGTTGTACACCTTCCCGACGCTTCTTCTGCAAGCTCTCCTCCCTCCTATTCTTGCGAATCTCAACCATGTTGTCCTCTCTCCTTCTCCGGCCCTCGTCCGCATCGACGGCGACCTTGTACCGGCTCCGGCGAACCTCGGTCCTAGCATTAGGCCTTAGCGACATCTTCGAATCTCAAATTACGCAGAACGGCCGCTAAACCCTAGGTGTGAGAGAGAGAGAATGAGGCGCGATGAAGGAGCGTATAGAGAAATGAATGAATTGGGGCTAAAGAAAAGTGAAGAGCAGGAGAGAGGAAGGAAAGGGAAAGACGAGCTTTATATACGCGAAGTGGAGCAAGGAGTGGGTTTAGAAATAGGCTTGGATGTCGAAGTAATTACGACAATGGGCCACTAGATTTCAAATTTTGAAGAGTGGTGGGCGTGGATTGTTACCGTTGCCTTGCGTTTTGGACCGTCTGATGACCACCGACTGCGGATCTTATGCACTTTTTTTCCCCTTCAAACTGTTACTATATATTATAGGGTTAGTATATATACACACCAAACAGTGTCTAAATGCACACTGTTTGGTGCGTTAACACTTAACGCACACTTTGGTGCGTTAAGTGTTAACGTACAAGGGACAGAATAGTCCGAAAGTTGAAAAAATATTCAGAACTGGTGCGACAATCCTTAACGCACGATACTGTTCATGTGCGTTAACATTTAACGCACAAATTGATGAATTCAAAGTCCCAACGGCTAGAAAAAATCAGACCGTTGGTGCGACAAGGCTTAACGCACCAAAGGGTCTGATTTTTCCGAAGCCATTTCAGCCTATATATACCCGGAGAAATTGATACCAAGAGCACACCAACTCACTCAATATGAAGTATTATAATCATGAAAGTGAGGAATGTAATTGGGTACAAGTACGAGAAGATGAAGAAGTAGACGAAGTGAACGAGTCTTCGGGTTCCGATGACGAAGGAGACAATTGTGATTCGAGTGGCGATTCTTGCACGGTTAGTGTTGATTTCATTTTAATTTGAGTAATGAATCATGTCCTAGTTTTGTATGAAGTAGTTATGATATTAGGTATGAAGTAGGGGCTTACGTAGTTGCACATAAAATTCGTGGATTGTATTATGAATTATTAATGTCTTTGCTAAATTGATGTATTTGTAGTTATAATTGTAGAAAGTATAATAATTATTAAATAACAATTAATTATAGGGGGAAGATTATGGAGATTATTTTCGTACTGTCCTAGAGTGGGGGAGTAAGAATAAATGCTTGAATGGGCTAGAGCTAAAGCAAAAGAGCTGATGATAGTTTTGGTAAAACGTACTTCAAATGCGTACGTGGTTAATTTGACATGCGATAGATATGGTGAGCCGAGATCTTGGAGGCGTAAAGTTAATGTACAAAATCCAAAGTTGTCGGTTGAAAGGATTCGAAAACGTAGATCGAAGAAGTGTGGTTGTAAATTCGAGTTATACGGGTGTCGTTTCCACAAGAAGACAGGATCCCTTACTGAAAAATGGGTGTTGGATGTTATACATGGCACCCACAACCACAAGCTTTATGCTAGCTTTCATGGGAATGCATTCATGGGTCGAATGACCCAAGAGGAGGAGGTCATGGCTAGGAAATGGGGTGATGGTCGGAAGACTCCGAAAGAGATTGTTTCGAACTTGAGAAAACACTTTCCGGAAAATGTGACATCAATGAAGCAGGTTGCAAACTTTTTGCAGAAGCTCCAGTACGAGGATCGTGGGGAATTGACGATTACCCAGTGGTCTCTGACTTTTTTGAAAGAGAACGGGTATCTTTTTTATCCTCTTAGGAATAATAAGAAAGGGCAAGAGGTAGAGATCCTGTTTTTTGCTCACCCGGAGTCGCTACGCTTGTTGAAGAAGTTCCCGTACGTGGTGATCATTGACGCCACATACAAAACAAACAAGTATGTAAAACCATTTAATAACAGTTAATTTTGTTTGTGCTCTTGTTTAATTAGTTATATTGACAAGTATTAATGTCCACTGGTAATAGGTATGATATGCCTTTGGTGGAGATTGTTGGTTTTACCAGCACTCACAAGACGTTCAACATTGCGTACGCATTCACAAAAGCAGAGACGTTTTCCCATTACCAGTGGATATTGACTGCCCTTCGGAACTTGTTTCAGCAGTTAGGAGTTATGCCCAATGCTATCATGACCGATTGTGAAAAGGCTCTCATGAAAGCTATTAAGGTAGTATTCAAAGACTCCCCGGTTAGGCAGCTCTTGTGTTGGGTCCATATTAGAAACAACATCAAGGCACATGCGGATAAGGTTATAAAAGATAGTGCCAAGGTCGATACATTTACAAACCAGTGTTGGGGACTATTTTGCTCGACCACAGAGGAAAGGTACGAGGAGAGGCTCAGAGCATTGAGGAAGTCATGGAAGAGCGGCCTTGTTGGATACGTCGAGACAGAATGGCTGACTCCTTACAAGGAAAGTATAGTAAGAGCCTGGACGGATGACACCCTTCACTTCCTCACACGAACTTCAAACAGGTATAATTTGAACATTGTGTAGTTAAAATAGTTTAGTATTCGATATGAATGTTGTACCCTGAGTAAAAAAAAATTGTTTTGATAGGGTTGAGGGGATGCATCGTGTGTTGAAAGATATTGTAGGGTCCAGCAGAGGCGGCTTTAACAGAGTGATCGTAAGGATCCACCATGCAATCCTTCTTCAAATAGACACGATAAAAGCGACCATGAATAAGTCACTGTCTACACGACCAATGGAGTTCAACGACCCAGGGTTTCCAGAGCTTGCTCGAATGGTCTTTTCAAGGCTGTTTTGCAGAGTGTCGGATAGGTGTTTTGATTTGTTGTTGGCCATGTATGATCAGCTAGTGAAGGATGAGTATTCAGAAGTATGCGATGATCATTGGGTGAGAGACTGCCTTGGGTTGCCGTGCGTCCACGATATTGCAAAAGCCATCATTACAAAGACAACTCTCACTCCAGACGACATTCACGACTTCTGGAAGGACTTGCATTGGGAAAACGATCCAACAACATGTGCGCTTGGTGATGACGGTGTAGCTATTTCCATTCCAGAGTTGAGATTGCGTGAGATGTGGTCGAAAGTGCAAAGCCGTACTTTGACCCAAGCCACGTTATGGCAAATGAGTGAGTTGTACATGGCCTTGGAGCATCCGGAACAGAGTACATTTATGGAGCCGACGGGCATACGTTCCAAGGGAAGGCCAAGTGGTGCGAAGAACAAGGCAAAGGGGTCGCCGACTAGGGAAAAGAGTCTGCATGAGCACGTAAGAGAAGACTTAGTGAAGTCTGAGAAGGCAAAGGCAAAGGAGAAGGCAAAAGGGCCAGGCCGTCCCAGAAAGCAACCAAGTATTGTGGTGCTCGACGCTGAGAACATGCAATCACAACCGCAACCAGAAGAATCACAATTTGAGGACGCCGATGTGGGAGTCCGTAAGTCGGAATGGCCTGAGGAACCCATGATTCATTTTGGGGTGGACTTTGGGGTTTGGAATATCGATTACTTCTGGTTTGGGTACATTAACGGTGCTAAGGAAGTACGTTCAGATGGACATTGTGGCTATCGGTCTTTGGCTGTGCTTATGGGGATGAGTGAGGGTCAGTATCCCTTGATCCGTAGCGCGATGGCAAAGGAGTTGCGTGTTAACCGACAAATGTGGGAGCCGGTACGAGCTTATGCAAGACCAGGGTCATGGGACGATCTAATGGTTCAAATTAACTATGTTAATACCCCTTGTGGCGCGGATTATTGGCTTGACATGCCATTCATGGGTTTAGTGTTTGCAACGGTGTATAACGTTGCTATCGTCGTCATATCTGAGCACCCTTCATTGTGCTTACCAATACGGGCGTCTGGATCAAGCTTCGCACCTCCCATAAATTTTGTGGGGATAGCACACGTAGGGTGTCACAACCACTGGATACCGGTAATGTTTTGTATCTCTACTTGTACCTAGATGTTTCATTTGCAATATTGTGTATGCTAATTGGGTTTTGTTTTTGTATTCCAATAGGTGACGCTCATTAACGAGTCTCCATTACCACCCATGACGGATGCGTGGCGAAGACATTGTGATCCGAACATCCTTTGGTGGGAAACATTGTATGCTTCGAAATTTCAAGAGTTTAGGGAATGCCGCATTGCAGCCGGCAAGAATCCAGATTATGTGGCGTATTAGAGTTTAGTGTGAATTGTAATACAATATGAAATTTGATGTTATTTAGCTTGATTATTTGCTGATTATTATTGCTTTGGTGTGTTTGAGAGTAATCCAAACGTAAAATTACATACTTAAAATTGGAATACAATATAAGAAGACATTAAACTTATACAATCATAACATTGTAATATTACATAATCAAACAACATCATTTCGTTATATCATAACCCCGATAATATATCGTTCTCTTTAACTTCCAACATTTATCGGAAAGGGTGTCACACAGTTCTTGAAGCTTATTTCTTTCCTTCACCAGATCTCTGATAACCTTGGCAGTATTCTCGTCATACGGTGGATCGAGCCACTTAAAGGTACGACACCCTCTTTCATCTTCATACCGCTCCGATGGGACGTAATCTTTGCATGCGAGGTACCTTCTTTTATAGTGATTGGGCCTGTCGCAAGTGTACAATACGACCGGAAAATTGCATTCGCACATTGTAACCGGAGGCAATGCACTGTTGGAGGATGAAGTCATCCCCTGATATGTAATACGAATTATTGTATAAGAAAATATAAAATCTTGCAAAAACTAAAGCAAAAAGGTGATTGTTGTGTTTGGATGTGGAAGTATGAAGAAATTGATATGGGTATATATAGGAGGGAAATTCGACCGTTATAAAATTCTTACCGTTGGTGCGTTATCCCTTAACGCACAGAGAACGGTCGGATTTCATAACGGCCGAATATTGGCCGTTCAGGATGGATTCTGGGTGTGCGTTTAGGCTTAACGCACACCTGGCTGGGCTTGACTCTGGGTGTGCGTTTAGGCTTAACGCACACCTGGCTAGGCTTGACTCTGGCCCCAACAGTCATTGGGCTTCGTAACAGCCCAATGAATATGTGTGCGTTTAGGGTTAACGCATAGTATTGTTTTAGGGTTTAGGGTAGGATTTAGGGTTTAGGGTTTAGGATTAAATGCATTGTACATAATTCTTAAGCAATCTCTACTGTATTGCCCAATGAATACACTTATAAAGCATTCATCAGTCATGGTTTATACTAATGTATTGTACATAATTCTTAAGCAATCTCTACTTGCACTATATACTTACATGAGTTTCATAGTAACGATATATCACGAAGTATGAAGAAGCTGTACGTATAGGTTATAATACTATGTTATTATAATATTATACTGATGTCTCACTCGTATTATAAGTTAATGGGCCCAGACAAAGTTTTATGAAGTTATAATGGGCCTAGTTTTAGGGTTTAGGATAGGGTTTAGGGTTTCTTATATACGTTCCAACGGTTTAGGGTTTAGGATTAAATGCATATTAAATAAATTAGTATTATCTTATCATATGGTTAATACTAATATATGATTTAGAACTTTATACTTATAAAGCATTCATCAGTCATGGTTTATACTAATGTATTGGGCCCAATATGCGTTTGTCAAGCATATTGGGCCTAGTTTAGGCCCAATATGCTTGTTCGGGCCTAGTTTGGGCCCAATATGCGTTTGTTGGTCCTATTGGGCCTAGTTTAGGCCCAATATGCTTGTTCGGGCCTAGTTTGGGCCCAATATGCGTTTGTTGATCCTATTGGGCCTAGTTTAGGCTCAATATGCTTGTTCGGGCCTAGTTAGGGCCCAATATGCATTTGTTGGTCCTATTGGGCAAATTAAAATGTATACATATGTAACCCAAAATACAAAACACAAGTCCAAAACACAATTTCAAAACACATAACATCGCTAATCTCCGAGCTGACTCCCACTACCCTCCCCCGGCTCGTGTATGGAATCCGGGAATATCTGTGATGCACGAGGTGGAGGAGGGGCCATCGGAGGAGTCTCATCAGTCAACATATGCAATAGAAGAGACATCATCTCGTCAACCTCCTGAACGGGGATAAGATCCATACGCGTCCGCCTCTGGAAATAGGCACGAATCTCACCAGCAACCAACTGGTTCCGCTGTATTGGCAAATACCCATTAGAATTTAAATATGATTAATTAATAAATGACATTAATTGATTTAAACAAATTGCACATACCGCAAGAGTGTCCACCGATGGTGTGGGATGGACAGGGCCATGAGGACGATCCTGTCTGGTGGATCTAGGATCCACCAGCACATGTGAATACTCGTCCAACCAATCCAGATAGTCATCTGTAACATCCCAATAGCGTGTGACTGGTGGCGCCTCAACATGGATCAAAGGCCTCGGATCCTCATCCCATGCCCCCAATAGATGAGCGTCGAATTTGACGTCGTAATGCCTGAGGTCGTCCTGTCGGATCAATGAGCTCGGCTCTGGGGGTAAGATCGGGATCCCCTGTACATGGCTAAACTGACGAAGGCAGCGGTCCGGCAGGTACGGCTCCTGAATATCCATGATCTGAATGATCCCTCTAAACAGGGAAGGAGCGTACTCTGGTCGGTCGAATGATACTCTACGAAACGGACACCACTGTACCTGTAACAAATAAAATTGATAACATATTATAAAATATATAGCATGAAGTACATATTATAAATTAAAATACTAATATGGTGAAACATATTACCTCCTCATATCTAATATTGTCCAGCATCTGGCGCATACACACCAAACGCCCTGGCTCTTTGCTCTGTGGTACCTCCTGGCCGTCTCTGATGGCAGAAGCATCGTCGGCCATGGCAGCTGGGTCCGTGACATAATGTCCACGGAAATGAGGAAAGTACGCCCATATCCATGACTACATAAGAAGATCGAACGAAGTATAAGGTTACAAAAGAAATAATTATAATGTATAAAGTAAATTCAAATTTATTAAATTTAAATTCTTACCCTCAAAAGTATGCCACAACTGGCAATGCCCTGTGCCTCTCGTCTGGACGCCTGTCCTAAGTTCCGGTACAAGAACGCCAGAATGCCTGCTCCCCATGCATATCGGCATGTGGCCTCGTGATCGAACAATAGTGCCAACCACTTGTGCTTGATCTGACGGGTAGACTTGTCGACCAACACTGTGGAGCCGAGCATCAAGAACAGATAAAGTGAAGCCAAGACGCTCTCGTCCCTCTGTTCGCTACCCATCATGCGCGTCAAATCGTCCTGTAGCCTCACGATAGGAATGCCGCCAGTACGGTACCATCTATCCACCTGAGAACTATCGTCAAACCCAAAAAGCTCCAGCGCAATCCTCCGTCTGAGCTCTAGATCGTTCACACCTGGTGCCGTACAGCTCCTCCCGTCAATGGGCACCCTGAGTATCTCATAAACGTCGTGTAGCGTAATCGTCATCTCGCCCCAAGGAAAATGGAACGATGACGTCTCAGGGTGCCATCTCTCCACAAAAGCAGAGACCAGGACGCGATCAATAGCCCCGGTGCCAAGAACACGGAGATGTGTGAGGCCACTACGCTCCGCTAGCCGAAACCATGACTCTGGCTCGGGTCTGATGAACGGCTCAAGATCTATGACGATGCCGACGTGGAAGTGAACCCTCAAGACCTTACGTGTCTACATGTTCGATAATTAATATTAGCTACAAAATTAAAAAAAATAATTACATTTCTACAAGACAAATGAGTTAAGAAAACGCACCAAATCCTGAGTCTGCTGGCGGGCCTGACGGCCTGAAACACGGGGAGCGGCCTCAACATCTGCAGCCTCCTCCGGCGCAACCTCGGGAGCAGCCTCTGGTGCAGCCTCTGGAGCATCCTCTGGAGCAGCATGTCCTCTAGCTCTCCTGCGCCGTCGCTGCTGTGGAAGGGTGGGGGCACGAGGGGGAGGAGGGGCCAAAGGAGTCAAATCATAAATCGCCCTCGCGATATGTGTGGTGTAGCTCGGAAGGAGGAAAGGGACGTGCGGCCCTCCAGGCATCCAAGAAGACTGCCCTTGAACGGGGCCATGAGCTGGTGCTGGAGCTGGTGCTGGTGCTGGAGCTGGTGCAGGGGAAGAAATAGGGGAGGGGGCAGCAAGACTATAAGGGAACGGGGACGAAACAGGGGGATGGGACAGAACAAGGAGGTGGAGGGTCGGTCTCATCCGGTAAAATCGGCTCATAAGAAACCGTGTAGTCTGCCAGCAGATCCTCGTCCTCGTCTGACACATGACATGCCACCTCATCAACTGGCATATCGTCACCAGATGTGACGTATGCGTCCTCCATCCTCGCATCCTCGGTCGGACAAGAAGCTGGAACCGGCGACGAATCCTCAGTCGGACCAGAAGCTGGAACCGGTGACTCTACTGCTAATAAGTCCGCCCTCATCTGCACCGCATGACGCCGCACTGTCGCTGAGATATGCTTTCTAGGCACACCGCGTCGATCAGCTACCGGAGCGGGATGTGTCATCCCCTCAGATCCACCCAACGCGTCCCGTAATGCCTAAAATTATTGTTTCGTAATTTATTATAGTCATTCTCTAATATCATTAATTTATTTCTCTCAATTTCAAACGAAATTCGAACTTTTATTTTAAACTTAAATTATATAATTTAATATCTATAATATCTAATTTTATAAAGCATTATTTCTAATTAATCTATTTTATCTAAATTTCATATTTATTGATCGGTTCAGAATTATCTAACTTTCATACCTATTTCGCTAAATATTATATGACATTTTAAATTTCATTTAAATTTTATATAAATTATATATATTTTATCATATTTCTCTAAATTTTATATAAACTTAATTTTGGATGAATTCTAAGCAAATCTAACAAATATAACGATTAAAATTTAACGTCAAAATTTAGATGAAATCTAAGCAAATCTAACAAATATAACGATTAAAATTTAACGACAAAATTTGAATAAATTTGGATGATTTCTAAGCAAATCTACTTACCTGACGACTGATGCCTGTTGTGGGTGTAACGTCAATAGGTGGACTCGACGGGATCAATGGGGTCAACCGACGTCTCGCGCCACCAGTAGTCCGTCAGACTAAGCTACCATCCTCCTCATCCTCCTCCTCCTCCTCCATGGCCATCCAAGCCGGAGCTTCACCAGCGGCGGCTCCACCTCCGACACCGACGGCGGCTCCACCTCCGACACCGACGGCGGCTCCACCTCCGACACCAGCGGCGGCTCCTCCACCGAGACCGGCCGTCGTCTGCACCCCCTCAGCTCCGGAACCAGACGCCAAACAACCACCACCGGCGCGAGTCTGCTGCACAGGAGCTCCGGTCGCCGCCGCCTCAACGCCTTCGGCCACCTCATCACCACCAGTCGGACCGCCATGAGCCCCCCTAGTTGAATCCATGATCGGATTTGAGATTCAATAGCCGAAAATTCTGGGAAATAGAAATCGAAGAAACCGGAAAAAATTCGGGAAAAAAATTCGGCGCCGAAATCAGGAAATGGGAAAGGGGAAGAAGAATCGGCTTCAACCCTTATCGCACCATTGTGCGTTAACTCTAATCGCACATATTTCTGTGCGATTAGAGTTAACGCACACGTGGTTAAGCTGGGCCAGACTATTTTTGGGCTTGTTTCCCTTGGCCCAATTCAACCTGTGCGTTAAGTCTGGTCGCACATAAATATGTGCGATATTACTTAACGCACACCATTGTGCGTTAACTATAATCGCACAGAAATATGTACGACTACACTTAACGCACACGTGGTTAAGCTGGACCAGACTATTTTTGGGCTTGTCTCGCTTGGCCCAATTCAACCTGTGCGTTAAGTAATGTCGCACACATTTTACCCCCGAATTTTTCGAAAATGCCTCTTCTGTCCCTTGTGCGTTAAGAAATATCGCACAAAATCTGTACGTTAAGGGTTAACGCACACTTTGGTTTGCATTTAGACAACTTTTCGTGTGTATATATCTTTTACCATATTATATCATTTACGTTTTTAGTATACTTCTGCTGTAAATTGTTATTTATATCGTTTTGTTATGTTTGCCTAGTAGCATATTGGGCTATCTTTTTCTTTTCTTTAAATAATGCGTCCATAAAAATTATTTTTTTCTTGTAAAAATATAAAGCAATTCTTTTCATTGGAATGTTTTTGGTCTATTATTTGATAAAATTCAAATGAACTACACCCTGTAATATTTGCTAAAGTTGTCTATTATTTGATGCATGATGAGTTTTACTTTAAGCCATGATCTTTTATTTAAAATGTACTTGGAACACTATATTTAATATTAAACAATGTCCTATAGATATCATCATAAAATCTATTTTATTAGAGTGTTTTTTAACATGGTAAATATTTTTTCTATTAGAGTGTCAATAATACATGAAGCTGAATATTTCATATTTAGGTACAAATTAGCATATATTCTCGTGTCGTGTACGGATTTGGTTAATAAAACTCAAAATTAAAATATTTTTTAAAATATTTATAAAAACTGTTTAATCTCTTGACACATATGATGATAAGGTTTCAATATAATTAGAATTAAAATTATATACACTAATTTGCATATAAAAATAAAAAATAAATTAGAAATTCTCATACAAATAACTGAATGAAAAAACATATAAGTTTGATTTAAGTAATGAGAACATTAATTATGTATAAACAATTAAAAGGAAAAATAATTAAATTATATCACATGTTTATTTCAAATACTTTTAATACATATTATCACTTTTGCATCATGAATCGCATATTACCAATTATGTTCAATTGCATGTTAACAAT
Organism: Rheum nobile; assembly: GCA_027886185.1. Taxonomy (NCBI): domain Eukaryota; kingdom Viridiplantae; phylum Streptophyta; class Magnoliopsida; order Caryophyllales; family Polygonaceae; genus Rheum; species Rheum nobile. The sequence goes on from WOAB01000020.1 coordinate 10,960,316, forward strand.
TACATAAATTTAAGTATTAAAACTATAAAAAGTAACATAACTAATAAAGTAAAAATATATTATAGATAATTTTGTTTACAAATAAGAAGAAACTTATAAGGTAAAAAGATCTAAATAATCTTTCAGATGATAGTATTTGTATAATTAAGGTAAGTTATTTTAAGTAAAAAATAATTAGATAAGAAATAGAATATGCAAATATCAAAATTTGAAAATGATTTAATTGTAATTGTATATTGAGGTTTGCTTACATGGCATAGCTCGTGGGCTGACGCATAAGAGAAATAATTAGAGCTTTAGTATAATATATAGATATATATTTAGATATACAATATAGATTTAATAAAAAAAAATATATAAGGTACCTTGAAAGGATAGTGTATTAGCATAAATCTGTACCACAATAATTGTTGACGACGACGAGAATCCGCAACTCCGACGAACGTCGATCCTTTAGATCCCCTTTTTCGGTGCCATGCGAATATATAAAAAAGGTCAAAGGCAAAGTTTGTCATCCGTTTCACCTTCGACGCTCAAGTCAAATCTATTCCAATGTCAATGAGAATGGGGGCTAGGGTTTTCCAAAGATGATTCAATGAATGAGACCTAGTAATTAGGGTTATCTTATGATCTTAAATACCTTGTTCAATGTGGTAATTTGGTTGTTCCTTCTTAATGGGCCTTACGAAGTGCATTTATACCTTCTTAGAATCATATTAATTAAATAACAAATTAATAATGAATAGAATTATGCTGGTTTATTTTTTACCTCCACAAATGTCCATCAAAATCCTTAACCACCAATTGTGGTTGAAAAAGGTGATTGTTTTAATATCTCATTTGGATTGGGCTTAGATGTAGCCTATCATTACTTTGCATAATGACTTGCACGTCATGCTTTCGTGGCTCATTCTGGCTTGCCCCAACGCCTTGGGTCAGACTACCTTTGAATCTCTTTTGGGTTGATAATTTGTGTCTTCTTTTATTTCAAATCACTTGGGGATCTAGCAGCTTGTGCTTTTTGTAGCGTTGCAACTATCATGATAGCTAGTGCAACTTTTATTTTTTAGTAGTTTGTGCTTCTCGTGTACATGCGGACCCTAGGCTAATAGAAATACGACTTATGGCAGCTCGTTCCTATGTGGTCTGAAGGCTAATAGAATGAAGATGACAGGTCGTGTCCATGTGGCCCGTAAGCTTGTTGTTTCAAACAATCTGTGTTATGCTTTTAGAACAACCATATGGAAATCAAATCAATAGTTCAACGACATTACTTAATGTAAGTACGAATAACAAAAAAAATTGAAGACGAAAAATCAAGGATTGATAACTTAATTGTTATGCTTGTATCTTATTCATTATAGTGGACAATGTCGAGGTAATTGTTGAATAACTTCATGAGAACTTTAGTTGCCCCAAATACTAATTTATGCTTTGTATTGTCGGCCTCCAACATCCATCGTTTGGACACCACTTCATAGAGATAGATAATCTTTGTCATATCTCGTTTTAATTAGCGATTTGCTCTTAAGTTTTATGCCGACATGACATAAACATATACTAATCATGTAATAATTAAAATGAATTAATCTAAGCATACTTGTTTTATAGAAATCAAGCGATTTTAATAGAAATGAAATAATTAAATTAGCATAATTTTATTCATAAATCTTGGCAATCCAAGTTGCGGCAACAAATTTTCAAGAGGAGTAACAAGGGAAGGATTTCATAAATGAAATTAGGGTTTTGTGTCGTCGGCGTTGAACTTCATCGTCGTCTTCGTTTCTGACAGATGGCGCTAATTATGGTAGCATAAATTTGTACCATAATAAATTGTTAATGACGACGATGAGAACCCGCAACTCCGACGAACGTTGATCCTTTAGATCCCCTTTATGTTGCCCTGCGAATATAGAAAAATGCCAAAAATAAAACAATAAGCTTTCTCAACCACGATTGTTGCTTAAGGAACCCGATGAACATTAGTGGAGGTAAAAAATAAATCAACATAATTCTATTCATTAGTAATTTGTTATTTAATTAATTTAATTCCAAAAAACTATTAATGGGTTTTGTAGACCCATTAAGAAGAAACAATCTAAATTACCATATTGAACAGGGTATCTAAGATCATAAGGTAACCAAATTACTATGTCTCATTCATTGAATCATCTCTGAAAAACCATAGTCCCTATTCTCATTGACATTGGGGTATATCTGAATTGAGCATCAGAGGTGAAACGGGGGACAAGACCCGCCTTTAACCTTTTTCTATATTCACAAGGCACCAGAAAGGGGATCTAAAGAATCGACGTTCGTCGGAATTACAGGTTCGTCGTCGTCATCAACAATTTATTGTAGTACAAATTTATGCTACCACGCCACGCTTAAAACATTTTGAAATACATGATTAATTGAAGTGAAATTACGTCATAGAAAAGATAGCTTAATGTTTCTAAAATAATATTTATATTTATTTCAAAGTTTAATGACATATGAAGCATCTCAAGTCAAAATACGAGGTTCAATTTTAAATATTGACAAATTTTATAAATTCAATTAATAAGGATGATTTCGTAGCCTAAAATTATGGATATAAAAACCATATATTTTGCCTTATCTTCTAACATAAGAAATAAATAAATAATGTTGTTTTAATTGACATCAAATAAGTCACTTTCATTTTGCAGTCTAAATACATTTAACATGTAGGGAATTAATGGACCATATGAGAACAATTATGTAGGAGAGAAATAAAAAATATTTTGGACCGTTAGATTTGAGAGAAAGAAGAACCGAGATTAGAGTTTCATTAAAAAGCCAAAATTCGGTCGTGCTATTTTTTTTTATGATTTATACGCGTTTTCTAGAAAAAAACTTGTTTGCACCTCATTGTGAACATATTTTTTTATGTTTATCATGTTTGTCCTTAAATGTTCACAACTTTCATGCCCATATGCTCATCACTTTTGTATCTAGATGTTCATGAGTTTTTTATATGTGCATGTTCATCGCTTTTCCCTTACATGTTTATCGTTTTTTCGTTGTGAACATATTTTCGATGTTCATCACTTTTGTCCATAGATGTTCATCGTACTTCTTTATCCAGATGTGTGTTCATCGATTTTCTCTTATACGTTCATCATTGTTCGTGCAAACATATTTTCGATGTTCATCATTTTTGTCCTTTGATGTTCATCACTTTCATGCCCAAATGTTCATCACTTTTGTACCTAGATGTTCATCACTTTTTTATGTATGCATGTTCATCGCTTTTCTCCTATACATTCATCACTTTTGTGTGAACATATTTTGATGTTCATCATTTTTGTACTTTCATATTCATCACTTTCATGTTCATTTATTCAATACCTATTCATCACTTTTTTATGCTTGCATGTTCATCGCTTTTCTCCTTTACGTTCATCATTTTTCGTTGTGAACATGTCTTTTATCACTTTTATGCATATATTCATCACTTCTATGCTCATATATTCATCACCTTATGCCTAAATATTCATTAAATTTGTATGCATGTATGTTTACCGCATTTACCATATGTTTACATCACTCTTAATGCCTATATGCTCATTTCTTTCATGTCTATACGTGCATCACTTGTTTAGGCATACATGCAGGGGCAGATCTACGAGGGTTAGGGGGGGGGGAGGGGGGGCTAGGGGGGTGACAGCCCCCGCTTTCCCCCGATAAATCCCTTAAAGTATGTCGAATTTTTGCTTAAACACCCTTTTGAATTTTCATTATGTATACATAAAATGATAAGTAAATGACAAGAAAAATACATTGGCCTAGTGTTATTTGTCTTGGAACTTGTGTGGAAAAAGCTAAAGGTCATGGGTTCAATTCTTCAATCCCTTTCCCAAACCTTCTTTTTTCTACTTTTGTTAAAAAATTGAGTCTTAATTGCTTTATTAAAATCTTTGTGTTTATTAAGCATGTTTATTTCTCTTTTGTTTTTTTGTTTTTTCTTCCATGTTTTAATTTTTTATTAACACAAAAATTGAAAATCTTACATTATTTAAATAATTTTTTAAAACGCTAAAAATAGAGTCTATTGCATGAATTAATCAAATTTTAAAAGGTGAGTCTCATATTTTTTGTAATTTTAAAATATTAATATAAATGTCAATTTATGAAGTGAAAATTATATATGAAACTCCCCCCCCCCCCTTCGATTAAGTTCTAGATCCGTCACTGCATACATGTGAATCACTATACCAAAATGTGCATCTGAAACGCATACAAGAAAGATCTATCTTTTACTTACAGATGTCCAGAAGTTGGAGCCACCACAAACCGAGCCCCGACACGTCGCCCCATCATCTTCCCCGGTGAGTCATTGAGATCGTCTCACCACTGAAACGCCACCGCACCCGCGGCCAGATGCCACCGCACCCGCGATATGGCTGGGCAGTCGTGGTGTGGCTTGGGCTTTGTGGTCTCGATCAGGACTTTGTTCCTTCGATTCCTTTCGTATTCTTTTAGATTCGTATATGTAGATATCGAATCTAACTTAGGGTTTTATTTTGGGTCGATTCGGAGGAATCTGTGGTCTCAGATCTGTCCCTGCGTCGAGCCCGGAAACCCATCGTTGTCTCCAAGCCTTGCTAAGCTTTCGTCGGATCTAAGGCAAGTGGCGGTTCGCTCTTGCTCATCCTTCCATACTTTCCTTAATTATCAATTGTTAGTTGTTAATTAATTTGGAATGATTTACTATTTATGTTGGGAACAGTTTTGATAAATAATTTGATGAAAAGAATATGATGTTATAATATGTTGTATATCTGTTAGATCAACGCTATTATAGACATATGTTGCCTGAAGGACTTGTTCGTGCACTGCCGGAAATACCGGGCCAGTTCTGTAATTTTGATAAAGTTGGGGTTAAGCTCAGTAAATAGTAGACTTTCATACGAGCGTCTGGAACTTTGCGGAATTGGATTCCGAGTTGTATAACTAAAGTTATGGCCAAAACCATATTGAATGCAGATTCGGGAATATTCTGCTGTTCGGATTTGGGCTAGGGCAATTAAAGTGAACTGTTTAATTAGCTCGAGTACTGTGTGTTAATTACTGTGATGGTATTGTTGTGAATTTAATGTTGACTTAATGCTAGAATAGCACGTGGATTTGCAGGAACGCTAAGTCCAGGTAAGGATTTGTCGTTCTACTATATCTATGTTTAAGTCGTTTGCCAAGATGGCTTTTATATGAATAATTACTGTGTTGAACTGTTTAGTTAGCACGGGTATTCGTAGGGAAGCTAAGTTCGGGTAAGGATTAGTCGTTTCTATTATATCTGTATTTAAGTTGATTGACAGGATGGCTTTAATGTGAATTATACTATTGTTGTGCTTGAACTGTTTAGTTAGCACTAGTAGTTATAATATGGTTGTGCTTGAACTGTTTAGTTATCACTAGTAGTTATACTGTTGTTGTTCTTGGACTGTTTAGTTAGCACTAGTAGTTAGGAACGTTGGATTCGTTGGGATCCAGTCGTTTCTTTATAATTTGGTAGAGAGGTGGCTAGACCCCACCTAATACCATCTGGACGGTCATGACCCAACCTCTGATACACGAGTATAGAGGTGGTGCACTTAGCTGGTGTCACAAATCTCGGGATTTGGTAGAGAGGTGGCTAGACCCCACCTAATACTATTCGCAGGTCATGACTCAACCTCTGATACACGAGTATAGAGGTGGTGCACTTAGCTGGTGTCACAAATCTCGGGATTTGGTAGAGAGGTGGCTAGACCCCGCCTAATACCTAGTAGAGAGGTGGCTAGACCCCACCTAATACTATTCGTGTAACACCCCCAAATCTTAACTCATTTGGAAATGTATTACCGCCAGTGACCTCAGTGTTCCTTACCGAGATCACCCAAGGCTTTACCGTTTAAATACAAATCATGAAATACAATGATACAAAATGATAACCTTATTTATATAAAACATGAGTCGAATAGGATAAACACAGAGTTTAAATAAATTATAGCGGAAATCTTAAACAAAGTACAGCGGAAGTCTTGATAAACAAATAACAGAGTAAATAAGTTATATCGGAAGTTTTTTAAATGTATTACAAACAAGGATCTTGACCACAATGATCATCTCCCAAGGATCTCAACCTGATTAAAAGAAATTATTAAAAACATCCAAAAATATCCAAAAATAACCGTCGTCTTCATAGTCAATCTAGTCTCCTCATCTTCGCTCTATCTGATGTGCCGAATCGAACGGATGACACCAGCCAACCATGCAGAGAACAATTGCGGTTGGTTAGTCTACTGAATAGACTATGCAAGGGTAAAAAGCAGAGTGGTTCGAATGATCGTAACCGTTTACTATCATTGTCCCTCAAATAATAACCGAAGGAACGATACATAACCCGGCACTTTCACGGAATAACAACAAGAGGTATGCACAAGAGAAGATTCTGGAAGACATAATCTTCACAGAAATCGACCCGAAAAGAGACTCCAAGAGATTGAGTCTTTAAGGAAATATGACAAATCTGGAACGTTTAAAGAATCAGACAATCAATGATTTAAAAGCTGACTTAGATGTTTCGGTTCACAACCAACCTCATCGCTTACAGCGAATCCAGATTGAAAAGAGAACGTACTCTGATCAAAAGTCGAGACGAGCTTTCCTAGCTGCACTATTTACTTAGCTGCACTACTCGCCAAAGGTATATTAATTATGTGCACTCGGACACTTTATCTTATTAAATTCAAAAACCCACATGACATTATAAGCTTTTAAACATCCCTCGGGAACTAAATCCCTAAGGCAGAGTTGACTCGGGAACTAAATCTCAAGAGTCGAATCGAGAACTAAATCCCACGGGAACTAAATCCCTAAGGCAGAGTTGACTCGGGAACTAAATCCCAAGAGTCGAATCGAGAACTAAATCTCGCGGGAACTATATCCCTCAAGCGGAATCAGGAACTAAATCCTTACAACGGCACTAAAGAAGAATGGTAGGAACTAAATCCTAACCACCAGGTTATCAAGAAACGACTAGCACTCGTACTGAGATACACAGTAGCGTTCCTACGAATACTCGTTCTAACTAAACAGTTACAAACGCAGCAATAACTCATATCAATGCCCTCAAGGCCAGTTACAGATAAAATAGCGTTGTTCTAATAATATACAACCTATAATAATATATGTATTAATTCACACACATATATATATATAATAGCGTTGTTCTAACAGATATACAACCTATTATAACATCATATTTTAGTTTTCCAAAACAGTTAACAAAACCGTTTCCAGATGAACACAATAATCATTCCAAATTAATTACTTAGATAAACAACTGATAATTAATGTAAGTATGGAACGATGAGCAAGAGCAAACCGCCACTTGCCTTAATCCGCAGAGTAGAAACAAGCCTAACGACAACGACGAGATTCCGGGCTCGGCACGGGTATAGCTCCGATAGCACAACGACCTTCGAGTCGACCCATAAAAGGAACCCTAAGTTAGATCTGACATAACAACAGTACGAATCTAAAAACGGCGAAAGAAATCGAAAGGAAAGACGCCACGATGACAACCAACCAAGCCAAAGCCACGAAGGCATTCTGGGCACTGGCGGCAGTCGCCGTTCTTGGCGGCGGTCGCCGCATTCATCACGGCGGGCGCCGTAAAGAACACGGTGGTCGCCGTGAAGAACTCCGACGACAGAACGAGAGAAAAACTCACCCAAATGATGCGCGTTTCGACCCCTTTTTGCCTTGCCTGGGTTCCAACCTCCAAAGGCAACCAAAAGGCTTCACAAGGGCTTCTGGAAACACCACCAACCGACACCAATGAAGCTTCCGAAAACCGGCGAAACTAACACTCCGACGAGGCGAAATTTTGGCAGAGATTCGGTGTTGGGATGGCTCAAAACCCTTCCCCAAACACCTCCTTTTTATAGCCAAAGCAATGGGAACATCATCATCACCCTAGACGAGGTCGAGCAGGGCTAGATCGGCGCGACCAGAGCTCGCCGACGACCAACGGGTAATGACCTCTGGGTAATCACGGCGGGCGCCGCAACTTTGCCTACGGCGGGCCGCGGCGGGCGCCGTAATTACGGCGATCGCCGTTCTTAGCCCTGGCGAGCCCAGAGTAGGAGACGACGGCCTGACACCTTGGGCCCAGCGACGGCGGGCGCCGTTACTGTACGGCGGTCGCCGTTTTTGCCTTTTCCCGCCCATTCAGCTTTTGAACGAGCAAGACATTAACCCGGGATAAAAATTATCATACACGAACGCGTATAAACATCCGAAGCACGTCGTCTGTATTTTATTTCGCTGAGAAAAATATTACAGATACAGAGCACATTACAGAATGTCTCAAGCTACCTGAATTAAATCCGACGTATAAAATGGGTACTCGGGAAAATTCCAAAATTTCCAAAATAACCTTACAAAAATACGGGGTATTACAATTCGCAGGTCATGACCCAACCTCTGAAACACGAGTATAGAGGTGGTGCACTTAGCTGGTGACACAAATCTCGGAATTTAGTAGAGAGGTGGCTAGACCCCACCTAATACTAACCTAGTAGAGAGGTGGCTAGACCCCACCTAATACTAACCTAGTAGAGAGGTGGCTAGACCCACCTAATACTAATCTAGTAGAGAGGTGGCTAGACCCCACCTAATACTATATATGCGTCACTCAAGGCGAAACGCATACTCAAGAGGTATAGGATCCGTTGGAGATATATACATGATAACAGGTTTTTGTCGTTCTAAAAACTGCTATGCAAAATATCCAAACAAACCTTAAACCGTAGTCCTAGGTAAGTAAAGGTCGAATCCACAGGGAGACAGATTCTATCTAAATATGCAATTCGTATGTCAATCAAAAGTAACAAAAGGGGGGTTTTGTGAGTTTAAGTAATCCTAGCATGCAAAAGGGTAAACAAGGTAATAGTTGATGAAATCAGTAATGGGAAAAAGCACTTAGTCAAACAACATCCACTATTCGTATGACAAGTTGATCATAGATACTCATTCAAATCCCATGCAATGGTAATTCCAATTCCTTTTCAGATATAACTAATAGCACAACCAGATACTATTAGTACTAACTAATTAAACAACCCTGAAACTATCAAGATTCAGTTTAACAGCAGCCTTACGGATAGGAATATAGTTGGATACAATTCTAGCATAAAACAACCAGCTTTTATCCTAGAATGTAAATAAGTTCTCTTCTGCATAAGACTAGCACAACCAGTTACTAATACGATGCAGTTGCTACTCTGAAATAGATATGCTCAACCAGTAACAATCTAAATCTAGCAATCAATCAATAACAACAAACCCTAGATGCGTCCAAATAGAGATTATCAATATCAATCATAAGCAACTTAAGCAAGAGAAAGATAAAAACCATGCAATAGATTAAGAACAAGAATCTCACAACTTAATCCAAATGAAAGCTTCAGTATCTGACTAAGCCAGGGAGGCTTAGTTCTTCATAACGAATACGTAGAGAGAAAATTAGGGTTTTGAGAGAATAGAAGATGGATTCGATGATAGGCAAACAAGCCTTTTCTCAACCCTTAAATACTAAAGGAAAATAAAGCTAAGTTAACCTAATACGAAATATTAAAACCGTAATAAAATAATCCAAAATAAAACAAATAAGGAAAACAGAACGGTGGGCTTCTGACATCGGCGGCGGTCGCCGCACCTCCCACGGCGGACGCCGCAATTAAACGGCGGGCGCCGTAATCACTTTATAGCCAAGGTCGGTGGAAAGCCAATTGCGGCGGACGCCGTAAGGTTCACGGCGGGCGCCGTAATTACGGCGGTCGCCGCAATTAAACGTCGGTCGCCGTTCTTCGGTTCAGCTCCTGCGACACTTCCTTAAAAACGTCATAACTTTTGATTCTCAACTCGGATCGCGCTCATATTTTGAGGACTTTCAGTAGACTTCAAAATCTAACTCCTCGAATTGGAATCACTCCATTTGGACATCGGAGCAGAGAGAACGAACCAATTGAATTCAGTACATTGTTCTTCTACTCTTCATTGCACTCCCTTGGCGCCTACTACTGGTGGCTTCCTCCTCAGTGTCTCATATGATCTCCAAAACCGCTCAAACACCTCCAAAAACACCAACTTCGCCCCCAAATATCATACACATGAATGTGTCTAAATCTACCCGAATGACACCAATAAATCCTCTAATGACTCTTACTTAAGCCCTACAAAGTAGTGCTTATCAATACATGTAAAAGCTTATAACGTGATGCACATTTTGGAATGAAATAAGATAAGTGCCGCTGTCGCACATAATTAATAAGCTTTGGTAGTTGTACTAATTGGGTGGACATAATTGTCACCCTAAGGTTTAAAGCTTTGTATCTGCTCTTAATCATGTTGTAAGCATTAGTGTGGATAAAGTGTTATGAATGAATAATTGATTAAGGGAATAATTCTTCAGGAAATCATTTTCCCTAATGTGGTCTTGAGTAAGACTGTGAAATCCGGAGTTAGAATGGTCAGGATCATACGTAAAGTATGACCCATGTAGGACCAATGGTTAAAGCTTTTGGAAAAGCCAAGTGTACGAAATCATAGGTATCCTTTAGGGAGATCTAATTGAGATTCGTTTGAAATAATATAAGGAAATAATGCGATTAATTCCTGGATGGATAGTCGATGGTGTACGGAATATAAGGATTTAAGTTAGAATTTGGCATAAGGGCCAAATTCGATGAGAATGAGTAATGGAATTGTGGGAAGTATCTTTAAGAAAATTGAGGTTGTAAGATTCGAGGTTATTAAGGTTAATGTCTGATTATAAGAAGTAATGTGTGAGCTCGGGATTTCTCATTTAAGGAAATGAGAAATGTGTGCTCTCCTATTTTAAGTTAAGTGCGTTGTGAATAAGTTAAGTGCGGTGATGCATATATTTTAGTATACTCTTGGGAGAGTATTACAGCTAAGAGTAGTGCAGCTAATATTAGTGCAGCTAAGATTATTGCAGCTAAGAGTAGTACAGCTAATATTAGTGCAGCTAAGATTAGTACAGCTAAGAGTAGTGCAGCTAATATTAGTGCAGCTAAGAGTAGTGCAGCTAAGAGTAGTGCAGTTAGGAGAACTCTTCTTGACTTGGGTCAGAGTAAAGTTCTCTTTCTAATCTGAATTTGCGTTAAGCGGTGAGGTCGGTTATGAACCGAAACACCAACTTGTTTTTAATGTTTGTGTGTATTAATGTTCCTCGTAATTTTCCTATAAGGCTCATTTCAGTTGGAGTCTTCTTTTGGGATTTATTGTTGTAAGACTCGGTCTTTCAGAATCTCCTCTTGATCATGCCTTTTAATATATTCTAGTAGTAGTATGGTGGTTGACTATCGTACTCGACTGTTATTCGAGAGACGACGAGTCTAACCTAATACGACTACTTCGAACCACTCTGCTTTGTGCCCTTGCATGGTCTATTCATTTAGACTAACCAACCGCATTTGTTATCTGCTTTGTTGGCTGGTGTCATCCGTTCGTTTCGGCACATCAGATAGGTTGCAGGTCCAAAAAGGCTAGAACGACTATGAAGGCAAACGGTGTTTTGAAGAGTTTTATCCAGGTTAAGGATCCTTGGCGGGTGATCATTGCGATCAAGACCCTGTTGTTATTTCAAAGACTTCCGTTGTATTTCTGATGTATTTGGTCGTATTTGGAATTGTGTTGAAATTTCGCGACTATGGTTTTAATCGAAGGTTATGATATTTTGTATCATAATTGTTGTTTGATGATTTATATCAACTGGAAAAGCCTGGGATGACTTCGGGATGAGGAATCCGAGGTCACTAGCAGTAATACTTTCAAGAGGAAATTTGGGGGTGTTATATTAAAATACAATAACAATATACAACGTTTTTTATAGAAAAGAGCATAACATGTATGTTTTGTCTAGATTTAAAGGATACATAAGTACATGTTTGAAATCAATGAAAAATTCAAATAATCTTTGTATTAAATATTATTTTTATACCTAAATAGACATTATCATTCAATTTAAAATGCATATAAAGGATACTCTTTGTTATAAATATCCATTTAATATGTAAAGGATACTTGTTATTAACTCAGTGGATTGGTATAGTAGTATAAAGTTTTATTGTGTTTACACGAAAGAGAATGATTTATTTAACCAGAGATCATGTATTTGATTTTCCGTGTATGCAAAATTTCCTTGGCCTGGCAGCAGTCACAAACCGCGAGCAGGGTCACCTGTACTCGGATAAAAAAAGATACTTGTTATTGTTGTTAATAATAAACTATCGTATATGTAAATGAGACATTTTTCACAAATTAATGTAGAATACAATCATGTGATCATTTTTGAAATCTTTTGTCCTTCCAAACTTCAAGTTTGTTTCCAAAAAAAAATCCAAATTTGATGTAACAACATTTTGCGACTCTCCTATCTTAAAATCATCTACTTACTATTGAATTTCCTTAAATTTATTAGGCCTCGCTTAGTATGACCCAAGAATCGGGTTGAAATCGGAATAGGAATAAGAATCACGAATGAATGACTCATTCACATCTCTGTAGCTTATCATTGGTATGTTGTCTAAATGAGACATTCTTAAAACTTACTGTTAGTTAATTTTGAAATTAGAACGATTAATCAAGTCATGTTTAAAAAAATATTGATAGATCTACAAAACTATACAAAATATATCAGGTCAAATCTCAACTCAAATTTCGTAGAACTAATTCACATTATGTAGCAAAAAAGCTCCAAAAAACAATATTTTTTTATGTACAAGAACAAACCAAATCCCTAACATAAAGCACCTATTTCAATGCCAACATTCACCATAAACCACAAATAGCACAAATATAAAAATTAACAAATCAGTATAATTTTAAATGAGAAGTTACAAGGCGTGTTGCGTGTTGAATGATGCAGAGTGAAATAATATAGAGAATAAGGGTGATATATATACCTTTAGTGGTTGGAAAATAGAAGAAAAAGTATGAAGAAGGTATATATGCACCTTTAGTGGTTGGCAAAGGACGACTAACAAGTAGGAGGGGGGACGGTGACAGGACGAAGATGGTTGAACACTAGATTTGGAAGGTAGAGATTAGACGCAAAAAGTCTTTGAGTGGAGTGAAGAAGGTGAACGAGAGAGATCAACCGGGTAGGCGCATAATGACGTTGAATGAGGAAGTGTTCATGTGGAATGGAGAAGACGAAGTGTGGGGTGAGAGAGAGATGAACAAGTGATGCTTACTTTGAAATGAGTCATACCCTACATTTTCCATTAGAATCAAATCCTTCTTGTGGGTTAGAATGAACCATTCCAAGGAATTAAATTGATTCCATTTTTAGCTTAACCAAAGACAAACATTGGAATGATCCATTCCTATTTCACATTCTCATAGAATTAAACGAAACAAGGCCTTAAGTCTTTCCAACGTATCTGTCAAATATGACATCTCATAACCTCATATGACATCTCATAACCATGAGGTTACGAATTCAATTTTTCTCCCTTTTTATAATAACATTGTGCCTCCTATAACCTATAAAAGAAAATCATTTAAATATGACACGATACACAAATGAAGTACAATTGACTTGGAGTTCAACTAAACCTATTAATTTATTATACCCCAGCCTAACAAATTAAACATTAGAGTACCCAAATGGACCTATGAGCTAGAAAAACATTACTCTCGTATATCAATATCATTTCTTCTAAATTACGGTTCTTATTTTATGCCTTAAGAGCATATGTTAGAAAAATCATATTAATATATATATATATATCCAACAACACTATTAGAGGCAAAGACCCGAAAACTCGCTTTGTGGTCAAGGACTATATATTACTGCATCATTGGAAACTAGACTACTTGTTCGAGAGAGTATATAGCGAATTTATGTAATGACATGTTACATTTTTTTTTGAAAATCGAAAGCAATTAGGATAGCTAAATACTTGAGAGACAGGTAGTAGACCATCCTATATCATCCAAATGGATGAACCGAATCAACTCATGATCCTCCAGAGCACCAACACCATGGATTGTATGCCATAGGTGTGCCAACCTATCACCCATACAGTTTATTTCCTCGAAAATATGCATGATAAAAAACTTCTAAGAATCCTAACAAAATAATTTCATAATCTAAGAGGAGCATCTCAATATATATCCCAATGGCAAGTCTATGTTCCATTTAGAACATTGATCTCCTCTTATTTCTAATTTGTTAATTCCTAATTGTTTTACAACAATTAAACCTTGTCTTAATGCAATTGTTTATGTGGTTAGTATTGATGTTGATCCACAAACACATGAGTTCATTATTATATCGAATGATTAAACTATCTCTGGAAATATAGCCAAATGAAGATTGTCTTGTTTTGGCCAATGAGATATTTTCAACCTTTCAAGGTGGCTTTCGTCGATCTAACACATTGCTTAATGTTAACGTATCATCCTCTATAAGTGTTCTTGCTATGTTTCACTCCTTCCAATGACTATGCACAAAATGGATGATATTATGTGTGTTGATTAAGATGTTGTTGAATACTAGCTAGCTAACAAGGAGTCCATGAATCTATATCAAAATGAAAAATACCGTTGAATACTAACAAAACATCTTTACCACTTATATACTAGTTAGCTAACAAGAAGTTCATGAATCTATATCTATATCTATTGATGGTTCCCGCGTATTCGAGTTGCTAAAATATAGATTTGCGCGACTTCGGCAATCTCAAACAACGCGATCTTTTGAAGAATAGACACAAAAATTATAGAACATAATGAGCCTTCTTTTAGTATGATCGCGGAAATTTTAATGGAGATTACACTTCAACAATTCTTTACATGACAACCAATCACATATCTCTTGTTCTCTCCCGGGAAATCGGAGATCGAATAAAAGATGCCTAAATTATGGAGCTCTATGCCTATTTATAGCCCTTGCGTATTGCTTTTGATTGTTGGCATGGTGCTCAATCACGTTAGATTGTGATTGGTCATGCAAAGTGAGATGTCGAGCATGGGTTAAGCGGCTAGGAATGGTGGTTTAAGTGTGGACTATTCTCATTGGAGGGGTGAGGTCACCATTGCAAATCGTGTTATCCAAATGATTAACACGTGATATTCAGTTGTGCTCCATTTGTTGGTTAAGGAAGTATCCTTCAAATGATCGCGGTGAATTCATACGACCAAGGCTATTCGACTAGAATAGCCAGTTCCATCATTTTTACGACCAAGGCTATTCAGTCGTGCTCCATTTGTTGGTTAAGGAAGTATCCCATATATGAATAGTGCATTTTCGATATTGCCCTTGAGTTTATTTGGGGTTGGGTTGGGCTTTGTTTCTTGAGTTTTAGGCTCGTATCTCTCTCCCATCTTTATGTAGGCCTTCCATGCGTCTCTCCATTTGTCCTCTATTTCTCTTTGTCTTTCCACATGACCTCTCTTCTCCCACACACGTCCCAATAACCGATCTTATTTCGAGCCAGAAGTTTGGTCGTTTAATACCACATATATTTCAATAATCGATCTTCATATAGATTTATGATGTATAGCAATTTGTGAAACTTCATGCATATGTTTCATATTGTGTAATAAAAAATTTAAGATTGTTGTGTTGTAGTGCTAATTTGTACAAACTCACGATTTAGGTATTGACAACATCATTTTGGATAGATTTCATATGAGTGTCATTTAGATTGGGATCATAGCTGATACAAGGATAAAAAAAATCATGTCTTTCTAATGTCATATGGCTTAAAATTATAGTGAAATTTTGTAAATAGACTTTTGAGGGATAAGATTATTTAGTATCCTCCACCGAAATGGGGATTCATCACTAGAGATTAGTTTGCATAGCCCAATCATAGGATACGTACAAGTATTCAAGAATCTCATAAAAAGAGATGATATCATCCAATGGTCAAACCTAAGGACCACAAAAGTGAAAGAGCAAGAGTTACGGGGTACAAGACGTGTAGGTTCACCTTTATCGGTCCAAGTGCCCCGAAGCAATACCTTGATTTCAAAGGAGTTCAAAATTAATAAAAAAAAAAAGGCTAAGGCGGAAGCGCAAGGAAAGAGCCTTTGCCACGAGAGGGACACCGTGGAGATCCAATCATCATTTCTTGTATTGTTCAAAAAAAAATCAGAACCAGGTTCACATAATGGTTCATAAGGCGAGACGCCAAATCAGATCTATTAAGGCTGCATCGACCGCCCACACAAGAGGCTACCCGATCTAAGAACATTTGCACAACCCGAGAAAACCTTTGAGCCCAAGTACTAGAGCAATCAAGGGCACGAGGAGCCGAGAAGATTAGACATAGCATGTGATACAGTCCCAGTGGTGACATTGATGGAGGCCCAGCCTTCCAATAAGAGGAGATGTTAAGTGTCAAGTCGGATGGCTCAATTACCAAGGCGCGCGCCAGAGCCATCGCCCAAGCGACACAGAGCCTCACGGCCAAGGGCTTCGCGCGCAACAACTCCGACACCCTGAGTGGGAGAAGGGAGTCGCCAATGAGTCCATCCGTTGCTACTCATATTAGGGGGAACATATGGGTTGGGTCTAACGTGGATGAAATCTTGAAATAGATGTGATTTGTGAATAATAAATTTCAGTAATTGACCTCCTAATGATGGGTGGTTTGGATCCCGTGGGGACACTGTTCAAGACAAGTGGCCTAGTGGGTAAACATTATTGGCGGGTCAACAATGGATTTGCCCAACCATCACTTGTCAACATTGATATATATATATATATATGCTAACGCTAAATTCACACACAAGTTTTTGCTATTTATACATGAGATGGGCACATGTACGCGACGTATGGGTGTATCAAGGGGACACACATAGTATCCGCGTGCCATTAGAACACCTGAAAAATATCTGATCAGGCACACACACAATATTTTTTAAAAAATTATATTTTTTTGTTAAAAAGGCACTCATTTTTTTAAAAAATAAGAAAAATTAAAAAATATATAAAATTGTTTTTTTTAATATAGGCACATGTATATGACAGACACTAGTACTACATACTATTGCATTATTCAAATATCGATTATACTAAGTATAATGTAATCTTAAATTCATGATCGTATTATCCAATATCGTATATACTCAGTATAGTGTAAACCTAACTTCATTATCACTTTATTCGAATATCAGTTATACTAAGTACTATAATGTAATCTTAACTTCATATTATTCAATATCGCATTCCATACCTTGCGGTTTGAATACCCTACATTGGTTTAGGGTCCCCAAGGTTTCCAAAGCAAGAAACCCTAGGGCATGGACATTTAGGGGTTTACATACAACATAGGGTATTGAAACCCCTAGATTTTCATATCCTAGGGTGTAATATCCCTCGTTTTATAAGCATATTTTGAAAATTTTCCAACTCCCGTATTACAAGTCGAATTAATTCAAAGAAGCCGGACATTCGGTAATATGTTTGATCTCTGTAATAAATTTTCTAAGTGAAATAAAATACATCTCGACGTATTTTGGGACTTAATACTCGTTCGTGTACGATTATTTTTATCCCGGGCTAAGGCCAAGTTGATTCAAAGTTTAAACGAATGAAATATGGCCTTGGCGGCGACCGCCGTAAAGCAAGTGGTGACCGCCGCCAACTAGCCGGCATTGTCAGCCCCAACTTGTCAAGTGGCCTAGAAAGCGGCGACCGCCGCCAGACACAGATATGGGCGGCGACCCCTTGCCGACGACGGCGACTGCCGCCACTGTTGCAGACGTAGGTGCAGAGGCTTGCCAGCGACCGGGGAGATGCCTAATCTTGGCCCTCCACGTTGCATGGCTTGCCCATTTCTTGTCCCCTGACTTTGGCTATAAAAGGGGAAGGGTTTGGGATCAGATTGAGCACAAACCCAAGCTCAAATCTCTCACTTTAATCTCGTCGGAAATTCGAGCTTTCGCCGGAGAATTGGATATCGATCGTCGGAGCTCCTTTGGTGTTTATTCCAGTTGCAAAGTGAAGCTTTGGAAGCCCTTAGAAGCTTAGAATCCAAAGCAAGGCAAAGGAGAAGCAAAACAATTGACGTCGGTGAGTTTTTGCTCTCGTAAATTTTCTGGTGTTCGTAGCGGCGACCGCCGCCACGAACAGCGGCGCCCGCCGCCCAGGGGCTTTGGCCTGTTTCGGCATTGGCTTCTGTGTCTTTCGATCGAGCTTCGTTCCTTTCGATTGCTTTCGTTATTCTTTAGATCCGTACTCGTGTTCGTCGAATCTAATTTAGGATTTCTTTATGGGTCGACCCGAAGGAATTTGTGGTCTCAGATATGTCCCTGTTTCGGACCCAGGAACTCGTCGTCTCTAAGCTTTGCTAAAGCTTTCGTCGGATCTAAGGCAAGTGGCGGTTCGCTCTTGCTTATCATTCCATGTTTCAATTAATTATCAATTGTTTAATTGTTAATTAGTTTGGGGTGATTTGCTGTTTTCGTTGGAAATAGTTTTGATAACTGTTTGTGATTTTAAAAGATATTATAATAGGTTGTATATCTGTTAGAATAACGCTATTATATATATATATATGATTAAATACAGATATTATGATAGGTTGTATATCTGTTAGAACAACGTTATTATATCTGTTATTGGCCGCGACGGCATTGATGTGGATTATTACTGCGTTCGTAACTGTTTAGTTAGAATGAGTATTCGTAGGAACGCTATGTACCTTGTGGGGGTTTAGCTGTTTCTTTAAAACTGGTGCTTGGTGGATTTTTCCCCAGTACTCTCTCTGGTCATGACCATGCCCTTACTCAGGGTGGATGCACTTCGCTAGTGCCAAATCTTTCGGGATTTATTCCCTCTAGTATCTCTTGTGAGGAGATCTGATATCTCTTGTGAGGAGATCCAATATCTCTTGTGAGGAGATTTAAAAGCTTATAACGTGATGATCATTTTGGAATTAAATGAGATAAGTGCCGTTGTCGCACATAGTAAATATACCCTCAGGCGAGTAGTGCAGCTAGGAAATTTCGTCTTGACTTTGATCAGAGTAACGTTCTCTTTCCAATCTGGATTCGCCGTGAGCGGTGAGGTTGGTCGTGAACCGAAACATCAAGTCGTTTTTGAACGCTTGTGTGATTTATTTAAGTTTCCCAACATTTGTCATGCTTCCGATAAGACTCATTTTGTTGGAGTCTTCTTTTGGGATTGATTGCTGTGAGACTCGGTCTCCAGAATCTTCTCTTGATCATGTCTTTTTATGTATTCAGTAGAAGTATGGTGGTTGACTATCGTGATCGACTTTTATTCGAGAGACGATGAGTCTAACCTAATACGACTACTTCGAACCACTCTGCTTTGTACCCTTGCTTAGTCTTTCATTAGACTAACCAACCGTAATTGTTCTCTGCATGGTTGGATGGTGTCATCCGTTCGATTCGGCACATCAGATAAGTTGTCATCCCGTGAAGGCTAGAACGACTATAGAGGCGAACAGTGTTTTGACTAGTTTATTCAGGTTAAGATCCTTGGTGGGTGATTGATGCGAATAACCCCTGAGTGTTGTCTGCAACGTAGGATCTTGACTCCTCAAGCTTGGATTGACTCTTCTCCTCCGTAGCCAAAGTGATGGCTTTCCTCAATTGCGTCAAAGAGATGATGTGAAGATCAAAGAGATGATCTGAATACTGAAGAGACGGCGTAAAACTTGCTCGAAGCGACGAGCTACGGGATAAACGATTCGTGGAATCGAAGGGGTGACGTTAGAACTCAAGGAAGGAGCGTACTCAACTTCTAAGGAGCGAACTCAACTTTTACTACTTAAATTCAATGTAAAAGATACAAACTAGGGTTTGAAGTCTTAAATAGGCTAACAGGAAATAACATAAAAGAATAATAATAAAATGGTTCATTAAAACGACAAGTCTTGAAATCCTTGACGCGGAACCGAACTCGCAAACGGCGGCGATCGCCGTCATTTGCCGCAAGCAACATCCTCTCGGAGCCAAGAACGGCGGGCGCCGGAAGACATGCGGCGGGCGCCGCCCAAAAATGGCGAGCGCCGTGAAGACGCCGACGGTCGCCGGGAATCCCGAAGACGAAGCCCGAAATCACCATTACGTCGGCGGGCGCCGGCGACCCGACGGTGGTCGCTGCCAGGCGGCGGGCGCCGTAAGTCCTGCGGCGGTCGCCGCCCCTCAGCATCCTCCACGAGCTCGGTGTCTTCGTCTTCTGGTCTCTTCGAATGCACTCCCGTTGTTCCCTCTTCGTCCTTCGCCGTCAATGAGCGGGTCATGGAGCTATCAGTGATCATAGAGATCAAGACCCCTTTTGTTGTTATTTCAAAGACTTCCGTTGTAATGATTCTGATTATTTATTTTGATGTATTTGGAATATTGCTGAAATTCCGAGACTTGGTTTTAATGAAAGTTATGGTATGTTGTATTATAACTGTGGTTTAATGATTTATATCAACTGGAAAAGCCTTGGGTGACATCGGACAATACGTCTGAGGTCACTGGCGGTAATACTTCAAGAGGTTATTTGGGGGTGTTACAGATTTGGTATCAGAGCCGATTTTTTTTTCAGGTTGGGATTTTATAAATCATTTACTCGTTTTAAATTGAGAAATGTTTTCGAGGGCTCTGAGTTTTCAAAAATAAAAAGAATTTGAAATGACATCGTTCATAGTTGTGTCTTCTTCTTTAGTCTGATATGGGAAGCGAACTTCCATATTTAGAAAGACTAACTCTCTTCTCGTCACCCGGAGGATGTGGGTGCATTCTGTTCTCTTCAAAGGGACTCGGAAGAAGGCGAGGTAGTTTCGCTATCTCCAGTAAGGCTTGAATTCTCAGTTCCCTCGTTAGGATTTGAGGTTATAGAACCTAGTAACTTGGTCTGAGTTCATCAATGAAAATTACCAAGTTTGATCTATTCTAAGTTGATTTTATTACGTTAAGTATATCGGGATGATATTTGTGTGATAAAATCCTTGGAATTTGATCGGTAAGCAGATGGTGAACACGAGGAACACTATCCGTACTGGTGCTGGGATGAGTAATGACCCCAGACCAAACGTGAGGAATGTTGCAAACCATGTGGAGGAACACGAGTCTGTTTCTCACAATAATCCAGAGGGCAATGACCAAGCTCAGGCCGACGCTCCAGTGGTGTTTGATACAGCTGCAGTTGCGGCTATTCGGGAAATTGTGATGCAAGCATTCGCCGATATAATGCGACCGATCGTGCCTCAGGCACAAGGTGTGCCAGTTCCTCCAGTAGTTCCTAGATTCGAGGAACAAGAGACCCACGTACCTCAGGAAGGTGTGGTCAACAATAGAGGGAATTATGGCCGAGCGCTGAAGGCCGTTAACCTTATGAGGCCTGACAGTTTCGATGGAAAAGGAGAGTCAGTCAAGGTGGCTCATTGGTTTTCCCACATGGAGCGGTTATTCCGCAATGTAGAATGCACTGAAGCTGAGAAGGTGCATATAGCTTCCCTTCAGTTGAAGGAAGAAGCTAGTGAATGGTGGGAAAGCACCGGTTTAGCCGATAATCCTGATTTGAACTGGGGAATGTTCAAGTCAAAAATGATTGATCGTTTCTTTTCCCGAGCTATGAGGGAAGAGAAGCACAAAGAGTTTCTATATCCTAAGACAGATGGATTAAAAGTGACTGAGCTTGCGACTAAGTTCAATCATCTGCTGCAGTATGCTGGGACGGAAGCGTCCAGCGAGGAACAAAAGATCTGGTATTTCTACGAGTGGATGAATCCAGATATTAAGTCAATGATGATGCGTCACGGATGCTCTACTTTGGAGCAGTATATGGATGCAGCCTATAAGTTGGAGGTGACTCTGGAAGAGTCGACCAAGAAGCGTAATAGCCAGAGGCAAGTGCAGAACCAGCCTCAGGCAAGTGGGTTTAAACATCCCGCGCCACCGTCTGATTTTCCAAATCTGGCCGAGCAAAAACGGGTATGACTCATGATGGGTCTACGCAACGTTCGGGTCAGGGCAAGAGTTCGATCCAGTGCTACAACTGTGGTACGCACGGGCACAAGAGCAATGAATGTCTGAAGGACAAAAAGACGTGCTATGGCTGCGGAAAGAAGGGCCATATGCAGACGTTTTGTCTGTAGAGGAGGTGGAAAGGAGATGAGTCACGACATGGGTCTGTTAATCAGAACAACCGACCCAGGTTCAGTCCGGTGGAAGCTCCTAGTCCTTCAATGCAGACAACTGCGCAGAACAAGGGGAAAGCCCCAGTGGCTTCTGGAAGTCAAGGTCAACGCCTTTACGAGATGCGTGAGGCGGATGGACCCGATGCTCCAAATGCTTAAAGTGCTTTATACCTTCTGTTGGTATGTTGTTGATTTGGGTGTTACCAGTCTTTCATTTTGGATAAGTGTGTTGGTAAGTTAAGTCTTGATTGCAACAACGTTGTGAACCTTTCGTTGTAACTCTTCTTATATATGAACATTTGGTTTATACCAAGTTTGTGTTTCGTTGCTTGGTATGGGGTGAGGTCTCGTGTTCGAGACTCACCAACAACCTCTTGGAGATGGATGCCTATTAATTAGGTGGAGCTACCAAGGATGGGTTGAGGTGTATGGACAACGGCTCATGACAACAGTGGACCCTGGTAATGGCTGGGCCTGGGCTCGGAGCCACTAGTGGGCCGTCTGTGAACCATGTAATGGGCTGGTCCAAAATGGTGACCATTTAGTTGGAACCAATCGTCTGTCGGAATTTCCGATTACCATTTAGGGTAAGAAATTCGAAGAGGTTTTGATTTGATTAGCCATGGCTCCATACGATATTATTCTCGGTATGGATGGGCTAACGCGTCATGGGGTGATAATCGATTTTTAGCTCGAAGACTGTGATGGTGTCATCTGGGGGCCAGTGTGTATGCAAATTTAAGGGTCGGAATGACGCTGATAACGGCAGGCTTATCAATGTGATGGCTGCGTTTAAACTACTTTGACAAGGTTGTGTCGAGTACCTTTGCTACCTGGATCCGCCCAGGAAAGATGAACCTTCAGTTCTTAATATTCCAATCGTTTGTGAATTTTTTTCGGATGTCTTTTCGGAAGATATTCCTGGTTACCCCGTATCGTGACGTGGAGTTTACAATTGATCTCGAGCCTGGTACTACGCCGATTTTGGAGGCACCGTACCGGATGGCTCCTGATTGAGATGCAAGAGTTGAAGAAGCAACTCGAGGATCTTCTTGACAAGGGTTACATAAGGCCGAGTGCATCGCCTTGAGGTGCTCCGGTTCTGTTTGTCAAGAGGAAAGATGGATCGTTTCAACTTTGTTTCGACTACGGAGAGTTGAATAAAGTCACGATCAAGAACAAATATTCGTTGTTAAGGATTGATGATCTGTTGGATCAATTGCAAGGAGCAAAAGTTTTTTCCAAAATCGATCTGAGGTTTGGTTACCACCAACTCAGGACTCGTAAGGAATATATTCCGAGGATTGCTTTCCGGACGAGATATGGTCACTACAAGTTTGTAGTCACCAATGCTCCAGTAGTTTTCATGGACCTGGTGAATCGATGTTTTCTCCAGTACTTGGATAAGTTCGTGGTGGTCTTCATCGATGGTATTTTGATCTATTCCCCGAGCAAGGAGGCTCATAGGGGTCAATCCTTAGACAAATCAGCTATATGCGAAGTTGTCTAAATATGACTTTTGGATTAAGGAAATGGCCTTCTTAGGCCGTGTGATCAGTGAAGATAGGGTTATGATTGATCCCCAGAAGATCGAAGCGGTAGCTATTTGGAAGCGGCCTCAGGATGTGAATGAGGTGCGCAGTTTTCTAGGACTTGCTGATGTTACGGACAGTACGTAGAGGGATTTTCTAAGATCGTCCTACCAATGTCTAACCGAGGTTACTTGGGAGACTTGGGAGACTACGGCGGATATGCTTAGACGCTTTCCCGAGTTGTTTTCGGCCTGGAATAACCAAGTTTCGGGGTCGAAACTTCTTTTAGGGGGGGGGGGTAATGTAATATCCCTCATTTTATAAGGATATTTTAGAATTTTTCCAACTCTCGTATTACAAGTCGAATTAATTCAGAGAAGTCGGACATTCAGTAATATGTTTGATCTCTGCAATAATTTTTCTAAGTAAAATAAAATACATCTCGACGTATTTTGGGACTTAATACTCGTTCGTGTACGATTATTTTTATCCCAGGCTAAGGCCAAGTTGATCCAAAGTTTAAACGAATGAAATATGGCCTTGGCGGCGACCGCCGTAAAGCAAGTGGCGACCGCCGCCAACTAGCCGGAATTGTCAGCCTCAACTTGTCAAGTGGCCTAGAAAGCGGCAACCGCCGCCAGACACAGATATGGGCGGCGACCCCTTGCCGACGACGACGACCGCCACCACTGTTGCAGACATAGGTGCAGAGGCTTGCCGGCGATCGGGGAGACGCCCGATCTTGGCCCTCCACGTTGCATGGATTGCCCGTTTCTTGTCCCTTGACTTTGGCTATAAAAGGGGAAGGGTTTGGGATCAGATTGAGCACAAACCCAAGCTCAAATCTCTCACTTTAATCTCGTCGGAAATTCGAGCTTTCGCCGGAGAATTGGACATCGATCGTCGGAGCTCCTTTGGTGTTTATTCCAGTTGCAAAGTGAAGCTTTGGAAGCCCTTAGAAGCTTAGAATCCAAAGCAAGGCAAAGGAGAAGCAAAATAATTGACGTCGGTGAGTTTTTGCTCTCGTAAATTTTCTGGTGTACGTAGCGGCGACTGCCGCCACGAACAGCGACGCCCGCCGTAAGGCAGGCGGCGACCGCCGCCCAGGGGCTTTTGGCCTGTTTCGGCCTTGGCTTCTGTGGCTTTCGATCGGGCTTCGTTCCTTTCGATTGCTTTCGTTATTCTTTAGATTCGTACTCGTGTTCGTCGAATCTAACTTAGGATTTCTTTATGGGTCGACCCGAAGGAATTTGTGGTCTCAGATCTGTCCCTATTTCGGACCCAGGAACTCGTCGTCTCTAAGCTTTGCTAAAGCTTTCGTCGGATCTAAGGCAAGTGGCGGTTCGCTCTTGCTTATCATTCCATGTTTCAATTAATTATCAATTGTTTAATTGTTAATTAGTTTGGAATGATTTACTGTTTTCGTTGGGAACAATTTTGATAACTGTTTGTGATTTTAAAAGATATTATAATAGGTTGTATATCTGTTAGAACAACGTTATTATATATATGTGATTAAATACAGATATTATGATAGGTTGTATATCTGTTGAAACAACACTATTATATTTGTTATTGGCCGCGATGGCATTGATGTGGATTATTACTGCGTTAATAACTGTTTAGTTAGAACGAGTATTCGTAGGAACGCTATGTATCTTGTGGGGGTTTAGCTGTTTCTTTATAACTGGTGCTTGGTGGATTTGTCCCCAGTACTCTCTCTGGTCATGACCATGCCCTTACTCAGGGTGGGTGCACTTCCCTAGTGCCAAATCTTTCGGGATTTATTCCCTCTAGTATCTCTTGTGAGGAGATCTGATATCTCTTGTGAGGAGATCCGATATCTCTTGTGAGGAGATTTAAAAGCTTATAACGTGATGATCATTTTGGAATTAAATGAGATAAGTGTTGTTGTCGCACATATGTAAATATACCCTCAGGCGAGTAGTGCAGCTAGGAAATCTCGTCTTGACTTTGATCAGAGTAACGTTCTCTTTCCAATCTGGAATCGCCGTGAGCGGTGAGGTTGGTCGTGAACCGAAACATCAAGTCATTTTTGAACGCTTGTGTGATTTATTTAAGTTTCCCAACATTTGTCATGCTTCCGATAAGACTCATTTCGTTGGAGTCTTCTTTTGGGATTGATTGCTGTGAGACTCGATCTCCAGAATCTTCTCTTGATCGTGTCTTTTTATGTATTTAGTATAAGTATGGTGGTTGACTATCGTGATCGACTTTTATTCGAGGGACGATGGGTCTAACCTAATACGACTACTTTGAACCACTCTGCTTTGTACCCTTGCTTAGTCTTTCATTAGACTAACCAACCGTAATTGTTCTCTGCATGGTTGGCTGGTGTCATCCGTTCGATTCGGCACATCAGATAAGTTGCCATTCCGTGAAGGCTAGAACGACTATAGAGGCGAACGGTGTTTTGACAAGTTTATTCAGGTTAAGATCCTTGATGGGTGATCATAGCGATCAAGACCCCTTTTGTTGTTATTTCAAAGACTTCCGATGTAATGATTCTGATTATGTATTTTGATGTATTTGGAATATTGCTGAAATTCTGAGACTTGGTTTTAATGAAAGTTATGATATGTTGTATTATAAATGTGGTTTAATGATTTATATCAACTGGAAAAGCCTTGGGTGACATCGGACAGTACGTCTGAGGTCACTGGCGGTAATACTTCAAGAGGTTATTTGGGAGTGTTACATAGGGTATGTAGGATTTTGGGTTTAGGGTCCCCATGGTTTTCGAAACAAAAAAACCAAACTACGGACACCATTGGGTTTACATTATAAGGTATGCAAATCTTGAGGTTTCCACACCTTGGGCTTGAAAACCCTACATACCCTAGAGTATGTAGGATTTGAGGTTTGAAAACTTCTACGTGTGCCTAATTTTTTATTTATTAAAAAAGCACACGTATAGGAGGTGCACTAACTTTATTATCGTGTTATTCAATATCGTATATACTCAATATAATGTGATCATAACTTCATTATCGTATTATTCGACTATATATGATATTGAATAATACGAAAATGAAGTTAGATTTACATTATACTGTGCATAACCAATATTCGAATAATATGATAATAAACTTAGGATTACATTATATTGAGTATAACCGATATTCGAATAATGCGATATTATATAGTATTCAAAGTTGGAAAAGTAATTTTTTAATTAGTATAATCTCTTTTGTTTTTTCAAAATATAGACACTTATCCTGTACACATGCCAATATTAAGAAAATATTTTTAATTTTATTTTTTTTAAATAGGCAAATATCTTTGATGCGTGCCAAAATAATTAAAAAAACATTTTTTTTAAATATTGGGACACATACAAGACGAATGTTCTGTCTTGTATGCGTGCCTTAATATATAGGCACGCGTACATGATGGACACACATCTTGTACGCGTGCCTTACCAAAAATTTCTTTGAGTATTTAATAGCACACATTAGCACAACCACACGTTGGCTATGCGCCCCCCTTGGTACGCTTATACGACGCATATGCATGCCCCTCTTATATATAAATAGCAAATATAGGAGTGTATATTTAGCCTCCCGTATATATAACACACCTTACTATAAGGTGAAAAAATGACAATATAACCTAATAAAAATGTAACATACTAGGTGTAGATTAAACCTTCAATCTTACCGCTGGTTTTATAAGTCAAACTTGAATGAGACCAATTATTGTTGTCCAATTCTCCGTGATCAAGTCCAATACCCACTTACCATCAAAAAAAAAAGTCCAATACCCACAACAAAAATACCATCAAGAAAACAAGTAAATTCAAAATTTAAATAATTATATGACTTACTAATAACAAATATAATAGTTTATTTAAAGTAGATTATGTTTTAGGTTAAAAAAGACCTCTCGACCTAATTTGCTCGATTAAGAGACGAACTAGCCGAGATAATACTATTCGAGGCGAGATAGATAAAGAAATGTAAATGATCGATATAAGACAAGATAAATAAAATTAGAACTTATAGCTTTTCTCCACTTTGGTTAAATGAAAAATGGTTATAAGCACGCAAATAGGGCTATTCTGCGATCGTTAACTATGAAAAAAAACAGTATGAGTATTTGAGAGCTAGATGGAGAAGATTGCAGTGAATTCTGTTTACAAGTGACAATCTCTCTATCTCTATATACTTTTATTACAAAAATATATGAATAATTCATTAAACCCTGTATGTTTTGGAGACGTTGTGGGGGAGACGTTGGTGCAACAACCTCCGGGTTTCTTTCAATTGATCTAAATGTTGGCCCCAGTCGACCCTTGTCTTCCACGGTCGCTCCGTCAGAGACGCGTCACTTCATTAATTTGAAATCGGTTGGACGAGATTCTCATTCTTTTTTTTATTCTTTTTTTTTTATAAGGTAAGAATTAGACCGGAAAATCACAAAACTCGGTTTATCAGTCTATAGCATCCTTTCGGATGAGAATTACAAATTCTTGATTGGCTCGAAAGTCTTTCGGGGGATGCCGCTGGCTCATCTTAGCAATGTAATCAGCAACCGCGTTGGACTCCTAGAGAACATGAAAGATCTGCACTGTGGAAAATAGTTGTAAAAGACAAAGGATATCATAAATTAAAATTTCAATATCCCAAGGACAGTGTCAAATCTTTTTTAGAACATTAACAATAGTAAGATTATCACATTCTAGTTGAATTTGTAATATCCCTTATTTTATAAGGATAATTTGGAATTTTTCCAACTCCCGTATTACACGTCGAATTTATTTCAGAGAAGTTCAGACATTCGGTAATATGTTTGATCTCTGTAATATTTTTTCTAAGTGAAATAAAATACATTTCGACGTATTTTGGGACTTAATACTCGTTCGTGTACGATTATTTTTATCTGGGGCTAAGGCCAAGTTGTTCCAAGTTACAACGGATGAAAAATGGTCTTGGCGGCGACCGCCGTAAGGCAAGCGGCGACCGCCGCCAACTAGTCGACGTCATCGTCATCCTCATCTGGCCAAGTGGCTCCAAAAGCAGCGACCGCTGCCAGGCACAAAATGGGCGGCGACCCCATGTCGACAGCGGCGACCGCCGCCAATGTTGCAGGTTGTCAGAGGCCTAGCCTCTACGTTGCCGGCGATTGGGAGACCTCTGATCTTGGCCATCCACATGCCCCTTGTTGTCTCCCCTGGTGCTGGCTATTTAAGGAGGAGATTGGGAGCTGAATTGAAGCACAAAACCGATCTCAATCTCTCCCAAATCACTCGCCGGAGTTTCGAGCTTGTCGTCGGAATTGTTTTCGAGCTCTCGTCTAAGCTTTGTTGGTGTTATTTGGTGGTTGCAAAGTGAAGCTTTGAAAGCCCTTAGAAGCTTAGAATCCAAAGCAAGGCTAAGGAGTAGCAAATCGAACGTCGCCGATGAAATTTTCTTCTCGCATTTTCTGTGCAGTTCGTAGCGGCGCCCGCCGTAAGGCAGGCGGCGACCGCCGCCCAGTGACCCTTGGTCTGTTTCGGCCTTGGCTTCTGTGGCTTTCGACCGGGCTTCGTTCCTTTCGATTCCTTTCGTTATTCTTTAGATTCGTACTCGTGTTTGTCGAATCTAACTTAGGATTTCTTTATGGGTCGATCCGAAGGAATCTATGTTGCCAGATCTGTCCCTCTTTCGAGCCCGGAAATCCCATCGTCGTCTTTAAGCTTCTGCGGATTTAAGGCAAGTGGCGGTTCGCTCTTGCTCATCATTCCATATTTCAATTAATTATCAATTGTTTAGTTGTTAATTAATTTGGGATGATTTACTGTTTGTGTTGGGAACAGTTTTGATAAATTATATGATGAAAAGAATATGAGATTATAATAGGTTGTATATCTGTTAGAACAACGCTATTATATATGTGATTAAAACATGATATTATACTAGGTTATATATCTGTTAGAACAACGCTAGTATAGATATATGTTTTTGATGTTGGCCATGATGGCTGTGATGTGGATTATTACTGTGTTGAACTGTTTAGTTAGCACGAGTATTCGTAGGAATGTTACTGGGACCCTGGGGTCCAGTCATTTCTTGATAATTATTGGTTGAGAGGGCATCGGAGACCCTAATACCAATTGGCGGATCATGATCGTCCTCTATCCGAGTATAGAGGTGGTGCACTTAGCTAGTGTCACAAACGTTGGGAAGGATTCCCGTCGATATATGTCCCTCATGACGAAACATATATCTAAAAGCTTATAATGTGATGTGTGTTTTGGAATTTAATGAGATAAGTGCCATTGTCGTACATAATTAATATACCCTTGGGCGAGTAGTACAGCTAGAAAAACTCGTCTTAACTTTTAAATCGCTCGTATGCGATACTGTGATTCTGTGATTAATTAATGTTCCCCAACATTTGTCATGTTTCCGATAAGGCTCATTTCGTTGGAGTCTTCTTTTGGGATTGATTGCTGTGAGACTCGGTCTCCAGAATCTTCTCTTGATCATGTCTTTTCATGTATTCAGTAGAAGTATGGTGGTTGACTATCGTTATCGGTTGTGATTCGAGGAGCGATGAGTCTAACCTAATACAACTACTTCGAACCACTCTGCTTTGTACCCTTGCGTAGTCTTTCATTAGACTAACCAACCGTAATTGTTCTCTGCATGGTTGGCTGGTGTCATCCGTTCGATTCGGCACATCAGATAAGTTGTCGTCCTGTGAAGGCTAGAACGACTATGAAGGCAAACAGTGTTTTTGACAAGTTTATTCAGGTTAAGATCTTTGGCGGATGATCATTGCGATCAAGACCCTTTTGTTGTTTATTTAAAGTCTTCCGCTGTGTTAAATATGTTTGTATTAAGTCTTCCGCTGTATTTCGGATGTATTTGGAATTGTGTTGTAATTCCGAGACTTTGGTTTAAATGAAAGTTATGATATTTTGTATCATAATTGTTGTTTGATGATTTATATCAACTGGTAAAGCATTGGGTGACATCGGATAGAACGTCTGAGGTCATTGGCGGTAATGCCTTTCCAAGGGAATATTTGGGGGTGTTACAAAATTTTGGTTATTCCTTGTTCATATGCTTTAACCAAGGCATTTCTTATTGTAAGAGCTTCTGTTCGAATGGGTGTTGAAATACTACACTTATCTCCAAACATATAAGTAGGTTCACCCGACTTGTTCCTAAAAATAAATCTGAAACTCGAATCTCCGTTGGTCATAGTTGACCCATCTGTGTTAATCTTTATGAAATCTACAGGCGGTTTTTTTCCATTTTGTTTTTGCTCTTTTTCCCTTATTTTGATTCCTCCGTGTTTGTTTAATATCTGCAGTAGGATTTGGGTTCCAATTTTTAGTTTTTCCCAATATTTGATCTGATTTATGATATAAATAGGAACATCTTTAATAAGGTCAGTATCATTATTCGTTATTCCAAAACTTTGTTGGTTTCCGTAGAACCAGATTCCCCACCAAGCAATTGTTAGTTCCACAAATTGCCCTTGATATGTTTTATTGCGTAGTTCTTCTATAATTTCTTTGGTTTTTTTTATTCCCAATGGTTAGAGATCTTATAATTCCATAAGTTTGATTATTGACTTTTTCGATTGTTTTCAAGGTATGTCTACATTCAAATAAAATATGATTCGAGTCTTCGTTTTGTGCATTGCACCTAATACATCCCTGAGGGAGCGCAATACCTTTTTCGGCTAACCTTGATTTTGTGGGAAGTCCATTTTGAATAATTTTCCATAGATTTTTTTTACTTTTGGATATGTGTTCAATTTCCAAATCCAGGATGAATCATATGTTGTATAGTTTTTGTTTGTGATAATCGTATCCATAGCAGATTTAGTGGAGAACCAACCACTTTTACTGGCTTCCCAATATATTTTATCGTTTATATTATGTACTGGAATAGGTATATATATGATTTTTCTAGTTAAATCAGGGGGTAGTACTTGTTCAATCCTTTCCTTGTTCCAGGTCATGTTTTATTGGATATATTCTGCAACTGTTTCTTCCTTATTTTGATTTGAATGCATGTTTATTATTTCACATAATGGGACATTTGAAATCCATTTATCTGTCCAGAATCTAATTGTTTTACCATTTCTCACTTTCCATATCAGTCATTTCTTGAATTCATCTAATATTTCAATCATCTTAGACCATTGCCATGAGCAAATACTCTCCTTGACATAATGAAGGATGTGTTGTGTTCTCAGATATTTTTCAGTTATAATTTTCACTCAACAGTTATTTGGTTCAGCCAAAATCTTCCATAAAAGTTTAAATTATAGGGCTTTGTTCATATCTTTTGATTTTCTTAGACCAAGACCTCCTTGTTGTGTTGGTTTGCAGATTTTTTCTCATCTTATTAATGGTTTGTAGGATTGATCTTTATTAAAAAAAAGGATCTATTAATTTTATCCAGTTCATTGTGTGTGTGTTGGTAGTATAAAACTTTGCATTAAAAAAATTGGTATGGATGCAAGATTCGCCTTTATTAGTGTTGTTCTTCCAGCTTATGATAAAGAGTTTGCTTTTCATTTGGATAATTGTTGTTGAGTACTAAGTAAAAGGTCAGTAAAGGTATTCATGTTGACCCTACCATTAATGATAGGACATCCCAAATATTTCTCCAGAGAAACCATATTAGAAATAGTAAGGATTCCCTGGATATTAGTTTTTTGTGCATTCGAAACTTTTTTCGTAACTTGAAAGGTTGATTTGAGATAGTTAATTGTTTGCCCGGAAATTTTGCAGTACCCATCAACAATATCCTTTATTTCTTTACAGTTTTCTTGTTTCGCTTTGGAGAATATCATAATATCATCCGCAAAGGTCAAAAAAGGTATTCGGGTTCCTTGTCTTGCAAGTTGAAATCCAATTGGGTTTCGGGGTCTATCTGATGCTCTTTGTAATTTTCGAGCAAGAATTTCAGAACCAGGAATAAAAAGGAAAGGTGAAAGAGGGTCCCCTTGTCGAAGTCCTCTAGATGGGTTAAAAAAATTTATTGGTCCATTATTAACCATAACGGAGAAAGACACTGTAGTAATGCATTCCTTGATCCAAGCAATAAATTTTTCATGAAAGCCAAATTTCCTCATAATTTTAATAATAAAGTTCCACTCAATTCGATCATATGCTTTTTCTATGTCCAACTTTAAAGCTATAAATCTTTGTGTTCCTTTTTTTTATTTGAAAGAGTGAAAATTTTCATGGGCTATTAAAATGTTATCTTGAATAGCTCGGTTATTGACAAAGGCCCCCTGCAAGGGATGTATTATTTTTTCCATTGTATTTTTTAGTCTATTTGTGAGAATCTTGGAAATAATTTTATAAATTATGGAGCATAGACTAATAGGTTTGTAGTGATTTGTGGAGCTAGGATTATCACATTTTGGTATTAGTGAAATAAATGTGTGGTTTACTTGTTTGAGTAGTTTGCTTGATAGAAAGAAACTTTTCACTACTTAGATCACAGAAGGGCCTACAATATCCCAATATTTTTTTTATAAAACTCCGCTGTCATACCATCAGGTCCCGGCGATTTATCCAAACCAATATCAAAAACAACCTTTTTGATCTCATCGTTTGATACATTCCTTGTAAGTTTCCCATTGTCTTCAGTTGAGACTTCAGATTGTATGAGATCAAGATTCTCTCGGAGAATAGACATATTTGTCTCTTCACTTTTAAATCTTTTAATGAAGTCATTTCTAATTTCATTTCTTATGTTTTCTTCCCCAATAATGTTTGTTCCTTCTTGCGTTTTTATTTCCTTTATGATTTTCCTATTTCTTCTACCACTCGCAAATTTGTGGAAATAGCCAGCATTTGTGTCATTAAATTTTATATGCTTGACTTTAGTTCTTTGGTTCCAATAAGTTTTATGAAATTGTAATAGTTTTTTTTCTTTCTATGAGTTGATTTTGCTTCTGAATTAGGATATGGTTAGGGTTACTGCAAATCTTTGTTTGGATGTCCGAAAGCTGCAGTTCAATTTGCTTTAGTTGATTAAAAACATTTCCGAAAGACGAAAGTACATCTATTCCACGTTTTTGCTTGTTTTTTAAGTAATTTTGTTTTGCAAACTAGATCGTACAATCTGGATCCATGGAAATTGGAACGCCAAGCTTGTTTAACTATGTTTATGAAATCCTTTCTTGTCATCCAGATTTTTCAAATTTAAAAGGTTGATTTTTCATTGTTATAGATGATAATAATTCAATAGAAATTGGACAATGATATGAGCTTGTGAAGGCATGATTTTTGGTGAAAAGATCAGGATACCATTGTAAGATTTGATGATGAACTAGTGTCATGTCTAGTTTTTCATAGATATTGTCAATTTCTGTTTTATTTTTTCTCCATGTAAATGTATTTCCAATAATTCGCATTCGTTCTTGAAATTTCTTAATCTTGTAAATTTTGTAATCGGTGGAGAAATACCACCTAATCTGTCACTTTGATATTGGATTTCATTCATATCTCCCATAACAATGCATGGGTGGGCACAATTTTTTATAAATAAAATAATGCTATCCCAAAAATCATGTTTTCCAAGTTCATATTGAGGCGCATATGCAAGAATCAAAAAGATTTTTCTATTAGTACAAATATTTGTGTATTTAATGCTAATAAATCTAGGGTTGGTGCTATCTATTTCTAGTAGTTCGTTTGTCAGTTGATACGTTTTTCACATTACACAAATTCCTCCTGAAAATCCAAGTGTCGGGACAAAATGAAATTGATCAAAGCCTACCTTTTTCCATATTTTTTCGTTTGGTTCTCTACTTGTTCTTGTTTCAAACAAGGCTAGGAGTTGAATCCTTTCAATTTTACAAAAAGATTCAATATCCACCCAGAGATTTTTTTGTCCAATATCTCTACAATTTCATGTTGTGATCTTCATACAAAACTATTTTTTATATAAACATTCGTCTATCATGTATGTAGATTTGGATTCATAGTTGATTGTATAAATATACATCAATTCACAATCTGCTCTCAATAAATATAATTTCAAATAATTATGGTTCCAGTTAAAACAAGTTGATTGTGTATTTGTATTAATATAAGTTGTCCAACTCAAAGCCCAATAATCCATGCGAAGACATCTCGAATCATCAATTGTCCAAGTTCTAGTAAGAATATGGTTCATAAAAAAGTAGAAAGATTTCGTGGAAATTACCTTTTTGTGGTCTCTTGCTTTCATAGTTATAGTGGTAAGCTTATGGATAGATAAAGAAATAATATCATTATACACAAAAATAGATGGGTAATGATTGTGGCACCAATGTTGCATATAACTGTCTCTAGAGGAGTAGTGTAAGGATATTTCTGTGCATAAACTAAGTTGTTCATATTTGGGTATTTTTTCATACAATCTTTCAGCAGTTTTTTCCATATACATAGTCGACCCTGGTAAGTCAGACAAACTATGTTTGTTCAAAATTTTCCATTTCAATAATTTATGTTCACAAAGAGCACATTGTTTCAGCTTCACATCCTTTGGTTGTTGTTCATGCTCAAAGAAAGGATTCTGCAAGAGAAAGAAAAGAACAACATCATCCAGTAACCAAAAAGAAAACCAGAAATTCCAAAAACAACAAAACAACATAAAAGGAAAAGAAAGAAAACAGAGAAAGGAAAGGGAATCCTAAGGGTTAGAGTTCATTAGTCTTTGTTGATATTGTTCACTTGTCAAGGCTGTGCCCACTTTGAAGCAAATATCCTGGTTCAAAACTGAGTTGGTAGTCTACAAAAAAGACAGCTAAAAACACAACAAAGCCATAAGGAAATGATCAGAAAAGGCGGATAGTAGGAAACCAAGCCCTATAGGTAATCTATTACCAAAAGTTATTGTTACACTCACCAGAGTCCAATTAAGAAAGCAAGAGTTTGAGTTTCTGAGACAACCACAATTAAAGGAGTCAACAGTAGAATTATTACGCCAAGTCATATAAGTAGTCATCATATACGGATACAAGCATTTAAATTTATAGATAGCATAACTCATAAGATACCATAAGACCATCAATTCATAATCCTTATCATTGATTACACATTGGTCATTCTCAGGGCTTGCATAGGGCCCACACTCATTCAAACAGAAAGGAAAGATTAACAAATAAACTACCAGGGATTTCATGCTCATATGACATCCAGTCAGCAAAAGGGGGTACATGGGATTCACATTTTCAAAGTAGGCTTCATAATAGCAACAAAAGGGCACAAATCCATGGTAAGTTGACATAGACATAACCAGTTCTTGGTTTTTTTGATGCCCTCACATCCACATTAATGCAGAGTCGGGCAAATCTCACACATTGCCTTCTTTCAGTGAAAGGATCCAGCCTTATTAGTGTACCCATATGGTTCATCTCAATAATGGTTTTGAAAACATCATGGCTAATATATTCCACTGCGAGCTGTGGGATGCGAATCCACATATTCCATCATACACATACTCGCGTCCAAATTTAGAAACACTAGAAGAAGAGAACACGAGTAGGTATTGATGGTTCCCGCGCTTTTAAGTGAGCGAAGGAAAATGTGTCTCTATGAGACTTTGACTATTTACATAACGCATCAATTTGGTAGAGTGAACAAACACAAGAAAGAACGCGGTATATGTGAAACACTCAATTACCGGAAATCACCCGTCCAATAGGCCATATTGCCCAAAACCATCCCTATAAATCGATATTACCGAAAACCACCCGAATCACGTACGCCGTTACAAAATCACCACCCAACGTTGTCTTACGTCTAAAATCCGTTAAGCCCCGGACCCACATGTATTTTTCTAATTTTTAAAGTCATTTTTATATCTGAAATGGCAAAAATACCCTTCTTTGCTACTCAAATTTTCAAAAATTGCCATTGAAACATCCAAAATCTAAATTCACAAACAGTCCTCCCAAATTCATCTTTCCCTGAACAAAAAACAACCCTAATTCCCCTTTTATCTTCTATCTTCCCCTGAATAGAATATCCCACAAATCATGCTTACCAAAATTGACCCAAATCCATCATCATTCAAATCTTAAATCCTCAAGGATTTGCCAAATTCGGATCCAATTAACCCAAATGGAAAATAAGGTATCCCTTTCTCGCACCCGGTCGACGACAACGAAGCAGCGACGTTGGAGTGGCAATGGTAGAGAAGCTTCTTTCTTGCACTCGGTCTCCCTCTCTCTCTAGATCGAAGAAGCCATACTCGTGGACGATGGAGGAGCAACACTGATGCAGAAGAATTGACAGCGAAAAAGCATCTACGGCGGAGAGGAATCGGCAACAAAGAAGCAACAACGACATAAAAGAATCAACGTCGGAGGACGAAGGAGCAGTGGCACAATATCTGGTTGGTGTGGATTGGATCTGGAGGAGGAAGACGACCCAAATTTGGGTCTTATTTCATTTTTTTCTTGTTTTAAAATTTCATTTATTTCAATTTAAAAAAAAATAGAAAAATACATGTGGGTCCGGGGCTTAACGGATTTTAGACGGAAGACAACGTTGGATGGTGATTTTGTAACGGTGTACGTGATTCGGGTGGTTTTCGGTAATATCGATTTATAGGGATGATTTTGGACAATATAACCTATTGAACGGGTGGTTTCCGGTAATTGACCATTTTTTTATTTATCACGAAACACTTTACACTTTTATCACAAATACACGAGAACCATACACAAATTTTGAAAGGACAAAACACTCTCAAAGAAATGAATCTTCGCCCCCCTCTTCTGGGTGTTAGAAGGCTATTTATAAGGGATGAGTCATGATTTCGCTTAGTGGCATTGGGGGGACGCGTGACTGGA
The DNA here is from genome assembly GCA_027886185.1 of Rheum nobile. Lineage (NCBI taxonomy): Eukaryota > Viridiplantae > Streptophyta > Magnoliopsida > Caryophyllales > Polygonaceae > Rheum > Rheum nobile. Next base: position 10,997,886 of record WOAB01000020.1, read on the forward strand.
TGTGGTTGATCATGTGATTGAGGTCGGCGATATCTTATATGTTCTGTGTTGAGTGTTGATTGGACCAATTGGGTTGGATGACACATGATGGAAGGGGGCGACGCGCGTCGTTGTTGTGTTCCTATTGGCTTCGGTAGTTCATCGTTGTTTGGATGAATATTATAACAACGCGTTAAAATGTAACGCGATAAATATATAACACGTTGTTGTTAAAGAATCTTGACCTCGCTCGACACTTTTGTCATGGCGCGTTGATTTCACGCGATCATTGTCATAATTTTATGACGCACTATACGAGTGATATTAACATGATTTAGCTTGACCTAACATGTTTCATTTTTACTTGACATGCATATCTTATATGTTCTCCGTGCCCGACACTTATAAGTTATAAAAGACAAAATTATCCAAGTTTACCAATCATTACCGATAATATTTATGTCATTCTTAATTATCACTCTGAAAGTTATATAAAAATGATGTTAGACCACATTAGCGTCCTTATAGTTGATAATTTTTTAAACAAATTTCGCATATACTTATAACAATATGACACTCCATTGATAAATATTGTTAACCTTATAAATACTAACGAATTAACAATACAAAAAAAAAAGCCAGTGTTTGCCTTTGGAGCCGCGCGCGTTTCCCCCCAAAATTGGCGGGGTCGAATCGCGCGCGTAATATTTCAAAGTTGGCGGGTCAAACGAACGGTACAAATTTTACCCTATGTATTAGAATGGCAATAACACCCGCTCTACTTTGTCCCGGCTGCTTCACCACTGAGGACATTATTGGAATTCCACGAGAAGGCATCTCTTACCTCATAAATCCGCCGGCACATCAATCATCATTCACTGATACCTGCATTTTCTGGCGTGCTCTTAATTTCCGTCAATTCGTAATCAAATTGTGAATTGGATCGATTATTCTCAAATGACGGATTCGCAGAGCTGCGCTAGGATGCTGAATCCATGGGTTCTTCATCTCCAGAAACTTGGCCTTGAGCTCAAATGCCCTTCATGGTATATCTCTCTCTCTAGTATTTCGTTTTCGCTTTGTTTTCTGCTTTGTTTCATTCTTCTGTTTTTTCTTACAGTTTGGAGTTGTACAATAAGCCGATTCTTCTCCCCTGTAATCACATATTCTGCGGGTAAGTTCTGTATACAGTCGTTGTTATGGCCGATGCTTGCGAAGCGTAAGATTCGTTTTAGGGTTTAATTGATCTCTCTATTTCTACCGTTCACAGCTCTTGTGTACCAGATCCGGATTCTGCTTCGGGTTCGGAGTGCGCTATCTGCAAGCGCTCTTTCCTTAAGAAAGGTAAACTATTATTTTACTAAAAACTAATATTTCATAATTTTAATCTGCCATTCACTGGGGAGTTAAAGAAACTGGGGGCTGAACTGATGAAACTGACTAGAGTTTGTCTGTGGAGTGAAGGATGAAAACTATGTTTTTCTGTTATTGAAGATATAGATCTATGTATTTATCTTGTGCATATTGTATGTGTTTTTGGGGTTAATTGAAATTATTTGCTTTTTGTTTTTTGACAGATATCAGGCAAGCTCCTTTCATGGAAAGCATAGTCAATATCTACCGCAGTCTGGACCTGACGTTTTCCCCTCATATGCATCAAATGGCCTTTGTTAAGGAGGGTTCGAGTCCACTGCCCTCGTATTCTCAGACTAGATTGAAGCAAGATGGGCAGGCTGAAGCTATGGATTTGGATGTGTATCAGCTAAATCAGTTATCTCAGGGTAGCCCTCTCTTTGGAGTTAACAGCAGTGATCCTGGGAGCGGTGATGATGTAAGAATCTACTTGTCATTTTCTTATCTGTGCAAGAACCTTTAATTTTTTTGTCTAGATATGGATGTTTAAGCTATGTATAGTTGTTTAACCTATGTCTGATTTAATGTTCCTTGTCAACTGGTAAATGCACAGAGTTTAGAAAGACATCATGTGAAGAAATCAAACAAGAGATTAGCTGATGAGTTCACATCAAACGAGGTCCATAGTTCCACCAACCCCTTAGCTGACAGTTCAATGAAGACAATTAAGAAGCCGAAGCAAAAAATCAATGGCGAAGGAGAGGTGCTTGACCTTAATTCCTCGCAGATGGTCACAAGTTTAAAGGACACTGTGGATTGTGGAGAAAAGGTTAAGTCTGAAACCCAGGCAATCCATCCATCAACTTCTATGGATTCACTGCCCCTTGTTTGTGGGTTTTGCCAAACTCGGAGAGTAACAGAGGTGAGCCTTATTTAGAGCTAACTTTAGGCACTTTAGTGATTGACATTTCTTGAAACTGTACCCATAATGAATGCTGTCTTAATCTTATTTCTTTTGCAGTATACTGGACCGATGATGCAATATGCTAACGGGAAACCTGTTGTTGGCAAGGAGGCTACTAGTGTTGATGTTATGCACGTTCATAGTAAATGCATTGAATGGTCAGTATTCTCTTCAGTGCATGTTGTTTATCAAGATTTTGTGATTAATTTATGAATATTCTCACTCATCCCTTCTAATAGAAAATCAAATTTTAGTTGGAACCAAGTGCATATTTAATGGATCTGTGCTACTTAATTGTATGCCAAAGGACTTTCAGAGTCACTTTCACATTGCTTCCCTGTCTCTAGCAGAAGACTTCTGCTTATTTTTCTGCTCATATTATGCCAATTAAAAGCACTTTACTTTTGTTGATGATAGCTGTCAAGTTCTCCTGTATTAGTACTTAAAACAGTGTTCTTGTGGCTTATAAACTGCAGGGCGCCACAAATTTACTATGTTGATGAGGTTGTGATGAATTTAAACAAAGAGCTACAAAGAGGTGCAAAACTCAAGTGCTGTAAATGTAAGCTCAAGGGAGCAGCTCTTGGCTGTTATGCAAAAAGCTGTAAGAGAACCTATCATGTTCCTTGTGCAGCTGAAATCTCAGGGTGCAGATGGGATACAGTGAGTTGTCTCAACTCTCAACCAATATAGGAAAAATGTGATGGATTTTCACATGGTCCTAGCCATTTGCTGAATTATTTCCCTTTGGATTTGCAGGTTAGCTTCCTGATGCTCTGCCCAACTCATGCCTCATTGAAATTTCCATGTGAGAAGTCCAGAAAGCGTAGTGTCGAGAAACCTAGTAGTGGAAAACTTGATACCAACCATGTTATCCCAGCTCAAATGTATGATATTGTTCTCATAGTATTACATTAATATGCTTTAAAAGTTCCTGATACATACTGTCTAAATTAGATGAAGGATATATTCATTCTAGAGTTTTCCTATGTAAATGACACCTATTATTGCCTTTGTTATTATTATGCTAATTTCTCTATAGTGCTGTATGCAGGAAGACAGAAAATATCAACTTTTGGGCAGACTCACCTTCTGGAGCTGAAAATTGGGTTTTCTGTGCCTCTTCTCTGTCTGTTGATGAGAAGGTTAATTCATTTCTCTCAAAATGGAACTCTCTCTTGAGCTTTTTGGTCTTTGTGTTAGTTTTGCACTACAGAATAGAATGTTATGTGATGTCTTGATGAAGGGATTGCAAGTTATCTTATAATTTATATCATGTTGTTCTCTTGGCTCTATAGACTTTGTTCAGCTTTTCTGCATATCTAGTCAATTTGCTTTTCCTTTTTACTGTTTTTGTGAAATAAAGTTGAAACTATTCCATTTCTCCTGCTCTGGGCTAGACCTACTGTTGGTTTCCGTCTGTTGCTTTAGGTTTGAGGTTTCTCTTCCATTTGTGCTGCACACTTGCGAGCCTCTATACTTAACTGACATTCCTTGATTTTATGCAGCTTATGTTCACGGAATTTACAAGCATTTGTGGTGTAACTGTTATGAGGACTTGGTCCCCAGCCGTCACCCATGTCCTTGCTGCAACTGATGCAACTGGTGCATGCTCCAGAACACTGAAAGTTCTTATGGCAATTCTTGAAGGGAAATGGGTTCTTAGCATTGACTGTAAGCCCCATTCATATGCCTTTCATCTTCATTTCCTGTAAAACTTGTGTGACCTTTCTCAATGAAAACTAACGTATGCTTATAACAATTTGAAAACGGCTGTTCAAGTTTGTCTTCAGTTTTCTTAATGAAACATCATATAAGTCTGCTAAAATCTTGAGGTAGCCTCAAGAAAGGCCCCTTTATCTGCGTTTTTATTTATATATATATGAGCTATCTTAGTAGGCCTTTCTCAACTAAGTATATGACGTCCCAGGGATCAAAGCATGCATAGAGATGAAAGGCCCTGTGAACGAAGAACCATATGAAATTAACCTAGACAATCATGGCTGTCGCAATGGCCCCAAAACTGGCAGGCTGAGGGTCATCAACAGGGTAATCCTTCTGATCATTCAAAACAACTACCATTTGACTGAAAAGTCATCACCCAAAGCTCTATACTTGGTTTTTTTTTGCTATCATTTGACTGAAATGGCAACTGTGCAGGCACCAAAGCTCTTCAGTGGGCTGAAGTTCCTTTTCACAGGGGAGTTTGTGAGTACATACATGGAGGATCTCCAAGACCTGATCATAGCAGCTGGAGGAACCCTGCTTGAGAGCAAGGAACAGCTACAACAAGACGCGTCCAGTACTCGTCTGATCATTTACAACTGTGATTCGATCATGGGAACCGAGAACGATTCCGGTGTGCTGCAAAGGCAACTGGAGGCAGAAGTCTTGGCTGCAGAGACATGCTCACAAGCCATCCCACATACTTGGCTTTTGAGTTCAATTGCTTCTAGTAATTTGCTACCTTTTTCCCTGTGAATTTGAAGATGAGCAAATTGTACAATATTGGGGCTTTTGCATTGGTAGGTCTAACTGGATTTAGCAGTTGGGCGCCATTCTCTTCACACCTATGCTGAAGATTAAATGTATTAGAAGAAAAGAAAAAAGGATAAAACGTGTAAAATTACCCGTTAGATAGGGTTGTTGCATCTTTGGGTTTGTCAACTATTTAGATTTTTATAAAATAAATGAACTTCTTAGTTCTTATAATTATTTTAAAGTTTGTTCTAACTATATTGGTAAGTTTATCGTTCTGTAGAATTTTCAAAACTGGAACCAAATAAAAAATGACCACTTTGTTAAAAGAAATAAGAAAAGGAGTTCTCTAAATAAGCTATAGAATTATGAAATTTTCACTGCTCTAAATAATAATGGTTATTTAGCACCTAAGGAAAATCACTTCTCATACTTCATTCTTAATGATGTTTTTCAATTCACGGAAGAAGCCACAATTGAAAAGCAGCTTTGAAGTGCCAGTCTTTTCACATTCAGAACAAGATCAAGGTATATAATGAAGGGTTACTTAAGAACTCGTCTTGAATTCATTTTTTTACTCGGGTCTTTTTAAAACTACTTTGTTTCACCTCCCAAAGATTGTATCTTTCTTGTGATTTGCACATTTTTACGAACACTTTAATAGGAAAAAAATATGGATATTAGGGACGCTTTGATATTATTTTTAGCAATTACAGACTTCATCTTAGGAAACTAATGGATTTCTTTCCTTTCTAAAGTAGGATGCAATTTTTCATTGTTTCTTTTTTGTTCCAAAACTTCTCAGAGCTGAAATTTTAGTTGAAAGTTATGTTAAACTTCTAGGTATGGTCCCTCAAATAACATTTTGATTTTTAAAGGCACAATCATACGTCAGCCAAGCATCCTATAATCCTCCTTTCGTTCTGGTAGGATTGGCACGTGCTTATCACGTGACTCCACGGAAAATTTGTTTGCGAAAATTTGCGTATTCCATGCGCTGCCGCCCGGTCAGCCCGGTCTCACCTCTCGACTTTCCAAGTTCTCTCTTGAGTTAGGGTAATGGCGACCGCCTTTTCTCCATTCTTTATCCTCAATTTTCTTGTCCTCTGAGATTCTGAATAATTAATTTCCCATACTCCGTTTTTCTCTCTCTCAATTTCTTCCTGATTCCGTTCTGTTTGGCTGTTTTCTTTCCAAATCGATCCAATGTTTACAGTCACGACGGATGCTAACTGAAACTAATTTCAATTCGCCGAGTGATTGGGCAACCCTACTTAATTAACCCAAATCTATGTGATTTGTTAGGTAATTTGGTCCAGAAACCCACAAAATCCATGAACCTCTAATTTCCTTTTAGGGTTTTCAGTTTGATTCCCCATATATATCCATGGACGGGAATCATGTTGTGCACGATATCAGTTCGGATGACGATGTTACTTCTGATTGGGCGGCTACTGAAGGTCGCGACAACGACATCGATTGGAATAATTTGTTTGTGAATCTTGAGAGTGATGCCGGTAAAGATCAAAATTGCGACAAGGGCTACGATTCTGATGATGTGGTTGTGGTGGGCGAGGTTTTGCCTAAGCCGAAGAGGGCGAAGAAGGCTTCGGCTGTCGCAAAATTGGTAGCCCAGGATCTGCAGGATGACGATGATTGCGTGGTGTTGGATGGGGATCCGGATAAGCCTGCAGCAGTCGAGGTTCCGGGTCCGGATTCCGGTGACGACTCTGATGATCTGGTCATTGTTGCAGAGAAGGGCCAGGTGATTCTTTCTTAATCTTCTTTACTAACTTGATGTCAAAAGATACTTGCTTTGAAAATTTAACTAATTAATAACGGTGATGTTTGTTGCTCAAATTTCACTTGAGTCAACTTAAGGCTCTGAAGACAGCTGATAACAAGTGATATGTTCCCAGTGTAAGTTGTGTGGTATTGATTTTGCCTATTTCTTCGTGTAGTGAAGACTGTTGTTCAAATTAAACATGTTTGCAGCGGGGGAAGTGATGCAATGAAGTCAGATTTGCTGAATACATTATGTTCTCCTTTTCCACATTGTTTTGTCATGTTGCTTTTTGATGTGGTTGTTATTGATTTTTCCACTGTAAAGTTTCATGCTACTGGAATTCCGGTATCGTGGGTTCATCATGCGTTTGGTGTTGGCTCTTTGTAGTTTCTCTTAAAAGTGCTCAAAGTTTTCTCATGCCTGTAATATGGTTCTGAGTAAAATTAGATTTATGCTTTGTTTTATAGCTGCTCATGAGACTTAGTTTGACAGTGTATGAAATGCTGATGTCTGAGATGAGGATTTGGGTGGAACTGAATATATTTCAGATCTACTAGATGAAGTAGATTGATGCTTGCATCAACAGTCACTGATGTTTTCTGATCTTAGTTTGTGTATATGATTCTGGAACAGTGGACAAGCTTTCAAGTCTTGTGTAATGTAATAATATGGTATTTATTCCTATCTTGTGTAATGTAATAGATGAAGAGTGCCACGTTTTTTTCACTTCCCATATTGACTTGAAGTATTAAGTAATTCTTCTATTTATTGATCCAGATATCAAGAATGGCTTCCTTGACATTTGGTCTAACTACCAATATTCTCTTGCCTCTCTTTATGCTGGCTCATGCAGCTTCAGTCTTCACATTTTAAGCACATGCAGTTTTCAATTCCATCTGTTATGTATGGATAACCGCCATTGAAATTGGAGCTCCTTACAGTTTCTTTGTAAGATTCTCATGCGTTTAGTACCTCATATTGTAATGCCAGATGGTCGCTGTACGTCTTGGCATGTTTGTAACGAAGACTTTTGAAGGGTGTGGATTGTGGGTTTTGTTAACTTGCTTTAGGAAGTTTCCAAACGAGTCCAATTGTTGTTCTTTCTCTGAATCAGCCTCCAATGTGTTACCTTCATAAGCTGAATGCCTACAGCTACTGAGCTACATCTTTTTTTTCTCGATTAGCAAAATATATATTGTTTAATTTGAATTTCTATACAGCCCCTCCCTTATTCCATCTATTTTGTAGGCCTGTTTCCATCCAAGTATAAAGTTAACTAGTCCTTGTGGCTTGTTCTTTTCGGTTTTGCAGGTTGCGTGCCGAGATTATCCTCATCCGCGGCATCTATGTGTCAAGTTTCCTTTTGATTCAACACTGCACTCAGATCACTGCAAACTTGTAATGATGTTACATCTAATTTGGCTTTTTTCGTTCATATATGTTTTTGCAAGATACTAACCGTTACGATTCCTTCTTGTAGTGCCACTGTTACGTATGTGATTCACTTGCACCTTGTGGTAACTGGGGAAATGGGAACTTGATGATTGACCATTGTCATGCTAATGAGAAAGAAGAGTTATGGAAATCGGAGAGGAAAAGGGTACAAGTGGAGAGAAGCGCTTCTGTTGTCAGCTCAACCGATACATCATTTTGGAGAGATTTACTTAAGCAAATTCCAGCACCTGCTCCCCCACTGGCTCAAAACTCTGATTTTCATGGCCGCTTTCCTGGGCCAGCCCCGTCTTTTGGCGTGCCAAATATCATTAGAAGCCAAAGAAGCGCCGGTGTCTCAGGAAGGCATGGATTCCATTCGAGTCTTCCATCCCGACAGCAATTCAATCCATTTAGCAACCATCCCCAGAGGGCCAGAGGCACAAGCTTAGGCTACGTCTCTCCCACTTCAGTTTTTAAGAGGGCCAGTCGGCCACTAGTCAAGTCTTCGGTGCCAAGCAGAGCAAGCAATAGCTCATTCAATGATTTCAGAAATGCCTATGCAAGTAACTTGGCAGGCATCCGTAGTGCTTCCACGCAACCCAATGTGAGGCACTTGCAAGAATTCCACGTGAGCTGCGTTGGTGGAGCTGTCAACTCAAACACATTTCAAAGCTCTTCCACAACGAGTGCAGGCCAAATTTCGTCAGCCCCCATGCCTTCTCAAGGCCAAGCTGACCAATATAGTCCGCCTGATTTGCACCCGAGTGGGAACGGGAATGAAAACGCTTTGGCTCCTATAAGTTCTACTACACACAGTAATACGTCTCTTGCAGGAGCTTCCCACGTTCAAGCAGGACAACTGTTGCCCTTTACAGAGGAGAAACCCAGTAATGACACAAATCCTGATTTTCCTAACCTGGAAGTTGATACCCAGTTCCTCAACAATCTCCCGCCCTTCGATTTCGAAGATGATCACCTACTTTACGATATGGATCAACTATGGCCACTCTTTTAGATGCCGGTTTCTTCTCTTGGAACGGACTGGATTCATTCCGGTGTGACCGGTATGTATGCTGATTTCTTGATCTAGAATAGATTTTAGGGTTCTATAGCTATTTGTACAGTTACATTATGCATCACTCTTGGAGGAATTTGCAGATGTGAAGCCACTCATGGAACGACAAATTGTTCATAGTATGCTTTCATTTTGGATTTAGTTTCAAGTGTTTTTCTTGATATATGGTATATTCTATTGTAGGCACCTAGTACATTTGTAATTGACTCTGTTATGCTTTAAAAACAGTCTTAGCTGTCTCAATTCTCAAGCTGTGATGCCTACAAACACTGTCTGAAGCTCACCAATCTCACATACTAATTGTTGCTGTTTGTTAAATGGTTTTAATTATACGTTTAGTGGAAAACTTGCCAGCACAAATATGAATTTGGTTACTGTTTTGTGCTTGACCAGATAAACCTATCTTCTTTCAAAGCAATACTGTTATAAAATAAAGTAAAATTAGGACACCCATATATATATATGTATAGAGAGATGATGGTGAAATTAGTAGTGCTGCTAGAGGTAGGTGGCCTTTGGCCAAGGTTGTTTGCCGTGGAGATTAGGGTGGGGTGTTAGTGGCTGTCGTGCAGCTTATTTATGGAGGAGAAGAAAAAGGGTAAGCGGTACGAAAAGGGTTAGTTTGTTAATATCTTTACTTTGTGTTAATCGCCTTCGATGATTGATCTAATGTATTGAATTTTAAATCGTACACACCCAATAAAACTGGGAAAAAAAAAACATAATTTTTTTATATAAATGTTTAAGAAGTAATTTAACTTGATTATAATGGTTTTGTAGATAAACATATGTATATGGGTATAATTTTCTATCAACGTGTTCGTTTTGATTCGCTATATTCCAAATCCAACGTCACCGACGGACTGCTTTTATGTGACAAAAAATCGCTTTTTCATGGAAATGCCGCCACCAGATTTTGCCATCAAAATCTCTAATCAAACGCAACGACGTCGTTTGCGATTGCCACGTTTCATCTACACAGAATTTGGAATATGCTTCTGGGCCCCGCTTCTTTAATTAGCAACCCATTATTGCTTGCTTTTCACTTAATTAGACCACACACTATTAACTATTTTAAAATGTTAGTAATTTTTTTGATAAAAAAAGTAGAGGCAGAGTACACCTTTATAATAGCACAATATTTTCAGTAGAAAAATTACATTTTACTCCATCCTAAAAAGATTATCATTTTAGAATTTAACACACTTATTAATAAATATAATAATTATTTTATATTCTCATAAATTTAAAATTTACAAGTATTTAATAACATATCAATTGTAGTCAATAAACATAGAAAATTAATATAAAAAAGAATAAAAAAAATACAATTTCCGATGTCAAACCTCGTAACTCACCTCCTTTGCACCGCTCTTTTTTTATTTCGCACCGCAAGTTAAACGCTACGAGGTAGCGTTTAACTTTCTTTTTTCTTTTTTTTAAACGCTATTATATGGCGTGAGAGTTTTTTTTGTTTTTTTTTGGATTTATTGAGATTAAAAAAAACGAAATCGGCTCGATTAAACCGGGTCGGAGTTAAACGCTACATCGTAGCGTTTAAAATAGACTTGGTTTAATCGAGCCGATTAAGTTTTAAACGCTACGTCGTTGCGTTAAAAAAAATGCACTTTTTCCCATAATCATGTAGAGAATTTCAATACGAGTCCGTATATATAAAATTCGTCCAAAACGGGCATCGTTTGTCCCTCCAAAAGCCTAAAAAACGAAGTCTTCCTACCCAATTTTTTTTTTAAATTTGGTGTCCAACATATAGCGCATTGTAGTGAAAATTTTTGGTATTTTCAACATTTTTCTACTGTAATTTTGTATAAAATTTTAATACTATAGTTTTGTATAATTTCGTTCATTTATATACTATAGCTATATACTATTATTATATCGTATAGTTATATACTATGGTTATATCGTATAGTTATATACTATTGATATATTGTATTGTTATATAATATAGCTATATACTATTGTTATATCATATAGTTATATATATACTATTGTTATATCGTATAGTTATATACTATGGTTATATACTATAATTATATATTATGATTCTAACGAATAGTTATATACTACGGTTATATCGTATAGTTATATACTATGGTTATATCTTATAGTTATCAATTTGGTTATATCGTATAGTTATATACTACGGTTATATTCTTAGTTATATACTATGGTTATGTTCTATAATTATATACTATGGTTATATCATATAGTTATATATTATGGTTATATATTATAATTATATCCAATTTGCTTATATCTTATGGTTATATCCTATAGTTATATATTATAGTTATATCGTATAGTTATATATATACTATGGTTATATCGTATAGTTATATACTATTGTTATATCGTATGGTTATATACTATAGCTATATACTATTGTTATATCGTATAAATATATACTATGATTATATCTTATAGTTATATCGTATAGTTATATACTATTTTTATATCGTATAGTTATATACTATTTTTATATCGTATAGTTATATACTATGGTTATATCGTATAGTTATATACTATAGCTATATACTATTGTTATATCGTATAGTTATATACTATTGTTATATCGTATTGTTATATACTATAGCTATATACTATTGTTATATCGTATAATTATATACTATGGTTATATCATATAGTTATATACTATGGTTATATCTTATAGTTATATCAAATTTGGTTATATCTTATGGTTATATCCTATAGTTATATACTATGGTTATATCGTATAGTTATATACTATTGTTATATATATATTATGGTTGTATCGTATAGTTATATATATACTATGGTTATATCGTATAATTATATATTATGGTTATATCGTATAGTTATATACTATTGTTATATCATATAGTTATATACTATTGTTATATCGTATAATTATATACTATGGTTATTTTCTATAGTTATATACTATGATTATATCCTATAGTTATATACTATTGTTATATCGTATAGTTATATACTATTGTTATATCGTATAGTTATATATATACTATGATTATATCGTATAGTTATATACTATAATTATATATTATGGTTCTAAAGTACTATGGTTATATACAAATTTTATATCATATAGTTATATACTATGGTTATATCTTATAGTTATATCAAATTTGGTTATATCTTATGGTTATATCCTATAGTTATATACTATGGTTATATCGTATAGTTATATACTATTGTTATATATATATTATGGTTGTATCGTATAGTTATATATATACTATGGTTATATCGTATAATTATATATTATGGTTATATCGTATAGTTATATACTATTGTTATATCATATAGTTATATACTATTGTTATATCGTATAATTATATACTATGGTTATTTTCTATAGTTATATACTATGATTATATCCTATAGTTATATACTATTGTTATATCGTATAGTTATATACTATTGTTATATCGTATAGTTATATATATACTATGATTATATCGTATAGTTATATACTATAATTATATATTATGGTTCTAAAGTACTATGGTTATATACAAATTTTATATCATATAGTTAAATACTATGGTTATATCGTATAGTTATATACTATAGCTATATACTATTGTTATATCGTATTGTTATATACTATAGCTATATGCTATTATTATATCGTATAATTATATACTGTTGTTATATTGTATAATTATATACTATTGCTATATACTATAGTTATATACTCGTATTAAAATTTTATAGAAAATTATAGTAGAAAAATGCCGAAAATACAAAAAAAATTCACTACAATGCGCTATATGCTGGGCATCAAATTGTAAAAAAAAAGGTAGGAAGACTTCGTTTTTTGAGCTTTTGGAGGGGCAAACGATCTCCGTTTTGGACGAATTTTATATGTACGGACTCATATTGAAATTTTCTAGATGATTATGGAAAAAAGTGCAATTTTGATTTTTTTTCTTAAACGCAACGGCATAGCGTTTGAACTGAACCGTTTTTTTTTTGAACCGGTTTACTTTTTTATTTTTTTTATAAAAGCTTAAACGCTACGTCGTTGCGTTTAAACTGAACTGATTCAGAAAATTGAACTGGTTCAGTTTAAACGCAAAGACATAGCGTTTAATTTTAATTTTAATTTTTTTTAAATACTACAACGTTGTGTTTAAAAGATGTGCAAAATACAAAATTTTCGGATATAAACAAGTTTTCCGATAAATTATTACATAAATACCTAAAATGATAATTTTTTTTATACAAAAATTATGGAATAAAATGAAAATCTTTTGAAAACGGAGAGAGTATAAGATTATAAGACAAAACTGTTGCACAGCAGCGTGGGAAAAACGAAAAAGGAGCGTAAATTAGGGTATTAAAAGCAGGAGCGTGAGAAACACGAACGCGTAAAGGAGAGTGGGAGTGCGGCAGACAACTCCACCGTGCTAAAAGCAGAGCTGCCCTGACGGAGAGCCACACTGCAATAAAAGCTCCACTCAACTTCACACTCTCTCTCTACACCCCAAAACTCCATTTTTGGAGATCTCAGCTTTGTCCTCGCTCCTCTTCTCCAACTCCTCGTCGGCTTTCTACTTTCTTTCTCCTCTCGCTCGCCCTCGCTATCTCACTTTCCGGAGAATACTGTTTGCTTTGCTTTGCTTTGATTTGATAACCTGCCATAACCTAGCAATTGCACTCCGCCTCGGTCAGATCTTCGCCGCATCCCAAGGATCTCCGAATGCCGTCGGCGTCTTCGCGTTGTGCTTGCTCTTCAAGCTAGCTTTGCTGCTGCTGGAGTTCGGTTAAGCTGGTTTTATCCACCATCTCTTGGTCCCGAGTTCCATTTTTGAGAATATTTCGAGTTTTTGTGTCTATGTAGCAGATGATGAGCGGTTGTTGACTCGCTGCCGGCAAGGGAGACAGTGGGGACGGAACCCTAGGTTCTCCGCCGGTGTAAAGCTGCTTTGTACTCGTGTAACCGGGGTTTGGCTTGATGATTTTTCTGATTTGGAAGATGCCGATTTATGTTTTTGCTGTCTTCTTCTTTGTTCTATTTGGTCGACTAAATGCGGTCTCTCAAGGTATACTACGATTTACCGCTGTTTTTAGAATTTCTTTTCGTTGTTCCTTCCGTATTTTACTACTTACCCTCCCTAGTTTACTTGTATAACATTTGTGGGAGTTTGCACTTTGATGGTTGTGGGCAAACCTTCAAAGTAATTTCATATTCATTGGCGGGTACTCATGAATTTAAATTCTGGTGCTCTAATAATATACTATAGGTAATTGATTCCAGCCATTTTCCACTAAAATGGAACTTGGATTTAGTTAAGTTTCTTTGTGCAATGCACAATTTTGATAATCAATCTATGGAAGCTGGTGCTATGCCTCGAGAGAGGAAGAAATGTATGTGACCTGTCATGTCTTTTGATATCCAGTACCTGAGTCCCTTCATTGAAAATATTTGCCAAATATATCTCAGAAGTAAACCAGGATAAAGAAAAAAATCGAAGATTATATATAGATATTGTTGTTGTATACTTGCAACTTAAAGCATTTTTAGAAGTGGTTGATAGCTGATTTTCGAAAGTTTTGGTGTATAAAAGGAATTGTTTCTATTTCCTCAGGTGTAGAGAATTGAATATTTGTTATCTACACTGTCATGTCTCTTTTCGCATATTTGTTTCTCACCTTTGGACTTTTAAGTTTTATCAACTGATTAGTTAAACATATGATTTTGTAACATCCTTCGTATATCTAACTTTGTAAATACATAGCGATAAGCTATATTTGATTTCATTATGGCATTGGTATATTAGATTGTTTATTCTGTAAGCTGTCATTGTTATTAAAAAATATCCTAAATTTAATTTTATATTGTCTGTTGTCGTCTTCTTTTTTAGTGCATTTACGAAGGTTTTCCTTGGTTTCAAGACCAACACAAATTCAGATGCCAGTAGCTTCTTATGAGTCTTCCAGTGCACCTCCACCTTCTGCAAACCCAGGTATTTACTCTTTAGCTAAAGCTTCAAGGCATTTTTTTAGTTGTTAATTGTTATGTCTCAGACTTGAGGTCTCATTCAGGTCCTGTTGCTGCTCCCCTCAGCATATGGTCACCAAGACACCGTCATCATAGCCATCAAAGAAGGCCTTACTTAGCTTTCTCCCCAGCTCCTGCAGCTGCACCAGGTAATGATTTAAATAACCAAAAGCATTTTTAAGGAATTTTTAGTGTTAGGATGTCAGGACTGAAGAGATAAATAGTAAAGGGATACTCTTTTATGATTAAATAGTTGTGACATTTCTCTGAATCCTAGTAGCACAACACCAAAGTTGCCTGAAAACCCAAGAATTGGAATAAACTTGGAAGAGCTGCAGTGTACGTCATTTAGTAACTTAGGAAAATTAAAACAGTTAGAACTTGAAGAGTTGGATATAACTAGCAGAAGTAGTGCAGATCAGTAGCTGTGAAGATAGCCAAAACATTTTATTTGAGAAAATAGTTAAACCCTAGTTAAGGCATGGATATGAGATTATATAAGTACAGTTGAACGACAGAAGTGGCACAATTTTTCTGTCTATCTTGATTATCTACCATCGTGATTTATACCTTGTTCTACCTTGTCTTTGCTTGATTTCGTAGCTTTTGTATGTACTATAGTATATACTATTATTTCTTGTGATAACAAATGTATTTTTCTGTTGTAAATAAGAACTAGCGTTTATAGTGTTCCTAACCTAGTTTTTTAACAGGTTGTGGCCAAACTTGTTTGGATCCACTCACATCAACACCAATTGGATCTCCTTGTGGTTGTGTCATTCCAATGAAAGTTAAGCTTCTTTTGAATGTAGCTGTGTATGCTCTCTTTCCTGAGGTCAATGAGCTAGAGATTGACGTTGCAGAAGGCACGTATCTCAAACACAGTCAAGTACAAATAGTGGGTGCTACTGCTGATGCTCAGGATCAGGAAAGAACAGAAGTGGATCTAAACTTGGTTCCTTTGGGTAATAAGTTTGATAACACTACTGCAACCCTTACTTCTGATAGATTTTGGCGCAAGGAAGTACCTCTAAATAAAACACTTTTTGGCAGTTATGAAGTAGTTTCCATTACCTACCCAGGTATGTCATGAAAGATTCCTGTTTCCATAAAGCATTTCTTTTATACAGATTCTGAAATTGTTGTTTCTTCAGGAATTCCTTCTCCATTGCCATCTGTAGGAAGTGGTCCAAGTGAGAGCAATGGTGATGGGCAATTCCCAATCACTGCTGATGTTATTAACAAAAGTCGAGGAATAAATACCAGAACTCTGATCATCATTATTTTTTCTGCCATTGTTGTATGTCTGGCTTGTTCTGTTGCTGTTTTTATCATTATCAAATGCAGGAAGGTTAGAAAACCGTCCAATGCCGTTGGTCCTGCATTCACACCGTCGATCAATAAGAAAATTGGTAATATTTCTTGTTCATTTTTCTACATTTGATGAGAGTTATGGGCTTATGGCCAATGCAAACAAAAAAAAAGTTTATATTTCCAGATATATATTGGCAGATGCTACAGCTTATGTCTCACTTAATGCAGGAATTGGATCTACTCTTTCGAGTAGTTTTGCAAGCTCAACATCAATGTCCCCTCTTACCTCCATGCCTGCTTGTGCTCTGTCTGTGAAAACCTTTTCACTTGCAGAACTGGAAAAAGCTACAGATAAATTTAGTTCTAGGAGAATCTTGGGGGAAGGAGGATTTGGAAGGGTCTATCATGGCTGTCTGGAAGATGGAAATGAGGTAGCTGTGAAGTTACTCACAAGAGATAATCAACATGGAGACCGTGAATTCATTGCTGAAGTGGAGATGCTAAGCCGATTACATCATCGTAACCTAGTGAAGCTAATTGGTATATGCATCCAAGGTCACAGGCGATGCTTGGTCTATGAGGTTGTTCACAATGGAAGTGTTGAGTCTCATTTACATGGTACCCTGTTTCTTGATTTTACTTTTTTTATTAATATTTATATATTCAATTAATTAGTGCATTAGCAAAGATAAGAGTCTTTCTGATGATCTCATTTTTCCAGGTCCAGATAAGGAAAAGGGAAAGCTAGACTGGGATGCAAGGATGAAGATAGCTATTGGTGCAGCGAGAGGACTGGCTTATCTTCACGAGGATTCTAATCCCCGAGTTATTCACCGTGATTTTAAGGCTAGTAATGTTCTTTTGGAAGATGACTTCACCCCTAAAGTGTCAGACTTTGGGTTGGCTAGAGAAGCGACTGAAGGAAGTGAGCATATCTCCACAAGGGTTATGGGAACTTTTGGGTATGTAATGTTGATCATTGTGTATTCTTTTTATTTTCATATCAATTCATTAGTTTGATTAGAAATCCTACTTATGGAGGAAGAGATCTATATGATTTACTAGCTTAAAGACAATAAATTAAAGGTTACTCTTGTCTCTTCTTCTCTGGATGTTCATCTCTGCTAAGTTTCTAAGCCCAACTGCAGTTTCAGGGTTTGCTGTATTGAAATTATTTAGCAGAATTTTTTCTAGTATGAGTAGAATAATTTCTTCTTAAAGTTCTATATTGAGATTTACGAGATGTGCCAAATGGTTTGTGCCATGCCTGATCTTCCTTCTCCTTTTATGCTAATCCATATTTCCCTATTCATTATGTGCTTCAGTGCTTGGTTTGCTGCAATAGGCAATTTATGTGAGGATCGTTACCAATAATGTCTTTGCCAAATTTACACAAGAAAGTGTTGGCTTACCAATCTATAAACTGGCAACTTTCAGGTATGTGGCTCCGGAATATGCAATGACAGGGCATCTACTCGTCAAAAGCGACGTCTACAGTTATGGGGTTGTGCTGTTGGAGCTTCTATCTGGCAGAAAGCCTGTGGATATGTCCCAACCTGAGGGGCAGGAGAATCTGGTAACATGGGCGAGGCCACTTTTGACCAGCAGAGAAGGTCTAGAGCAGTTGGTTGACCCTTCCTTGGCTGGTACCTACAATTTTGAAGATATGGCTAAAGTGGCTTCCATAGCCTCCATGTGTGTACATCCAGAGGTGTCTCACAGGCCATTCATGGGTGAAGTTGTGCAAGCACTGAAACTCATCTACAACGACCTCGACGAAACCTGTGGGGATTATGCTAGTCAAAGGGACTCTTCGGTTCGGGATCTGGATTCAAAAAGTGATATTGGTCCATCTGATAGCAGCTGGTGGAATGCAGGTGGGATTTCCCCCAGCCTGACATACGGCCAAGCTTCTGCTTTCGTGACGATGGATTATAGCTCCGGCCCACTTGAAGACATGGGAAACAGACTGTTCTCTGCTTCAAGCTTGGGAGGACAGCGGTTAGCTTTGCCCATTGAGCATGGAAACCGATCTGGTCCTTTGAGGACAATCAGAAGCAAGCCGTTCTTCTACAGATTAAAGGGCAGCATGAGCGAACACGGAGGCCTCCTCCCAAAACGCACCTGGAACGGCGATTTCTGGGTTTGATCGACAGACTTGGTAAGGCCTCTATTCTAATTTGTATGGTTTCAGTTGTCCAAAGTGCTTGCATGAAAAGGTTTTTCTTTTCTTGTTTCAAGGTGTTAGTTTAGTGTAGGAATCTTGTCATTATTTGTGCATTCTAATGTTTTCACAAGAAAACAACCTTGGGGGATTTGAAGCTTGAAAAATCCTGATTGATGCATAGATCACAAACTAGCTTTGTAAGTTCATATCTGTAATGTAGATATTAATTTACTTAATCATATCACCTTGCTGATGTCAGTTATCATGTCGATAAGCTCTTTCTTTCTAGATTTGAGGGAGTTAACACCCTAATTAAGCTCATTGCTGTGGGCATATCGCTCCGGTGTGGGATTTGTCTGAATCTGTCATGTGAATCTTTTGGGACTATCCTCTGTTCTCAATTAGTTTTTTGCTTACTGCCTTGACAAGGTTAAACTTAATTGCTCAAATGCTGCACTGCAGCTGCACCTGTGCCCTGTCTTTTATCTAATTGGTGAAATTTCAACTTTTGATTTGGTCTTATAATTTACACAGCACCTGAATTCTTCTGTCTTGATTTTTTGTTTACATTCTCATGTTACTTTTTGTCCATATAATTAGTGCTCAGCTGGTTCACGAATCCAAGTCTGTAACTTGTTATAAGTTGGAAGTAAATATATATAGACAATGTTTAGCCTTGGTATGCTTTTAATTTAGTTGCAAGTGAAATTTCCTTGGTATGCTTGCGAGTTGCAAGTTAGTAAATACTAGGTGTAGCAGCCCTGTGCGAGTGCTGCGCACGGGGAATTTGAAGTTTTTACGCGGGAGTTAAAATTTAGTGAGGAAATTTCGTAGAAGGTTGGAGTTATCGTGTGATAGTGTCAACGAAGATAATTAAATGTCGTTCGATTGTTAATATATTGATAGATTATATGAGTTTGGATCATATGCGGAGCACTCTTCCCGTGCGGACGTGCGGAGCATGCACTTTTGGGTCTTATTTGTGCACTTTAACGTCTTATTTGTGCACTTTTTCAAAAAAAAAAAAAAAAAAAAAAATCTTTTTCAAATTTTTTTCCAAGCATTTTTCAAAATTTTTGCAAAAGTGCACAAATAAGGCTCAAAAGTGCATAAATAAGGCCCTATAGTGCATGTCCGTACGTCCGTACGGGAAGGGTGCTCCGCACCGGAACCGCACTCTAGATTATATTGCATGGGTTGATAAATTATGGGATGCTTGTTGCATCCATATTGAAATATATTTATAGGTGTCAGCTATGAACTTAATGGTAGTGACACAAATAGAGGTGCGTAGAATAGTGACGACGTTGCTTGGATTGAGAACATATAAATGCGTCCTAGAGTCGACGTTATGTTATTATCTGACATGTGTAAACCCAACTTCTCTAATTATTCATAGCAGTAAATGTGCTATAGTTTCACCGAGCTTATAACGTGCAATACCTGTAGATAGACTTGTCAAACGGGTCAGTTTGGATTTAAGCAGATTGGGTCGATTGCGGGTCAAAATTTGTGGATCGGTTATGGGTAGGGTCGTTGCAGGTTAAGTACGGGTTCAGATTGACCCAGTGGGTCGAGAATTGGGTCGAGAGCGTCATGTCAAAATTTTATAAAATAAATATTAAAATATAATATTTTAATTGAAACAAAAAATAATAAAACAAAAAATTATTATTATTACATAATATTTTAAGAATAAAATTTATTTCAATTTTTAATATATAAAATATAAACACATTTGGAATACCAAACCCAGAAATTTTCGTGTCGAACGGGTCAGATCACTTTTGACCCGGAAACTTAAAATGTATTATAATTTTTAGTATATAAAGTATAAACACATTGTTTTCTTGCTGAATCATTTGTTTTCTTGCTGAATCATTTGTAGCTATCCACACACACAGTTTATGAGCTTTACATATATACAGAGAACTCAGATTCATTAGAAAGTGAGAAGACATAAGATCAAGCAACATGAGAGAAAGTTGGACACCCAAGCAACATGATAGAAAGATGGACACCCTATTAAGAGACTTTTATGCCTACAATTTTTGCCTTCTCATTCTCCTTGTCCTGCTGATGACACTTGACAGAGTAATAAGAATTGGGAGAAGGATCAGCAAAAAAAAACCATAAAGTCCACAAAATCCTCCTACGGAACAACTCACCAAACATCACTTGTGTAGGATCAGTCATATGAGCAGCACCAAGATTTTCTTCTGCAGAATGACTACATGCACTACTCACTTACAATCTATACAAATCAAGCCGGGATCTCGTCTCTTCTTGTTCAGCAAGGGACGATCAACGAGCAAAAAGGGGAACCAATGAGGCGTGACTCGTGAGAGATGGCGGCCTTGCACACGGGACAACTTTGCCCCTGATGAAGTTGCTCGGATGAAGAGGTTTGAAAATAGAGCCACTCGAATACACAAAACCAACAATAAAGATGGCCACAAAGAGTAACAACATGGTCCTGTGCTGAGTCTATGCATATGTTGCAATCAAAACAATTATCTGGATTTTCAGATTCCTTTGCAAAAGCCAAGGCATAGTTGCATTTTACCTCTAATGGTAATTCGTTCTGATTGCAGTCCATAAAGTTGTGCTGCCAGAATTTAAATAGATATACCAACATTTTAACACTAAATTTTAGCTACCACAGAATAATCAGTTAGTGAACAAATTAGTTGCAAAGTTCTTAGACTTCATTCTAGAGGTTTACAAACTATAAATCGTGTATACTTGAATCAAAGATCAAAATCCAAGTCCTAATACATGCCATGTTGATCTCTTTGGGGTTCTTCATGTACTCTTTGTCGACCATAATTTCCGTAAGAAGCAAATTGTTTTTTTATACAATTTTTTTATTAAATGTTGTTGGTGAATTAAGAGGAATGGATGATGATGCATTTGTACGTAAAGAATGAGTTAGACAAATTTCTGAGTGAACACATCACTTGACAATATGGATGATCCGGTGTTAACCTAAGTATAAAATAAGAGTATTAGCGGAATGTTTAAATTTCCATTGCGTCAAAATATGAATGTCTCAAAACATTCACATTCAAAATATGTGGGCATCGTAGCAAAATTCACCTGTATGGTCTTATGTGTAATGCACAACGGAAGGGTACAAATTGATTTGAGTAGTAATTTACAAATGGTCGATATAGTTCAGGATTTAGACGAAGTAATGTATACTGTCGAAAATAACAAATTTGGAAGAATAAGGTCAGCCCAATGTTCCCTTGTTTGTAACTTGGAGTCTTTTTATTTCTTATTATGTCATCTCATATATAAATCTATACCAAGCCTTGTTCGAACCCAAGAAAAAATACTTCCCAACAATTTAATCCAAAATATGACCATACCATCGCTTTCCTCGTGCTCAAGTTGGTTGAACCTGAATAATTATCGTCTGGAATCATCTACGAACCACATCGAATCACCTCCGAACTCGCCCATGTTGTGCGCATAAAACCTGGAACCATGCTATTTCGAGGAGTTTTTCCGACACCAATGGAGGATCCCAGATGTTGCGATCCCTCATCAGAGAAACCTTGTTGTTGTACGAACCCACGACAGAAGACTCGTTCCATGTTGTCGTCTTTCAAACCACCAACGAGCCACTCAAAGTATGAGTTGCAGGCTTGCAACTGTTATGTTAATTTGACAGTTAATTATCCCTTTTCTTATTTTACAATTCTTGTTTCCTTAGCGAGAACTCTAGTCTAAATCTTCTCTCTTCAAAGAAGAATAGTGTTTGTGCTTTTTCAAAGAATAATAGTTGGAGTATTTGTAACACCCTCGACTTACGTCGGTAGTGCCACACGCTAGTGACCTCAGACATTTAATGTCCAAAGTCATCCCAGACTTTAATCGGAATAATTAAGCTTAAATAAATACATAAATATTAAATAACAAAGAAATAATCAGCGGAAGACATTTTAAATGAATAAAACTCAACCTTTTATTAAAATTTCTCTCGTAAAATGAGAATGACGGTTTTACAACAAAGTATAGTGACAGCGGAAGACTTTTAAATTACAGCAGAAGACTCCCTTAAAGTAGTCCCTATTACATGACTATGTATTACATCTATTTCAAATTAAACATATACGCCTTGGAAATATTACTTCTTAAAACGCAAACTTCAACTGCAAGCCTTCTCTTCGACTGGTTACTTCAATCGTCGGGGACCAACCTCTGATATGCCGTATAGGACGGATGACACCAGCCAACCATGCAAAGAATAAAAATCCGATTGGTTAGTCTAATGAAAGACTATGCAAGGGTACAAGTAGAATGGTTCTGGTGATCGTAACCGTTTACTATCATTGTCCCTCGAATAATAACCGAAGAAACGATACATAACCCAGAATTTTCACGGAATGATAGAAGAAGACATGCAACGAAAACAAGACTCCAACGGAATTGAGTCTTATAGGAAACGTATGACAATTGTTTGGTAACGTTAAGTTTTCACACAAGTTTAAAACACGACCTTGATTATTTGGGTCCACGACCAACCTCACCGCGCAATACGAATCCAGATTTTTAAGAAGACTTACTCTAATAAGAGTCCGGGCGGTTTCCACGTTGTACTCCTCGCCCGATGGTATATTAATTATGTGCGTAAAAGCACTTATCTTATTTACTTTCAAAACGTACACTCACGTTAAGGCTTTTAATTTCCATAACAGATCTCGCAGTGAGATATAGAACATGGGACAAATCCCGAATTTTGGCACTAGCTAAGTGCACCACCACCTATATTCGGATATGGGTAGGTCATGACCAAAAGCGTTAGGGCATTTATCTTCCTAACACAAATTTATAAAGAAACGACTAGACCTCGTAAGGTACATAGCGTTCCTACGAATACTCGTGCTAACTAAGCATGTAAGTCCACATATAAATCCACACCAAAAATCCATTCATCACTTTATGATAATATCATATAGAATTATATATAATAGTGTTGTTTCTAGCAATATATACAACCTATTATAAATTCATATTTTTACACATCGTTTTATCAAATCTGTTCCCAAACACCAAAACAACAACTTTAATCCAACTTAATTAAACAATTAAATAATTGATAATCAAGGGAAATATGGAATAATGAGCAAGAGCAAACCGCCACTTGCCTTAGACTAGACGAACGAAGAGTCGGGTTTTGAGATTCGGGAACTTGAACTTGTGCACGACCGTCTACTAATATTCCTGTTGAATTTTATCTCCATTCCACCGGCCATGGATACGAGCACAATCCAACCCGATGACGCATCCGATACGAGTTTTAAGAACAAAACCCTAGATTAGATACGGTACGAAAAGATGGAGCAAAACGAAGGAAAAAGGCCAGTACCGCGGTCGCGGTTAGCATAGCCGCGATCACGGCTGGCTGGGCAAAACCGCGGCCGCGGCAGAAGGGGCCGCGATCGCGGGTGATGTGTCCTTGTCTCCTGTGACAAGCCAAATTGTCAAAGGTGATGCCTCTGGATCTAGTCTTGGTTGGGAAGTCACTCGGTGTGGTGA
Organism: Rheum nobile; assembly: GCA_027886185.1. NCBI lineage: Eukaryota > Viridiplantae > Streptophyta > Magnoliopsida > Caryophyllales > Polygonaceae > Rheum > Rheum nobile. The sequence goes on from WOAB01000020.1 coordinate 11,022,017, forward strand.
TTCTGCTGTGGAACGTGATGATGTAGTTGATCGCGAACAGAAGAACGCGATGAGTGGTGGTGATGGAAGCGAGTTGATGGGAGATGGATAGCGGTGACGGAAGCGATTGAATGGAGGGGTAAGCGACTTGAAGGGACAAGTCATTGGGTGTCATAGCGTCGACTGCGGAGGGGATAATCTTGATGGAGATCGAGTGGTTGCCGTAGCGTCGGCGGCGGAGTGAATGTGGATGAGAGGGATAAGGGTGACGTCCGATCAAGGGAAGGAGGAATTTAACACTCGACTTAAAACCTTGAACTTTAACTTGAACGTGCGAAATAACAAGAACATATGAGGCTTTAAATAGCCAAGGGGTCTCGACCAAGACCTAATGGGCTTGGGTCGAAACGAGCCTAAGGGCTAGCTCATGCAAGCATGCAAAAGACACAAACCCTAGAAGATAGAATGACTGAAAGGAAACTATCTAAAACGCTGTAAATAAGGAAACTATCTAAAGCAAGCTGGAAATACCAAATATAGATAATGTCTTAAAAAGAACGCGTGAAACTCATTAACGCGATAAAGGCTTTGAAGAGATCATCGCATGAGACGACGAAGTGTCAAAGTCTTCAGAAGAACGCGTTCTTTCACTTCCGATGGTGGCAAGGACGACGAGTCTTGGATTGGCCTCTGGGCTTCCTTGGCTGGCGACGGCGCGTGCGATAAGTGACGCGACGGCGGCGGCGATGGGCTTGGACCTAGACCTTGTCACTGGGCCCTGTGAGCGTAGGCTCATGGCTTCTTCCTCGTATTGGGCCGTCATGGGAGGCAGAGTCACATCACCCTCCCCTACTTGGCTGTGAAGCATCCCTGCTTCACCATCATCAAACTCTGGCTCAATATATGGAGTCAAGTCGGCCACGTTGAAGGACGCATGGACTCCAAAATCTGGTGGGAGCTCGAGTTGATAAACATTGTCCCCTATGGCTTTGATCACGCGGAAAGGGCCATCTCCACGCGGTGCCAGTTTGTGTTTTCGCCGCGAGGGGAGCCTCTCTTTTCGTAGATGCACCCAGACAAGGTCTCCGGGGGGCAAAGACGACGCGGCGGTGGCCTGAATTCTTCTGTGAGGCATACTGCGCGGCCCTCCTCTCCAGCTGCTCCTTGGTCCTTCGATGAAGCTCTTGGACTTGCACAGCGCGATTGGAGGCGGAGACATGCACTGGGTCTCGTAGAGAGCGCGACGACAAATCCAGTGGTGTCAAGGGGTTCATGCCATACACCACCTCAAAAGGTGTCAACTTAGTCGCCGTGTGCCTACATCTATTGTAACAAAACTCGACAAGTGATAGTAAGTCCTCCCAACGCTTAGGGTTGGCTTTGAGCATCGTGCGAAGGAGGGCTCCTAGAGTTCTATTCGTGACCTCCGTTTGGCCATCGGTTTGGGGGTGATAGCTAGTCGAGAATAGGAGTTTGGTTCCTAGCTTTCCCCAAAGAGTTCTCCAAAAAATGGCCAACGAACTTAGAATCCCTATCACTAACTATGGTATGCGGGACTCCATGAAGACGTACCACATGCTCAAATAATAGATCAGCAATCTCACTAGCACTATGGATAGTCTTACAAGCAATAAAATGTGCCATCTTAGAAAATCTATCCACGACCACAAAAATAGAGTCTTTACCTCGTCTAGAGAGGGGCAAACCCGTGATGAAATCCATAGACAAATCTTCCCAGGGGCACTAGGAATGGGCAATGGAGTGTAGAGGCCGTGAGGACTGTTGGGCCCAGCATCTCCCTTGGAAGTCAGATCGGGCGAGATAAGCCCAAGCCCAAGACGAGTCGGAAGAACATGGGAAAAACGTAGAGGAGTCGTCGAAGCCTCCACAGTCGAACGCTGCCCGACAAATCGCGAAGATCTCGCGGAGCATTAATATGCTAGGATGGAGCAACGGCCACAACATTCAAGCACCACAATAATGGCAGAAATTAAGTACAGAATCCCAGCAATCACTCCCGGCATTAAAGACAAGATCTGGCAAGATCACAAGGAAATGGTCAGAAGAAAAGGCACTTACCATATTTGGATTCAGAGGAGATAAGAGGGAGAGGAGAGCTGGAAAGAGGGGACATAGCATACTCTCACGCATAATTAACTCTGAAAATACGCACGCATAAGCAGGGGATCTTCACCACTCACCCCGTGGAGAAACACCGCTCTACGCCCACCGATCAAACATCGTTATCTCCGGTCGAATCCAGTCTGACCTACTCCCCTCTAAGGATAAGTTGTAATCCGACTTAATTCGATTGTCAACACGTTAATAAAACTATCTCGCTACTTCATATTTGTTTTTTATTTGTTGATTGTCTACTTGGTTTGGATTGATTTTTGTTATCCGATCGACTTGTTATCCTGTCTAAGGCGATTTAGGTCGTCCGATCTTTTCGCCCCAAAACAATTTGACGCCCACCGTGGGGCAACTTGCCGATCACCCTCCTGAAACCTTCCAAACCATGACTATCGACCCACCTACCAACACTGAAGAACCATGTCTCGAAGACGATACTCAAGCTCCAGGAAACACGGCCGAAAATCCTACTCCAACCCAATTCCAAGAGCTTTCCCAGAAAATGACCGCCCTCCAAGAGGAACTAGCCCAGGAACGCCAAAAGACCGAAACCTTAGCCACCCTATCGACCCAATCCGAGGCCGAGATCGCGCAGCTAACCCGTGAAAATGAGTCTCTTAAATCGCAGGTACAATCAATGGCCTCAGGGTCTAGGAACATGCCTGTCCACAACAGTGTCCAAACGCGCCTCGACATGGATAGCATCGAGCCGACACCTCCAAACATACGACGGCTCGGACACACAGAGGGTACATCTCGAACTCCTTTTGCTAATCCGTTTTCGACTAACAATATTGCTTTTTCCACACCGATCGGGTCGGCAGGGGCCCGAATCGACGAACCCCAGGTTACCAATCCGCCAAACATCCTAGCTCTTGTCCAGCAGACACTCGACCGATACATGAAGACGATCGACGATCGCTTCACTAGGCTTCCAGGAGTCCCACAACCAATCGAGAAGGAAGCGTCCGGCGGATTCGAAGAATCCCCGTTCGCCGAAGAAATTGCTAGGGTCGAGATCCCCAAGAAGTTTCATCTCCCCAACATGGCGACATTCGATGACACTAGCGACCCAGATGACCATATCTCTCTCTATAAACAAAAACTAATGGCTGCATCCGTTTCAAGGGAGAGCCGCGAGGCTGTCATGTGTAAAATCTTTGGCACGACCCTCGCGGGTCCCGCACTAACTTGGTTTATGCGTTTGCCTCAGGGAATGATTGCATCATTTGCGGATCTGGTCAACTCTTTCAAGAGTCAGTTTGCCAGCAGTTGGAGGCTCGAAAGACAATCGAGTGACCTCTACCGAGTCACACAAAGGTATAACGAACCTCTCCGAAATTACCTCAACAGGTACAATAAAGAGAAAGTGGCGATCCCCCATTGCGACGTCACCACCTCCATCGAAGCCTTTCGACAAGGTCTAGTCAAAGACAACAATCTCTACAACGAGATCACCAAGTACCCGTGTAGAAGTTTCGAAGATGTCCAAGCCAAGACCATGGCCGAAGTAAGATTGGAAGAGGACCGTGAGTCGCGAAAAGCCTCACACGGGCCCGATCCATCCGATCGTAAAAACCCCTCCGACAACCGTCGAGACAGACGTCATCATCCCTATTCTCGTAATCGAAACGAGCCGAACCAGGTAAACTCTTTCCAACACAGATTGCAAGATTGGAGAGACGGCCCAACGTTGCCTCCTAGGGTCCAATCTTATAACTTCAATGTTTCCGTGTTGGAGCTCGTCAAGAGTTTCGACAAATATGGGAAATAGGTAAGATGGCCCCTAAAGAGAGACCGACCAGACGTCAAGAAAGACATGAGCAGATGGTGTGAATTCCACGGCGACCACAGTCATTCGACCGACGAGTGCATCGCCCTGCGAAAGGAGGTCGCTAGACTACTCGCGCAGGGGCTCCTACGCGACGTAATCTCGGAGCGAGCAAAAGCCACCATGGAACGACGAGATCAGGTAAAGCAAAACAAACCCCCATCTCCTGTCCATACAAAAGTCGTCAATACTATTTCAGGTGGTTCGGACATATGTGGAAACACATACTCCGCGGCTAAGCGGCATGCAAAGGAAAGCAAGAGCGATAGACCCGAGGCGTCAGAACTCAAGCCAAGAAAGGTCACCGACCTTCCGACGGTCACATTCGACGAGTCCGACTCCGACGGATCAGAAAGTCATCACGACGGTCTGGTAATCTCTTTGTCCATTGGGAATTGCTTAATACGAAGAGTACTAATTGATACAGGGAGTTCGACCACTCTTCTAACCCTCGACGCCCTTAAAGAAATGGGTCTGACTGAAAACGACCTAGTCAAAAAGTCAACTCCATTGGTCGGGTTCAGCGGTGAGGTTAAGCATACGACTGGCGAAATCGTCCTAACAACATACGCTGGAGGAATCAACCAACAGGTGAAATTCTTAGTCCTAGATTATCCGTCTCCCTATAATTGTATTCTTGGCAGGCCATGGATACACACAATGAAGGCGGTACCCTCGACGTATCATCAAGTCATCAAGTTCCCCACTGAGTGGGGAGTCCAAGAAATCAAAGGAGATTAAAGGACCGCTAAGGAGTGCTACGTCGCCTCTATGAAAAGCGCCGTCGAAAACAAGACCGCATAGCAACCACAAAGCGTCGAAGGACCTAGTCAGTACGTCGAACCAGATCCTTCAAAGCCAAACTAGATCCTTCATAGCAAAAACTTGACGAGATCGTACTAGATCCTTCAAAGCCAAACCAAACAGTAAGGGTCGGGTCGGACTTGGACGACTCGACCAGACGACAGCTCCTCGATTTTCTCAGGACCAATGCCGACTGTTTCGCATGGTCGCATGAGGACATGGTCGGAATATCTCCAAGCATTATTACTCATAAATTAAATGTAGATCCATCTCATCCCCTTGTCAAGCAAAAATGCAGGAAGTTCGCCCCCAAGCGGAACAAGGTAGTCGACGACGAAGTCAAAAGCTTATTAGAAACAGGGAAGATAAGGGAAGTCCACTACCCCGAGTGATTGGCCAACATGGTCGTAGTCCAGAAGAAGAACGACAAGTGGAGAGTCTGCATCGACTTCACAGATCTCAACAAGGCTTATCCTAAAGACTCGTTTCCACTACCCCACATCGACGCCATGGTCGATGCTACAGCAGGACACGAAATGCTTACCTTCATGGACGCTTTCAGTGGCTACAACCAAATCCTCATGGAACCAAAAGACCAAGAAAAAACAGCGTTCGTCACTAGCCAATGTACCTATTGTTACAAAGTGATGCCATTTGGTCTAAAAAATGCAGGGGCTACGTATCAACGACTAGTCAACAAAATGTTCAAAGACCAGATTGGGGACACGGTGGAAGTCTACATAGACGATATGTTGGTCAAGTCAAAAAAGAAAGAAGATCATATAGACCACCTTCGCGACAGCTTCGAGGTGCTAAAAAGGTACAACATGAAACTGAACCCTACTAAGTGCTCCTTCGGAGTATCGTCAGGAAAGTTCTTGGGGTACATGGTGACGCAAAGAGGAATAGAAGCCAGCCCAGAACAGCTCAAGGCTCTCATCAACCTTCGGTCCCCCCGATGCATCAAGGACGTACATAAACTTACAGGTCGGATAGCAGCCCTGAATAGATTCATCTCGAAGTCGTCCGACAAATGCAAACCCTTCCACGATGCTCTCAAGAAGAACAAATCCTTTCAATGGACGGAAGAACACGAAGCAGCATTCCAGAACTTAAAGGAATACCTGTCCAGTCCCATGTTATTGACCAAACCCAAAGGCGACGAGCCCTTATTTCTATATCTAGCAGTGTCAGAATCGGCCGTAAGCGCAGTACTGGTCAGAGAAGAAGACGGCAAGCAGTTACCGATATACTAAGTCAGTCGGACGCTGTTACCGGCAGAAACGAGGTATTCGTCACTTGAAAATCTCGTACTATCACTGGTAATGGCCTCAAACAAACTCAAACCCTATTTCGAATTCCATACTATTATTGTCCGCACTAATCATCCCATGAGAGCGATCATGAGGAAGCCCGAGTTCACAGGACGAATGACCAAGTGGGCCATACACTTCAGCGGTTACGACATCGAGTATGAACCCATGACGACAATCAAGTCGTAGGCCTTAGCTGACTTTGTGGCAGATTTCAGCCCGACCCTAGAGCAAGAAGCCACAAGAGAAGCAACACAACTGCTCACAATAGAAGAAACAAGCACATGGGAACTCCACACCGATGGTGCGTCGAACGCCAGAGGATCGGGGCTAGGGGTCGTGCTAAAATCGCCACAAGGGGACAAGATAGCCCAGGCCGTAAGATGTGAGTGGGACGCAACTAACAACGAAGATGAGTATGAGACACTTATATTCGGACTCATCCTAGCTCACGACCTAGGGGTCCGAGAGATCGAAGTCATTTGCGACTCCCTGCTGATTGTGAACCAGATACAAGGGTCGTACAACGCCAAAGAAGTCAGAATGATAGCCTACCTGGAAGTAGCTAAGAAGCTGATCGGACAGTTCCAAACATTCGACATCAGACAGGTACCCAGGGATCTTAACTCCCAAGCTGACGCACTTGCCAACCTAGGATCCGCCTTGGACCCGAAATAATTTCCATACATACCATTGGCACACATCATGACACCAACCATCCTAAGAACATCCGCGGAACCGACTATACCACTAGAAGAGCTGGTCGCCATGGAGATAGGCGACCGACCAGAGTAAGACATCGTCAACACCAACGATGATTGGATGCTACCATACATCAAGTGGTTAAAAGACGACATCCTGCCCGACGACAAAACAGAAGCAAAAAGGCTCAAGGTACAAGCACTCTCTTTCGATATCCTAGATAACATCTTGTACAAAAGGTCTGTCACAGGGATACTCCTACGATGCCTCAAGACTCCAGAAGTCGGACGCATCTTGCAATCGCTACACGAGGGAGAATGTGGAAACCATACCGGCGGACGAAGCCTCTCGGGGAAAGCCCTGCGAAACGGGTACTACTGGCCCACGATGAACAAGGACGCTATGGAGTACACCAAGAGATGCGACGCCTGTCAGCGGTACGCGCCCATCCATCATCGACCTTCAGAGCTCCTCCATCCGACTCTGGCTCCATGGCCCTTTATGAGGTGGGGAATGGACATTGTCGGGAAGCTCCCGCCCGCGTCGGGTCAAAGAGTCTTCTTCCTTGCCATGACGGATTACTTTTCTAAGTGGATCGAAGCCGAAGCCTACAGAGAGGTAAAAGATCAACACGTCATTTCATTCATAAAATGCAATATCTTGTGCAGATTTGGTGTCCCATCAGAAATCGTGTGCGACAATGGTTCCCAATTCATTAGTCATAAGACTCGAGCCTTCTGCGACCAATGGAACATCAAGTTGGTCACGTCCACACCTCGGTATCCGCAATCCAACGGACAAGCTGAATCCAGCAACAAAATCATCATCAATAACCTCAAGAAACGCCTCACTGGGGCTAAGGGCAAATGGGCAGACGAACTACCATTCATTCTCTGGTCCGACAGGACTACTCCAAAAAACGCAACCGGACAGTCACCTTTCTCCCTCGTCTACGGGAGCGAGGCGGTCATTCCGGCCGAGCTACTGGTTCTGACCGCCCGTTGCAACCTTCAGACAAACGAGCAAAATGACGTCGAGCTGGCACACAACCTAGATACAGTGGACGAGATCAGAGAAAGAGCCCGAATCAGGATGGTCAGGTTATAACAACAGGTCGCAAGGAGTTACAACAAGAACGTCTGGATCAAGGCATTTAAAGTCAGAGATTGGGTACTCCGGAAAGCGTTCCAGAATACCAAGAATCCATCCGACGGAAAGCTCGCACCATAATGGGAAGGACCATACTTAATCACCGAAGTAGTCGGACAAGGAGCATATCAATTAGAAGATAAAGACGAACGACCAATCCCGAGAGGTTGGAACGTGACACATCTGAAGCTATACCATTTCTGAACCAACGAGGTAAGACATTACATAACTTCATACATCGCTTATTATCGCATACACATCTCTACTCTTTAAAAACTAGCATTCAACACTAAGTGAGGACCTCCTCCTTACAAAAACATGAGTGCAGAACAGCATCGACATACACATTGGATCCAGTCATCCACAAAAAGCGCTTATATTACATCTACACGATCGATCGGAATACGGGGAGATGAACAACACAGGCACGTCGGCACACCGCCTGCCTTATACAAAACATAAGGTAAGACACCTTATTACATTCACGCAATAGAGACATATTGCTTACCTCCCCGGCATAAAGTCATGACTAACACATACCCAAATATTTACAGGCCTTCTTTAAACACATATATACGGCGAGCCCCACTCGACGGAGCACACATGCGAAACCGACATACAAAACACAAAGCGTCATCGACAATTTCCTTGAAAGTCTGACGACATGTATGAAACGAATGAACATACAATCTCATGTATACGAACATATTGCATCAAATAAAAGTACAAACATTTTTATACAAACATGCGACTCGCGATGGTAGACGGGTCGCCAAAATACATTGTTTGCCTACGCACACGTAGGACTTCAGAAATATCTGTCAAAAACACTCTGCGACCCGCGATGGTAGACGGGTCGCCAAAACACATAAATCCAAACCCACACACAGGTGGGGCAACGAATCAGACTACATAAGAAAAAATAGATCAGGCGTCGAGGGCAGCAACATTGCCTTCGACAGGGGCTGGCTCCAGAGAAGGCTGGGGCTCGAGCGGCTCAGCATCGCCGGAGTGGGCCTCATCCTCACCGACATCTCCGTCCAAAGTCTCCTCTCAGACGCCAACCAGTTGGAAGAGCTCTAAGCCAGGATTCCCCTTTGGAAACAGGGAATCCATGGTCTCCTTCTCTGCCTTCATATCCCAAAGCTTGTGCTTGCCTTCATCAAACTCCTCCATCATCTCGACACGCGACTTCAACGCATAAAAGGCGCCTACGTCGCCTGCGATCCGGCCAGCTTCGATCTGAGCCTGCTTCACCTCCTCCTCAACACCTGATCGGCTCTCGTCAAGTTCTTTTCGGCATACGACTAACTCCTCCTGACAACTCTTCAGCTCCCTAGCAAAGCGACGCTCAACCTCTCGATAGCGACTCTCCGCCCCTTCTAGCTTGCTCCTTAAATACGCAAGGGCGGACTCCGACCTAGCAGCCCTTTCCTCGGCCTTGACAACCATCTTCTTGACACCAGAGTATGCCCCAAGAGGTACTGAAAGGTCTAAGGAATAAAATATAACAACAGTAAAAAAACTCAGTCGACAAAAGGGAAGGAAAAACGAAAAAACACAAACAAAAACAACTTACCCTCCACGTGGAACACCCCGCCTCACCAATGCAATCCAGGGGAGAGATGTCGTCGACTTCCGACTTCAGAGTCGGATCCTGGGCATGAAAGAGGTCGGCGATCGATTGACCGACCGCGCCAATCTTGTCGATCCCTTCAGCGGTCACCTCTCTCTTCCTAGGAACCTCCTCTGTCTTAACATCACCAGAGGGAACGTCCACTTTCCTCTTGGAGCCAACTCTGACTTGAGGCGCCGGGTCCGTCAGAACTAACTTGCTCGATGCGACTTTGGCTACCGCCTTCCTCTGCTCGATCAAACCCTTTCCAGACACTCCTCTCAAGCGAGTACTTGTTCGACCACCAGAAGAAGCTGACGCGACAGACAACATGAAAAGATCAAAAAGCATGCGACAAGGCAAGAAAGGAACAGAGAAAACTCCAGAGATCGAAAACTTACTCTTGACACGAGACGACGAGACGGTCGACATATCGTCTTGAGCGGCAGGGGAAGCCGATAACAGATTGACGTTGACAAACTTTCTTTCCGACGCAGGAACACTAAGGACAATCCTTGACAACCCTTCCGACTGAGCATTCACCTCCAGATCTTCCGCCTCAGGAACTACAAAAAAGAAAAGTTAAAGCAAAAAGTTAAGACACACAAACAAGCAAAAGAGAAGATAAATACATACTCTCTACTCGCCACTCCGTCAACAAGAACGAGCACTCTCCCCCCTCCTCCAGAGATGAACGCTCGACAAAAAAGAACTTCGACCCCCATCCGCGGTCATTTACGTCAAGATTAAGCACTAAAGGCTTCCGACCCTGTCGAATGTGCAACTGAACACGGGAAGAACTCTTCGACCCAAGGAAATAATTGTACCACAAGGCGTCGAAATCAAAACCAGCCCCAGATTGAACGTTTACAAGATCCATAACCCTAAGAACCCTCCATGCCTGTGGCATCACCTGACATGGCGCTAGCACCAAAGTGGCCAGAAAGTCCCTGACAAGGGGAGAAAAAGGAAACCTGTGGCCAATTCGGAACGGGTATGCATAAAAACAGACCCAACCCTCATATCGGGCATCAGCCCTCTCGTCCGGGTGAGGCAACCTTGCAACCGTCTCCGGAGGAAAACCCCCAACCTGAAGGATCTGCTCTAGCTCCACCTGGGACAAGGTGCTTGTCAGAGCGTCGGACTCCTTCAGAATGAAGAGGGGAGGAGCTTCGTCCTTGCGCGAGTCCGAGTGAGTCACCGATGACTCCGAAGATTCGCTAGACACCATGTCTAAGACAGAAAGAGGAGGAAATCGAAAAGCTATAATGGAAGAATAAAAGAAACCTACCAGAGAAACTTGCAAGAGAGGAATAGTGAAGTCGAATCGCTAAAGGTCTGCTCCGAATTTATGGAGGGAGATGATGAACCTGCAGAAACGTCGCATCACGCTCCAAACTCCCGCCACGTAGCCCTGGGCAGCCGCGCCAAAAACGGATGGTGGAGATCATGGCTTAGGAAGTTGCCTTGGATTCCGTCCACTCGCCTTGCCGAAGCCCAAAGCAACTTGGGGCTATTGTTGGGCCCAACATCTCCCTTGGAAGTCAGATCGGGCGAGATAAGCCCAAGCCCAAGACGAGTCGGAAGAACAGGGGAAAAACGTAGAGGAGTCATCGAAGCCTCCCCAGTCGAACGCTGCCCGACAAATCGCGAAGATCTCACGGAGCATTAATATGCTAGGATGGAGCAACGGCCACAGCATTCAAGCACCACAATAATGGCAGAAATTAAGTACAGAATCCCAGCAATCACTCCCGGCATTGAAGACAAGATCTAACAAGATCACAAGGAAACTGTTAGAAGAAAATGCACTTACCATATTTGGATTCGGAGGAGATAAGAGGGAGAGGAGAGCTGGAAAGAGGGGACAGAGCATACTCTCACGCATAATTAACTCTAAAAATACGCACGTATAAGCACCCCGTGGAGAAACACCGCTCTACGCCCACCGATCAAACATCGTTATCTCCGGTCGAATCCAGTATGACCTACTCCCCTCTAAGGATAAGTTGTAATCTGACTTAATTCGATTGTCAACACGTTAATAAAACTATCCTGCTACTTCATATTTGCTTTTTATTTGTTGATTGTCTACTTGGTTTGGATTGATTTTTGTTACCCGATCGACTTGTTACCCCGTCTAAGGCGATTTAGGTCGTCCGATCTTTTTGCCCCAAAACAAGGACTAGATTTAGCTTTGGCTCTCTGGCAAGTCACACAACTCCTACAAAACCTATTCACTTGGTGGGTCATGTTAGGCCAAAAGAAATGTTCTCTAAGCGCGTCTAAGGTCTTCCTAATCCCAAAATGTCCACGACTTGCGTGTGCTTCCTCAATCAATAGGAGCCTAATGGAGGATCTAGGAATGCATAGACGACTAGCCTTGTACAAATAACCCTTAGAAAGGTAAAAGGTCTCAAACTCACGCGATCTCAGGCAATGCTCAAGAATAGGGGCAAAGAAGGGGTCACTAGCATATAATTCTTTAATCAAAGCAAAACCCAAAATTTTAGTTTGCACTTGAGTCAAGAGAACATACCTGCGAGATGATGCGTCAGCAACAATGTTATCTTTTCCTTTCTTGTGAACAACGACATAAGAAAACGTCTCCAGAAACTCCACCCAGCGAGCATGGCGTCGCTTGACGTGAGCTTGGCTCTTCAAGTAGCTCAACGCGGCGTGATCGCTGTGGATGACAAACTCACGCGGCCAAAGGTAATGTTGCCAAGTCTTCAACACGCGTACTAATGCATAAAGCTCTTTATCGTAGGTGGGGTAATTGAGCGTTGCCCCTGTGAGCTTCTCACTGAAGTAGGCAATTGGCCTCTTCTCTTGGTGTAGCACACCACCAATGCCTATGTCAAAGGCATCACACTCCACTTCGAAGTGTTTGGTGAAATCTGGAAGCTGGAGCAAAGGGGCTTGGCATAACGCGTTCTTCAAGGCTGAGAAGGCGCGTTCATGGGACTCATGCCACAAAACTGTGCTTCCTTTCTTGGTGAGCTCATGTAGTGGCACGGCAATGGAAGAGAAATCGCATACAAAATGCCGATAAAAGCCCGCAAGACCTAGAAAGCCTCGCACCTGTGTCGGTGTTGTAGATGTGGGCTAGTCCTTGATGGCCGCAATCTTCTCATTATCAACACGTAAACCATCGCTACTCACAATGTAGCCCATAAAGTTGGTGGACTCGGAGCAAAATGAGCACTTTGCCAGATTGGCAAACATGCTCTCTCGTTGAAGGCATTCGAGCACTTGGAGAAGGTGATCGACATGGTCTTCTAGGCTCCGGGAATACACAAGGATGTCATCAAAATAAATGACAATAAACTTGCCAAGGAAAGATCTCAACACGTGGTTCATGACGCGTATGAAGGTGCTGGGTGCGTTCGTGAGCCCAAAGGGCATGACAAGCCACTCGTATAGTCCATACTTTGTCTTGAAGGTGGTCTTCCATTCATCACCTTCTTTCATTCGGATCTGGTGATAACCACTCTTCAAATCAATCTTGGAGAAGAGTGTCGCGCCATGAAGTTTATCAAGCATATCATCAAGGCGTGGAATAGGGTGCCTATACTTGACTGTGATTTGGTTTATTGCACGACAATCAACACACATTCTCCAGGTGCCATCCTTCTTGGGCACAAGGATCACATGCACATCACAAGGGGAAAGAGATTCCCTTACATACCCGCGATCCAACAATTCTTAGACTTGGCGCTGTATCTCTTTGGTCTCTTCTGGACCAGCTCTATACGCAGCGTGGTTGGGCAAAGAAGCACCTGGCACAAGGTCAATTTGGTGCTCAATGCCTCTCAGGGGAGGTAATCCTTGTGGCAACTCGTCAGGGAAAACATCGCGGAACGCGACAAGCAACCTCGCGATCGTTGGTGGCAATGGCGCGGTCGTCGACGACTCAGGTATGCACGGGGTTGGCACAAGTAGAAAACAGGGAGCCTTGCCAGTGACACATGCAGTGAGGTCACTGGGCCTGGACAAAAGAACGCGTTGCTCACAGGTTCCTTGCAAAGGACGCGGTGGTGGTAACGGCGCGACGAACTATGGAGAGGCACTTCCCGAATTTTGTGGGGCACACGGTGTCCTAGTTGTGGCGTTGTGTTTCTTCTTGCCAGTGCCTGGAGAAGACAAAGTGTTGCCAGATTTGGAGGAGTTTTGCCTCTGTAGTGCCTATGGACTTTCGTGTGACCTAGTCGACGCGACCTCTATGGCTTTCTGGTGATCGCATTCTACCTGGTCCTGCAAGATCTCATGGGGAGACATTGGATGCAAAGTGACGCGCTTCCCGTGGTAATTGAACACATAAGTGTTCAAATAGCCATCATGGAGCACGCACCTGTCAAATTGCCATGGGCGCCCAAGCAAAATATGGGTGGCGTCCATTGCAATGACATCAAAAAGAATTGAATCACAATATTGCCCTATGGAAAAAGAAATTAAACATTGGCGAGATACGGTGTTACCTGGACTTGAAGAAATCCATTGGAGGGCATAAGGTTGTGGATGAGGCGACGTAGGCAATTTGAAGTGGTTGACAACCTTCTCATTCACAATATTTTAACAAGATCCTCCATCAATAATAACACTCAAGGAGGCTGTTTGGACTAGAGCCCTTGTGTGGAACAAGTTCTCTCGTTGATTGCGTAAGCTGGCTTCCTTGACGGTGAGGAGACGACGCGTCACCAAGCTCAATGGTGTGCCCGCGTGCAGAGAAGCGGGTTCACAGTCATACACGTCTTCGTCTTCTTCCTCGTTGCCTTTAGTGATCGCGTCAAGTGTGGCCTCGTCTTCACAAGACTCATAGCCGTTGGCGGTTGTGGAGAACAACACTTTGCGAGCATTGGGGCAATCTTTCTTGTAGTGGCCTCTTCCACCACATTTGTAACACTCAATATCACGCGCGCGATCGTTGCTCACCAGAGCCTGTCTTGGCGCGTTCTGTCGCGGCGCGGTGGTCGGCGTCACGGGCTTCGCCTTGGAGGCTTGGCTAGATGCGGCTGTGGTAGAGGCACTAGGGCGAACATTAGTATAAGGTAAACCACTAGGGTTAGAAGAATACCTTGGTTGGCCAGTAGAATATGTGTAAGGCTTTCGGCGATATAATTGTGCATGGATTTGTATCGCCGTATGTGTGAGTGTGTTTGATAGGTGTCATTTCATGCACCTTAACTAGCAATTATTAACATTATTTAGAGGAGTTTATGACTAGATTTGAGGTTAAGTCTGTAATCCAGAAGATGTGGAGAGAATTGAAGATATCCAGGGATTTACAACTTAATGAAGGAAGAAGATGATGAGGATCCGCTTGAAGACTAATTGAAGAAGGCTACCAACACTTGGTAGTATGGAAGAGCGGAAGAGAAGAAGAAGAGCTGAAGAAAGGAGTGGGCGAGTGTCACCGCCCCGCGCCAGAAGCCACCACGACCCGGCGGTGGGTCTCAGAGAAGGATACCGCCCCGCGGTGAAAAGCGCCGCCCCGCGGCCATCACGCGAGGCAAAGCAGCTGAATTAAATACAAGCCCGCATGAGTGCTGGAAATTGAAGGAATTTAGGCCCATGAAGAAAGGCCCAAGTAAAGTGCCAGCCCGAGAAGAAGAAGCCCACGTGAAGGCTGGCCCACATGAAGAAGTAGCTGCGTGAATTGAAGCAGCAGAGTGATGACGGAGCATGATGTCAGCGAAGATGTTTGATGGAGTTGGGCCGAGTTGCTGCGCTTGCAGGAGATGGGCCGATCCGCTGATGCTTGGACGAGTAGCTGTTCAAGCGAGATTGCGGGATTAATCTCCCCGGGGTTTCGTTTATTTATTTTTGGTTATTATTATTATTTTATTATTTTTATCACTTTTAGAATTAGGTTAAAAACCCTTTAGTTAACCTAGTTGCCAAGAATCTACAATTTAGTTTTAGAAGTTCGTTTTTCATTCTGCCTCTACGGTTTCAACCCATGGAGAGCTAAACACCTTTATTTCGCTAGACGATTGAAGCATTGCAATGGATTGGTTGTGAGATTTCTATTCCTTGTTCTATATCTTATAAAGTTGGTTTAATTCTCTTGAGCATATTGTCTATTGGTTTATGTTGATTCTTCTAGCGTAGCTAACTAGGTTTTTTGACATCTATCATAGTGCTAGGATTTGCATATAGGGGTTCCGAGTGCATATCTAGTGGCAAACACGATTGTTGCGTATAGGGGTTCCGAGCGTGCAGTCGTGAGTGAGAATTATTTGCATGCTAAGTAGTAGGATGTCCTTCTATTTGCATGTATCCTATATCCTTGTGTGAATTGCTATTGCTGTGTTAGTGGTAAAGTCTGCCGACAACTTTGAGAATCAGTGGTACTTTACCAGTGACATAGTAATAAGTCTATCGACAACTGTGAGAATCGATAGTACTTAAGATCAGGGTGGGAACAACTATAAGATTGTGAAAAGAACTTGGAAAAATAGTAATCAGTGATCAACCTGTTTCCTTTGCAGTGTGGATATTTGTCTAGTGGAATATTTCCACCCATCATATTTATTTTCCTTCTAAAGCTTGTATCCTTGTTACTTTGCTTGATAATCAAAACCCCTTTCTTGTTACTTTGCATGCTTATAAATACTTAGAAAGACCACTTCCTCCTTGTGGATTCGACCCTTGCTTGCCTCTACTACTTTTTTAGGTTTGTTAGGATTATTTTGTTTAGGTGTCACGACAACGCTTATCAAATTGGCGCCGTTGCCGGGGAGGCAAGTTTTGACTTTTCCGTGTGTTTGTTTGTGTGCGTGTTACCTTGGTGTGGACCTATCTTACGATCCACACCCGTGCTACTGACTTTTGTTTTTCCTTTTTGATTCTTGTTACAGTTATGGATTTCTGGGGAGAGCCGAGATATGACCCATACTCCTACGCATACACTCCGGGGTGGAGAGATCACCCCAATTTGAGTTATGGGTACCATCAATATGGTTATGACCACCAGGAGTTCTACCCAGAGCCACATTCATTCTATCAGCAAGGTGCTCCGTAACAGTACAATTCTGCCTATGAGCATAGCCCACCAGTATCCAATCCAAGTTTCGCTATGTCAACTGAAGAGATGCTCATGACCTTGACTCAACATTTCACCACTCATGTGCATACTACTGAGTCAAGCATCAAGAATATGAAAAGACAGGTGGACCAGATGGTGGAGTCAATTATACGGATCGATGCAAGGATTGAGGGAAATCTACCATCTCAAACGGTAGTAAACCTGAGGGAAAACGTTCCTCCTAGTGCTGAAGAGGAGGACGAATATGAGATGGAGAAAATCACCCACCGCCCCGCGTCACCTCTCACCGCGACACGACGTGAAGTCCCAGTTATTTCACCGCCCCGCAGCGACACTGACCGCGACCCGGCGGTGAGCTTCAGTTATCCTCCCTCACAGCCACCGCCCCACGGCGATGACCACCGCCCCGCGGTGGACGGAGTTCCTCCTAGTGAGATTTCGCCGCGACCCGCGGTGAGATCAGCGCAACCCGACGTCCAAAATTCCTATTCTGCTAATGAGGTCTGCATTGATACTGATGAGGAGTTAGGACTTCCAGATGATATTTTGGATCGCAAGGTACTGACTGAGGAGGAGTATTTTTTGAGATTTGAGGAGGAGTGGAGCGACGATGAGGAGGAGTGCCGTGATTGCGAAAATACTCCAGAGACAACCATTTCTCTCGAAAATGCTCCGGCAGTCCCCGACCCTCTGGAGGCTGCCTATGATGAGTTTGTGCGTCTCAACTCCTTCCCGCTCGTCGTGATGCAACCCGTCGCACCCTTACTTGAGGCTTCCCGAGTTACTCAAAGGCTAAAGAACAACGAGAACATCTATGAGGCCTTCAGTGACTGCATAAAAACCGTTCCCTTGGTCACACTGGCTGCCAGCACCCCTCGCTGCAAGGAAATGTTAAAGGTGCTCGGCCTGGTAAAAAAGAAACCGAAGGGGAAGCACAAGAAGGAAGCCTTGATACAAGTGGCTGATTTTTATATGCTGGATACGGGGCATGACGTACATGCAGCCCCTGAGATGTTGGGTATGCCATTTCTGAAGATGGCAAGTGCGTTCATGGGTATGCACAACGGTCCACCCACAAAGAAGTGCATGAGTCTAGGGGTCACGCTCAACACAGAGCATAAAAAGAGGCACCCCCCAGATCCAGATCCCTGGTTTTCAGTTGCTATGAGCAACCCAAGTTGAGACTGAGTAGGATGTCAAGCCATGACAATAACTAAGGCGCTGTCCGGGAGGCAACCCGAGGTATGTTTTTCTTTCTTTGCTTTTCATTCTTTGTTTTTGCATTTTCTTTAGTGTGTTTTTGCTTTGTTTTTGTTTCCGACTAACCTGCAGGGAAGAGACCCATGCCTATTGAAGAAGGTGTTTCCACACCAATGTAAGTCTCTTCCTTCCCTGTACTAAGTCACCCCCCAAAAAAACCTTAAACGGGGGGCAAAAAAAAAAAGTTCTACCAAGGCCAGCTGTCCGGAATTTCCATAGAGATGGTGCGCATCATCTTGTCAAGGAGGATACACTTACCCTACACATTATTTGACAACGATGATGACCCTACAATAGGCAACTGGAGAGGAGGAACACTAGAGCCCTCACCATGATTACATCTGGGCTCCACCATGTATTCCTAGAAGGCCGTGCAACCCCGACATCTTTGCTATACCACTATTCACCAAAGTGGTTCCCTTTTGGTTGCACGGTAGGAGAAGATTACAGAGTTGATGAAGACACCCACCCAACACCAGAGACCTGGACATTTATTGAGAAGACCGCCAGCAACAAAGGAAGTGTCCAAGCAGCTTGGCGATGTTTGTGAGTTATTTTTTTGCTTTTCCCTATGCTTCTATTCTTTTGTCTTTCATTACATTGAGGACAATGCAATGTTTAAGCATGGGGAGAGTTCTATACTTGCTATGTTGTTGAGGAAAAAAATTAAAAAATGAAAAAAACCAAAAATTTGAAAAAAGGCATACATTAGAAATCCTGGGATAGGTCGAAAACCCGAAAGGGCGGCCTAGGTAATAAGCAGGTGGCTTGGACTAACATTCTGCTGGGGTAATATGTGGTCAAGAGTGACGTGAGCTTATATGAGTACATCTATTGGAAAATGAAATGAGTGGCTTGGTGAAAACCCGAAAGGGCGCCTTGGCAAAATGAGCGAAAAGAAGAAGAGTGATTTTAGGATTTCTTATTATTCTTGGCGAGGCGTCATAAGAAGAGGAGATATAAGGAGGTTTCGGGTAGGTCACTTTGGAGAGATAAGAAGATAGATGGAGGCTAGGATTAGTGGTGTCACTCTATGGTGTTGTGTTGCACTGTGTTGTTGTGCTGTGCATATTGTTTTGGTTGTCTGGAGCTGATTGTTGAGATGTTGTAATTGCTGGTGTCATATTTTCTTGTACTTCCTGAGACCTTGGTTTTTGATTGAGAGAGTAGGTTTATCATTAGCTTACTCGGGACGAGTAAAGGTCTAAGCATGGGGGAATTTGATAGGTGTCATTTCATGCACCTTAATTAGCAATTATTAACATTATTTAGAGGAGTTTATGACTAGATTTGAGGTTAAGTCTGTAATCCAGAAGATGTTGAGAGAATTGAAGATATCCAGGGATTTACAGCTTAATGAAGAAAGAAGATGATGAAGATCCGCTTGAAGACTAATTGAAGAAGGCTACCAATACTTGGTAATATGGAAGAGCGGAAGAGAAGAAGAAGAGCTGAAGAAAGGAGTGGGCGAGTGTCACCGCCCCGTGCCAGAAGCCACCGCGACCCGGCGGTGGGTCTTAGAGAAGGATACCGCCCCACGGTGAGAAGCGCCGCCCCGCGACCATCACGCGAGGCAAAGCAGCTGAATTAAATACAAGCCCGCATGAGTGCTGGAAATTGAAGGAATTTAGGCCCATGAAGAAAGGCCCAAGTAAAGTGCCAGCCCGAGAAGAAGTAGCCCACGTGAAGGCTGGCCCACATGAAGAAATAGATGCATTAATTTAAACAGCAGAGTGATGACGGAGCATGATGTCAGCAAAGATGTTTGATGGAGTTGGGCCGAGTTGCTGCGCTTGCAGGAGATGGGCCGATCCGCTGATGCTTGGACGAGTAGCTGTTCAAGCGAGATTGCGGGATTAATCTCCCCGGGGTTTCGTTTGTTTATTATTTAGTTATTATTATTTTATTATTTTTATCACTTTTAGAATTAGGTTAAAAACCCTTTAGTTAACCTAGTTGCCAAGAATCTACAATTTAGTTTTAGAAGTTCGTTTTTCATTCTGCCTCTAGGGTTTCAACCCATGGAGAGCTAAACACCTTTATTTCGCTAGACGGTTGAAGCATTGCAATGGATTGGTTATGATATTTATATTCCTTGTTCTATATCTTATAAAGTTGGTTTAATTCTCTTGAGCATATTGTCTATTGGTTTATGTTGAATCTTCTAGCGTAGCTAACTAGGTTTTTCGACATCTATCATAGTGCTAGGATTTGCATATAGGGGTTTCGAGCGTGCAGTCGTGAGTGAGAATTATTTGCATGCTAAGTAGTAGGGTGTCCTTCTATTTGCATGTATCCTATATCCTTGTGTGAATTGCTATTGCTGTGTTAGTGGTAAAGTCTGCCGACAACTGTGAAAATCAGTGGTACTTTACCAGTGACATAGTAATAAGTCTATCGACAACTGTGAAAATCGATAGTATTTAAGATCAGGGTGGGAACAACTATAAGATTGTGAAAAGAACTTGGAAAAATAGTTATCAGTGATCAACCTGTTTCCTTTGCAGTGTGGATATTTGTCTAGTGGAATATTTCCACCCATCATATTTATTTTCCTTCTAAAGCTTGCATCTTTGTTACTTTGCTTGATAATCAAAACCCCTTTCTTGTTACTTTGCATGCTTATAAATACTTAGAAAGACCACTTCCTCCCTGTGGATTCGACCCTTGCTTGCCTCTACTACTTTTTTAGGTTTGTTAGGATTATTTTGTTTAGGTGTCACGACAACGCTTATCAAATTGGCGCCGTTGCCGGGGAGGCAAGTTTTGACTTTTCCGTGTGTTTGTCTGTGTGCGTGTTACCTTGGTGTGGACCTATCTTACGGTCCACACCCGTGCTACTGACTTTTGTTTTTCCTTTTTGATTCTTGTTACAGATATGGATTTCTGGGGAGAGCCGAGATATGACCCATACTCCTACGCATACACTCCAGGGTGGAGAGATCACCCCAATTTGAGTTATGGGTACCATCAATACCATCCATATGGTTATGACCACCAGGAGTTCTACCCAGAGCCACAGTCATTCTATTAGCAGGGTGCTCCGTAACAGTACAATCCTGCCTATGAGCATAGCCCACCAGTATCCAATCCAATTTCCGGATGATATTTTGGATCGCAAGGTGCTGACTGAGGAGGAGTATTTTTTGAGATTTGAGGAGGAGTGGAGCGACGATGAGGAGTAGTGCCGTGATTGCGAAAATACTCCAGAGACAACCATTTCTCTCGAAAATGCTCTGGCAGTCCCCGACCCTCTGGAGGCTGCCTATGATGAGTTTGTGCGTCTCAACTCCTTCCCGCTCGTCCCGCTGCAACCCGTCGCACCCTTACTTGAGGCTTCCCGAGTTACTCAAAGGCTAAAGAACAACGAGAACATCTATGAGGCCTTCAGTGACTGCATAAAAACCGTTCCCTTGGTCACACTGGCTGCCAGCACCCCTCGCTGCAAGGAAATGTTAAAGGTGCTCGGCCTGGTAAAAAAGAAACCGAAGGGGAAGCACAAGAAGGAAGCCTTGATACAAGTGGCTGATTTTTATATGCTGGATATGGGGCAGGACGTACATGCAGCCCCTGAGATGTTGGGTAGGCCATTTCTGAAGATGGCAAGTGCGTTCATGGGTATGCACAACGGTCCACCCACAAAGAAGTGCAGGAGTCTGGGGGTCACACTCAACACAGAGCATACAAAGAGGCACCCCCCAGATCCAGATCCCTGGTTTTCAGTTGCTATGAGCAACCCAAGTTGAGACTGAGTAGGATGTCAAGCCATGACAATAACTAAGGCGCTGTCCGGGAGGCAACCCGAGGTATGTTTTTCTTTCTTTGCTTTTCATTCTTTGTTTTTGCATTTTCTTTAGTGTGTTTTTGCTTTGTTTTTGTTTCCGACTAACCTGCAGGGAAGAGACCCATGCCTATTGAAGAAGGAGTTTCCACACCAATGTAAGTCTCTTCCTTCCCTATACTAAGTCACCCCCCGAAAAA
Source organism: Rheum nobile (assembly GCA_027886185.1). Lineage (NCBI taxonomy): Eukaryota > Viridiplantae > Streptophyta > Magnoliopsida > Caryophyllales > Polygonaceae > Rheum > Rheum nobile. The sequence continues at coordinate 11,043,835 of WOAB01000020.1, forward strand.
ACCTTAAACGGGGGGCAAAAAAAAAAAGTTCTACCAAGGCCAACTGTCCGGAATTCCCATGGAGACGGTGTGCATCATCTTGTCAAGGAGGATACACTTACCCTACACATTATATGACAACGATGATGGCCCTATAATAGGCAGCTGAAGAGGAGGAACACTAGAGCCCCCACCATGATTACATCTGGGCTCCACCATGTATTCCGAGAAGGCCGTGCAACCCCGACATCTTTGCTATACCACTATTCACCAAAGTGGTTCCCTTTTGGTTGCACGGTAGGAGAAGATTACAGAGTTGATGAAGACACCCGCCCAACACCAGAGACCTGGGCATTTATTGAGAAGACCGCCAGCAACAAAGGAAGTGTCCAAGCAGCTTGGCGACGTTTGTGAGTTATTTTTTTGCTTTCCCTATGCTTCTATTCTTTTGTCTTTCATTACATTGAGGACAATGCAATGTTTAAGCATGGGGGAGAGTTCTATACTTGCTACGTTGTTGAGGAAAAAAATTAAAAAAATGAAAAAAACCAAAAATTTGAAAAAAAGGCATACATTAGAAATCCTGGGATAGGTCGAAAACCCGAAAGGGCGGCCTAGGTAATAAGCAGGTGGCTTGGACCAGCATTAGGCTGGGGTAATATGTGGTCAAGAGTGACGTGAGCTTATGTGAGTACATCTATTGGAAAATGAAATGAGTGGCTTGGTGAAAACCCGAAAGGGCGCCTTGGCAAAATGAGCGAAAAGAAGAAGAGTGATTTTAGGATTTCGTATTATTCTTGGCGAGGCGTCATAAGAAGAGGAGATATAAGGAGGTTTCGGGTAGGTCACTTTGGAGAGATAAGAAGATAGATGGAGGCTAGGATTAGTGGTGTCACTCTATGGTGTTGTGTTGCACTGTGTTGTTGTGCTGTGCATATTGTTTTGGTTGTCTGGAGCTGATTGTTAAGATGTTGTAATTGCTGGTGTCATATTTTCTTGTACTTCCTGAGACCTTGGTGTTTGATTGAGAGAGTAGGTTTATCATTAGCTTACTTGGGACGAGTAAAGGTCTAAGCATGGGGGAATTTGATAGGTGTCATTTCATGCACCTTAATTAGCAATTATTAACATTATTTAGAGGAGTTTATGACTAGATTTGAGGTTAAGTCTGTAATCTAGAAGATGTCGAGAGAATTGAAGATATCCAGGGATTTACAGCTTAATGAAGGAAGAAGATGATGAGGATCCGCTTGAAGACTAATTGAAGAAGGCTACCAATACTTGGTAGTATGGAAGAGCGGAAGAGAAGAAGAAGAGCTGAAGAAAGGAGTGGGCGAGTGTCACCGCCCCACGCCAGAAGCCACCGCGACCCGGCGGTGGGTCTTAGAGAAGGATACCGCCCCGCGGTGAGAAGTGTCGCCCCGCGGCCATCACGCGAGGCAAAGCAGCTGAATTAAATACAAGCCCGCATGAGTGCTGGAAAATGAAGGAATTTAGGCCTATGAAGAAAGGCCCAAGTAAAGTGCCAGCCCGAGAAGAAGTAGCCCACGTGAAGGCTGGCCCACATGAAGAAGTAGCTGCGTGAATTGAAACAACAGAGTGATGACGGAGCATGATGTCAGCAAAGATGTTTGATGGAGTTGGGCCGAGTTGCTGCGCTTGCAGGAGATGGGCCGATCCGCTGATGCTTGGACGAGTAGCTGTTCAAGCGAGATTGCGGGATTAATCTCCCCGGTGTTTCGTTTGTTTATTATTTAGTTATTATTATTTTATTATTTTTATCACTTTTAGAATTAGTTTAAAAACCCTTTAGTTAACCTAGTTGCCAAGAATCTACAATTTAGTTTTAGAAGTTCGTTTTTCATTCTGCCTCTAGGGTTTCAACCCATGGAGAGCTAAACACCTTTATTTCGCTAGACGGTTGAAGCATTGCAATGGATTGGTTATGAGATTTCTATTCCTTGTTCTATATCTTATAAAGTTGGTTTAATTCTCTTGAGCATATTGTCTATTGGTTTATGTTGAATCTTCTAGCGTAGCTAACTAGGTTTTTCGACATCTATCATAGTGCTAGGATTTGCATATAGGGGTTTCGAGCGTGCAGTCGTGAGTGAGAATTATTTGCATGCTAAATAGTAGGGTGTTCTTCTATTTGCATGTATCCTATATCCTTGTGTGAATTGCTATTGCTGTGTTAGTGGTAAAGTCTGCCGACAACTATGAGAATCAGTGGTACTTTACCAGTGACATAGTAATAAGTCTATCGACAACTGTGAAAATCGATAGTATTTAAGATCAGGGTGGGAACAACTATAAGATTATGAAAAGAACTTTGAAAAATAGTTATCAGTGATCAACCTGTTTCCTTTGCAGTGTGGATATTTGTCTAGTGGAATATTTCCACCCATCATATTTATTTTCCTTCTAAAGCTTGCATCCTTGTTACTTTGCTTGATAATCAAAACCCCTTTCTTGTTACTTTGCATGCTTATAAATACTTAGAAAGACCATTTCCTCCCTGTGGATTCGACCCTTGCTTGCCTCTACTACTTTTTTAGGTTTGTTAGGATTATTTTGTTTAGGTGTCACGACAACGCTTATCAAATTGGCGCCGTTGCCGGGGAGGCAAGTTTTGACTTTTCCGTGTGTTTGTCTGTGTGCGTGTTACCTTGGTGTGGACCTATCTTACGGTCCACACCCGTGCTACTGACTTTTGTTTTTCCTTTTTGATTCTTGTTACAGATATGGATTTCTAGGGAGAGCCGAGATATGACCCATACTCCTACGCATACACTCCAGGGTGGAGAGATCACCCCAATTTGAGTTATGGGTACCATCAATACCATCCATATGGTTATGACCACCAGGAGTTCTACCCAGAGCCACAGTCATTCTATCAGCAGGGTGCTCCGTAACAGTACAATCCTGCCTATGAGCATAGCCCACTACTATCCAATCCAATTTCCGCTATGTCAACTGAAGAGATGCTTAGGACCTTGACTCAACATTTCACCACTCATGTGCATACTACTGAGTCAAGCATCAAGAATATGAAAAGGCAGGTGGACCAGATGGTGGAGTCAATTATACGGATCGATGCAAGGATTGAGGGAAATCTACCATCTCAAACGGTAGTAAACCCGAGGGAAAACGTTCCTCCTAGTGCTGAAGAGGAGGACAAATATGAGATGGAGAAAATCACCCACCGCCCCGCGTCACCTCTCACCGCGACACGACGTGAAGTCCCAGTTATTTCACCGCCCCGCGGCGACACTGACCGCGACCCGGCGGTGAGCTTCAGTTATCCTCCCTCACAGCCACCGCCCCGCGGCGATGACCACCGCCCCGCGGTGGACGGAGTGCCTCCTAGTGAGATTTCGCCGCGACCCGCGGTGAGATCAGCGCAACCCGACGTCCAAAATTCCTATTCTGCTAATGAGGTATGTGTTGATACCGATGAGGAGTTAGGACTTCCAGATGATATTTTGGATCGCAAGGTGCTGACTGAGGAGGAGTATTTTTTGAGATTTGAGGAGGAGTGGAGCGACGATGAGGAGGAGTATCGTGATTGCGAAAATACTCCAGAGACAACATTTCTCTCGAAAATGCTCCGGCAGTCTCCGACCTTCTGGAGGCTGCCTATGATGAGTTTCTGCGTCTCAACTCCTTCCCGCTCGTCGCGCTGCAACCCGTCGCGCCCTTCCTTGAGGCTTCCCGAGTTACTCAAAGGCTAAAGAACAACGAGAACATCTATGAGGCCTTCAGTAACTGCATAAAAACCGTTCCCTTGGTCACACTGGCTACCAGCACCCCTCGTTGCAAGGAAATGTTAAAGGTGCTAGGCCTGATAAAAAAGAAACCGAAGGGGAAGCACAAGAAGGAAGTCTTGATACAAGTGGCTGATTTTTATATGCTGGATATGGGGCAGGACGTACATGCAGCCCCTGAGATGTTGGGTATGCCATTTCTGAAGATGGCAAGTGCGTTCATGGGTATGCACAACGGTCCACCCACAAAGAAGTGCAGGAGTCTGGGGGTCACACTCAACACAGAGCATACAAAGAGGCACCCCCCAGATCCAGATCCCAGGTTTTCAGTTGCTATGAGCAACCCAAGTTGAGACTGAGTAGGATGTCAAGCCATGACAATAACTAAGGCGCTGTCCGGGAGGCAACCCGAGGTATGTTTTTCTTTCTTTGCTTTTCATTCTTTGTTTTTGCATTTTCTTTAGTGTGTTTTTGCTTTGTTTTTGTTTCCGACTAACCTGCAGGGAAGAGACCCATGCCTATTGAAGAAGGTGTTTCCACACCAATGTAAGTCTCTTCCTTCCCTATACTAAGTCACCCCCCGAAAAAACCTTAAACGGGGGGCAAAAAAAAAAGTTCTACCAAGGCCAGCTGTCCGGAATTCCCATGGAGACGGTGCGCATCATCTTGTCAAGGAGGATACACTTACCCTACACATTATATGACAACGATGATGGCCCTATAATAGGCAGCTGGAGAGGAGGAACACTAGAGCCCCCACCATGATTACATCTGGGCTCCACCATGTATTCCTAGAAGGCCGTGCAACCCCGACATCTTTGCTATACCACTATTCACCAAAGTGGTTCCCTTTTGGTTGCACGGTAGGAGAAGATTACAGAGTTGATGAAGACACCCGCCCAACACCAGAGACCTGGGCATTTATTGAGAAGACCGCCAGCAACAAAGGAAGTGTCCAAGCAGCTTGGCGACGTTTGTGAGTTATTTTTTTGCTTTTCCCTATGCTTCTATTCTTTTGTCTTTCATTACATTGAGGACAATGCAATGTTTAAGCATGGGAGAGAGTTCTATACTTGCTACGTTGTTGAGGAAAAAAATTAAAAAAATGAAAAAAACCAAAAATTTGAAAAAAAGGCATACATTAGAAATCCTGGGATAGGTCGAAAACCCGAAAGGGCGGCCTAGGTAATAAGCAGGTGGCTTGGACCAACATTAGGCTGTGGTAATATGTGGTCAAGTGTGACGTGAGCTTATGTGAGTACATCTATTGGAAAATGAAATGAGTGGCTTGGTGAAAACCCGAAAGGGCGCCTTGGCAAAATGAGCGAAAAGAAGAAGAGTGATTTTAGGATTTCTTATTATTCTTGGCGAGGCGTCATAAGAAGAGGAGATATAAGGAGGTTTCGGGTAGGTCACTTTGGAGAGATAAGAAGATAGATGGAGGCTAGGATTAGTGGTGTCACTCTATGGTGTTGTGTTGCACTGTGTTGTTGTGCTGTGCATATTGTTTTGGTTGTCTGGAGCTGATTGTTGAGATGTTGTAATTGCTGGTGTCATATTTTCTTGTACTTCCTGAGACCTTGGTGTTTGATTGAGAGAGTAGGTTTATCATTAGCTTACTCGGGACGAGTAAAGGTCTAAGCATGAGGGAATTTGATAGGTGTCATTTCATGCACCTTAATTAGCAATTATTAACATTATTTAGAGGAGTTTATGACTAGATTTGAGGTTAAGTCTGTAATCCAGAAGATGTCGAGAGAATTGAAGATATCCAGGGATTTACAGCTTAATGAAGGAAGAAGATGATGAGGATCCGCTTGAAGACTAATTGAAGAAGGCTACCAATACTTGGTAGTATGGAAGAGCGGAAGAGAAGAAGAAGAGCTGAAGAAAGGAGTGGGCGAGTGTCACCGCCCCGCGCCAGAAGCCACCGCGACCCGGCGGTGGGTCTTAGAGAAGGATACCGCCCCGCGGTAAGAAGCGCCGCCCCGTGGCCATCAAGCGAGGCAAAGCAGCTGAATTAAATACAAGCCCGCATGAGTGCTGGAAATTGAAGGAATTTAGGCCCATGAAGAAAGGCCCAAGTAAAGTGCTAGCCCGAGAAGAAGTAGCCCACGTGAAGGCTGGCCCACATGGAGAAGTAGCTGCGTGAATTGAAACAGCAGAGTGATGACGGAGCATGATGTCAGCAAATATGTTTGATGGAGTTGGGCCGAGTTGCTGCGCTTGCAGGAGATGGGCCGATCCGCTGATGCTTGGACGAGTAGCTGTTCAAGCGAGATTGCGGGATTAATCTCCCCGGTGTTTGTTTGTTTATTATTTAGTTATTATTATTTTATTATTTTTATCACTTTTAGAATTAGGTTAAAAACCCTTTAGTTAACCTAGTTGCCAAGAATCTACAATTTAGTTTTAGAAGTTCATTTTTCATTCTGCCTCTAGGGTTTCAACCCATGGAGAGCTAAACACCTATATTTCGCTAGACGATTGAAGCATTGCAATGGATTGGTTATGAGATTTCTATTCCTTGTTCTATATCTTATAAAGTTGGTTTAATTCTCTTGAGCATATTGTCTATTGGTTTATGTTGAATCTTCTAGCGTAGCTAACTAGGTTTTTCGACATCTATCATAGTGCTAGGATTTGCATATAGGGGTTCCGAGTGCATATCTAGTGGCAAACACGATTGTTGCGTATAGGGGTTCGGAGCGTGCAATCGTGAGTGAGAATAATTTGCATGCTAAGTAGTAGGATGTCCTTCTATTTGCATGTATCCTATATCCTTGTGTGAATTGCTATTGCTGTGTTAGTGGTAAAGTCTGCCGACAACTGTAAGAATCGATGGTACTTTACCAGTGACATAGTAATAAGTCTATCGACAACTGTGAGAATCGATAGTATTTAAGATCAGGGTGAGAACAACTATAAGATTGTGAAAAGAACTTGGAAAAATAGTTATCAGTGATCAACCTGTTTCCTTTGCAGTGTGGATATTTGTCTAGTGGAATATTTCCACCCATCATATTTATTTTCCTTCTAAAGCTTGCATCCTTGTTACTTTGCTTGATAATCAAAACCCCTTTCTTGTTACTTTGCATGCTTATAAATACTTAGAAAGACCACTTCCTCCCTGTGGATTCGACCCTTGCTTGCCTCTACTACTTGTTTAGGTTTGTTAGGATTATTTTGTTTAGGTGTCACGACAACGCTTATCAGTGTTCAAATCCTTGATTGGCAAGATCTCTAGTTGATCACGTATGTTGGTGTTCAAGCCACTCAAGAATTTGGTCCTCAAAGTTGATGGTGCAACAGAGATGTTGGCCTTGTAATACATGTCTTCAAGCTTGGAAAAGAACTCGAGTGGAGTCATTGATCCTTGGCGAGCCATGGCAATCTCCAAACACATTTGATTCCTGTAGTCTGGAGGCACGTATTTCTTGGTCATGACATAGACAAGTTGATGCCATTCTGTGACTCGTGTCCTGTGGCGTCGAACGCAGTCATCCTCGAAGCGATGCCACCACACTCGGGCAGCTCCTCGAAAGTTAAGCGTCGCGGTATCGACATGACCCTCAGGTGGCACTCAATTATATCGAAGGGTGTACTCCGTAGCCTGCACGCATTCAAGAAAAATAGAGGGGTTGTATTCACCATGAAAATGCTCGATTTTTACCTTGACTTGATGTCATGGGTATCGAGACTGGTCATTTGCTTGGTTGAATGCGTTGTTTGACGCGTCGTCGTAGAGAGGGTTCTCAAAGGTGCGCAATCCATGTGGTCTATCGCATCCAACTTGGTGTCTATCGCGTTGTTCGCGATTGTCACGGACAAACTCATCCCTGGGCGCGTAGGCGTCATCGCGTTGACGTCTTCGTGGCTGGGGATCGTAGTTGTCGCGTCGATTGTCTCTATTCAAAACATCGCGGCGCTCACCGCTAATGTTTCGAATGCGTTCTCCTTGGGGCCGGAGACGCGGTGAAGGTATCCAGTCCGATGGGTGATCCTGCAATTCAAGGGGATCTCCAAGAGGTGGATGGAAAAAAAATAGGATTGACCATACCTGAGTCCTCGATCTCTTCGTCATCGTACTCATCGAAGTCATCTTGGACATTGGGTGTGATCGACGCATAGCCATCAGATCCGTAACGCGGTGTTCGAACACTCTGGTGTCGAAGATGATCGCGTACATCATGGCTGCGTTTTTGGGTAGGAGGTGTCCTCAATTGATCATCGCGTCGCGTATGCCTAGTGTCGCGGCGACTTAGTCTTCTTGGCGTCGCGTTGGCCTGGGCGGCTTGACGACGTCGGCCATCGCGTGGTGTGGATTCCGGCACGCATTTTTGGGTTCTCCGAGAGGCATACCTAGCATCAAAGTTGTAAGGTTTAGAGTACTCACCTTGAGAGTCGTCGGCGTCGCGGTCTGAGCCGTTGCCAAAGCCAGCAGGTGTGGCTCGGGGCACGTAGCGATCCTTCTGGGAAACGAAGCCTTGGCGGCTCTCAATGACACTCTGCATTCTGTTTAGTTGAGGTTGATGTTGTGAAGTGGAAGGCATAATTCCCTTGCCTTTGTCCACTCGTGTCGTTGATGGGACCGCGTCGGTGGCTCTAGGTGGAGGCGGCGCGTCCATAGCACTCAGCGGTGTTGGAGTTGGCGCGATGGTTGCCACTGCTTGTTGGTTGGCCCTTAGAGTTGCGTTCTCTTGTCGAAGAGCCTGGATCAAGATTTGATCTTCGGACAGCTCCATGATGGGATCACGTGGTTGGTCTTGAGGTGGTTGGTCTTGAGGGAGATCCAACTGTTGGTGTTATGGGTTGGCTGTGTTATCTTCGCGGTGGTCTGTACTAGGTCCAATCTGCATGGTGCCTATAACAAGACGACCAGACATGAGTGTAAAAATGAACCAAAAGACAACAAAGAACAACAACCAAGCAAATCACTAGTCAAGTCACAAAGTTCACGTAGGTAGGGCTTGTTTGTCTTGCCGTGAGGGCGGCTAGGCTTGAACAAGAGATGGTGTATCAAGCAAGTTGCAATCAAACAAACAAGAACAAATTGAAACCCTAAAACAAACGTAAACAAAGTAACCTAAGTAGCAAGAAAATACCTTCTAGGAAGCTTGACCTAGACGGTGGAGAGATATAGAAGATGAGCTTAGACCGATGTGGGTTAGGGTTGCCTTATTTTGGCTTTCCCTAACTTTGGTAACCTTTTTTTTTGAATATTTTTTCGATATCTTTTTTTTTAATATCCGAGATCTTATCTTTTGATCTTGTCGGACTTGCAAAAGGAAACAAAATAAAAAGGTCTAAGTAAAAAGAATATCACAAGTGTGATCTTAGAGATAGGAGAGAGAAGATAAGATTTTGATGATATCTTATATAAGGAAATTCGGTTAACAACCTAAAAAGCAAAATCTAGCAAACAAGGAAACTCTATTCATGCGTGAAATAAGGAAACAAAATATTCTAGCATGTAAGATAACAAGATTACCTAACACACCAAAACTTGGGGAACAAGAAAAATTTTCGGCCAAGGTGGGACCTTGTAGAAACCGAAAGGTGAGCAAAGTTGGAAAGTTGTGATTTTTCGTGATCATTTAGTAAAGCAAACGGTGGGGGCAAGAAAAATTTTCGTGAACAAGAGTGAAGCTTGAGTTCGTGACTTACAAGACTGTTGGGCTCTGATACCAGTTGATGTGTCCTTGTCTCCTGTGACAAGCCGAATTGTCAAAGGTGATGCCTTTGGATCTAGTCTTGGTTGAGAAGTCACTTGGTGTGGTGATTCTGCTGTGGAACGTGATGATGTAGTTGATCGCGAACAGAAGAACGCGATGAGTGGTGGTGATGGAAGTGAGTTGATGGGAGATGGATAGCGGTGGCGGAAGCGATTGAATGGAAGGGTAAGCGACTTGAAGGGACAAGTCGTTGGGTGTCATAGCGTCGACTGCGGAGGGGATAATCTCGATGGAGATCGAGTGGTTGCCGTAGCGTCGGCGGCGGAGTGAATGGGGATGAGAGGGATAAGGGTGACGTCCGATCAAGGGAAGGAGGAATTTAACACTCGACTTAAAAACTTGAACTTTAACTTGAACGTGCGAAATAACAAGAACATAGGAGGCTTTAAATAGCGGGTCTCGACCAAGACCTAATGGGCTTGGGTCGAAACGAGCCTAAGGGCTAGCCCATGCAAGCATGCAAAAGGCACAAACCCTAGAAGATAGAATGACTGAAAGGAAACTATCTAAAACGCTATAAATAAGGAAACTATCTAAAGCAAGCTGGAAATACCAAATATAGATAATGTCTTAAAAAGAACGCGTGAAACTCATTAACGCGGTGAAGGCTTTGAAGAGATCATCGCGTGAGACGACGAAGTGTCAAAGTCTTCAGAAGAACGCGTTCTTTCACTTCCGATGGTGGCGAGGACGACAAGTCTTGGATTGTCCTATGGGCTTCCTTGGCTGGCGACGACGCGTGCGATAAGTGACGCGACGGCGATGGCCTTGGACCTAGACCTTGTCACTGGGCCCTGTGAGCGTAGGCTCATGGCTTCTTCCTCGTCTTGGGCCGTCATGGGAGGCAGGGTCACATCAGCGGGCCATGCCTTGGCCAAGATCGCGGGCCTCTGCCCAGCCACGGTCGCGGTGGATGGAGCCATGGTCGCGAGACTCCATCCCGACGCGAGCCTAAACCCATCTTTGAAGCCATACCGACAATGACGAGGCTTCAGATCCTTGCTTCTGAACAATTGCGCGCTACCACCACTCCAGGAGCTTCACAATGGCGACGACCTCGGCTTTCGGCGACGACAACTCCGATGGCAAACACCACGACAAAGCTTTATTGAGAGAGGGAGAGATGGTGATGAGAAGAAGGCTCAGATTGCCCCTATTTATAGGGTGAGGGTGGAGCTCCCCCACTTAATGGGAGGAAGCACAATCGATTAGCATCCCTCCATCGATTGCCCCTATTGACGCCGGATTCCCAATCGTCGGCGTCACAGGGAAGACAAAGCAGAAAACCGCGATCGCGGTTTCTGAACCGCGATCGCGGTTTGGCCTTTTGCCAAAACCGCGGTCGCGGCCATTGCTGCGCTCGCGGCTGCTTAGCCGCGATCGCGGGCAATGCGACGCCTGAGATTCTCGGACCTTGATCGCGGGTCCTTGATAAATTCCGATTTTAGCAATTCTTCAATAATTCACGTTCAAATGGTTCTTACAGAGGTTACAGAACACGCCTGACACGTCTTGCTTACAAAATGAAAGTTTAAAAATCATACAAATACCCCTACTAAAATTGAGGGTTATTACATTACTACCCCCTTAAAAATAGTTTCGACCCTAGAACTAACACTTCGACCCCGAAACTAACACTACCAAGTGAGAATGATCGATTTCCACATTAACCTCTCTACTCGAGTTTAGTATCCTCCAATATTTCGTACTCAAAATTAATCCTAGGAAAGTCGATCTGTTTCCTCAACCATGACTTCCATCATATGTCTCGTTTCCATATATTGTCTCATGTGCCAACTCTTAATATACTCACAAGATCATGATTACCTTAAAATCATAGTCTCTAAAATCATCACACGATCTTAATACACCTTAAGCTTGAGAACACACATTTTCTTTCAACTTTTCTCTTTATAAGCGACTCTTAAAGTTCATACCTTATCTCCGTATAACCTAACTTAGTACTCCCAATTGTCATATCGTCTTACTCCTTACATATGTATCTCATGTATTTCATTATTTACCTTAATTAAATTTCGCCCGTATGCCATTTCTTAACCGAAAATCAAGCTCTAACATAAGACCTTTAAGATTCCTTAATCTTCTTACAATTAACCGCACAACATCTTATTCATGTTTTTGCCCAAACATGATCCTAATAATTCGTTTTGCACGACCATAATCAACCATTTTATTCACCCAAAACGTGTCATAAGATCACCTTAATAGACATAGGTCACTTTTTCACCAAGTCCAGTTAATAAAAATCCACACACTTACATTATCTCACACTATTAATTCATATAAATTAAAACAAACTTTTACCGACTTAGTTTGTTATTCACCCATAAATCCTTAAACACTTAATCGTCCTCACACAATTTATTATCCCAAATCAAGAAACCTTTTGCTTTATCGAAATTTAATACTTACCCAAGACATAATCGTCTTAATACTCCTCATATCATTATATCATTTCCTTAAGAAAGCCTCATAACGAAACCTCAATTAGGTCTTCCAAAATAATACTTATGATTTCACACACTTAGCTTTTCCAAAAGCTTTAACCACTGGTCCTACAATGGGCACACTCACTTATAAACCCCATAATCATAACTCTTGGATTTTAAAGTTTATTCAAGATCGTATTAGAGTACGATCATTTTAGAGAAAATGACTCATTATGAAATACCTCTCTTATAAATTTATTCACTTAAATGAATAATTTATAAGACTCACAATTAAGTATTTTGAGCTTTATACTAGCTCACTACACAATATTTACCACATCTAATGCTCAGAGTATACACATGAGGAATAACCTCAAACTCCATAGAGCATTAACTATACACGCATAATTCCTTATAGCGAGGAGTCCTTACAATATTAAACTCTCGAGACAATGCTCATGAATTCGAGCAAAGGGAACAAATAATGTCAATGCTCAACTTGACATTATTTCAAGAACATAGAGGAGTTCTTGCGAATAGTTTCAGTCCCGAAACTAGCGCTAATAAGGTAGGGAACAATCACACATGTCCCCACCCAACACTATCCTTTATGAGCCCAGACAATCTTTATCAACACATGATATGTACTATTTTTGGCACTCAAGGATTCTCGTATGAACGAACAACTTGCAATAGTAATGAATTTCGTAATTTTCGGAACAAGGAAACACTTCTTTATTATTTGAAACATTACATTAAAACATTTGACAGAATGTCGAACATACAGATTACTAAGCTATGGAGACTATAGACATAAGTCATTGCTCCTCATACTTAAAAAGCCTTACAAAATACCACTACTCGTTCATGGTTTCATTCTCGTCGGATTGACGCATCACGAAGAGTCGTTGTCCCTGACCCGTAGATTCAATAGGCGCCTTGCCTTTATTACGAGCAATTGATTGCTCAGAATCGGACACTTCCGGCTTTGGATTCTGCCTATTGTCAACATTTGAGGCCTGGTATACTTGTGTTGGCCATTGACCCTTCTGTCTACACTATGTTTTCATGTGGCCTTCTTTCCCACAATTATAACATACCCGCTTCTCCTTTTGGCAATTAAAACTTTTATGTCCAGTTGTACCACTATTGTGGCATTGAATCACACCGCTACTCCAACCTAAGCCTTTGGCGGAGTCAGACTGAGTCGTCTCGGCCTTAGCACGACCAGACTTCTCAAACTTGGTGGGCAATGCCGGCCGCTTGCTCACCCTTAGCCTTATTCTGTTCCTCCCGCTTTCGGGCAGATTCCTCCAGTGTGACCTCTATTTTGTAGGCCGCATCAACATATTGCTCCAAAGTAGAGCAACCGTGACACATCATCAGAGGTTTGATTTCTGGATTCATCCATCCATGGAAGTACCAGATCTTGTGTTCTTCAGTATGCACTTCAGAACCAACGTAATGCAGCAAATGATTAAACTTTGCCGCCAACTCAGACACTTTCAGTCCCTCAGTCTCTGGGTAGAGGAACTCCTTCAGCTTCTCTTCCCTCATAGAACAAGAGAAGAACCGATCAATGAGCTTGGCCTTAAACATTGCCCAACTCAGATTTGGGTGGTCATCTAACCCAGTTCCTTCCCACCACTCACTTGCTCCGTCTTTCAGATGTAACGAAGCCATGTGCACCTGTTCAGCCTCGGTGCAGACCACATTCCGAAAGAGTCACTGCATATGGGAAAACCAATAGGCAACCTTGACTGGTTCCCCGGTCCCATCGTAGCTATCCGGGCGCATTGAATTGATCGTCTTCAATGCTCGGTTGTAATTCCCGTCATTTCTCTCGAGACCCACCGGATGTGCAAGACCTACACGTCCCTCCACATTAGTTGTAACTTGAGGATTAGGAGCCACTTGAACTTGCGGTATCCCTTGGGCCGTCAGTAGCTCGACCACTTGCCTATCTGCCCAATGATCGTTGCATCCAACACGATCGGGGCAGGAGGTGGAACTTCCCTCGCAGCTTGAGGGTCCACTTGTCCCTGATGAACCTCTGCCCGTAGGGGCGAGTTATTATTATGTGAGGCAGATCTCGCGTCATCCCCTTGCTGAGTAGCACTCCTCAGCTGAACCCATGAACCATTGCTAGGACCTTCATTAGCTGTTGGTTGGTGGATCGAGTGTTCACCATCTGTTGATGAACTATAACGTCAGTTTAAAACTTTTCTAACTTGTACATGATACTTAATCAATTACGTTATGATACGAATTGTAAGGGTCTAAACCAATAACTTATTATAGTTTGAATGACCCTCCACCATTAACCTTAAAACGATCTTCTTCTCTTACTTGAGAATGGATCAATTAGGAGAAATGTCAACCTTTAAATGACATTAAACCTAAGAAAAAACGATATCCTTAAGAATGGATCTAAGGAATAAGTAACAACCCGAAACTTACATAAGTTTGAAAAACCACTTATTATTAAACCTTATGCTTTCAAACTTTATACATTTAAACCTTATATATTTAACTTAATAAAATAATTATTTATAAAGTTAGTTTCTCAAACTAATGACACTGTTATCACTTAAATACCCTTACCAAGACCGAAAACCACACTTTTAAAGTTATAGCACGAATGAAATGGTAAACGTTTATAACACACCATTTATAAGGCAACTATAAAATAACTATTAAAGTCATAATAGTTAAACCATTATTTTTAAATTAAACTTTAAGAAATCATTGCACTTTAAGTTTAATACTAACATTTAGACTCTCGAAATTCCTTTTTTAAAAAAATAGTTTCAAAAATAATTTTCGAAAATTCTCAAACCTAATAATAGGCCAAGAATTTTAAAACCATTGCTCTGATACCATAATTGTAACATCCCCGACTTACGTCGGTAGTGCCACACAGCAGTGACCTCAGACGTTTAATGTCCAAAGTCACCCCGGGCTTTAATTGGAACAATTAAGCTTAAATAAATACATAAATATTAAATAACGAAGGAATAATCAGCGGAAGACATTTTAAATTACAGCGGAAGACTTTTAAATTAAAGTGGAAGACTCCTTTAAAGTAGTCCCTATTACATGACTATGTATTACATTTATTTCAAATTAAACATATACGCCTTGGAAATGTTACTTCTCAAAACACAAACTTCAACTGCAAGTCTTATCTTCGACTGGTTACTTCAATCGTTGGGGACCAACCTCTGATGTGCCGTATAGGACGGATGACACCAGCCAACCATGCAAGGAATAAAATCCGGTTGGTTAGTCTAATGAAAGACTATGCAAGGGTACATACAGAATGGTTCTGGTGAACGTAACCATTTACTATCATTTTCCCTCAAATAATAACCGAAGGAACGATACATAACCCATAACTTTCACGGAATGTTAGAAGAAGACATGCAACGAAAAGAAGACTCCAACGGAATTGAGTCTTATAGGAAACGTATGACAATTGTTTGAGAATGTTAAGTTTTCACACAAGTTTAAAACACGACCTTGATTATTTGGGTCCACGACCAACCTCATTGCGCAATGCGAATCCAGATTGGAAAGAAGACTTACTCTAACAGGAATTCGGACGGTTTCCACGTTGTACTCCTCGCCCGAGCGTATATTAATTATGTGCGTGAAAGCACTTATCTTATTTACTTTCAAAATGTACACTCACGTTAAGGCTTTTAATTTCCACAACAGATCTCGCAGTGAGATATAGAACATGGGACGAATCCCAAAATTTGGCACTAGCTAAGTACACCACCACCTATATTCGGATAGGGGTAGGTCATGACCAAAAGCGTTAGGGTATTTATCTTCCTAACACAAAGTTATAAAGAAATGACTAGACCTCGTAAGGTACATAGCGTTCCTACGAATACTCGTGCTAACTAAGCATGTAAGTCCACATATAAATCCACAACAAAAATCCATTCATCACTTTATGATAATATCACATAGAATTATATATAATAGCGTTGTTTCTAGCAATATATACAACCTATTATAAATTCATATTTTAACACATCGTTTTATCAAATCTGTTCCCAAACACCAAAACAACAACTTTATTCCAACTTAATTAAACAATTAAATAATTGATAATCAAGGGAAATATGGAATAATGAGCAAGAGCGAACCGCCACTTACCTTAGACTAGACGAACGAAGAGTCAAGTTTCGAGATCTGGGAACTTGAACTTGTGCATGACCGTCTACTAAAATTCCCGTTGAATTTTATCGCCATTTCGTAGGGTCGGATCCCAATCCGCACAACCGGCCATGGATACGAGCACAATCCAACCCGATGACGCATCCGAGATGAGTTTTAAGAACAAAACCCTAGATTAGATAGGTACGAAAAGACGAAGCAAAACGAAGGAAAGAGGCCAGTACCGCGGTCGCGGTTAGCATAGCCGCGATCGCGGCTGGCTGGGCAAAACCGCGGCCGTGACAGAAGGGGCCGCGATCGCGGGCCATGCCTTGGCCGAGATTGCAGGCCTCTGTCAGCCGCGGTCGCGGTGGATGGAGCCGCGGTCGCGAGACTTCATCCCGACGCGAGCCTAAACCCATCTTTGAAGCCATACCGACAATGACGAGGCTTCAGATCCTTACTTCTGAACAATTGCGCGCTACCACCACTCCAGGAGCTTCACAATGGCGACGACCTCGGCTTCCGGCGATGACAACTCCGACGGCAAACACCACGATGAAGCTTTATTGAGAGAGGGAGAGATGGTGATGAGAAGAAGGCTCGGATTGCCCCTATTTATAGGGTGAGGGTGGAGCTCCCCCACTTAATGGGAGGAAGCACAATCGATTAGCATCCCTCCACTGGTCGCTCGAAGAAGAAACGCCGGATTCCCAATCGTCGGCGTCACAGGGAAGACGAGGAAGAAGACGAAGCAGAAAACCGCGATCGCGGTTTCAGAACCGCGATCGCGGTTTGGCCTTTTGCCAAAACCGCGCATGCGGTTTCAAAACCGCGGTCGCGGCTGCTTAGCCGCGATCGCGGGCAATGCCGCGCCTGGGATTCTCGGACCTTGATCACGGGTCCTTGATAAATTCCGGTTTTAGCAATTCTTCAATAATTAAACCCATATATTTCATAAAACGTATATCATCACATTCAAATGGTTCTTACAGAGGTTACAGAACATGCCTAACACGTCTTGCTTACAAAACAAAAGTTTAAAAATTACACAAATACCCCTACTAAAATTGAGGGTTATTACATATACGGCTAAGTTTTTTGATTGATCATGTACATTAGAATTTGAAAGATTTAACAAATGAACTGTAATTGAAAATTTTATTTATTTAGAGGCTAAATTAATGAGTCGTTAATTGGACAAAAACTATATTTTATATGTAGAAGAAAGATAGATAAATAAAAAATTATAAAGATTTGAGTAACTAATTAATATAAACAAAAAAATTAATGAAAAATAAAATAGTAAAACAAAGTTGTTAAGAAGGAGGATTGAAGCCTAGACCTCTTGTATTATGAGAGTGTGATACGCTATACTTTGTAGTGCATAACTAGGAGCTGTTACTAGGTTATTAGGTACCATTTGTGTGGGTTTAGGAGGTAATTTAGGATGATGGAATAGTAGAGAATTAGTGGAGATAGTGATGTTTTTAGTGAAGTATTGAAGGCATTGAGGAGCTGTGAAGGAAGCCGCAACCGCGGGCTAGGAGAGTGCAAGCCGCGGCATAGGAAGATTTCGTCAGAAAGCTGTTGAAGTGTAAACCACGGGCGCGGTTTGGAGGGCCGCGATCGCGGCCATTGAAGGATTCGCTGAACTACCACAAAGAGTAAGCCGCGGGCGCGGCCTAACCACCGCGGTCGCGGTTTTGCAAGTCAGAGACGACGCGGAGGATCTTTGATGCAGATTTCCTTGTTTGCTTTATTTCCTTTAGATTAAGTTCTCATTAGGTATCATTCATTCTATCATATTTTTTAGAATGTCAGTTTAGTGTTTTTGGAGTTTTTGGAGTTTTTGCAAGACCATGAAGAACTAAGTTTCCTTTGCTTAGTCAGACAATTGAAGCATTCGTTTGTTTTGGTTGTGAGATTATAACTCTTGTTCTATTCCTTTGAATGTTATTAATTCTCTTGTGCTTAATCCTCTTGAGTTTTACTGATTATACTAGCCTGATCAACTAGTGGTTATTAGTATTATTCTTATGCTAGAGTTAGACTGTTTCTGGTTGAAATACCTAATTAAGAGTACAAACTATGATATTCTAGAACTGGTTGTGATAGTTTATTGTAGAAGAGAATTGATTGCATGCTAAGTAAAACTGGTTGTTTTGTGTTGCATGTATCTGCTGAAATTCCTGAACTTACTGTTGCTATTGAATTGAATCTGGATAGTTTCCTGGTTGTTTGATAGTTAGTATTATCAGGGTCTGGTTGTCCTGTTAATAACTTAAGAAAAGGAATAGGAACATTCACTGGTCTAAAGAACTAGAGATAATCAAGGATCAACCAATCAAACTGAAGTATGGATATCTGTCTGGCTGAGTACTTTTATCAATATTTGTTTACATCATCATTAATTCTGCTAGTTTATTTCATAGTTTAAAACAAAACAATCAAATCACCCTTTGTTACTGTTGGTGAACGATTTATGCAAACAGGATAGATAACTTGATTTTTTGTGGGTTCGACCCTTACTTGCCAGACTACGTTAGTTAGGTTTGTAAGGTTTCTTTGTTAGGTACACACGACTAATTGCCTATTAGAGTGTCTTTAACCATTGAACTATATTAGAAGATATAATTTATAATGAAAGATCAACAAAAAAAAAAGAAATAATTTCTCATATTTATTGGGCATTAATTGCACCATTAGTCTACTTTATATATTTATAGATGTTGTAGAATCTTATTATTTTACTATCCGATTCAAAAAGTAATTACAATACGATCCTAAAATCCCGATTTTAACAACATTGGATAAAATTGTTTTAGATGGCCAAAATCACACATGTTAATAGCTATGATAGATAATAGATGTAATAGATTGATTGAATTGTAATGATTTAAAATTGGGATTCAAACTTATAAGGTCTCTTATTGGTTATATATTATACCGTTTTTCAATCACCATACTCAATGTTCTAAAAGTCATTAGGCGGGAGCTGAGCAGTGAGGGGGGGGGGGGGGGGGGGGGGGGGGCTAGCGCCTAGGCGGCTAGGCAGGGGGCCTAGACGGATTTAAAATTAATGTCTAATCTATATGATTATTTTACTACATACATTCCCTCAAATTTATTAATGTTTATAAAACTATGTTGGGATAGAGTTTGATATTTTACTATGGGCCTTATTTTATAAAACATAACCTAAAACTATGTTCTATACATCTGTCTTCTCTTAAGATATTGTTGCTTCCACAACATCGAAAGCTTCTTCTCTCCTAGGCGGGGGACAGTGGCAGAACCAGAGAATTCTAAAAGAGAGGGCACCATTTTTTTTAATATTATATTAATATTAAATAAAATAGTTATAAATAATATTAATATCAATCTCACATGCATTCTCCTTTCATACTTTTCTTTCTTGAAAACCAAAATTAATCAATTTAATCTTCATCAACTTTTTTAGGTTTATTAGGAATAGTCGGAGACTCAAACACTTGAAATTGATAATCTCTTACTCGCACAATAAATTTGTCTATATTCCTTTTTAGAATAATTCAATTTAATAAAAGTTTGTTAACACGTCAATTAAATTAAATTAAGTTTGAATTATAAATAAATTAATTCAAGCAAATCTATACCTAAATCGAAATACCCTAACCATCACGATTCGAATTTATATGATCGAAAATGAGTTGTTGTTTCAGAATTCAAATTGAGATGGTCCGGGTATGAATTTAGATGTTTTATTAGCAAATCTTCCTAATTTGAGTGCAAGAAATACGTGAAGTTGGACCGGAGTACCCTTAAACTCAAGGATACCCACCGAAATTCCTAAGAAAATTAATATAAAGAATGAGCGAAAAATAAATAAATAAAAAACTCGGGACGAAAGAGGGGACACGAGACCCCCTGGCCCTCCCTCAGTTCCGCCCTTGGCGGTAGGGGTGAGCAAACAGATATATCCGATCCGGTCCGGTATGTCGGATATCCGGTAAAAAATATTCACAAAACTCTTATCCGTATCCGGTAAATATTATCCGGATCGGATCGGATATTCAACTCGGATATCCAAATTATCCGGTTACTAGAAAACCAAATAAAAATTAAATCAAAATATTACTTTTTCGAATTTAATCAAAACTAACAATCCGCAAAGTACAAACTAAATGTCAAACATTAACACCATTTGCAAGTCCCAGTAAAATTTTCAAACAATTAAACTTGTCTATATTTTCAAATTGAGAACCATAAACGTATATATTATATAACAAAATGAATTGGTAAGTATATATAAAGTTGTAACATTAACTTATATAATCAAAATTCATTTCAATGATGAACACTCAGTCTCGACAAAAAAAATATTTGCTCTGTTTAGTGAGGCTACAATTAGTACATGAATTATTGATTTAGGATTTTAATTTTATAAGAATAATAATCAAGGTTGTTTTTTTTATTAAAATGAATAAAATAAGGAATGTTGTATTGGAGAATTGAAGTGGGTTTAATTACTTAAAAATGAACAAACACCATTTTGAGATCATCTAAACTAATTCAACATTATATACTAGTTATAAAAACACATATATTATATATTAATAGTATCGGATTCCCGGATATCCGGTAAGCAAAATATTTTGATCCGTATCCGGTCCAAGTATCCGAAAAAATTACCTGGATCAGATCAGATTCAGATAAAAATTAAACGGATGTTTTCGAATACGAACTTTTAGGATTCGGATTGACGGGTTATCGGATTGAGTCGACCGGATCGGATATTTTTGCTCACCCCTACCTGGCGGGGGTGACCGCCTAGCGCCTAGGCGTGTTTTTTTTAGAACATTGACCATATAATACTATTTAGTTTTTATATGCTTGCTATATATTGTCAACAAATTTGTGCATATTAATGATAAAGCATCGAATATAGGATCATAGCTAAGATGTATCTAAATTCATACCCTTTTAAGCTTTCCCTTAGCGACATTGATTTTACAACCAAGAGCTTTGATTGATTATTATTGTACATTTTATCTTCAAGCATCAAGTTTTTGGGTTAATTATTGCTCTAATTACATGAAATGAACTAATTAATGAACTAATTTTCTAACAACATAAAAAATTAAGAACTATAGTTAGGTGCCATCTCGATCGAAACCAGACTATACAAACTTCTAGCCATTCCTACCCGGCCCCATGGATTGACATCCTATTGGTTGTTATTTTGGCCTACAAATTTCTCCCACAAAATAGAAAATTTGGTCAACGTTTAAGTTTGTGTTTGAAGTTATGAGTAAATTAATATCGGAATACCTTTCTGTAGTTTTTAACATTTTGAAATTAGTTGAAAAACGGCAGTGATTGTAACTGTACATTTGAATAATCATCATTCTTCGTACTAGCCATGGTACATGCAGTTTATCTCGCTATTTTTTTGTTCATACAAAACAAGTTGGACCTTGATTTATTTTTTAATTCATAATAGATTAATTAGCATCTGAGTTTTACCAATTGATTATATATGCACTCATAATACAGTTGCAAGGGTAGCATGGAGCCAAGGACTGGCATGTTGTTAAGAAGCATCTAATAATTTAACCAATACTATTCTTTCCTAATTGAACATTTGTAACCAATTATATTATATATTGATTATTCAAATAGGTTAATTATACGTTGACTTCTCATTTATACCAATATAATTAATTGTACCGGCCGGTGGCGTTGGGTAAAGTTTAACTAAAATATATTTTATGTTAAAATCATGAATATGACATGTACGTTAGAAAGGTATGCCTAAGAAATTTTATCTCTTTATTTATCTATCTTATTAAATCGAGCTTAAAATTAACCTTGAATTGTGACTTTAATTATAATAAAGGGTAGGGGTCTACAAGAAAAAAGAGACAGATAGAGATCGAAAGATCGATGTTCATAGAAGGAAGGTGAGGTCTATATTTAAGGTTGTTTGACATTTTTTAGTTGATCGTTTGACATTCTTAGCTTATTAGGTTTAAAAAGACATGCTTTACTCCGGTATCATTTTTATTCGTTAATTAGGTCGGTTTCAAGTATTTTTTGTGTAAACCTTGTTATGGTGGAGCGTACATAATCCTAGATGAGAATCGTAACCGTTTTGAATTGTATCCATATAATATGAGAGAAGTCAAATGTGTAAATTTCATATTATAAGATATTATAAAGTCCAAATCCATGTGTGTTGGGAAGCCTGCATGCATAGTGGTGAAGGAGGAGGCATGTTTGTTCAATGAGACTCCGTCTGTCATTATGCAAAAATAATGACTCTTAATTAATATTTATAAGTTACTATATATATATATTAGACTTTTAGTTAGTTGATAAGCTAGTATAGCTACGTATGTACAGTTAATAAAAAGTAGTAATTATTAATTAGATTAATAACTACATGCGGCATGCCTGGCTGAGATCCTGAGTTGTGCCTGTTACAATGCTCCAGCTTTGTATTTACATTAATTTAAAACTTGTCGATATACTTTTCTAAGCAGTTCCAAATTCTAAATTCTAATGATTGGTTGACCCTGGTCAATAACTACTCAGAATGACCGTATTATAATGCTTGGTATTAATGTGTAATATTAACATGACTTTGTTAATGGAAGAAGGATTACTTTTTTTGATCGACTTGATACGTAACGTTACAACTTAATTACATGAATATAATGATATTATGTGAATTAATTAATGCAAATTAAAATTACAAAGATATTAATTAAGCTCATATATCAATATATATTCTTTTTGATACAAATATATATCTATATCCTCATGTGGACTGTGTACGTTAGAAGCCTATATTAAATTAGTCAAACTTTATAATCTGAATTAATAAATACGTTTAAGGGATTCATTTGAATGTTCTTACTACTTCACTTTATATTTTTTTGGGTCATAGTACTTCATTTTTGTATATAAACACATATAGATTTAGCAAGTCGATAAGAAGTGATGGACCTTGCACTTTAGAGAAAATTAAACCTTTCTAAATTAATTAGCACTATTTTAAACAATTGATTTATTCGCAATGCTATAATGATTGTAACTCACACTGAACATGCAATATTCTCCTCCCTCCATATATATATATATATATATAATCAAACAAATACACAGTTTTCTAACCATAACCTACATTAATTAGAACCATAGAGAAAGAATTCCAACTTTCTAGCACCAACCCATTTCAAAATCTCTGAATCAAAACAAACCCATCTCCTCATTTTCCGTTTTTTTCACCACATACCCAATTGATCATAAAAAAATGGAAGACATAGTGTTCATCTCAACAAGTAGCACTACTGTAAACCCACAAGAAGAAACCAACCTCCTCTCAGGAAGGACTGTGTGGGTCAACGGGCCAGTCATAGTCGGAGCCGGCCCGTCGGGCCTCGCTGTCGGAGCCTGTCTCCGAGAACAGGGCGTCCCTTTCGTCATTGTCGACAAGGCCGATTGCATTGCCTCTCTATGGCAAAACCGCAGCTATGATAGGTACGTAGGGGTGTCAAAAAACCCTAATCATGCATCGAACTAATTATAAAAAAGAAGAAGTTGTGACAAACAACCATTAAATCCCTTGTAGTTTTATGTAATTACACATTCACACTTCTTTGTTACATGCAAATCAACAGGTTGAAGTTGCACCTTCCAAAGAAGTTCTGCGAATTGCCGAGAATGCCCTTCCCAGATGACTTCCCGGAGTACCCAACAAAGAAGCAATTCATCTCCTACTTGGAGAGCTACGCGAGCAAGTTCGACATCAAGCCACAATTCAACGAGCCCGTGGAGTCGGCAAGGTACGACGAGACTCTGGGGCTGTGGAGGGTCAAAACAGGGGGGCCGGCGGAGTACGTGTGCCGGTGGGTGGTGGTGGCCACGGGGGAGAACGCCGAGAGCGTGGTGCCGGAGATCGACGGGATGAGGGAGTTCTCCGGGAGAGTGATCCATTCGTGCGAGTACAAGACAGGGGAGGAGTTTCGAGGGAAGAGAGTTGTGGTAGTTGGCTCCGGAAACTCTGGCATGGAGATTGCACTTGATCTTTCTAACCACAATGTTCTTCCTTCCTTGGTGTGTCGTAGCTCGGTAAGTACGTACAGATCACCAAAACCCAAGAAAAGTGAAGTGGTTAAACTAAATTGTTCATGTGCTGTACGTAGGTTCATGTGCTGCCAAGAGAAGTGCTAGGGAAATCAACGTTCGAGCTAGCCGTTACACTGCTGAAATGGCTCCCGCTATGGATGGTGGATAAGCTTCTCCTGGTGACAGCGTGGCTGGTGCTCGGAAGCCTCGGCAAGTACGGGCTGAAGAGGCCGACCAAGGGGCCGTTAGAGCTCAAGAACACCCTCGGCAAATCCCCTGTTCTTGACGTCGGCGCTCTCCATCGAATCCGCTCCGGACACATCAGCGTCGTGCCCGGAATCAGCAAGTTCTCCGGCGCCCACTCCATCGACCTCGTCGACGGCCGCAAGATCCACGTCGATTGCGTCGTGTTGGCTACTGGGTACCGCAGCAACGTTCCCTCCTGGCTTCAGGTCCGGTCACACCGTACCCTTGATTTTGTAGATATTTTTTGTACAACTTTTTCTAAATTTAGAAATGAATGAGAGCTGATGGGATATGGTGTTGTGGAGCAGGAAAATGAAATGTTTGACAAGAATGGAAATCCAAAGACGACGCCGTTTTCAGGTGGGTGGAAAGGGAAGCGAGGGCTATATGCAGTTGGGTTCACAAGGAGAGGCCTCTCCGGGGCTGCTTCGGATGCTGTCAACGTCGCTTTCGACATCGCCAAACTCTGGAAGAAGCAGACGCAACACATTAACCAAATTGTACCTTGCCATCTTCGTTACATCTCCGCGTCCTAATTCCATCTCACAAGATATATAGCTCCAATCGTTATATATATTATTTCAGGAGGAGAAATTCGAATTGTCCATGCTTCTTAGTCCTAGGACTAAATTTGAATAGGTGTCGTGTCATCACTTGCTAACTAAACTAGTTACTTATCATCTCGATCATGGTTCTGGATATATGTCAGTCATCACTTACTAACTAAACTAGTAAGATATCACCAAAGTTTTGAATCTATGTTTCCTCTATTCGCATGTAATTATGGGGTGACGTGAGACGCTTCTTTCTGTATGTTTTCCGTATATTAATTAATTCATATGATAAATGAATAATAATGCTTGGTTATTCACTCTTTTTTCCTGTACAAAAGCGGGCTCGACCCTAGTATTTTCCGAGATTTTGTTCGGAGGTCCGGACCGGGCCAAATTCGTCCGGTACTTGCGGTCCTAATTCCTTGTCCAAGCCCACATGAGTTTGGGGACCGGGTTGTCCTCCAGGCCAATTGGGTCCATAAAATAAAGATTTTTTATTTAAAAAAACAAGAAAAACTACGTATTATATATAAATTACTTTTTTATTAATAGATATTATATCAAATAGCTATATATATATATATATATATATATATTAATCTCTAAAACATATATATCTAAATTATAAAACTTATATTTATTTACATATATACATAAATATTATATAACCCTTATATTACATGTATACCTGGGCCAGGCCGGGTGGCCCACTGGGCTAGTATCCTTGTCTGAGCCCGTTCCGTAGTTTATTACGGGTCGGGCCAGTCCACTAGATTCATATTTATGTCCAAGCCCGTCCATTTTACTGGGCGGGTCAGCCCGAAGTTGTACATATAGCAAATAAAACAAAATCAACATGTTGTATAAGATTACCCAAGATGATTCAAGCTTACTATGAATAGTCTATGAAATTACAATATTTTCACAAAAACAAGTGCAATCAAACATGAATACAATATAAAACATAATTCTGAGGTTTATTATTTATCTCATTCTAGCTATAAGGATCCTATGTCTTAGTTTTCTAAATTCCAACTTGTGAATTACATCTCGCCACATTATTTAGTAGTAACACCATTAGACTAATTGTATATATGGTCATAACCAAAGCTGATGGTGATAATCAAAGGTGAGACAGAGGATCTTTAAATCATACATGATATGGTTATGCAGTGAACTTAGTTCTGAGGTTGTTGATGTAAGTGAAGAGCTGATCGCGATCAGGCAAGTTGTCGCGAATCTCGGGGACCGCTATGAACTCATTGATCCAAGCACTCAGCTTAGGGAAGCGGCTCGGGTGGAGAAGCTTGAAGCCGGTGACTGCTTCCATGGGCTCGAGCCACCAAGCCAACCATCCGAAAGCCAAGTCAGCCATGCCGAGTTCGTTGCCTCCGAAGAACCTCTTGTCTCCAAGACCCTTTTCTTCAATCATCCTAAGCACCTCTCTTGCTTCTTCTGCAGCTGCCTCTTGCTCTTCTCCACTTGCTTGGAAGTAAGTATAGAATACTTTGTTCTGCATCTTTAAATAAGTTGATTAGTATGACGTCATATGGGATAATCAATTATGACAATTAATCAAGTATTTATCATATATGGCATACTTTTTTCTTTTTTTTTTTCCCTAAAGGAGTAACATTTTGATGTAGTGTTTAACCTTTTTCTTAAGCTAGTTTCAACCGCTATTTCTAAGAGGGTCTATAACACAATATTGCTAGCCTTGTAGGATATTACAGCTGAGTTTGGTTTTGGATCAAATCTATGATCAATTTTGTTCAAGTATGGAATATTTGGTTTTCCGTTATTTCGGGCTATTTTTGTGTATGGACGTCTAAATGTATTACAATGTCTAAATTTGTACGATGTTTGGTTAGATAAGTTCCAATTTGGATGAATTAGCTAAGTTATCACGTTTAGGTCAAGTTGGTTTAGGAGTATATTACTATATTAGCTAGGTCCTTTTTTCCCTTTGTCACGCCTAATCACTATATTAATCTACAAATGACAAAAGTTGTTTACTTAGCATCTCTCTAAAGTAACTTTGGCTCTGTCTTTGTTAATGGTTGAGCAAAGCTTCTCTAAAAATTCAAAAGCCCCTAATATAATAGACCATATCGGGGCTCGTTTGGTATGATCCAGAAATCGGGTTGGAATCGGAATTAAGAATGACTCATTCTCATTCTTGTAGCTTGTCGTTTGGTATGTTGTCGGAATGAGTCATTCTTGGACATAATCTTTATTAACGTGAGATTATAGTCAACTGGGCCGGGCGGGTCATGTTCGGGTAGTTCGGATCGGGCCATATCGGGTTTGGTTCGGGTTCGGATTGACCCAACGGGTTGAAAATTTTCATTTTTTGTGATTATTATAACTTTAGATTTAAAACATTAATATTATTTAATAATTTAATAATATTTTAATATAAATGAGATAATATATATGAAATAATGGGTCGGTCGAGCTCAGGTGCGAGCTTGGGTCGAGTTCGGGTCTGTTGACTTCAGGTTCAGGTTCAGGTCGGTCGTATTCGGGTACTTCTTGACCCATGATATTCGGATCGGATCGGTTTTTGACCAGTCTAGTTGGAATTAATGATACCTCAACATTTTTGGTGGAATCAAATGAATGTCAAGATATGAGATATCAGATATCGATATTGGTATGGATATCAAGATATGGGTATGTGTGATATCTAGGTATCGGGTATGTGTATAGATATGAGTGATATTTTTGATATACCCAATTCATGAGAGATATTAAAATATCACTTTGATATCACCCATACCCATACCTTGATACCCATAACTGATACCAAACAACAGATATTGATATCAGAATTATACCAAACATAGATATGAGTATCAGTGATATCAAACAAGTCCTTAAATACTTAAGTGTATGCAAATCAAAAGAAGCTATATATACCTTATCAGCTGCAAATTGGGTCCAAAACCGCACAACCGCTCTTCCATAAGGATCACAAGGAAGCAAGGGGTTGTGTGGCCAAACCTGATCGATGTACTCGAGAATGATGATGGATTCAGCCACCGGCTTGTCGTTGTGGACGAGCACAGGGATCCTCTTGTAGACGGGATTGTAGCTTAGAAGATGGTCGCTCTTGTTGGCTAGGTCCTCCTCTACGTATTGGTATTCCACGCCTTTGAGCTCGAGCGCCCACATGACTCTGTACGAGTACACGCTTGGCCAGCATCCTAGCAACTTCACTTGCTCCATCAAAACCAACTCTTAATTTCAGTTGTATTCTTGTTTCTTTGTATTTTCCTACTCTTTTAATTTATAATGCTCCATTTCGACATCAATCAAACATCCTCCACTCTCATTGCTTATCGATAATAGACCACTTAAAATGCGACTCAATCTGGTTTTATATATATATGTATCTTACATCCACACTCTATCTTTTCTGATTTAATTTTGAAAATGATTAGCCGATAGAGTATATCAGGGAGGGGATATGTTCAATTTGATAATTAGATTCAACTATGGAGAATTGAGTTAAGTTGAATGAACAAATTAAATATTGTGGCAATTAACTACTCTATTAGCATGATAATGCTTAGTTTATATATTAACAAGTTTTGAAAATGATATCTTACCAATCTATGTATATCATGTGAGCTTGAAAATGACAAGTGATCAAGGTAGGTGTTGAAACCCGGTTCAACCCTTCGTGAAGATGTCGAGGGTCAACACACCCTCGACCCGGTTTTATTGAGGATTTGTTTGTTTGGGGGACGTCCTCAGCAACTTCCTGGTCACTTGCTTCGCGTAGGGTGGGACCTCTGGCTCCACGGTTCAGTTCTTATGTTGATATTATTCCTTCACTCCTCTCCAGATTACGTGTAGTTGTTCCCGAGCTCCAACGACCTTCTCATACGCGAGATTCACCTGAAATCACCCCGGAGATGGCTTTCCCCGGGGCGGGCTCTCCGACGCTCAAGTCAGTTTTCTATACGAAGGGCATGCATATATATATATATTTGTACACAAAGAGAGAGAGATAGAGGTTGAAGGGTTTATTAACCCGTCGAGTTACCTTGGCTGAGTGTATTCACTCTTTATTGAATTGATTGGGCATTAGGCTTTATAGTGGCCGTTATTCCACCAAAGGCATAGTAATGAGTTAGCATATATCTTCTAGCATTCAAGCAAGACATTGAGCAAGTATAGATGATCTCATAAGCTATGCAATCACCCCATATATCAAGCAAAGTATTAAAGTCACTAGCCTCTCGCGAACCGCCTAGGCGCAGCTGTAATCCGACGTTCAACCTATTAAGGTGTATCCGAGATAGCCCCGCGAGGCCAAGTTCTTCCAATATGATCTAGGCCTAAATCTTAGGTCTATTAATTATCAGGAGATGTATTGCACGCGTAGCAACTCTAATTAATCATAGCCTAGTGTTAGCCTAGCCTCATTCCTCCATTTCTAGCTAATTAATTGGAGCTTGATATCGGCCTTTGACCATCGCATTCCCCGGATTCTAGTTCCACCAACCACATAATTCTATAGTCTTGCTAATTAATTGTTTAGTCTTGCAAATATAAGAGCTGCCCGCACTACGCTTAATGACTACTGGTCAAATCCACGCGAGATGGGAAATGATGGAATCGTACACGGAGTTTGAGGAAGGAGAAACTTCCTGAAATAGCGATAAAAGCGAGAAGAGGCGTACCATGTCACCGAAGGCACGAGAGTTGGAAATGGAGATTAGCCGTGGCTGTGAGGGAGAAATCCTCTCTGGTGGGGATCGGGGCTTCGCCGATACCGCCACCCATTCAAGCTCAGGCCGGAGCCTCTCAGTGAATCGTCGAGGCTAGAGCGGGAGTCGGCGACATGGTCGGGGATGACGACGGATTAGACCGGAGAGATGCGGGCTAGGCCGGAGATGCGTGGGGTCCGGGATGGATTCCACATACAGTGCTCGTCAACCGTCATCATCGTCGGAGGATGTAAGGTGTCTTCTGTCCTCACCGAGACCTCGCCGAGACCCTTTCGCCGTCACCGACTTTGGAGCTTCCAAGGGCTTCAGAGAGCTTCTTCATCTCTTTCCGGATTGCGACCATGGTGTCTTCCGAGATCCCCCTCTATCAACTTCAGATCTCATGGGTATTTATAGGCACCACTAACCATTGTCGTACTGCCAAGTGTCGACTGCTGATTATAGGGACAACTTGTGCCGAACCTTCTTCTGATCTGACACCCAGCCCCTTTCCATAACCGAATTCTGGTAGGCACAGGGTTCTATGCGTGGACCTTCTACGCAAGGGAAATCTGACTCCCACAGCCAGCCCCCCAAGCTCTTCGTGAAGCATGAGCGAAGGCTTGGTTTGTGGGAGCTTTCAGAACCTTTTCAGGGCTGTCTGCGCTTAGGTTTCCTTGGTAACGCTCCTCGCGAGTATCTAGCGGGATGTATGGTTCTGGGTGGGGTCGCGTTGTTTGACACTGGTAGTGATGTTTCTGGCACGGGGAGCTCTTGGCTAACCTTTTGTTGTTTTCGGAATAGACGGAACCGCTCCCATTCTTCGTCGTTTGTCAGCACTTCTCATTTCGTATTGATCTTTGAACCATCTCTATGGTTGGGTGGAGCACAGGTTAAAGCGTAAGTTTGCGAGTGAACTAGCAGAGTGGCGCGGAGCCTCAAGATATTGTACTTCGAGTTCGTAAGGGAACTCATCGAGTGGGGTGCGAAGCCCCAAGACATTTCTTTTAGAGTTCACGAGGGAACTCGTCGAGTGGAGTGCGAATCCCCAAGACATTGCTTTTAGAGTTCATGAGGGAACTCGTCGAGTGGGGTGCGGAGCCCCAAGACATTGCTTTTAGAGTTCACGAGGGAACTCGTCGAGTGGGGTGCGAAGCCCCAAGACATTACTTTTAGAGTTCACGAGGGAACTCGTCGAGTGGGTGCCAAGCCCCAAGACATTGCTTTTAGAGTTCACGAGGGAACTCGTCGAGTGGGTGCCAAGCCCCAAGACATTGATTTTCGGGGAGCATGGCTCCACTCTGGTTAGGTCGCTTCTTGGTGTGCTTTGCACTCTGCTTTTAATTGTTTACTCGTATTTGTTTTATTCTTGCTCTATCACTTTCTTGTTAATAGTGTAAGCATGAACCTTGTTATCTGAAGGAAAATGTGAGTTTCCCATTGAGGGCCTACAGACTTGCGCGTAGAGATGCACATGCATGTGCGTCATAGAAAAGAGACTCGTGAAGGAGGGATGCGTTTGTGAACAAAGGACCTGCCAAGCGTCGGAGAGAGCAATCCTATAGAGGGTATATGGGAGGGGGTGATTTCGCTAGCTTGCTCGTGTTGCTCAGCTTGCTTTTTCACTCTGTTTGCTTGCTTTCTCGTGTTACTTATACATTTGTCTTTTCGTATTGCTTTTGCATAATGCTTTTCATACTCGCGCACTTTTTGTAAGACTTGCATTTCACATGCCACGTTCACTAATTGCTTTGTTTTTGCTTGTTTCATGCATCGTCTTGGTTTTAATTTACGTCTCGTTCGTTATTCAGCTCTAGAGTTGTGAAGGCTTGTTATGATGGGTTGAAAACTCATCGTCTCAATCTTGTAGTTCGCGAATGGAACATGAACTTCAAGACCAGAGTAGTGCTCTCTAGCGAGCGTATTCAACTGCTTTCGTCGGAGACCCGATTGGGACGAGGTTGGTTACCTTCGCTAGAGAGTCGCCCTAGAAAACATCTCGTTCTTCCAGAGAATCATTATGAGGCTAGGCACTATCGTGCCTCTTGTTGTAGTAGGGAGGGCCTCCCTAAGGAGCCCCCGCCCTCACCATCAAACAAGGCTTCATCTCGCGAAGGGACTTCATCATCGTCTTCCTCTTCGCGTGACGCGACAGACCCTTAGAATATGGATACTTAAGAGACGGGTGAGGCGAATGCCCTTTTCTGGCAGCACTGCTTTTCCGGGGAGACAACGGAGATGAACTCGTCTTTACTTTTGAGAACTTGGAGGGGACGGTAGACACTTATCCCTTCCCCATGGGACCCATACTTGCTTTTCCCGAAGAAGGGTCACGGTCATTGCACCATTGTCCTAACTTCATCGCGGTAAGCCTTCTTACGTTGTTCGCGGGGTTTTGCGTGTGTTGCTAGCTGTATTTAGCATATGGATTCTGTGTGCATGTAACTCTTCGAGTAATTCACTCGCGAGGCTGACCATGTCGTGTGCGCGGTTTTTGGACGTGTCTTAATCAACTTTGGCTTAGTTATTATGACAATTACTCGGGCAGACCGCGCATTTTTGACTTTGTTCGCGTACAACCCCCTTCTCTCCCCCCATCCCTCCTACCAGTTTGTGAACTGGAGGAGGGATTGCAGAAGGGGTTGTCAGGGGGGTTAGCTCGTTGTTTTTAGTATCTGTTATGGTGCCTGCCCTTGGAGCCATCTTGTATGTTTCAGACACGCGTAATGGTAAGTGTAATGAAGCTTTGCATTGGGCAAAACAATGTATCTACAACTCGCTTTTTGAAGAGCAACAAGTAGAATGTACGAACATACGACTTCTTTCGCGTGTCTCTTTGTTTCCAACGTTTCTGTTTGTAAATTGCCCCTTGCTGTATCCTCGCAAAGGCGTACCTTACCGCCACTTAGGTTTTTGCAAGCGATAGTTGCCCTTTTAACTTGTTGAGTTTTTCTCGAGTATTGCTCTTTTTCGCGCCTATTGCTTCTCAAGGGTGTTGCTTTCATGATTTGCTTATATAATAATGCTCAATGGTTATTTGTTTTACACGCGTATTGCCTTTTGGGTATTGCTTTTGACGCTTGCTCTTAACAAGTGCTTTAACTCGCGCATACTTGCTGATGTTGCTACGCGCACTGGCCGATGCTTGTCAGGCCCAGTGCCGTCTGGTATTGCTACGCGCACTGGCCGCCTCGTCGGGCCAG
Organism: Rheum nobile; assembly: GCA_027886185.1. Taxonomy (NCBI): domain Eukaryota; kingdom Viridiplantae; phylum Streptophyta; class Magnoliopsida; order Caryophyllales; family Polygonaceae; genus Rheum; species Rheum nobile. Next base: position 11,076,775 of record WOAB01000020.1, read on the forward strand.
TACCGTTTGGTATTGCTACGTGCACTGGCCGCCTCATCGGGCCAGTACCGTTTGGGTGTTGCTACGCGCACCGCCGACTCTCGGCCGGTACCGTTTGGGTGTTGCTACGCGCACTGGCTAATCCTTGCCAAGCCCAGTGCCGTCTGGTATTGCTATGCGCACTGGCCGATGCTTGTCAGGCCAGTACCGTTTGGTATTGCTTTCATCGTATCGCCTTTGTAATTTACTTTCTTTAAGCCCGTGGAGGGCATGTGGCTGGGAAGCCATTCGTGAAGGGAAGCCTTGCGTGAAGGCTATGAAGCGAAGGCCCTTCGCGAAGGGGAGACCTTTGCGAAGGATGGACCTTCTTGAAGGGGTGTCTTCGTGAAGACAATAGGCTCAAGCCGGGGAGCGACGAGCACATGTCGTGAGTTCTTCGCAAAGGCTAGGAAAAGCCAAGCGAAGAGCGGGGAAGCCAAGGGCAAAGGCCGGGGTGGCTAAAGGCAAAGGCCGGGGAGGCCTTCGCGAAATATGTCTTGCCAGTTTTTCTTACGATGTTGCTTCATTCACTCTAAAGTGTCATTCACTCTCAAGTGCAGTATCTCTTTCTTTTCGGCCTCACATTGCTTTTCTTCTTGCCTCTTTGTAAAGGGCCTGAGTGGTGGTAAGCAGAGTGATGCTGTAGATCACGTCGGCTTTGAGGGACGTACGAGCCCCAGCCGTTGTAAGATGTTGTAAAGCCTACGCGAAGACAAATGTAAAGTAGTGAGAGCTACGCGAAATATAAGTAGAGAGGAGAAGGCTAACCGAAACCGAAGTGGAGTGTAGTGGAGCTCGATTGCCGGAGGTTCTTTGTAGAGCGGGTGTTTTGTCATGGCAAGAGCGTTTCTAGTGCGTGAGGATGTCCCTACGGACGGCGCCAGTGTTGAAACCCGTTTCAACCCTTCGTGAAGATGTCGAGGGTCAACACACTCTCGACCCGGTTTTGTTGAGGATTTGTTTGTTTGGGGGACGTCCTCAGCAACTTCCTGGTCACTTGCTTCGCGTAGGGTGGGACCTCTGGCTCCACGGTTCAGTTCTTATGTTGATACTATTCCTTCACTCCTCTCCAGATTACGTGTAGTTGTTCCCGAGCTCCAACGACCTTCTCATACACGAGATTCACCTGAAATCACCCCGGAGATGGCTTTCCCCGGGGCGGGCTCTCCGACGCTCAAGTCAGTTTTCTATACGAAGGGCATGCATATATATATATATATTTGTACACAAAGAGAGAGATAGAGGTTGAAGGGTTTATTAACCCGTCGAGTTACCTTGGCTGAGTGTATTCACTCTTTATTGAATTGGTTGGGCATTAGGCTTTATAGTGGCCGTTATTCCACCAAATGCATAGTAATGAGTTAGCATATATCTTCTAGCATTCAAGCAAGACATTGAGCAAGTATAGATGATCTCATAAGCTATGCAATCACCCCATATATCAAGCAAAGTATTAAAGTCACTAGCCTCTCGCGAACCGCCTAGGCGCAGCTGTAATCCGACGTTCAACCTATTAAGGTGTATCCGAGATAGCCCCGCGAGGCCAAGTTCTTCCAATATGATCTAGGCCTAAATCTTAGGTCTATTAATTATCAGGAGATGTATTGCACGCGTAGCAACTCTAATTAATCATAGCCTAGTGTTAGCCTAGCCTCGTTCCTCCATTTCTAGCTAATTAATTGGAGCTTGATATCGGCCTTTGACCATCGCATTCCCCGGATTCTAGTTCCACCAACCACATAATTCTATAGTCTTGCTAATTAATTGTTTAGTCTTGCAAATATAAGAGCTGCCCGCACTACGCTTAATGACTACTGGTCAAATCCACGCGAGATGGGAAATGATGGAATCGTACACAGAGTTTGAGGAAGGAGAAACTTCCTGAAATAGCGATAAAAGCGAGAAGAGGCGTACCATGTCACCGAAGGCACGAGAGTTGGAAATGGAGATTAGCCGTGGCTGTGAGGGAGAAATCCTCTCTGGTGGGGATCGGGGCTTCGCCGATACCGCCACCCATTCAAGCTCAGGCCGGAGCCTCTCAGTGAATCGTCGAGCCTAGAGCGGGAGTCGGCGACATGGTCGGGGATGACGACGGATTAGACCGGAGAGATGCGGGCTAGGCCGGAGATGCGTGGGGTCCGGGATGGATTCCACAGATAGTGCTCGTCAACCGTCATCATCGCCGGAGGATGTAAGGTGTCTTCTGTCCTCACCGAGACCTCGCCGAGACCCTTTCGCCGTCACCGACTTTGGAGCCTCCAAGGGCTTCAGAGAGCTTCTTCATCTCTTTCCGGATTGCGACCATGGTGTCTTCCGAGATCCCCCTCTATCAACTTCAGATCTCATGGGTATTTATAGGCACCACTAACCATTGTCGTACTGCCAAGTGTCGACCGCTGATTGCAGGGACAACTTGTGCCGAACCTTCTTCTGATCTGACACCCAGCCCCTTTCCATAACCGAATTCTGGTAGGCATAGGGTTCTACGCGTGGACCTTCTACGCAAGGGAAATCTGACTCCCACAGTAGGAGAGACAACTTTAGAATCAGTTGTCATCATCTATATATTATATTGACTCTAGCTAGTGACTTATATCACATATATTTAGAGTTTGCCGGGCTCAAGCTCTCATAATAATTAGCGCATGTTTGACTTATAATAGGAATCAAATGTTGTATCATTAGAAATCCATGTGGGTGGAATATATTCGTGAAATTTATTTGGAAACTAAATGTCCCGGACTGTCTAGTTATTTGTCACTTATTCAAAGCAAAGAATTATAAATATCTAAGTGCATTTTCTTAAAGGTAGCACTAGATCATTACAACATATAAAATTTGTATACGTAACCTTGTGACTACAAAATTATACATAGTTATGAAAAATATGTACTTCTACTATTGATAGAACAAGTACTTATACAAGAAGAAGAATACCAAATTAGGAGAGAATATCTCCTAAGAGATAATGCTGAAATTACAAATAAAAAACTAATTAAATTTAAACATTTCAATTTCAAATATCATTAACATGCCCCGCAAGTTGGATGACCTTAGGGAAAGACGCAGCTTGGAGACAATTGCTTAAAATCTGGGTCACAGAAGTGGCTTCGTGAGAACATCAGCAAATTGTTCATTGGTAGAGACATGTCGGACTATGAAGATGTCATTTTGAACATGTTCTTGCACAAAGTGATAGGCTAACACAATATGTTTCATTATGGAGTGAAAAACAAGCCTGACACTGAGACATGTAACCCCTAAATTGTCACAAATAGGTAGCAAGCTATTGTTGAAGTTTTAATCCAATTTCGTTCAAGACCCATAACAATTCAGACGCTGTATCTACAAGCGCCTTATACTCGGGCTCTATGGATGACCTTGCTACTGATCACTGCTTCTTGGAACTCCACGAAACTAACGTTGAACTCAAGTAAACTAGCTAACCAGTCGTAGAGATGAAGTCATCTTTGTCTCCCGCCCAATCAACATTAGAAAAATCATGAAGAACAAGAGGTGCACGAGTAGAAATATGGATACCAAGATTCAGAGTGCCAAGAAGATACCTGAGTAGCCTCTTCAAAGCAGTCCAATGATCAGAAGTTGGACTTTGCATAAATTGAGAGAGTTTGTTGACCGTGAAAGCAACATCAGGGCGCGTCAGAGACAAGTAATGCAAGCTGTCAAACAAAGTGCGGAACTCAGTCGGAGAAGGGAGCCGATTTACACTGTCTCGCAGCAGAGGAGAGGTGCCTGAAATCGGCTATTGATCGATTTTGTTTCTGACATGCCAACCTTAGATAACAAATCAATGATATACTTCTTTTGAGACAAGAAAATTCCTTCAGCAATAGGAAACACCTCAACTCCAAGAAAATAACTCGGATTGCCCAAATCTTTCATATAAAACTTGGTGGAGAGGCGAGTGATTAACTTCTCAACATCAGTAGGAGAGTTGCATGTAACAATAATGTCATCGACATAGACTAGCATAAACATGTTTGTTATACCATGCCGAAAAACGAATAACGAAGCATCAACAACTGAGTTTTGAAAACGGACTTGTAAGAGATAACCCCAAAGTTCATTATACCATGCTCGTGGCGCCTGCTTTAGGCCATAAATTGTCGTACAAAGTTTGCAAACATGATGAGGGAGACCCTTGTTCACAAACCCGGGCGGCTGAACCATGTACACGACCTAATGATGCATGTTTAAGTTTTTAAAGATGAGAATAATATTTGTATGTCCCACCTATGAACTCTTATAAGCGTGTGGTATGCCTCAACGTCATGCAAATAAGGGTCTGTTTGGAATCCCTGAAATAATGCATTTTAATACATTATTTTGCATTAAATTACATAAATTATCAATTTAATGTAAGATAATGTATTCTAATTGAAATCCAAATGGACACTTTACTTAAGTAACCTTTATATTATTGACACGCACATTCACTTGATTATTGGCATTAATGCCATTCTTAAGTTCTTCATTTGACTTATTGTTTATGGTTCTTGATGTCTTCTTATATCTTCGTAAATAGGATTTCCTTGTTGGATACTATTATACTTTCCATTTCAATTGAATCATATCCTCAAAATTACGCGTGTGCTGGAAGACACTAATCAAAGGCATGTTGCAGAAAATCCCTGAGCATCGTCCAAATGTACGTGGTTTATAATTCATTCCATTTTATTGTTGATGCATTGATGCCATAACACTTTTTATATAAGCAATAATATGTACGTGATGACACTTTTTATGTAGGTGATGACATCTTTATTATTGATGCCATTTTATTATTGATGCGATGACATTTTTATGTGCGTGATGACACATTTTATATAGGTGATGACATCAATATGTATGTGATGATATTTTTAGAAGTGTCATTTATGTTTAAATGTGTCAACTTTATATTTAAATTGTCATCCGTACAAAAAATATAAAGTGTCATCAATGTAAATTATACCGGATATCGCCTTTCATAAGATGTCAATAAAGTATCATTAATACAAGCGTCATCGACTAGCAGGGCCGTTCAATCAATTATGGAGGCCCTGTTCTAAAATAAAAATAAGGTTTTTTAAAAGCCTATATACTTACTGATGTATTATATATTTATATATCAATTTTGAACTTTGAGCTATAATCACAATAGCTTCAATATATCCTAAAATAAGTAGGAATTAAGCCATTTTTCATAAAGAAAATTAGAAGCAGCAAACCTGCACATAATTTTAATTTAAACATACTTAGAGATGCACATATTTAGCACAAAGCCAAATGTCTTCAGATTTAAGTTGAAGATAAACAAACAAACTAAAAAAATACCAATAAGATCGAGAGAACGAGATCTTGGTAGTCCTTGCTTAAAAAATCAATATCATATAAATAGGAAGAGAGGAGGAAAATAGTTTTGTGTCTCAATGATTAAACTATTACATTAAATATTTCAGAAGAGAGGAGGAAAATGGATTTATGGCTCTCTGCCTCCACTTACGAGTAAAAGAAGGTTGCGTGAAGAAACACTGAAGAAATATGTGAATGAAGAAACACTAAACAAGATCTATCAACTTATTTAAGCAAGCACAACTCACGAATTTGCATATCAAAAGAGTTGGAAGGAACACTGAAGAAGATGGAAAGTAAAGCAATAGAAGAGGAATACGAAAAAGAAATATGTGAAGGAAGAATTAAAAAAAGAAAATGGCATGATATAAGCATTAGATAGGGCGGCCTCAAAGAGTTCGAAGGCTAGAAAAGTAATGATCGATGCATAGAAATAGGAGTAATTAGAATTCATGACCTCTTGGGAAGGAAAAAATTATTAATTGAAAACCGTTCTAATAAAATTCGGAATAGATAATCTTCTTCTGCTTGCACAGGAAGTGATACACTTCATTTTTTTTTATCAAAAAAAGGAAATATATACCGATGGGCCTAGAGGTAATAATATATGTTGGGCCCTATTTAAATGGAGGCCCCGTGCAGGTGCTCACCTTGCACCTGCTCAGGGCCGGGCCTGTCGACTAGTGTTCATGATGGAAATTGTCATCAACTGGCCTAAGGATTAAACTACGTCATGATGACATGAATATGAGTCTTGAGTTTAATGTATTCATTTTGGATGACAAGTACATAACTAATTTGACACTTCAAAGGACTAGTTAAAAATAACTCAGATTTATATTCCTCGTACTCATATACAAGACCGACTTATTTGGAGACCCTCCTCGGATGGCTGCTTTTCTGTTAAAAGTGCCAAATCCTTAACTCATTCCAATTCCACTTCCTTTTCTCAACAAGATTTTCCAGTTTGGTTTTGGAAAGAGAATATTCCTCCTAAAATAAAAAATATTCTTTGGAAAGAACTATCTGACTCTTTACCTACAACAAAACATCTTAACAATTATTATAATAGGGTTCCGTCTCAATGTGTTCTATGCAACATGAATACCGAAGATTCCAATCATTTATTTTTTGAGTGCCTGTTTACAATTATTGAAATACAACAAATGCAGTCTCTTACTGGACAAATTTACAATATTCAATCTAGTTCGGATTTTTGGACAAACATGAATTACTTCCGGCAGAATAATTGCAACTTTCAAATTATTCTTATTCTCTGGTGGAATATTTGGAAACATAGAAACTCCATTATTTTCAGAAACAGTCATTCTCAAACTTCCAATCTTACAAAGCTTACCCATATTCAGTATATTGATTGGAATTCAGCTAATTATATAAATAAGAAATGTAGTAACAACATTAAATACAAAAAAATATAAATACATGACGATGGATTAAACCTGGGGAACAATGAACTAAATTAAACTTTGATGCTTCTGTTAAACAGAATTTGCCTTGTCATATTGGAATTATATTTCAAAATCATTTAGGGGAGGTGGTCTTTTTAGACCGTAAGCAAATTATTTGTTCCTTCCCATTAAAAGCCGAGGCATTTGCTGCTTTGGAATGAATTCGCCAGGCTATCTCTCTCAAAATCAGGTTTTTAGTGCTTAAGGGAGACAACCTAATAGTTATTAATGTTATTAGAGACATCTAGAAAATACCGTGGGAAATCTACTTGATTATTTCTGAAATATCACATCTATTAACAAGTTTTTTGGGTTTTCAGATTTATCATTGTTACAGGGGTAGCATCAGAGCTGCAGACTTTCTTGCAATAACAAGCATCTCCCCTATTCAGCTTTGTGGGACTATCATGAGTTATTTAACACCTCATCCCCATCAAGACTGTATTATTAGATCGCAATATCGGCTTCTACATTGCAATTATAGTTTTCAATTAGCTTGTACGTTTAAAACTTGTAAAAATCATCCGTTGCGATAATTTAAGTATTCCTTATAATGTGTAAGGATACATTTTGTTTGTCATATATATATAGACTAGTAAAAAAGTAACTCTAACAATAAAAATTACTAAATCAAGCAACTATATAGTGAGTTTGGGCCTTAGATCATATGGGGCTAACTGGAAGGGCAGATTTGTTGTTTTGAAATAGAGGTGCAAACGCACCAGAACTCATTCATTACGGGCTTGAACATTCAAAGCATTACAAACGGAAGTGGGGAGGGATAAATCCCAAACCCAAAGACCAGGACTCTCAAGGTCACAACAAGCTAACTCGTGAGCTACAGAATTCACTTCTCTCTTGTTGAATGACCAAACAACCTCAGAAAAGAAAGAAGTGAGCTTCAAAATATCCTCCAAAATATGAGCAATAGCAGCAGGCCTCAAAAGAGGATTTCCTTTCAACGCTTGGATCAAAGTTTGAGAATCACACTCAATCTCAATCTTGTATCTACTCAGAGTAGTCACAAATTGGAGACCCCAGAACATCGCCTTCGTCTCAGCTACCAGAACATCAAACTCCGGTCTCAACAATTCTGTGCAGCCCCAAGCACCCTCCTCTCACTGTCCCTGATGCAACACCCAAGACCAATCCCTTTTCTCTCGCGAACTGTTACATTAGTGTTCAACTTAATCCAACCGCTAAGAGGGGGTTTCCATTTCACTTTCACTCTTGGCTTCCCAGGACTCACCGAAGATAGGGCCTTTGTTGTACCATCGATCAACCCTCTCGCCCCAGAGACCAGAATTTGATCACTCTTAAAACTCCCTTAGAAGACCCAGGCGTTTCTCCTATCCCAGATGGCACACAACAGCGTAAGGAAGAGATCAAAATCATTCCCCTTGATGCTCATACTCATGTTCTGGATCCAACCCAACCCGTCTCTAGCCGATTTATCCACCTTGAACCCCGCCGCTTTCCACACTTTCCTAGACTCGGAACATTCCCTGAAAATATGGAGATCTTGTTCCTCACTCCTCCGACAAACAGGGCAACTCGGGTCATGGTCCAAAATCCTTCTCTGTAGTCTAACATTTGAGGGGAGCGCCCCATTGCACAAGGTCCAAATTAGCATCTTCACCCGGGGAGTAACATTGGCAGACCACACCCTGTTCCAAATAGCCGAACACGGAGAGCTGCTGCTAGGAACCTCATCTGAGATATCATCCTCTTTAATCCCTCTATAAGCAGACTTGACGGTGTATTCACCAATTTGCTCCATGCCCAAATAATAGAGTCCCCCGGGAGAGAGACACTTAAGGGAATCACTTTGATCCTTTCTGCCTCAAATGGTAGGAAGATCGAGTCCACCAAGGTTCATTCCAATCCAATCTCTCTGGGTCAATAAGCTCACTCACTTTCATTCTGCGGTCATGGTTGGCAGGTGGGCTAATAACATGTTCTCTATTAGTAATTACCCACGGGTCATTCCATACATCGATGGATATTCCGTTTCCCACCCGCCAAATCATTCCCTTCTTAATCACCATCTAGCTTCCCAGAGTGATCTCCATAAGTAGCTCGGCCTATTCCCAATCTCAGCATCCAAAAAATCCTTCTGAAGGACCTTGGCCATCAGGGAGGTCTCATGTCTCATAATCCTCCAACCCTATCGCCCCAAAAGGGCCCAATTGAAAAGCTTTAACTCCCTAAACCCTAATCCTCCATCTTTCTTGGCATCACAGAGCCGGCTTGCTTTACTTCAGTGGATTCTCCTCTCATCTCTTCTCTGCCCCCACCAGAACCTGTTGATACAGCCTTGTAGCTCCTCACAATACGTATCAAGTGTTTTGAAAAGACCCATAGAATAGGTCGGAATTGCCTGGGCCACTGCTTTGACAAGAACCTCATGACCAACCTTGGACAGGAAAAGAGTCTTCCAATCTGCCAGTTTCTGTTCAACTCTATTCTTCACTGCACAGAATAACTCCCTCTTGGATTGCCCAATCTTGGTGGGCAGGCCCAAATACTTGTGGATCGGTTTGTCTTGGGCTTCAAGTATATTTAAGCAGCCCTGCTTATCACTCCTACTAACACCCTTGCCAAACAAAACCTCTATCTTCCCCAGGTTAATTCTCTGCCCTGAGCCCCTTTGATACAACTCTAAAATTTCTTTAACAATCATAGCTTGTCTTACATTGGCCTCTAGGAAGATCAAGCTATCATCAACATAAAGAAGATGAGAGACTCTAGGAGCTGAAAGGGCTATCTTTGATACCATGTAAAGTCGAGGCCTTAGCCTTCTTGATTAGCGAGGAGAGAGCATGGCTATAGATAATGAAGAGATACATAAATAGGGGATCTCCCTGCCTAAGCCCCGTACTCGATTTAAAGCTCTGACTCGGCTTACCATTGATAAGGATCGAGAGACTTGTGGAGGTCACACATTTCATCACATTTTCCACCCACATATTTTTGAAGCCCAACTTGAACAACATGAGGCGCAGGAAATCTCAATCAACCCGATCTTAAGCCTTCAACATATCAAGCTTAAGAGCAAGGTGTCTCTAAGAGTTTCCTCCAGTACACATATGGTGAAAAAGCTCAAAAGCAATAACAATATTATCCGTAATAAGTCTACCCGGGACAAAGGCGTTCTGACTCGGATCAATGATACTCTCCAAAACTCTCTTCAATCTATTCGCCAACACTTTTGACATAAGCTTATAGATGACATTACAAAGACTGGTTGGTCTAAATTCATCCATCGAGATCGGCTCAGACTTTTTAGCAATAAGCACCATAAAGGTTTCATTCATCTGTGGTCTAATCTCACCCCCGTTAAGGACCCTAAGCACCTCAACAACCACCTCATCCCCAACGATATCCCAGTAGTGGTAGAAAAACAGAGCACACATTCAGTCAGGGCCCAGAGCCTTTAACGGGTGAGTTTGCTTCAGCGCCTCAATCATCTCTTCTCTACGGTAAGCCTCGCCCATCATGCTATTCATGTCGCCAATCACAACTTCATCCATCGCCTCCAGGATTCTATTGGAATCAACCAGTTGGGTCTTCTGAAATAGCTTCTTGAAGTAGTCGATAGCAATGATCTGAATATCAGCCTCCTCAGTTTGGATGTCCCTATTCTCATCCTTCAACTTGGTTATAGTGTTCTTCTCTTTCCTGACTGATGCCCTCCCATGGAAGTACTTTATATTTTTGTCCCCTACTTTGAGCCATAGCACCCTGCTTCTCTGCCTCTAATACTTTTCCTCCTCAATAATCAAACTAGCAATCGCTCTCACAATGCCTCTTCTATGCATCACTTGTGTAGCTGTCAGTCCCCCCTTGTTCAGCTCAATCAACTTCTTCCTCTTCTTTTCCAGGGTCCTTTGCAGTTTTCTTTCCGACGCTGCGAGAGACACCAGGCCCTCGGCATATGCCTTGATCCGCTCCAGGGCCGATCCCCCCCTCCTCTATCCAGGCCTTCTTGACAATGTTCCTGCATTCCTCCTTTTCTGTCCAAACCTCCTCGAACCTGAAGATTTTCCTTCTCTGATCACCCTTAGGCTCATCAAAATAGATCTTGATCGGGGAGTGGTCCGACCACTCCCTCACCAGGTGAAAAACCTTTGCACTTGGGAATTTATGCTTCCACAAGTCATTTGCCACACACCTATCCAATCCGCACTGAATGTTCTCCGCTCCAACTCTCCCGTTATCGAAGGTGAAAGGGTGCCCTTGAAAGCCAAAGTCAGAGAGCTCACATTCCTCTAAGCAGACAGAGAAATCTTTCATCTGTCTGGCCGGCCTTTCTCTCCCACCACTCTTCTCATGGTTAAACATGATCTCGTTGAAATCTCCCAGGCAAAGCCATGGACAGTTGTTACCTTGACTCAACAGCTTTAGAAGCTGCTAGGAGAGTCTTCTGTTATTAGCTTCCGACCACCCATAGAAACCCGTAATACGCCACTCAAAATGGCCATCCTCATCAAGGATCTCTAAGTCAACATGATGCAAGGACATAGACTTAAGAGACACCTTTAAATTTTCCCTCCAAGCAAACACAACACCACCAACTCTCCCATGACTGTCAACTGCGACACCTTCAAAATGATTCATCCTCCTGAAAATGCCCTGCATGTCACGACCACAAATTTTCGTTTCACACAAAAAGATCATGGCCAGGGCTTCTCTCTTAACCATCTCAAGGAGAGATGAGACTGCACTGGGGTTGCCCAAGTCCCGGCAGTTTACACTTAAGCAACTCATTGTGCTCGGCGGGGTTGGTCCAAGCCAACCTCCACCAAATCAGTAGGTTCATCGTTCATCAGGGTGATTCTTCTGACTTTCCCCCTAACCAACTCATCTTCAGGCCTCCCAGAATCCTCATCACTTGCGCTCTCATGCTCCTTTCTCTTTCCCCCTCTGTCATCTAAGGCCGATTCGTTCATTTTGCTCCTAGCCAAACGTTTCCAGGTCTTTGTCCCCCTTCCCGCCTCAGCTAGCACCAGACCCACAGTTTCGTTCCCATGAGGTTCATCCAGAATCGCTAAGCATCTATCAGCAGTTTTCTTCAAACCTGGGGACAACTCAACAACCTTATCCAAGCTAGCCTCACCTCCAACGCTCGTACCCTTAGCTCCCCGTGGCAGGGTAGTCGACTTCTGCTCCTTCCCCTTCTTCTCTTTGAGGAAAACCTCAAATTTTCTATTCTCCAAGGCTGCCTCTTGATTCCCATCCCGCAAAAAAGATCTCTTGGGAGTTGCCCGTAACCAAGACCCATATTGGGGCTCTTTTCTAGTATCCTCTGTCTCCTCCCATTCCTCGCAATCTCTCTCCGTGCGACCAATAATGCCGCATTCGTAGTAGAAATCAGGCAAAAAATGGTACTGGAAGGGAAGCCACCTGGGTAGAAACGCACCAAATTTCACCATCATGCCTCGCACGACCGGCTTTGAAATGTCCACCATGGCCCTAACTCTCATGGTATCCTCCCATTTATGTGCTTGTGTCTCCTCAAACTCCAGAAAGTCCCCCGTCTTCTTCCTCACTCTCTCCGCCAGACCCATGTTTCGCCTATTGAAAGGGACATTTCCCACTTCGATCCAGAACTGAGCTCTGTCAAAGGCCAACTCTTTTGGATTCTCATCCCCCGTCAGCTCATGAAGTGCTAGGAGGCTCTCATTGAAGTTCCAAGGTTGGTGGTTCAAAACCCACTTCTTGTCTTCTTCCTCAAAGAACTGAAAAATGAAGACATTATTTTTTAGCTCCTTCACTACAAGGCCTTTACGCGGTTTCCAGAGAAGCTCCATGGTTTGCTTGAGGGCCTTCCTGTTGAAATCTCTTTGAACCAGAAGCTTCCCGGCCACCCCCAATTATATTCTTCTCAAATCCGCCAAGTCAATAGGGGTTTCAATGGACTCCACACATTCCTCTGTTTCTGAAAGTTTTAGCTTTCCCCATTCTTTTAAGAGCTCAGATGTCATAATCCCAAAAAGGTGAGAGAGGAAGCCAAGAAAAAAACCAAACTTTTAATGGGATCTGGGTCCCAGAGAACAATAACCCAAAAAGGAAAGAGAAGCACCCAAACCAAAAAAAGAAACGGGGGAAATAAATGATGATGACGACAGGAGAAAAAGGAGCCGGGAATAAACAAAAGCAAAAACAGACAGCTTCACAGCGGAAGACGGCGCTAGCAGGCGCTAGACCAAGAACTCACAAAGGCAGCGCAAGGGGAACCCTAAAACGCTCCCAAGGAGAGACGACACAATGAAACGTTTTTATGGGTATTTTTTTACAGGGCAGAATATTGAGAATCATTGATAAACATATATAACATAATTTATATTTGTTATGAAAAATAAATAGTGTCACATTCCAAATTTCCTTCATTTCGTAGTTGTTCATGGCAGCCTTATAAAGAAAAATATTCTTTCTAATTTATGTCCTAATTTCAGAAAATTATTATTCTAAAATGAAATACATATCCTATAAAAAGGTTTAAAAATTTCTAAATAAATTATCGGTCTTTATATTTTATATTCTAAGAACATATCAGATTTTTCATACAAAAATCCTAAATAAAAAAAATATATCCTATAGAAAATATAAGAAAATCTTTATAAACAATCTACGTGATCTTTCAAAAGTTGGATTCTTATTTACATCAAAAAAATTCAAAAAAAAGTCGTTCAACCAGAAGAAAAATGGAGAAAGCTTCTAAATATCACTAGCATAGTGTCTGTTCCATGCACGGGTAGGGTTATAAATTATTTTTAAAATGATCCTATTAAATATTATAGATTTTTCTAGATAATATTAGTCTTAAACTCGAACTCTTCAATAGAGTGTAATAAAATTATTTATTGGTAACAAAAAAATTGAGAATGAAGTAGGGGATATAATTAAACGAAAGTTATAAAATCAATCTATCTTTATAAGGTTATAGATTATTATGGGTTACAACCTAAAATTAGTACGATTATAATTGATAATTTTTTATCCTTATCAAAATTTCTCACTGTTGATAAAAATATCAATTATACGGTGCCCAATACATTTATTTTCTTACAGATTATTACGTAATTTCTCATTGTTGATAAAAAAATATCAGATTATTACGTATTTTCTGGAGGCTAGGCTCCATTGCTATGGAGGTTCCTTGGTGCCTAGACATGATCGGCCCTTGGTGACCTTAGAGATGATGCCTTGGCTTGGCTTGATGAGGGCCAAGGTGTCACTCATCAGACGCCTTCATGCAACTAGAGATCCCGCTCGTAGAACTTTGACCCACTGATTGCTCGCTAGTCGGCTTCTCAGGAGAAAGAGTCGCCGTCTCCGGTGTTGTTACCCTGGACCTCATCTTGGAGGATGAGGGAAGCCCGCGCAAATCCGAGTCGGTAGACTTCATGGTCATGAGAATATCCTCCACGTACAATGCGATCCTCGGGCGAGTGTCCCTCAACAAATTCCAGGTTGTTGCATTAGTATACCACCTTGAGGTAAAGTTTCCTGTCTGTGGAGATGTAGGAGAGTCGAAGGGCCGGCAAGCAGAGAGTCGGGCATGCTATTTAACCACCTTGAAAGGAAAGGGCCTCGCAGAGCAAGTCTTCTAGGTCGAAGAACTCAAGCCGGGAGCAGGATCCTCAGATGGAACTCGAGAGCAAGCCAACCTCGAAGAACGAGAACAAGTCCACCCGATTATGGAGAATGAGGAGAGAAGGGCAATAACCCCTTTCGGCAAAGAAGACAAGAGACTATTCTTAGGGATCTGCCTGGGTGTGAATGATCAAGAGCAAATCGAGGAGCTATTGGGCAAGTCCAGGGATGTGTTTTCCTGGACATCGAAAGATCTAATCGGTATCCCCCAGATGCTGATGACCCACAGCTTGAACATCATCCAAGGGACCAAGCCCGTAAGGCAGAAAAAGCGAAAGCAAGCTAGTGACAAGGCCGAGGGAGCCCGTAAAGAAATTCTCAAGCTCTTGACGACTGGATTCATCCGTGAAGTCCAATACCCCACATGGCTAGCCAATGTGGTGATGGTCAAGAAATCAAGCGGCAAGTGGCAAATGTGTGTAGACTTCACCGACCTAAACTAGGCTTGCCCTAAGGATAGCTACCCGTTCCCTTCTATCGACCGACTAGTGGACTCCACAGCAGGGCATGAGGCCCTAAGCTTTCTTGATGCATATTCGGGCTACAACCAGATCAAGATGAATCCCCGTGACGAGGAGCATACGACTTTCATCACAGAGGCAGGAACCTACTGTTATCGTGTGATGCCTTTCGGCCTCAGGAACGCGGAGGTCACTTTCCAGAGGCTCGTAGATCGCATCTTCTGCGATCTAAGAGGCAAGACAGTAGAAGCCTATATAGACGACATTGTTGTGAAATGTCAATACGCTTCCGAGCACGCAGCCGACCTCCGCGAAGTCTTCAACACCCTGAGAAGCAATTGAACGAGTCTGAAGAAAAGTGTGTCTTTGGAGTGCAAGCATGCAAGTTTCTAGGTTTCCTAGTTAGCACCAGAGGAATTGACGTTAACCCAGAAAGAGTTGAAGCAATCTTGGCGATGACTGCCCCGCGGAATGTTAAGGAGGTACAACGTTTCTTGGGTGCGGTAAACTACTTGTGCAGGTTTTGTGCCCAACTGTCGGAGAGAAGTCTCCCTTTCTTCAAGGCTCTTCGGAAGGTCCATAACTTTGAGTAGATGCCAGAGTGTGCGACAACCTTCGAAGACTTGAAGAGCCACGTTAAGCGATTACCCACCTTGGTGGCTCCTACACCTGGATATGAGCTCCAGCTTTACATCGCTGTAGGAGACACCGCAATCAGCGCGGTCGTTGTGAAGGAAGCGCGAGTACCAGTCTACTTCGTGAGCAAGACCATGTTACATGTGGAAACACGATACTCACCTGTGGAGAAGTTAGCTCTCGTTGTAGTCACGGCCGCCCGTAAGTTGAGACCGTACTTCCAAGGCCATCTCATACATGTCTTCTCAGATTTCCCATTGCAGAACCTTCTCCACCGACCTACCCTCTCAGGCAGGATGACAAGGTGGGTCATAGAGCTCTCGGAGTTCGACATTTCGTACAAGAGTCGCCCCACTATCAAGGCGCAATCTCTTGTCGACTTCCTTGTCAAGATCAACTTCAGGGATGAGGCCATCACAGAAGCAACAGGGCATTGACTTGTTGGATACTCTTTTCTGATGGGGCGATGAATGAGGGAGGATGCGGAGCCGGCCTGGTCCTCACATCCCCGAGAGGAGAGAAAATGGAGTACGCGCTAGATTTAGAGTTCGAGGCCACTAACAATGAAGTAGAGTACGAGGGCCTTTTGGCGGGAATGGAGCTAGCCCTAGTGAATGGAGCGCAAAGCTTGACTTGTTACATCGACTCCGAAGTCATAG
Source organism: Rheum nobile (assembly GCA_027886185.1). Taxonomy (NCBI): domain Eukaryota; kingdom Viridiplantae; phylum Streptophyta; class Magnoliopsida; order Caryophyllales; family Polygonaceae; genus Rheum; species Rheum nobile. Next base: position 11,093,032 of record WOAB01000020.1, read on the forward strand.
TTAACCAGGTGCAAGGGATCTACGAGGCAAAGACGGGAACCTTGCCCGAATATTGCGGAAGAGTGAAAACACTGGCCAAGGCTTTACGCTAGTTTCAGATACACTCCATCCCGAGGTCCAAGAACACGACAGCAGATGCCCTCGCAAAGCTTGGTTCTAGATCAGCTGGCTGCACTACAAGTGTAGCCCGCATAGAAAGCAAGAGTCTCCCTGACATTCGAATGCAAGTCATGGCAATCAGTGAAACCCCTGACTAGAGGACACCCCTGAAGGAATACTTGGAAAGTGGAGCCTCCCCTTCCGACGAGACTGAAAGGCGGAGGTTGCAGGTCCGAACCTCACGTTTTTACATGAAGGGAGGCGGGCGATACAAAAAAGGCTATAACTTATCAGGCCTCAAATGCGTCTCGCTGGAGCAAGGTTGTCAACTCACTGAGGAGATTCACAGCGGCACGTGCGACATCCATTTCGGGTGGAGGACCCTTGCCCACAAGGCCCAACGCACCGGCTACTTTTGGCCCACTATGAGAAAATATGCTATGGAGGTCTCTCGGTCCTGCAGCCCCTACCAGGTTCATGCTCCCGCTATCCTGCAACCCGGGCAAGAGATGAAGATATTGAGTGCCATGTTCCCTTTCGCCATGTGGGGGATGGATCTCCTCGGCCCTTTTTCCTCGCACTCCCCGGCAACTGCAATTCATCTTGGTGGCCATTGATTACTACACCAAGTGGATCGAGGTGGAGGCCTTGGCAACTACCACAGTCGAGAAGGTAAAGAAATTTATCTGGCAAAATGTTATCTGTCGCTTTGGACTCCCCCAGGATATTGTTTCCGACCGAGGGCCCCAATTCAACACGGAAAAGTTAAGGGCGTTCTGCGATGACTTGGGCATTCTCCTTCGCTTCCCCTCGGCAGCTCACCTGCGAAAAAACGGCCAGGTAGAGAATGCAAACGAGTAGATTTTGGTCGGCTTAAAGAAGATGCTAGACAAAGCACAAGGGCAATGGGCAAAAATCCTCCCGCTCGTCCTCTAGGCCAATCGGACCACACCAAAGAAGGGAACCGGCGAGACGCCATTTTGCCTAGCGTATAGGGTTGAGGTGGTCATCCCGGTAGAGCACCTTTTTGCGAATGAAAGGATTCTGCATTACAATGAGGAAAGCAACAATGAAAGGATGTCCGCGGAATTGAAATAAAGGGAAGAGGTGCGAGAAATGGCCAAAATCCATGAGGCCGAGTACAAGAGAAGGATTGTCGCGTGCTACAACAAGAGAATCCTCCCCCGATGCTTCAAAAAGGGGGACCTGGTCCTCAGAAGAATGGAGGGAGGCAAGCTAGACCCAGGGTGGGAAGGCCCGTACATCATCTCGTACCAAGTTGTTGAGGCAGCCTACAAGCTAAAAAGGGAGGACGACAACCTGATCCTAAACACGTGGAATGTCTTGCGACTGAAGAAGTACTTTCCGTAAGCAAGAGAGCGGCAACAACGCCCGAAGAAGAGCAACACCCATGTAGACCCTAACAACATATGTAATGTAAGCACCGGCAAGGCTGGATAGTAGCTAGACCTTTTATTATTAAAGCCCCATGAATGTTAAGCAACATTAGCGCGAGTCAGGAAAGCAATTTTAAGCAATAATGAGCAATACAAGGCCTAGTGAGGGAGCACAAGCAATACCAAGCAATATTGCGCAAGCAATATTGCGCAAGCAATACCAATCCATATTGTGCCCAGGGAGGGGCGAGAGCAATACTAAAGCAATACCAAGCAATATTGTGCCCAAGGAGGGGCGAGAGCTATACTAAAGCAAAATCAAGCAATACCAAGCAATATTGTGCCAAGGGAGGAGCGAGAGCAATACTAAAGCAATACCAAGCAATATTGTGCCCAGGGAGGGGCGAGAGCAATACTAAACAATATTATGCCCGGGAGGGGCGAGAGCAATACTAAAGCAATACTGGGCCCGGAGAGGGGCGACAGTAATATTAAAGCAACACCAAGCAATACTAAAGCAATATTGAGCTTAGGGGGGGGGGGGGGCAAGAGCAATATTAAAGCAATACCAGGCAATACTAAAGCGACATTGAGCCCGAGAAAGGGCGAGAGCAATATTAAAGTAGCTAAAACAATAAATGTGTAGGAACCAGTCCGCAGAATAAGCAAAGGGCAATGCTGGACCGGCGAGAGCAAGGCTAAAAGGTTACATCAATGACTCATGACGAGCGACGATATAGCGGAAAGTGCAACAAGGCAAGAGAGTGGCAGAAGCACCAAGGCCGCAGAGCCAGGTAAGTACAACAAGGCAAAAGAGTGGCGGAAGCACCAAGGCCGCGGAGCCAGGTAAGTATCATAAGGCAAGAGAGTGGCGGAAGCACCAAGGATGCAGAACCAGGTAAGTACCACAAGGCAAGAGAGTGGCGGAAGCACCAAGGCCGCAGAGCCAGGTAAGTACCACAAAGCAAGAGAATGGCATAAGCACTAAGGCCGTAGAGCCAGGTGAGTACAACAGGGCGAGAAAGTGGCGAAAGCACGAAGACCACAGAGCCGGGTAAATACAACAAAAAGGCAAGAAAATTAATGGAAGGGCCCAAATCGTGGAACAAAAATAGATGCAACATAGGGGAGAAGCTACAACACCACCCAAAATCGCAGCAAGACCGGGTGGACAGTGATGAGGAAAATCACCCCAAGGTCCACGTGGTGAGAAGCCTTTGAAAGGTCGGGAACAACCCTAAGAACGCAGCAAGACAACCACCACGAACGGGCGCAAGCAAGCGAGCAAGGGGCTCAGCCTTGAAGCAACATTGAGGCTATAACCAAACGTGCGAGCCATGCAAGGCCAGTTAGAGGAGGAGCAACGCGAGCAGAACAAAGTATGCAGAAACCCTTTATTTCTAGCAATGAAAAAAAAGGAAGGGTCGACTACTCTATTGGCCCCGCAAGCTTCCCTTGGCACAACGCACTCAAGCAAAGTCCCCGGGCTAGGGGGATGGGAGTAGCCCGACAATAGTAAAGGAAAGTAAGAAGAACGAAGACGAGAAGAAAAGCACTTTATTCATTGACAAAAGAGAGCAATCCGTTACAAAAAGTATCATACAATAGGAACACGCAGCTGAGAGCTACTAAGCCTAAAAAAGAAAACCTAGAAAGCCCCCCCCCCCCCTCACTAGGATAGTCAAGGGACGCCGCTAGTGATGTGTCCTTGTCTCCTGTGACAAGCCGAATTGTCAAAGGTGATGCCTTTGGATCTAGTCTTGGTTGGGAAGTCACTCGTCTCTAGTATTCTGCTGTGGAACGGAAGAACGCGTTGAATCGGTGGCGATGGAATCGATTGATGGAAGGATGGAAGCGGTGGCAGAATCGATTGAATGGAGGGATAGATGACTTGAAGGGACAAGTCGTTGGGTGTCATAGCATCGACTGCGGTAGGGATAAACTCGATGAAGATCGAGTGGTTGCCGTAGTGTCGGCGGCGGAGTGAATGGGGATGAGAGGGATAAGGGTGATGTCCGATCAAGGAAAGGAGGAATTTAACACTCGACTTAAAACCTTGAACTTTAACTTGAACGTAAGAAATAACAATAACAAAGTAGGGTATAAATAGGGAGAGGTGAGACGTCGGATGGGCCGAGTTGAACCTCGTGGGCTAGCCCATGCAAGCATGCAAAAGGCACAAACCCTAAAAGATAGAATGACTGAAAGGAAACTATCTAAAACGCTGTAAATAAGGAAACTATCTAAAGCAAGCTGGAAATACCAAATATAAATAATGTCTCAAAAAGAACGCGTGAAACTCATGAACGCGTTGAAGGCTTTGACGTGATCATCACGTGAGACGATGAAGTGTCACAGTCTTCAGAAGAACGCGTTCTTTCACTCTCGATGGTGGCGAGGACGACGAGTCTTGGATTGTCGTCTGGGATTCCTTGGCTGGCGATGGCATGTGCGATGAGAGACGCGACGGCAGCGACGATGACCTTGGACCTAGACCTTGTCACTGGACCTTCTGAGCGTAGGCTCATGGCTTCTTCCTCATCTTGGGCCGTCATGGGAGGCAGAGTCACTCCAAAATCTGGTGGGAGCTCGAGTTGATATGCATTGTCCCCTATGGCTTTGACCACGCGGAAGGGACCATCTCCACGCAGTGCCAATTTATGCTTTTGCCGCGATGGGAACCTCTCCTTTCGCAGATGCACCCAGACAAGGTCTCCGGGGGCAAAGACGATGCGGCGGTGGCCTGAATTCTTCTGTGAGGCATACTGCATGGCCCTCCTCTCCAGCTATTCCCGGGTTCGTCGATGAAGCTCCTGGACTTGCTCAGCGCGATTGGAGGCTGAGACATGCACTGGGTCTCGGAGAGGACGCGGTGACAAATACAGTGGTGTCAAGGGGTTGATGCCATACACCACTTCGAATGGTGTCAACTTGGTCGTTGTGTGCCTGCATCTATTGTAACAAAACTCGACAATTGATAGTAAGTCCTCCCAACACTTAGGGTTGGCTTTTAGCATCGTGCGAAGGAGGGCTCCTAGAGTTCTATTTGTGACCTCCGTTTGGCCATCGGTTTGGGGGTGGTAGCTAGTCGAGAATAGGAGTTTGGTTCCTAGATTTTCCCAAAGAGTTCTCCAAAAATGGCCAACGAACTTAGAATCCCTATCACTAACTATGGTACGCGGGACTCCATGAAGACGTACCACATGCTCAAAGAATAGATCAACAATCTCACTAGCACTATGGGTAGTCTTACAAGCAATAAAATGTGCCATCTTAGAAAATCTATCTACGACCACAAAAATAGAGTCTTTACCTCGTCTAGAGAGGGGCAAACCCGTGATGAAATCCATAGACAAATCTTCCCAGGGGGCACTAGGAATGGGCAAAGGAGTGTAGAGGCCATGAGGACTAGACTTAGCTTTGGCTCTCTGACAAGTCACACAACTTCTACAAAACCTAGTCACTTGGTGGGTCATCTTAGGCCAAAAGAAATGTTCTCTAAGCGCGTCTAAGGTCTTCCTAATCCCAAAATGTCCATGACTCGCGTGTGCTTCCTCAATCAATAGGAGCCTAATGGAGGATCTAGGAATGCATAGATGACTAGCCTTGTACAAATAACCCTCAGAAAGGTAAAAGGTCTCAAACTCACGCGATCTCAGGCAATGCTCAAGAATAGGGGCAAAGAATGGGTCACTAGCATATAAGTCTTTAATCAAAGCAAAACCCAAAATTTTAGTTTGCACTTGAGTCAAGAGAACATACCTGCGAGAGAGCGCGTCAGCAACAATGTTATCTTTTCCTTTCTTGTGAACAACGACATAAGGAAATGTCTCCAGAAACTCCACCCAGCGAGCATGGCGGCGATTGAGGTGAGCCTGGCTCTTCAAGTAGCTCAACGCGGCGTGGTCGCTGTGGATGACAAACTCACGCGGCCAAAGGTAATGCTGCCATGTCTTCAGCACGCGTACTAAGGCATAAAGCTCTTTGTCGTAGGTGGGGTAATTGAGGGTGGCTCCTGTGAGCTTCTCACTGAAGTAGGCAATCAGCCTCTTCTCTTGGTGTAGCACACCACCAATGCCTATGTCAAAGGCATCACACTCCACTTCGAAGTGTTTGGTGAAATCAGGAAGCTGGAGCAAAAGAGCTTGGCACAATGCGTTCTTCAAGGCGGAGAAGGCGCGTTCATGTGACTCAAGCCACAAAACTGTGCTTCCTTTCTTGGTGAGCTCATGGAGTGGCGCGGAAATGGAAGAGAAGTCGCGTACAAAACGCCTATAAAATCCCGCGAGGCCGAGGAAGCTTCGCACATGTGTTGGAGTCGTAGGCGTTGGCCAGTCTTTGATGGCCGCGATCTTTTCTTCGTCAATGCGTAACCCATCACTACTCACAATGTAGCCCAGAAAGTTGGTGGACGTGGAGCAAAAGGAACACTTTGCCAGATTGGCAAACAAGCTCTCTTGTCGAAGGCACTTGAGCACTTGGCGAAGGTGATCGACATGGTCTTCTAGGCTTCGAGAATACACAAGGATGTCATCAAAATAAACGACAACAAACTTGCCAAGGAAAGATCGTAAGACGTGGTTCATCACACGCATGAATGTGTTGGGTGCATTCGTGAGCCCAAAGGGCATGACAAGCCACTCGTAGAGCCCATACTTCGTCTTGAACGCTGTTTTCCACTCATCACCTTCTTTCATTCTGATATGGTGATAACCATTCTTCAAATCAATCTTGGAGAAGAGTGTCGCGCCATGAAGTTCATCAAGCATATCATCAAGGCGGGGAATAGGGTGCCTATACTTGACTGTGATCTGGTTTATAGCACGGCAATCAACACACATTCGCCATGTGCCATCTTTCTTGGGCACAAGGATCACAGGTACTGCACAAGGGGAAAGAGATTCCCTTACGTACCCGCGATCCAACAATTCTTAGACCTGGCGCTGTAGCTCTTTGGTCTCCTCTGGACCAGCTCTATACGCAGCGCAGTTGGGTAAAGAAGCACCTGGTACAAGGTCAATTTGGTGCTCAATGTGTCTCAAGGGAGGTAATCCTTGTGGCAAATCATCTGGGAATACGTCGGTGAACGCGGCAAGCACTTCCGCGATCTTTGGTGGCAAAGGCGCGTTCATCGACGATGCAGGAATGCAGGGGGTTGGCACAAGAAGAAAGCGGGGAGCCTTGCCAGTGACACATGCAATGAGGTCATTGGGCCTGACCAAAAGAACGCATTGCTCACAGGTTCCTTGCAAAGGACGCGGTGGTGGCAACGGCGCGGCGAACGGTGGGGAGGCACTTCCTGAATTTTGTGGGGCACGCGGTGTCCTAGTTGTGACGTTGTGTTTCTTCTTGCCATTGCCTGGAGAAGGCAAAGTGTGACTAGATTTGGACGTAGTGGACGCGGTCTCTATGGCCTTCTGGCGATCGCGTTCTACCTGGTCCTGCAAGATCTCATGTGGAGACATTGGATGCAAAGTGACGCGCTTCCCATGGTAATTGAACACATAAGTGTTCAAATAGCCATCATGGAGCACGCGCCTGTCAAATTGCCATGGGCGCCCAAGCAGAATATGGGTGGCGTCCATAACAATGACATCACAAAGAATAGAATCACAGTATTGCCCTATAGAAAAAGAAATTAAACATTAGAGAGATATTGTGTTACCTGGACTAGAAGAAATCCATTGGAGGGCATAAGGTTGTGGATGAGGCATCGTAGACAATTTGAAGTTGTTGACAACCTTCTCATTCACAATATTTGCACAAGATCCTCCATCAATTATAACACTCAAGGAAGCTGTTTGGACTAGAGCCCTTGTGTGGAACAAGTTCTCGCGTTGATCGCTTAAGTTGGCTTCCTTGACGGTGAGGAGACGACGCGTCACCAAGCTCAATGGTGTGCCCGCGTGCAGAGAAGCGGGTTCGCAGTCATACGCGTCTTCATTGTGATACCCCGTATTTTGTAAGGTTATTTTGGGAATTTTAGAATTTTCCCGAGTACCCGTTTAGTACGTCGGATTTAATTCAGGTAGCTTGAGACATTCTGTAATGTGCTCTGTATCTATAATATTTTTCTCAGTGAAATAAAATACATACGACATGCTTCAGATGTTTATACGCGTTCGCGTACGATAATTTTTATCCCGGGTTAATGTCTTGCTCGTTCAAAAGCTGAATGGGCGGGAAAAGGCAAAAACGACGACCGCCGTACAGTAACGGCGCCCGCCGTCGTTGGGCCCGATGTGTCAGGCCATCGTCTCCTACTCTGGGCTCGCCAGGCTAGGAACGGCGACCGCCATAATTACGGTGCCCACCGCGGCCCGCCGTAGGCAAAGTTGCAGCGCCCGCCGTGATTACCCAGAGGTCATTACCCGATGGTCGCCGGTGAGCTCTGGCCGCGCCGATCTAGCCCTGCTCGGCCTCGTCTAGGGTGATGATGATGTTCCCATTGCTTTGGCTATAAAAGGAGGTGTTGGGGGAAGGGTTTTGAGCCATCCCAGCACCGAATCTCTGCCAAATCTTCCTCTCGCCGAAGTTTGTGCCTCTCGCCGGAATTCTGAAGCTTTCATTGGTGTCGTTTGGTGGTGTTTCCAGAAGCCCTTGTGAAGCCTTTTGGTTGCCTTTGGAGGTTGGAACCCATGCAAGGCAAAAAGGGGTCGAAACGCGCATCATTTTGGTGAGTTTTTCTCTCGTTCTGTGGTCGGAGTTCTTCACGGCGACCGCCGTGTTCTTTACGACGCCCGCCGTGATGAATGCGGCGACCGCCGCCAGTGCCCAGAATGCCTTCTTGGCTTTGGCTTGGTTGGTTGTCGTCGTGGCGTCTTTCCTTTCGATTTCTTTCGCCGTTTTTAGATTCGTACTGTTGTTATGTCAGATCTAACTTAGGGTTCCTTTTATGGGTCGACTCGAAGGTGTTTGTGCTAGCGGAGCTATACCCGTGTCGAGCCCGAAATCTCGTCGTTGTCGTTAGGCTTGTTTCTATTCTGCGGATTAAGGCAAGTGGCGGTTCACTCTTGCTCATTCGTTCCATATTTACATTAATTATCAGTAGTTTATCTGAGTAATTAATTTGGAATGAATACTCTGTTTGTCTGGAAATGGTTTTGGTAAACTGTTTTGGAAAACAAAATATTGATATTATAATAGGTTGTATATCTGTTAGAACAACGCTATTATCTGTGATCGCCTTTTGGGCATTTATGTGGAGTTATTCTGTAACTGTTATTGTGTTGTAACTGTTAGTTAGCACTGTTAGATAGGAACGTTACTCGGACTCGGTCCAATCGTTTCTTTATAATCTGATATTAGGGTGGCTCGTCTCCATCTGGTACTATTCTAAGATCATGATCGGTCTCTTTCACAAGTGTGTAGAGGCAGGACACTTAGCTGGTGTCACAAACCTTCCGGTGTACGTCACTCTCGACGAAACGTATACTAAGATGTGTCGTCCCATTGGTGGGGTACACATGTAAAAGTCTAATAACGTGATGCGTGTTTTTGAAACATAAATCAGATAAGTGCTACTCGACGCACATAATTAATAAACCTTCGGCGAGTAGTACAGCTAGGAAAACTCGTCTCGACTTTGATCATAGTACGTTCTCTTTCCAATCTGGATTCGCTGTATGCGATGAGGTTGGTCGTGAACCGAAGCATCTCAGTCAACTTTTAAATCATTGTTGTATGATTCTGTAAACATTCCAGATTTGTCATATTTCCTTAAAGACTCAATATCTTAGAGTCTCTTTTCGAGTCGATTTCTGTGAAGATTCAGTCTTCGAGAATCTTCTCTTATGCATACCTCTTGTTTATTCCAGTAGGAGTATGATGATTGACTATCGTCATCGGTTATAATTCGAGAAGCGATGAGTCTAACCTAATACGACTGCTTCAAACCATTCTGCTTTGTACCCTTACTAGTCTATTCAAGTAGACTAACCCACGAACTTTGTTCTCCGCATGTGGGCTGGTGTCATCCGTTCGATTCGGCACATCAGATCGAAAGTAGCTCAGAAGAATAGAAGGACTATGGAGTCGACGGTGGTTTTTGAATGTTTTAGTTATTTCTTTAATCAGGTTGAGATCTTTTGGACAATGACTTTGGTTGTAATGTGTTTTATAAGACTTCCGCTGTATCCTACTTTATAAGATTTTCGCTGTATTTGGTTTAAACTCTGTGTTGACCTATTCGGGATTGGGTTGTAATCCCGTAACTCATGTTTCTTTAACAATGTTATATTTTGGGATTGAATCCTTTGATCATTATGTATCATTTGTATTTCATAAATTGTATTTAAATGGTAAAGCCTTGGGTGATCTCGGTAAGGAACACTGGGATCACTGGCGGTAATACCTTTTCAAAAGGGTTAAGTTTTGGGGGTGTTACAGTTGTGGTATCAGAGCCAAAGGTTTTAAAACGGGTTTGAGATTTTTATAAACCATTTATCCGTTTTCGAAAATGCTTTAAAAAGGGCTTTGAATTTTCAAAGTAAAAAGAATTTAAAAACACCGTTCATAGTCATGTCTTCTGGATAGTCTGATATAGTAAGCTTGCTTCTATGTCTAGAAAGACTAATTCCTTCCTTGTTATCCTATAGGAGATGGGTGCATGCCTCTCTCAGAAGAAGGGGTCAGAAGATGCCGAGATGGATTCACCGTCTCCCGAGAGGCTAGACTTTCCTATACCCCAGAGGTGCTTTGAGGTTGGAGGCCCGAGCAGCCCACCTGAGGAGATCAAGCATGTTCTTCCTGAGTCGGTAGTCCTGGTGTCAAGAAATGCTATAATTCCTGTGACTGTGACAGTGCCAGTGAAGCCACCAAGGGAGGAAGCAATGCAAGAAGATGAATCGTCTAGGTACGCGAGAGGGTACTACAATGACGATTACCAGATGGATATGATTATTGAAGGGAGCGAGGAGGAAGATGAAGAAAAGGACCCCATAGAGGATGACCCCGAAGATGAAGAAGAGGACCCCATAGAGGATGACCCCGAAGAGGAAGAGGACCCCATCGAGGATGATCCCGAGGAGGATACCGAGATGGACCTCAGCGGACAAAACCCGGAGTCCGATGACTGGAGGCACTTGCTGGTGGATAGTCAGGAAATGGGGATGCAATTTATTCACCCCAGTTCAGAGTTACCACCTGTGCAAGAGTTACCACTAGTGCCAGAGTATGCACCCATGTCAGAAGCTGATTGGGAGACATTGTATACCGAGTACGGTATTAGGAGAAGTGACAGGGAATCTCAGCCTATCCCTACTCCAAGAAGGAGGAGGTCAGAATCCGAGCTGTAGGAGATCCTCCGCCAGAGCGAGGTAATCTCTGCAGAACAGCAGCGTCAGAGGGATGAGCTGATCGCCAGTACTCAGAGGAGGGCTGGGATAGGAGGGCCAGTCATGGACGACCCATACTTTACCATGACTGAGATAGGACCATGTGCTTCAGGGTCAAGCAGGGCGCGTAGTCCATCGTCAGATTCCGATGGAGAGCCCCGCCCGAAGAAGCCTTGCATGAGAAGTCTTCCGTATAGGAAACATTTTGGGACGCCATGAGATGGATCAACGTGCCTAGAATAGTTCCCTTTTTCCTAGTATTTCCGCATGTACCGTGTAAAACATTCCAGTATTGCGGCATGTACCTTGTAAAATACTACGATCTCCGAGCAATTTGTCTGGAAATGGTTTTGGTAAACTGTTTTGGAAAACAAAATATTGATATTATAATAGGTTGTATATCTGTTAGCACAACGCTATTATCTGTGATCGCCTTTCGGGCATTTATGTGGAGTTATTCTGTAACTGTTATTGTGCTGTAACTGTTAGTTAGCACTGTTAGATAGGAACGTTACTCAGACTCGGTCCAATCATTTCTTTATAATCTGATATCGGGGTGGCTCGTCTCCATCTGGTACTATTCTAAGATCATGATCGGTCTCTTTCACAAGTGTGTAGAGGCAGGACACTTAGCTGGTGTCACAAACCTTCCGGTGTACGTCACTCTCGACGAAACGTATACTAAGATGTGTCGTCCCATTGGTGGGGTACACATGTAAAAGTCTAATAACGTGATGCGTGTTTTTGAAACATAAATCAGATAAGTGCTACTCGACGCACATAATTAATAAACCTTCGGCGAGTAGTGCAGCTAAGTTATAGTGCAGCTAGGAAAACTCGTCTCGACTTTAATCATAGTACGTTCTCTTTCCAATCTAGATTCGCTGTATGCGATGAGGTTGGTCATGACTCGAAACATCTCAGTCAACTTTTAAATCATTGTTGTATGATTCTGTAAACATTCCAGATTTGTCATATTTCCTTAAAGACTCAATCTCTTGGAGTCTCTTTTCGAGTCGATTTCTGTGAAGATTCAGTCTTCCAGAATCTTCTCTTATGCATACCTCTTGTTTATTCCAGTAGGAGTATGATGATTGACTATCGTCATCGATTATTATTCGAGAAGCGATGAGTCTAACCTAATACGACTGCTTCAAACCATTCTGCTTTGTACCCTTACTAGTCTATTCAAGTAGACTAACCCCCGAACTTTGTTCTCCGCATGTGGGCTGGTGTCATCCGTTCGATTCGGCAAATCAGATCGAAAGTAGCTTAGAAGAATAGAAGGACTATGGAGTCGACGGTGGTTTTTGAACGTTTTAGTTATTTCTTTAATCAGGTTGAGATCTTTTGGACAATGACTTTGGTTGTAATGTGTTTTATAAGACTTCCGCTGTATCCTACTTTATAAGACTTTCGTTGTATTTGGTTTAAACTCTGTGTTGACCTATTCGGGATTGGGTTGTAATCCCGTAACTCATGTTTCTTTAACAATGTTATATTTTGGGATTGAATCCTTTGATCATTATGTATCATTTGTATTTCATAAATTGTATTTAAATGGTAAAGCCTTGGGTGATCTCGGTAAGGAACACTGGGGTCACTGGCGGTAATACCTTTTCAAAAGGGTTAAGTTTTGGGGGTGTTACAGTTGTGGTATCAGAGCCAAAGGTTTTAAAACGGGTTTGGGATTTTTATAAACCATTTATCCGTTTTCAAAAATGCTTTAAAAAGGGCTTTGAATTTTCAAAGTAAAAAGAATTTAAAAACACCGTTCATAGTCATGTCTTCTGGATAGTCTGATATAGTAAGCTTGCTTCTATGTCTAGAAAGACTAATTCCTTCCTCGTTATCCTATAGGAGATGGGTGCATGCCTCTCTCAGAAGAAGGGGTCGGAAGATGCCGAGATGGATTCACCGTCTCCCGAGAGGCTAGACTTTCCTATACCCCAGAGGTGCTTTGAGGTTGGAGGCCCGAGCAGCCCACCTGAGGAGATCAAGCATGTTCTTCCTGAGTTGGTAGTCCTGGTGTCAAGGAATGCTATAATTCCTGTGACAGTGCCAGTGGAGCCACCAAGGGAGGAAGCAATGCAAGAAGATGAATCGTCTAGGTATGCGAGAGGGTACTACAATGACGATTACCAGATGGATATGATTATTGAAGGGAGCGAGGAGGAAGATGAAGAAAAGGACCCCATAGAGGATGACCCCGAAGATGAAGAAGAGGACCCCATAGAGGATGACCCCGAAGAGGAAGAGGACCCCATCGAGGATGATCCCGATGAGGATACCGAGATGGACCTCAGCGGACACAACCCGGAGTCCGATGACTGGAGGCACTTGCTGGTGGATAGTCAGGAAACGGGGATGCAATTTATTCACCCCAGTTCAGAGTTACCACCTGTGCAAGAGTTGCCACCAGTGCCAGAGTACGCACCCATGTCAGAAGCTGATTGGGAGACACTGTATACCGAGTACGGTATTAGGAGAAGTGACAGGGAATCTCAGCCTATCCCTACTCCAAGAAGGAGGAGGTCAGAATCCGAGCTGTAGGAGATCCTCCGCCAGAGCGAGGTAATCTCTGCAGAACAGCAGCGTCAGAGGGATGAGCTGATCGCCAGTACTCAGAGGAGGGCTGGGATAGGAGGGCCAGTCATGGACGACCCATACTTTACCATGACTGAGATAGGACCATGTGCTTCAGGGTCAAGCAGGGCGCGTAGTCCATCGTCAGATTCCGATAGAGAGCCCCGCCCGAAGAAGCCTTGCATGAGAAGTCTTCCGTATAGGAAACATTTTGGGACGCCATGAGATGGATCAACGTGCCTAGAATAGTTCCCTTTTTCCTAGTATTTCAGCATGTACCGTGTAAAACATTCCAGTATTGCGGCATGTACCTTGTAAAATACTACGATCTCCGAGCAATTTGGTCCTGACACTCGGAAGATCGACTTATGTATGGATTGTATAATAGTTCCAGTTCATCTATAAAATACCCAGTTGATCTATTTCTGAGTGATTTTGCTACATTAAGTTTATGAAATAAATATTAATGTATGAAATACTTGGAATTGGATCGGTAAACAGATGGTGAACACAAGGAACACGACTCGAGCTGGTGTTGGGACCAGTCAGGATCCCAGACCAACCGCAAGGGATGTCACTCAAGACGAGCATGAGTCTGAGTCCCACAATCATCCTAGACGCGAAGGTCAAGATCAGACCCAAGCACCAATGACTTTTGATGCTACAACGTTAGAGGCAATTCGAAGAATGGTCATGCAAGCAGTGACTGATATACTGCGACCAAGTGTGCCTCAAGCGCAAGAAGTGCCTACTAACCCACCGGTTCCGAGGTTTGAGAAGCCAGAAAACCATGCTGTTCAGGAGAATGCCGTCAGGGCTAGAAACAGCTATGGTCGCGCTCTTAAGACCATCACTTCCATGAGGCCCGATTGCTATAACGGGAAAGGGGAGCCAGTAGCAGTGACTCATTGGTTCTCCCATATGGAGAGGCTGTTTCGGAACGTAGAGTATACTGAGGCCGAGAAGGTCCATATCGCTTCTCTTCAGCTAAAGGAAGAGGCTAGCGAGTGGTGGGAGAGCACAGGTTTGGCAGAAAGCCTAGTGTTGACTTGGTCGATGTTCAAGACCAAGATGGTTGATCGCTTTTTCTCTCATGCTATGAGAGAGGAGAAGCATAAAAAGTTCTTGTACCCAAAGATGGATGGTCTGAAAGTGACCGAGTTGGCATCTAAGTTCAATCATCTTTTACAGTACGCCCTTGCCGAGATTACCAGCGAGGCCCAAAAGATCTGGTACTTCCACGAGTGGATGAGCCCGGATATCAAGACGTTAATGGTGCACCACACATGCTCTACCTTGGAGCAGTATGTGGATTGTGCCTATAAGGTAGAGGTAACTCTAGAGGAGTCGACCAAGAGGCACAACCGATAGAAGTCGATGCAGAACCAGAACCAGGGAGGTGGCTTTAAGCGCCCTGCACCACCGTCTAACTTTGCCAAGTCCGGCCGAGCTAAGATGGAGATGACGCAAGGAGGATCGACTCAGCAGTCAGGGCAGACCAGGAGTTCAGTTCAGTGTTATAACTGTGGTACTGCTGGGCACAAGAGCAATGAGTGTCAGAAGGAGAAGAGGTCGTGCTTTGGGTGTGGACGTGATGGTCATCTGCAGAAGTTCTGCAAGCAGGGGAAGCAGAAGGGAGTAGAGTTGCAGCAAGGGTCAGTTCATCAGAGCAACCGATCTAGGTTCAAGCCTGCCGAGACTCTTAGCCCGTCAGTCCAGACGACTGCTCAGAACAGGGGAAATGCCCCAGCTGTTTCTGGAAGTCAGGGACAACGCTTGTACGAGATGCGTGAAGCAGATGGACCCAATGCTCCAATTGCTCAAGGTACTTTATACCTTCACTCTACTTCAGTGTGCATTCTATTTGATTCTGGTGCTACGCATTCCTTTATTTCGGATAGCTGTATTAGCAAGTTAGACTTAGTGTGCAACGATTCGTGCGACCCTTTCGTCGTTAGTCTTCCTAATGGAGAACGTTTGGTGGGAACCAAGCATCTGTCCGACTTTCCAATTACCATTCAGGGTAAGGAATTCGAGGCAGATCTGATCTGTATAGCCATGGCTCCATACGACATTATCCTCGGTATGGATTGGCTGATGCATCACAAGGCGGTGATCGACTTCAGTTCAAGAACGGTGACGGTGTCATCTGGGGGCCAGTTTGTGTGCAAGTTCAAAGGTCGAAATGACGCTGATAACGGCAAGCTGATCAATGTGATGGCTGCGTTTAAGCTACTATGACAAGGATGTGTCGGGTACCTTTGCTACTTGGATTCGCCCGCGAAGGATGGACCTGAGGTTCTTGATATTCCTGTAGTTAGGGAGTTTTCGGATGTCTTTCCGGAAGAAATTCCTGGATTACCCCCGAATCGTGACGTAGAGTTTTCAATTGATCTTGAGCTTGGTACGGCGCCAATTTCCAAATCACCGTATCGGATGGCTCCAGCTGAGATGCAAGAATTGAAGAATCAACTTGAAGATCTTCTTGACAAAGGTTATGTCAGGCCGAGTGCATCGCCGTGGGGTGCTCCGGTATTGTTCGTCAAAAAGAAGGATGGATCGTTCCGACTTTGTATCGACTACCGAGAGTTGAACAAGGTGACGATCAAGAACAAGTATCCTTTGCCTAGGATTGATGACCTGTTGGACCAGTTGCAGGGAGCAAAGGTTTTCTCCAAGATCGACCTGAGATCTGGATATCATCAACTCAGGATTCGTGAGCAGGACATTCCTAGAACTGCGTTTAGGACCAGATATGGTCATTACGAGTTCGTAGTGATGCCTTTTGGGCTTACAAATGCTCCAGCTGTCTTTATGGATTTGATGAACCGATGTTTTCACCAGTACTTGGATAAGTTCGTGGTGGTCTTCATCGACGACATTCTGATCTATTCTCTGAATGAAGAAGTCCACGAGGAACATCTGCGGATTGCCTTGTCAATCCTTAGACAACATCAGATTTTTTGCTAAGTTGTCTAAATGTGAATTCTGGATAAAGGAAGTGGCTTTCTTAGGCCACGTGATCAATAAAAATGGGGTTATGGTTGATCCCCAAAAGATTGAAGCGGTGGCTAATTGGACACAGCCCCAGAACGTGAAGGAGGTGCGCAGTTTTCTTGGACTTGCCGGGTATTACAGAAGGTTCGTAGAAGAATTTTCAAAGATTGCTCTACCTATGACCAACCTACTCCGCAAGGTTCACAAGAAGTTTGTCTGGAATGACAAGTGCGAGGCCAGTTTTCAGGAGTTGAAACGACGACTGACCTCGACACCCGTGTTAGCACTCCCAGACGGGAACGACGAGTAGTGCAGCTAGGCGCTAGTGCAGCTAGGAAAGCTCGTCTTAACTTTTAGTCGCTCGAATGCGATACTGTGATTCTGTGATTGCGTGTAATTAATTAATGTTCCCCAATATTTGTCATGTTTCCTATAAGGCTCATTTTATTTAGAGTCTTCTTTTTGGGATTGATTGCTGTGAGCCTCGGTCTCCAGAATCTTCTCTTGTGCATACCTCTTGTTATTCCAGTAGGAGTATGATGGTTGACTATCGCCATCA
This sequence comes from Rheum nobile, assembly GCA_027886185.1. Lineage (NCBI taxonomy): Eukaryota > Viridiplantae > Streptophyta > Magnoliopsida > Caryophyllales > Polygonaceae > Rheum > Rheum nobile. The sequence continues at coordinate 11,110,005 of WOAB01000020.1, forward strand.
GTTATTATTCGAGAAGCGATGAGTCTAACCTAATATGACTGCTTCGAACCACTCTGCTTTATTCCCTTGCATAGTCTTTCATTAGACTAACCAACCGTAATTATTCCTTGCATGGTTGGCTGGTGTCATCCGTTCGATTCGGCACATCAGATAAATTGAGGATCCGAGAAGGCTAGGGCGACTATGAGGATGGACGGTGTTTTGTTAAACTATTTTGTTTTAAGACTTCCGCTGTGTTATTTATGATAAGACTTCTGCTGTAATAATTCTGATCTTGTATTTTTATGGATTTGGGAAATTATTGTATTCCTGAGACGTTGGTTTTAGTGAAAGTTGTAATATTTGGTATTATAACTGTGGTTTGTTGGTTTACATCAATTGGAAAAGCCTGGGGTGACTTCGGGATGTTATATCTGAAGTCACTGGCAGTAATACTTTCAAGATGAGATTTGGGGGTGTTACACGTAGCCATCTGATCCGTAACGCGGTGTTCGAACACTCTGGTGTCGAAGATGATCGCGTACATCATGGCTATGTTTTTGGGTAGGTGGTGTCCTCAATTGATCATTGCGTCGTGGATGTCCAGTGTCGCGGCGGCTTGGTCTTCTCGGCGTCGCGTCGGCTTGGATAGCTTGACGATGTCGGCCATCGCGTGTGGCTGAATCTGGCACGCGTTTCTGGGTTCTCCGAGAGGCATACCTATCATCAAAATTATAAGGCTCAGAGTACTCACCTTGAGAGTCGTCGGCGTCGCGGTCTGACCCGTTGTCAAAGCCAGCAGGTGTGGCTCGTGGCACATAGCGATCCTTCTGTGGAACAAAGCCTTGGCGACTCTCAATGACACTTTGCATTCTGTTTAGTTGAGGTTGATGTTGAGAAGTGGAAGGCATAATTCCCTTGCGTTTGTCCATGCGTGTCTTGGATGGGACCGCATCGGTAGCTCCAGGTGGAGGCAGCGCGTCCATAGCACTTAGTGGAGTTGGAGTGGGCGCGGGCGGTGCCACTTCTTGTTGGTTGGCGCGTAGAGTGGCGACCTCCTGTCGAAGAGCCTGGATCAAGATCTGATCTTCGGACAATGCCATGATGGGGTCGCATGGTTGGTCCTGTGGTGGTTGGTCTGGAGGTAGACCCAACTGCTGGGGTTATGGGTTGGTGTTGTCGACTTCGCGTTCGTCTGCACTGTGGCCAATCTGCATGGTGCCTATGACAAGACGACCAAACATGGGAGTAAAAACGAACCAAAAGACAACAAAGAACAACAACCAAGCAAATCACTAGTCAAGTCACAAAGTTCACGTAGGTAGGGCTTGTTTGGCTTGCCGTGAGGGCGGCTTGGCTTGACAAGATATGGTGTATCAAGCAAGTTGCAATCAAACAAACAAGAACAAATTGAAACCCTAAAACAAACATAAACAAAGTAACCTAATTAGCAAGAAAGTACATTCTAGAAAGCTTGACCTAGACGGTGGAGAGATATAGAAGATGAGCTTAGACCGATATGGGTTAGGGTTGCCTTATTTTGGCTTTCCCTAACTTTGGAAACTTTTTTTTTGTGTATATCTTTTCGATATCTTTTTTTTATATCCGAGATCTTATCTTTTGATCTTTTCGGATTTGCAAAAGGAAATAAAATAAAAAGGTCTAAGTAACAAGAATATCACAAGTGTGATTGTAGAGATAGGAGAGAGAAGATAAGATTTGATGATATCTTATTAGGAAATTGGTTAACAACCTAAAAAGCAATATCCAACAAACAAGGAAACTCTATCCATGCATGAAATATGGAAACAAAATATTCTAGCATGCAAGATAACAAATTACCTAACACACCAAAACTTGGGGAACAAGAAAAATTTTCGGCCAAGGAATTACCTTGTAGAAACCGAATAGGTATAGCAAATATGGAAAGTTCTGATTTTTCGTGATCTTTTAGTAAAGCAAACGGTGGGGGCAAGGAAAAAATTTCGTGAACAAGAGTGAAGCTTGAGTTCGTGACTTACAAGACTGATGGGCTCTGATGCCAGTTGATGTGTCCTTGTCTCCTGTGACAATCCGAATTGTCAAAGGTGATGCCTTTGGATCTAGTCTTGGTTGGGAAGTCACTCGTCTCTAGTATTCTGCTATGGAACGGAAGAACGCGTTGAATCGGTGGCGATGGAAGCGATTGATGGAAGGATGGAAGCGGTGGCGGAAGCGATTGAATGGAGGGATAGATGACTTGAAGGGACAAGTCGTTGGGTGTCATAGCGTTGACTGCAGTGGGGATAAACTCGATGAAGATCGAGTGGTTGCCGTAGCATCGGCGGCGGAGTGAATGGGGATGAGAGGGATAAGGGTGACGTCCGATCAAGGGAAGGAGGAATTTAACACTCGACTTAAAACCTTGAACTTTAACTTGAACGTCAGAAATAACAATAACAAAGTAGGGTATAAATAGGGAGAGGTGAGACGTCGGATGGGCCGAGTCGAACCTCGTGGGCTAGCCCATGCAAGCATGCAAAAGGCACAAACCCTAAAAGATAGAATGACTGAAAGGAAACTATCTAAAACGCTGTAAATAAGAAAACTATCTAAAGCAAGCTGGAAACCCTATTGGCCCAGAGGCACCACCTGATCGCGGAGGAGGCAAAAGGAAAGTTGGGTCAACTGCACATGTCAGGATGTATAACCTGGCATCGTGAATCGCGGCCCCCGTACAACCTGGCAACGTGAGTCGGGAAGAAACCCTATTGGCCCGGAGGCACCAGTCGATCCCCGACAACGTATAGCGACACCGGTTCGCGGCGGCTAAAGGCGTAGAGCGCGTTAGCATTTGACTGGTCTTCCACCGACGAAGAACGCGAGGAAACTCGACGGAGTAAGGAAAATAATAAACCTCCTGAACGTTGTAGTTGGGATCCCCAACATCAGCCAGGTCCAAGATGGTGTCAAGGGTGAAGCCGATGGCGAGCAACGTATATGTCCACCGGCGCCTGCCGATGTAGCGATGAGAGGCGGCCACGTCCCAATCTCCCTGGCGCCTAGCCAGACGCCCTCTCTAGTAAATTCTCACCCCGCCAGGTTTGAGGATTGTCCATGATATAACGATCTGACAAGGGGGGAAACCGGGAGGATTGTCCATCTGTTGTTGTAACACCCCGTAATTTTAAGGGTATTTTTGAGCTTTACTCGTATGAGTTATTGTTGCAAAATAATTGTATGAGATATTGTTGCAAAATAATTATATAAGATATTGTTGTAAAATATTTATATAAGATATTTGTGCACGGTATTTATATAAGATATTTGTGCACGGTAATTGTGCGAGGTAATTGCTTGAGATGTTTGTGCTAGATGATGTACGAATATATTTAACCCGGGATTAAGAAAATTAACCCAAGTTGAGTTCGGATAAGAATTAGTGAAGTCGGCCAGAAACCGCGATCAACCGCGATTGACCGCGATCAACCGCGACTCACCGCGATCGGCCGCGATCGCGGTAATGCCTTTTTCAGAGGCGGTCGTCTTCCTCGAAGGCGGTTACTGTAGCTCGGCTGGGATATTTTCTGGGCAGGCCAAGTGGCTCGCTAGTGGCCTTCGCCTTTGTCCCCTTGTCCCCTTGGAGGTGTCGGATTTGTGCTATAAAAGGAGGTGAAGACCAAACTCTTCTTCTTCTCTTCTTCTTCTCTCTTTCTCCTCTGTTCTCCCCTGTCTCGCCATTGATGCACGAGCTGTGAGCTCGGTTTTGGGCTTGAATCGAGAGGCTTTGTGGATTGGAGAAGGTTGCCAAGGTGTTAGGTGAAGCTTAGAGGTGCTTTGTGATCAAATTGAATGCAAGACGAAGCTTGAATCGATCGGGTAAATTCCCTCCCCGCCATGGAAGCTGTCAAAGCTTGCCACTGTTGATGAACCGCGACCGACCGCGACTCACCGCGATCGCGGTATTGTGTGTCCGAGTTGTGTTTTTGTGGTTTGGCTTTGTTTGAGCTCGTCTATTCCAGGCAAGTGGTTTTTAATTAAATTGAGATAATTGAAATATGATATTATATTAGGTTGTATTTCTGCTAGAATCAATGCTAATATAAAATATATAATGTAATCATGTGACTTGAGATTGTGATGTGATTTGGGATATGTTGAACTGCTTTGATGTGATTTGTGATATGTGGAACTGTTTGTGATGTGTTTGTGTGAATTGTATGCCATGAGCCTTTGCTTAGTCTATTTATTAGACTAACGCTTGTATTTTATTTATTGGTAACGTCATGGGGGTGTCGTCCGTCCGTTTCGGCACATGCAGATATGTTGCTGTTCAGAGAAGGCTAGAGCGACTATGAAGATGAACGGTGTTTTGTTTTCGACAAGTTGTCTTGTCGCTTTGTGTTTAAAACGATTTCCGCTGTGCTATTTGCTATTTTGTATTTTGGTTATAAGTCTTCCGTTGTAAATTCTGATTTTTGTATTGATGATGTATTTGGGTCGTTTTAGGAATCGTGTAATTCCGCGACCATGTGGTTTAATAAAAGTTATGATTTTAGTATCGTAACTGTGTTTTAAGTCAGTTATGACGTCGGAAAAGCCTGGGGTGACTTCGGGGTTTACGCCCGGGGTCATCGGCAGTAACGCTTTCAAATGGGGTTAAATTTGGGGGTGTTACAGAAATGGTATCAGAGCTAAACAGTTTTCGTAGGCTCTGTTACAGAGTTGGAAACAGAGCCGAAAGTTTTTAAAACGGGTTTTGGGATTTAATGGACCATTTACTCGTTTTGTTTGAAAATATTTTCGAACGGTTCTTGTGAACTCACCGGCGGCACCAGTGCCGGCACCGACATCATGTAAGATGGCTGGGTGGCTTGGTTGCTGGGGTAGCTAGGCTTGGGAGTGTTACATACCGGTTTGAAATATTTTCATTCGTTGGAATATTTTCACTTGTTTGAAATATTTGCAAAGGCTCGAAATTTCAAAAGTGAAAAAGTTACACCGTTCATAGTCGTGCCTCTTCTCTTGAGTCTGTTAAGGTGAATCTCTAGTGAGACTTGAGTTTGAGGAAATAGGAGTTATGCTTTGAGGTTATAAGACTTGTGGTATCACTCTTTTTGAGGAAATAGGAGTATCGTTTGTGATTCGTTTCGAGGAACGTAGAAATGAGATGTTGTGATTATGTTTGGAGAAAAGTTAAATTATTCTTAAAGGATTTAAGTTAGAGATGGCATAAGGCCGGTTATGATTAAGGATAATAAGTTTGTTGTTGAGGTAGGTTCCTCATTGGCTTAGTGCAAGTTTCGGGGTCGAAACTTAAAATAAGGGGGTAGTAATGTAACACCCCGTAATTTTAAGGGTATTTTTGAGCTTTACTCGTATGAGTTATTGTTGCAAAATAATTGTATGAGATATTGTTGCAAAATAATTATATAAGATATTGTTGTAAAATATTTATATAAGATATTTGTGCACGGTATTTATATAAGATATTTGTGCACGGTAATTGTGCGAGGTAATTGCTTGAGATGTTTGTGCTAGATGATGTACGAATATATTTAACCCGGGATTAAGAAAATTAACCCAAGTTGAGTTCGGATAAGAATTAGTGAAGTCGGCCAGAAACCGCAATCAACCGCGATTGACCGCGATCAACCGCGACTCACCGCGATCGGCCGCGATCGCGGTAATGCCTTTTTCAGAGGCGGTCGTCTTCCTCGAAGGCGGTTACTGTAGCTCGGCTGGGATATTTTCTGGGCAGGCCAAGTGGCTCGCTAGTGGCCTTCGCCTTTGTCCCCTTGGAGGTGTCGGATTTGTGCTATAAAAGGAGGTGAAGACCAAACTCTTCTTCTTCTCTTCTTCTTCTCTTCTTCTTCTCTCTTTCTCCTCTGTTCTCCCCTGTCTCGCCATTGATGCACGAGCTGTGAGCTCGGTTTTGGGCTTGAATCGAGAGGCTTTGTGGATTGGAGAAGGTTGCCAAGGTGTTAGGTGAAGCTTAGAGGTGCTTTGTGATCAAATTGAATGCAAGACGAAGCTTGAATCGATCGGGTAAATTCCCTCCCCGCCATGGAAGCTGTCAAAGCTTGCCACTGTTGATGAACCGCGACCGACCGCGACTCACCGCGATCGCGGTATTGTGTGTCCGAGTTGTGTTTTTGTGGTTTGGCTTTGTTTGAGCTCGTCTATTCCAGGCAAGTGGTTTTTAATTAAATTGAGATAATTGAAATATGATATTATATTAGGTTGTATTTCTGCTAGAATCAACGCTAATATAAAAGATATACTGTAATCATGTGACTTGAGATTGTGATGTGATTTGGGATATGTTGAACTGCTTTGATGTGATTTGTGATATGTGGAACTGTTTGTGATGTGTTTGTGTGAATTGTATGCCATGAGCCTTTGCTTAGTCTATTTATTAGACTAACGCTTGTATTTTATTTATTGGTAACGTCATGGGGGTGTCGTCCGTCCGTTTCGGCACATGCAGATATGTTGCTGTTCAGAGAAGGCTAGAGCGACTATGAAGATGAACGGTGTTTTGTTTTCGACAAGTTGTCTTGTCGCTTTGTGTTTAAAATGATTTTCGCTGTGCTATTTGCTATTTTGTATTTTGGTTATAAGTCTTCCGTTGTAAATTCTGCTTTTTGTATTGATGATGTATTTGGGTCGTTTTAGGAATCGTGTAATTCCGCGACCATGTGGTTTAATAAAAGTTATGATTTTAGTATCGTAACTATGTTTTAAGTCAGTTATGACGTCGGAAAAGCCTGGGGTGACTTCGGGGTTTACGCCCGGGGTCATCGGCAGTAACGCTTTCAAATGGGGTTAAATTTGGGGGTGTTACAGTTGTGGGCTGCAAGAAAACACGAGGAGCAAAACAAACGCAAGTGATGCAAGTGAGCAAGAAAGAGAAGATACCAATATATAGCAAGCGATTGACCTTAACCGCCCGGAGCCCGGGGGCTGCAATAAATGTTCGTCCACAAAAAACTGTTTATTCAAAGCCCTTGGGAACTAGCAAAAGATAAAGAAAAGAGAGAGGAAAGCAAGCGGGAAGAGCCACCCGACCAGGGCTCAGTGATCAACGTCCGGCAACCCAGGGTCCGCGGAATCTTGGCGGCCCCCTTCCTTCAAAGCTTTGGGTATCATTTTGGCATAAAGCTTGTCATTATGAGCCTGACTACTAGGCGGATCCGAGAACACGAAGTTGAAGGGAAGCGGCGATTTCTCCCCTGCCGCCGCGGAAGGAGCAGTGGCCTGATGCGAAGAGCTCCCTGGAAAAACAAATGGCGAGGCAAACTCGTTGCGACCTCTCTTCGTACCCCGGTCTCTTCCAGGCGTTGTCGACCCCTCAAAAAGAGTAGACACACCCCATGCTTCCAGGACGTCGGGGTTGTCATCCACCACCTGACCAATAGAGAGGGGCCGGAAAGGCTCAACCCACTTTAGCTTTACCGATTGTGCGCATGGGTTGAAAATAATAGGGGCCATACTAGCGTGACAAGCCATCTGGTTCACACCGTCTTGACCCCCAACCTCATACATGGGGCGCGAGAAGTGCACGCATCCCCGCTTGTAACGCGGCCCCCTTGCAAACTCGTTCACCGCCTCTTCCCGGATCGCCTGCCTTTGATCGGCGAAGCTGGAGATGGTACTCCTCAAGCTCTCGCGTTCCGAGAGAATCCCTGAACGCTCCTGGACCAGACATGAAAGCTCCCTCCTAGCCTCCTCGGCATCTCGGTTAGCATCCTCAACTCCTGCCTTCGCGACCTTCGCCTCCGCAAAGATGTTAGCAAGCTGGAGATTGACCACGATGACTTCTTGCTCCGCCTCCTCAGCCCTACGCCTAGCCTGATGCACTTGCTCCTCGCCCTGCCTTGCACGCTCCTTGGCTTGCCGCCCTAGCTTCTCCGGGCGTTGTGCCCGCTCCTCCGCATGCCTCATAGAGTCTTGCGAAGCCTAGGCACGTTGGTTTCGTACCCTGAGCATGAGCCCCGCCTGCAGAAAGCCAAAAGCAAGAACCAAAGTCACCCCAACAATACCCTATGCACCGCCGACAAGGAAAGAAAGAGAAATAAGAAAAAGAAACTTACCGTAAGCCAGGACGTACCCAACACCGAGTTGATGCCCTCGTCGGTAAGGGAGAGCCCCTTCACGTAGGCCGCTTCCAGCGGAAAGTCAACAAGCGTCTGAAGGACCTTGGTCACTTCGCTAATTGGGAGCACGGGGAGGGACGACAAGCTACCCAGCAGAGAAGCCGGATCATACGGGCCGCGAGAATTGGATTCTCCGCCTCTCGGCGGAGTCTCCAGGTTCATAAACTGCGCATGCGGCACAAATGGCCCCGCGGCCAACACTTGCCCCATGGCCCCCCCGGCAAGGTTCCTCTCAGGTGTGCATGCCAGAGTTCGTGAGTCCTGTACATCGACCCACACCGGCCCCGGCCCCGTGACCTGGTCGCTTGCCCCATCCTCGTACCCCATACTGAGGCTAGACCCCGCCTCTTGATCGACCTGCTGACCAGGCGCCCCTCCGGAACCGCCGCGTGACTCGCCGATGCTCTCGAAGTCGTCCGTGCCCATCATGTTGCTTGCAACACAACAAAAGAGAAAGGCAAGAAGCATTAGGGCACCAAAAAGAAAGGAAAAAAGAGGCATAGCAACTGGCCATCACTAGGGTTGCGGAGCAGCATGGGGTCTCCAACCCCTTCGCCGACCGTTAGCGTTGGCCCATAGAGTAAGCAACCCCACATCAACCATTCTCTCGAGGGTCAGGAAGTTGGTACATTTAACCAACTCCTTGGAATGGCCCACGAACTGATCGGCAAACTCCTTCTCGACATCCGCGGGTAGAGCATTGGAGTGCTTCAGCTTAGACCCCTTCGCGGGGGCATTCGTCACGCCGAGGCTATCGACATTGTTACTCATGACCAAGAACCACTTCGCCTCCCAGCCCTTGAATTTGGAGGGAAGAACCATCCTCTTATCGGCCTCCATCTTCAGTGTGAAGTAGCCAGGCTTGAAAGTACGGGCCGAGAACAAAGTGACGAATCACCGGAAGGTGGGGCGAACTCCCAACTCGTTACACCTCACCAAGAAGACAAAAGACCACCGCCAAGTGTTCGGGTGCAATTGGATCGGCGCGACCTCAGGCCCCTTAGCAATGCGAGCACTATGTCATGGACCGGATAACGCAAGTCGGCCTTCAAAGCCTCCAAGTTCATCACCACCGCGTCGGGGTACACGTACAAGGAACGTTCCCTGGGAAGAGGTAATGCAAGTGAGACGTCGGGAGGAAAGTCATACTCCTCCCAGATCGCCTGGACGTCCGCAAAAGTCAACTTAGAGCAATGACCGTGTTGGCGTGCGAGTGCCCTGAAGTCTTTACCCCCCCTCGATTCAGGCCAATTCGACCCTCTCGGACATAATGGGGGGAATAACCCTACCTCTGGGGCTCTCGACCGTCCTGCTCGAGGCCGATTCAATCGACGACAACCCTGGGGAAGCCTCGGACCCACCGTCGGCATCTCGCCCGACTTCCGACTGCGGCTCCGCCGCCTGGGGCTCCTCTATACACGGCTCTGCCACTTGAGACTCTGTCGCTCGAGACCCTTCCGCCCGAGAATCTGCCGTTTGAGACTCCACCGTCTGGGGCACCGGGGTTTAGGGTTCTGCACTTGATGCCCCCACATTGACCACCGTGACTCTCCGACCACCAGGCCCGATTGTGAGTTCGTCTATGTCACTATAACTCAAAGACATTCTCTCTGAAAGTTGAGACTTTTGGGAGAAATCAAGATCCGACTCGAACAGAAGCACGCAGGAAGAAAGAGAGGAGGGAAAAGACAACCTGCCTCGACCTCGAGCGAGCTCGCCGGTATGAGCATGAAGGAGTGAGGAGATCACCGAAAAACTAGAAGAGAAGAAGCAATGACGGCGGAACGCTGCTAGCAAGGTCGTTTTTGCCCAAAGCGAGGGTTTTTCTCTCGACTGACAAACGAAGGAAAAAATGAAAACAATAGAAGGGAAGAAAAGGCGAAAGAGGGCTGATTACCTACCCAATTAAAGACAAGGAGCCCTGGTCCACCCTGTACCTTCCACGAAGAAGCTCGAGCAAATAGAACGGCAATGACAAAGTGAAGAAGAAAGCGAGAGAGGAGAAGCAACATACCGGAGAAAAGCCGGAAGCCCTATTTATACCGATGATGTGATGGGACGGTTATGATTATAGAGGAAGAGAAACTGTCACAAATCAACCACTTTGGAAACCGCTCAAGCAAAATTCAAATTGCCATCATAGACCCGGTAGCCAGTCTGCGGATGACGAGAAGGCCGACTAGACATTAGCAAGCGCAAATCAGGAGGGTTTGAAGCAGCCTTTCAGGCCCAACAATCTGCCCACGATCAATAGAACAACGATAAAGCAAGGAGTAAAAGTTACACCACATGAGACAATATCATAATGTTTACGAACACTGCCCGTGGCCTTTCGGCCGCAAGTGTACAAGAAAGAATCTAGCAAAGAAGGAGACCGAGGACGAGAAGGAAGGCGAGCACAGTCACCGACCGCGAGCTCCGAGGCCCCCACGGAAGCTACAAGCCTGGGGATTCGAGGCAAATGTGAACATGACCCACGTTCCCTCAGGCTCCACCCCAAGCCCGAAGAGTTGGTAAAACCCGCGGAGGGAGAAATACGAAGGGATCCCTTGGAGAAGGAGAAACAGGCCAGCTTGACTCCCTCTGACTGGGGAGTCCACAAGAGAGCATCCTCTCCTCGCCAGCCGCGAGACACCAATAGCGAGCGCCCCCTACCTCGCCCGCAGGCGCCACAACCACCCTATGCACCGCAGCCTGGAAGTTGGCAAGGCGAAGAAGGGCCCTTCCATTCGCAGGGAAGCAAAATGTTGCCCGTATGACCCCTGCTCTACCTCGCCCCACACACCCTGGGCCGAAAGGTGATTTCTCCTTCTCGTCGAGGAGGTCACAACGCTAAAAAACCAAGAGCGTCTTAAGGGACGTCAGCCACATCCCTCCTCCCTTGAAGCACCTCTACCTGAGGCGCTCACACCCCTCATGGAGGAGGGATTAAAGAGGAGAATCAGAGGCAACGACCCGCAAGCTCTCATAGCCACATTCATACATACTTCACACGCTGCTGCCGGCATAGCCTGGCATCGCAATTCGTGGACGCAAAGTAACGGTGTCCTCCTGGATTGAAGGGGATCTCACCCTTCCGACCACCTTGTGACCTGGCCATCTGCGAAAGGAAAGAAAAGAAGCAAGTGTGTTTGTGTTTGGTTCGAGAGACCCGGACAAGCAAGAAGCTGCAAGGAAGGAAGCAAGAGTCAGAGCAAGTATAAGAGCAATTGTCCAGAGCAAGTGTTTGAAGCAAGTATCAAAGCAAGTGTGTTAAGCAATCTGAGCAACGGAGAATGAGAGATCTGAGCAAGCGATAATGCCCTTTTTATAGTCGCTCCGCCGGATGAGACGTGTGGGACCTACCGCCTGCCTTACAATAATGGCGAGAAAAAAACAATCCCAAGCAAGTGAATAATCAACAATACGGCCCAACTCGAAGCAAGGTCCCAAACGACACCACCTTAGCTCGACCCAGCCACACCGTTCGCGGCCCTTCTTCCTGCTCTACCCTGTCGGCCCCGCCCGACTGCCCGGTCCGAGAACCCTTCTCACGGCCTGGGTCGGCTTCGCGACAAAAAGGGCCATTGGGTCTCAGGTATATAAGGGGGAGACTGAAACTGGAAAGGGGATTCGCGACCCTCTGTCTGGTTGACCTCTATCTCCCACCCTATCGGCTAACACTGAAAACTATCACCCCTTTTTTACTCTATACTCTACTGCACTGTAGCTCCATCGTACTCTATACTCTACTGCACTGTAGCTCCATTGTACTCTATACTCTACCACATTGTAGCTCCACCGTGCTTCATACTCCACCGCCTTTTCCGCCTTATTTGCGAGTTGAGTACTGATTTGAGCGTCGGAGTGGCAAGCCCGGGGTCACCCTCGGGCCCCTCTTCTTTTTCAGGTCGGAGCTCGAGGTCGGACGACGTCTGGCATGACCGGAGGCAGCCGACGGGGAACGGGGAGATAGGTCTATGGGAGAGACGAGCTGGAATTGGTTTCGTGTGAACCGCCAACTGCTTCCTCGCGGAAAACCGGACGATCACACCTATAATGACCCGATTCGATTTGACTTATAACCTGAATTGACCTGAACCGTACTCAATCTGAGCCCATAATAACCGAACCCGACTTGACCGACCCGATTACATGTCTAATAATAATGAATAAGTAAATAGTAAATATACAAAAAATAAAATCATAAAAAATTAGTTTCTTTACCATAATAATGATAAAAAAATTAAGAATATATGATTAGTTCATATATAATATTAATAACATTTAAAGTTGGTTAATTAAAAAGATTGTGAATCTAATAATAGAATTTAACAACAAAATTTAATAGTTAAGATTAAAATTATGTGTTTAAGAAAATTTAACCAAAACAATATCTAATGGTTTTATTGCCTAAATTACATCTACAATTCCGAGACTAATAGAGTAAAAAACTATAATAGTTTTCAATAATTAAGTAAAATATTTTAATGATTTAGTTAATTCTATCGACCATAAATTAACACAATTGAGCTCAACTTGTTAACTTAATCGACGTGGTAAATATAACTTAAAATTTCCTAAAACTTAGCTTGTGCATTATAATAGAGAAAAAAAGTTAAAGAGACGTAATTAATAATATGGATAGGAAAAATGTAATAGATATTGATTTTTTTTGGTATATGTTTAATTAAATATGTAAAATTAGTTCTAATAGATATGATTTAGTTATGGGCATATTTGATTAAATACTTAAATATATTTATATATAGTCTTTGTAAAAGACTCGATGATGTGACGGATAATGATTGGATGAAGACAAGAAGACGTGGCGGATAATAATTGGATGGATGATGTCACGTAGGCGAATTGAACGTGAGACCGATACATAGGATTTAGGCCTCTCCTTTAGTATATATATAGATATAGATTTGATTAATTTAAAAAACAAAATAAAGTTATTAAAGAGAATAGTAATAAATGAAAAAATGAAAAAAACAAACATCAACAACTTGAGCCTAAAAACGCTCTATTGGCTCAAAAAGTGTGAAGTTTAATATATAGTTATAGATTAATTTAAAAAACAAAACAAAGTTATTAAAGAGGATAGTAATAAATGAAAAAATGAAAAAAATAAACCTCAACAACTTGAGCCTAAAAACGCTCTACTGGCTCAAAAAGTGTAAGGTTTAATATATAGTTATAGATTTTTGTAACTTGTAATTTTTTTATTGGAATGAATCAAGTTAGAATGATTATTATGGTATAAAATGAAAATGTTTTACGGTCCTTGGATGGAGGTAAATCCAAGGACTTGAATTACACTTTATTAAAAGGGGCATGTGTCATGTACACGACCTCTTGGTCAAATCTCCCCTTGTCGTTCAACATCAGTCTCCGACAGTCAATGTTGGTGTTGATCGGCCAATTTTAGTTTTTTTATATATTTTTAGGGTAAATTTTTTTTGGGACAAAAATTTTCTTTTCTGGACCAAAATTTTATATGCACATTCGTTGCAAAAGTAATGCACATTCAAGTATGATTTCATACACTTAAAAAAAAACCAATACATGTTAAAAAACTAAATGAATTGCACAACTCATACAAATATATATATATATATATATATATATATATATATATATATATATATATATATATATATATATATATATAAACTAATTTATGTGCACATGCATGCAAAAACGTATGCATTTCAACATTCATTCACACACGTTATTAAATTCGTGCACATTTTCAATACAAACCCAATATATGCACACCTAGTTAGTACAAATTAGGTGCACAAATAAGCCATTATCCATGCACATACACGCATATGTGGTACCCCGTATTTCTGTAAGGATATTTTGGAGTTTTGGGATTTTTCCGGAAAGCCCGTTTTGTACGTCGGATTTAATTCTGAGAGCTTAAGACATTCTGTAATGTGCTCTGCCTCTGTAATATTTTTCTCAGTAAAATAACATACAGTCGACGCATTTTGGGAGTTAATACTCGTTCGTGTACAAATATATTTAACACGAGGTTAAGATTATTGCCCAAGAGTTATCATCCAATGGGCACTAAAGTACAAGTTTGTTACCCTAAGGTTTTTATCCAAGAGGCAAAGTGCAAGGTTATTACCCAAGGGATGGGAAGGAAGCTTCCTACCTCCTTTCTTCACCTTGGAGCTTGCCTATTTAAGGAGGACATTGGGAGGAAGAGAGAGCTCACACTCTCAAACTCTAAAAAACGCTCTCTTCGGGAAAGCTCAAGTCGAACGTCGGAGCTCGTTTGGTGTCGTTTCCGGTGGCCAAGAGAAGGTTGGGAGGCCCTTAGAAGCCTAGAAACCAAGCAAGGCGAAAGACGAGCCAAACCGATCGTCGAGGGTGAGTTTTTCCTCTCGTATTTCAGTTTAGCGACGGCGACCGCCGGATAGAGGCGGCGACCGCCGGCTTGAAGGCGACGACCGCCGGCCAGAACACGGCGCCCGCCGTGATGAGCCCGGCGACCGCTGTGATGAGCCCGGCGACCGCCGTGAAGATCCCGGCGACCGCCGTGAAGAGCCCGACGACCGCCGTGAAGAGCCTGGCGCCCGCCGTGAAGAAGGGCCAACCGCCGGGAAGAAACGCCTTTGAGCGGCGCCCGCCGCGTGGGAGGCGGCGCCCGCCGTAGTTGAGGCGGCGCCCGCCGCAAGTGGGGCGGCGCCCGCCGGCGTGGTTGGTTGTTGGCCGATTGTGGTTTGGCTTCCGAGGCCTTCGTTCGGGTTTCGTTTCCTTCGATTCCTTTCATTCTTTCTTAGATCTGTATTGTTGTTTGTCGAATCTAACTTAGGGTTTCTTTGTGGGTCGATCCGAAGGAATCTGTGCTCCAGATCTGTCCCTGTGTCGAGCCCGGGATCCCGTCGTTAGACTTCATTCAAACTCTGCGGACTCAGGCAAGTGGCGGTTCGCTCTTGCTCATCGTTCCATATTTACATTAGTTATCAGTTGTTTATCTGAGAAATTAATTTGGAATGATTATCTGTGTTTGTCTAGAAATGGTTTTATAAACTGTTTTGAAAAATCATATAATAGGTTGTATATCTGCTAGAACGACGCTATTATCTGTGATCGCCTTCCGGGCATTTATGTGGATTTATCCGAACTATTGTTATGCTTGAACTGTTAGTTAGCACGAGTATTCGTAGGAACGTCTGGACTCTGAGAAGTTCGTTCGTTTCTTTATAACTGTAAAGGGCGATCAAGACCCTGCGATAGTAGAAGTTTGGACTCTGGAAGGTTCATTCTCTTAAGGGCGAGCAAGACCCTGCGATAGTAGTGATTTGGAATCTGAGAGGTTCATTCCTTAGTTATATGTCCTGCGTGACAGAGCATATATTTAAAAGCTTATAACGTAATGATCGTTTTGGAATTAAATAAGATAAAGTGCCCGAGCGCACATGATTAATAAATCTTCGGCGAGTAGTGCAGCTAATTAGATAGTGCAGCTAGGAAAGCTCGTCTCGACTTTGATCATAGTACGTTCTCTTTCCAATCTGGATTCGCTATAAGCGGTGAGGTTGGTTGTGAACCGAAGCATCTCAGTCAGCTTTTAAATCATTATATGATCTAGACTTTGATCATTATACGTTCTCTTTCCGATCTGGATTCGCTGTAAGCGGTGAGGTTGGTCGTGAACCGAAGCATCTCAGTCAGCTTTTAAATCATTGTTGTTTGATTCTTAAACATTCCAGATTTGTCATAATTTCCTTAAGACTCAATTCCTTTGGAGTCTTCTTTCGAGTCGATTTCTGTGAAGATTAAGTCTTCCAGAATCTTCTCTTGTGCATACCTCTTGTTGTTATTCCGTGAAAGTGTCGGGTTATGTATCGTTCCTTCGGTTATTATTCGAGGGACAATGATAGTAAACGGTTACGATCACTCGGACCATTCTGCTTTGTACCCTTGCTAGTCTATTCAAGTAGACTAACCCACGAACATTATTCTCCGCATGTGGGCTGGTGTCATCCGTTCGATTCGGCACATCAGATAGAGCGAAGATATGAGGAGACTAGATTGACTATGAAGACGACGGTTGTTTTTAGATGTTTTAATAATTATCTTTTAATCAGGTTGAGGTCCTTGGGCAGCTAATCATTACGATCACAACCCTTTTTTTTGTAATATTTCAAGAAAGACTTCCGCTGTAACTTATTTACTCTGTTATATATTTAAAAGACTTCCGCTGTACTTTGTTTAAACTCTGTATTTGTCCTATTCGGGATTGGGATGTAATCCCGTAACTCATGTTTCATTTGATTGATGTTTTGATTTGAATACTTTGATCATTATGTATCAATTGTATTCCATGAATTGTATTTAAACCGGTAAAGCCTTGGGTGACCTTGGTAAGGAACACTGGGGTCACTGGCGGTAATACCTTTCCAAATGGGTTAAGATTTGGGGGTGTTACAGTTGTGGTATCAGAGCTAAAGTTTATAAAACGGGTTGGGTATTTGAAAACCATTTACTCGTTTTCGATTGAAATGTATTTTCAAAAGGCTCTGAGTTTAAAAATAAAAATGGTGTTTTCATTTTCAACCGTTCATAGTCATGTCTTCTGTATAGTCTGATATAGTAAGCTTGCTTCTATGTTTAGAAAGACTAATTCATTTCCCGTTGCCCCGCTAGATATGGGTGCATTATGTTCTCTTCAGAGGAACCCGGGAGAAGCCGAGGTGGTTTCACCATCTCCAGTTAGGCTTGATTCCCAGTTCCCTCGTTGTGATTTGAGGTTGTAGAATCTAGTAACTCGGTTTGAGTTCATCAATAGAAATTACCAAGTTGATCTATTCTAAGTTGATTTTATTACGATAAATAAATAAGAATGATATTAATGTGATAAAATCCTTGGAATTTGATCGGTAAACAAATGGTGAACACGAGGAACGTTATCCGTGCTGGTGCTGGGCCGAGGAATGACCCCAGACCAAACCCGAGGATTGATGCAGACCCATCAGGAGAGCGTGAGTCTGTCTTCAACAATAATCCAGGAGGCAATGACCAAGCTCAGGCCGACGCTCCAGTAGTGCTCGATGCAGCAACAGTCGCAGTAATTCAGGGGATTGTTATGCAAGCATTCACCGAGATAATGCGACCAATCGCACCTCAGGCACAAGGAGTGCCAGTACCTCCAGAAGTTCCGAGGTTTGAGGAACAAGAGAACCAGGTACTACAGGGAGGCGTGATCAGGAATAGAGGGGAGTATGGCCGAGCTCTGAAGGCCATTAACTCTATGAGACCTGACAGCTATGATGGAAAAGGAGAGCCAGTCAGAGTGGCTCATTGGTTCTCACATATGGAACGGTTGTTTCGTAATGTTGAGTGCACTGAAGTGGAGAAAGTGCACATAGCTTCTCTACAGTTGAAGGAAGAAGCCAGTGAATGGTGGGAGAGTACCGGCTTAGCTGATAGCCCGGTGTTGACCTGGTCAATGTGTAAGACCAAGATGACGGACCGTTTCTTCTCTCGTGCTATGAGGGAGGAGAAACACAAGGAGTTCTTGTATCCTAAGACGGATGGATTGAAGGTGACCGAGCTTGCCACTAAATTCAATCATTTGCTGCAGTATGCTGAACCAGAGATATCCAGTGAGGCTCATAAGATCTGGTACTTCCATGAATGGATGAACCCAGATATTAAACCATGAATGGTGCACCACACATGCTCTACTCTGGAGCAGTACGTGGATGCGGCCTACAAGTTGGAGGTAACTCTGGAGGAGTCAACCAGGAAGCGTGATAGCCAGAGGCAAGTGCAGAACCAGCCTCAGGCAAGTGGGTTTAAACATCCCACACCATCTTCTGATTTTGCCAAGTCTAGCAAGGCAAAGACAGAAATGACTCGAGATGGGTCAACTCAACAATCGGGTCAGAGCAAGAGTCTGATCCAATGCCATAATTGTGGTGCATCTGGACACAAGAGTTTTGCATGTCGGAATGAGAAGAAGACTTGTTTTGGTTGTGGAAAGGAAGGACATATGCAGAGGTTCTGTCGGCAGGGAATGCAAAAAGGAGCGGAGTCACAACAGGGGTCTGTTAATCCAAACAACAGACCTAGGTTTACACCAGCAGAGACTTCTCCTTCGATGCAGACAACTGCGCGGGATAAGGGAAAAGCCCCAGTGGCTTCTGGAAATCAGAGTCAACGCCTTTATGTGATGCGTGAGGCGGATGGACCCTATGCTCCTAATGCTTAGAGTACTTTGTATATGCGTTCTACTTTTGTTAATGTGTTGTTGATGTGGGTGCTACCCAGACTTTCATTTTGGATGGTTGTAAGTTAAGTTCTGTATGCGGCTAAGTTTGTGAACCTTTGGTTATAAATATTATTAATATGAAATATTTGGTTAGAACAAATCGTCTGTCGGGATTGTCGATTACCATCAAGGGTAAGAAATTCAAAGCGATTTGACCTAAATAACCATGGTCCCATACGATAATTATTCTCGGTATGGATTGACGGAAGCGTCATAAGGCAGTGATCGACTTCAGTTTTTGATATTCCTGTGGTTAGAGGATTTCCGGGTGTCTTTCCAGAAGATATTCCTAGATACCCCAAATCGCGTCATGGAGTTTGCCGTTGATCTCGAGCCGTGTACCACGCCGATCTCTGAGGCACCGTACCGGATGGCTCCTGTTGAGATGCAAGAGTTGAAGAAGCAACTCAAGGATCTTCTTGACAAAAGTTATATAAAGCTGAGTGCATCACCTTAAGTAGGAGTGCCCTAGTTTTATTTGTCAAAAAGAAAGATGGACCGTTTTGACTTTGTTTTGACTTTCGAGAGTTGAATAAAGTCACGATCAAGAGCAAGTATTTGTTGCCAATGAGTGATGATCTATTGGATCAACTACAGGGAGCAAAAGTTTTCTCCAAGATCGACCGGAGATCTGATTTTTATCAGCTCAGGATTCGTGAGGATGATATTCCGAGGATTGCGTTCGGACGAGAGATGGTCACTACGAGTTTGTAGTCATGCCATTTGGGCTTCGAATTCTCCAGCAGTTTTCATGAACCTAGTGCATCGATGTTTTAGACCAGTACTTGAATAAGTTCATAGTGGTCTTCATCAATGGCATTTTGATATTTTCCCGAGCAAGGAAGCTCACAGGGAACATGCTTTATCGGTCCTTAGACCAAGTCGGTTGTACGCAAAGTGGGCTAAGTACGATTGTTGGATCTAGAAGTGGCTTCTTAGGCCATGTGATCAATAAGAATGAGGTTATGGTTATTCCCCAGAAGAGTGAATCAGTAGTTGTTTGGAAGCGGCCTCAGAGTGTGAGCGAGGTGCGCAGTTTCCCAGAGCTTGCTGAGCATTATAGACGGTTTATGGAAGGATTTTTCTAAGATCACTCCACCTATGACCAGTCTGTTCCGCAAGGTCAACAAGAAGTTGTCTGGGATGACAAGTGCAAGACCAGTTTTCAAGAAGTTGAAACAGTGTCTGACTTATGCACCGGTTTTGGCGTTGTCGGAAGGAATGATGGTTATATGGTCTATAGTAATGCTTCGAGAAATGGGTTGGGATGTGTCTTTGATGCAGAGGGGCAAGGTTATTGCATACGCATCTAGACAATTGAAAACCTATGAAGCAAACTAACCAACACATGACCTAGAACTAGCAGCAATAGTGTTTGCATTGGAAACTGAGGTTACTTGGGTGACCCAGAGGTCAGCATAAGTTTTCCACCAGGAGATTGTCCGTTTACATGGCATTCCTAAGACCATTGTATCGGATCGAGATGGCCGATTCATGTCAAGGTTCTGGAAAGAGCTTTATAAGGCCATGGGAACCGAGCTGAGGTTCAGTACAACGTTTCATCCTCAGACAGATGGTCAGTCTGAAAGGACCATCTAGACCCTGGAAGATATGTTAAGAAGCATACGTACTCGATCATCCGACTAGCTGGGAAGACAGCCTAAGTCTGATTGAGCTCACGTACGATAATAGCTGGCATGCTATGGTCAAGATGGCTCAGTTCGAAGCTTTGTATGGTCACAGATGCAGATCTCCGATTTGTTGGGATGATAATGCCGACAAGATTCTGCTTGGACCAGAGTTGATCGAAAGGACAGCTTCGGACATTGCTTTGATTAGACAGAGGTTGTTGACCGCTCAGAGTCGACAGAAGTTGTACGCAGATAAGAAGCGTAGAAGTGTCAAGTTCAAGGTTGGTGGCAAGGTACTTGTCAGAGTATCGCCATCCAAGGAGTTTTTTTCAGGATTGGTAAGCGTGGGAAGCTTAACCCTCGCTACGTGGGACCATTCTAGATTCTGGTTAGAGTAGGATCTCTAGCGTACCGTTTGGCATTGTCGCCATCGGCACACCCAGTGCATAATGTGTTCCACGTATCCTTGCTAAGGAAAGACGTGCCACACGAGTCTCGTGTGCTGAGCTATAAGGACATCGAGATTCAGGCAAATGGTACTTCAGAGGAGATGCCAATGTGCATTCTCGAACGCCGTGTGAAGCAACTGTGCAACAAGATCGTACTGTTGGTACGAATTTTGTGGTCCAAGTTTGGGACAGAGGAAGTTACTTGGGAAACCGAAGCAAAGATGCTCAGACATTTTTCCAAGTTAGTTGCGACCTAAGTTTCGGGGTCGAAACTTCTTTTAAGGGGGAGGTGATGTGATACCCCGTATTTCTGTAAGGATATTTTGGAATTTTGGGATTTTTCCGGAAAGCCCGTTTTGTACGTCGGATTTAATTCTGAGAGCTTAAGACATTCTGTAATGTGCTCTGCCTCTGTAATATTTTTCTCAGTAAAATAACATACAGTCGATGCATTTTGGGAGTTAATACTCGTTCGTGTACGAATATATTTAACACGGGGTTAAGATTATTGCCCAAGAGTTATCATCCAATGGGCACTAAAGTATAAGTTTGTTACCCTAAGGTTTTAATCCAAGAGGCAAAGTGCAAGGTTATTACCCAAGGGATGGGAAGGAAGCTTCCTACCTCCTTCCTTCACCTTGGAGCTTGCCTATTTAAGGAGGACATTGGGAGGAAGAGAGAGCTCACACTCTCAAAGCTCTCAAACTCTAAAAAACGCTATCTTCGGGAAAGCTCAAGTCAAACGTCGGAGCTCGTTTGGTGTCGTTTCCGATGGCCAAGAGAAGCTTGGGAGGCCCTTAGAAGCCTAGAAACCAAGCAAGGCAAAAGACGAGCCAAACCGATCGTCGAGGGTGAGTTTTTCCTCTCGTATTTCAGTTTCTGTTTAGCGACGGCAACCGCCGGATAGAGGCGGCGACCGCCGGCTTGAAGGCGGCGACCGCCGGCCAGAACACGGCGCCCGCCGTGATGAGCCCGGCGACCGCCATGAAGATCCCGGCGACCGCCGTGAAGAGCCCGGCGACCGCCGTGAAGAGCCTGGCGCCCGCCGTGAAGAAGGGCCAACCGCCGGGAAGAAACGCCTTTGAGCGGCGCCCGCCGCGTGGGAGGCGGCGCCCGCCGTAGTTGAGGCGGCGCCCGCCGCAAGTGGGGCGGCGCCCGCCGGCGTGGTTGGTTGTTGGCCGGTTGTGGTTTGGCTTCCGAGGCCTTCGTTCGGGTTTCGTTTCCTTCGATTCCTTTCGTTCTTTCTTAGATCTGTATTGTTGTTTGTCGAATCTAACTTAGGGTTTCTTTGTGGGTCGATCCGAAGGAATCTGTGCTCCAGATATGTCCCTGTGTCGAGCCCGGGATCCCGTCATTAGACTTCATTCAAACTCTGCGGACTCAGACAAGTGGCGGTTCGCTCTTGCTCATCGTTCCATATTTACATTAGTTATCAGTTGTTTATCTGAGAAATTAATTTGGAATGATTATCTGTGTTTGTCTAGAAATGGTTTTATAAACTGTTTTGAAAAATCATATAATAGGTTGTATATCTGCTAGAACGACGCTATTATCTGTGATCGCCTTCCGGGCATTTATGTGGATTTATCCGAACTATTGTTGTGCTTGAACTGTTAGTTAGCACGAGTATTCGTAGGAACGTCTGGACTCTGAGAAGTTAGTTCGTTTCTTTATAACTGTAAAGGGCGATCAAGACCCTGCGATAGTAGAAGTTTGGACTCTGGGAGGTTCATTCTCTTAAGGGCGAGCAAGACCCTGCGATAGTAGTGATTTGGAATCTGAGAGGTTCATTCCTTAGTTATATGTCCTGCGTGACAGAGCATATATTTAAAAGCTTATAACGTAATGATCGTTTTGGAATTAAATAAGATAAAGTGCCCGAGCGCACATGATTAATAAATCTTCGGCGAGTAGTGCAGCTAAGTAAATAGTGCAGCTAGGAAAGCTCGTCTCGACTTTGATCATAGTACGTTCTCTTTCCAATCTGGATTCGCTGTAAGCGGGGAGGTTGGTTGTGAACCGAAGCATCTCAGTCAGCTTTTAAATCATTATATGATCTAGACTTTGATCATAGTACGTTCTCTTTCCGATCTGGATTCGCTGTAAGCGGTGAGGTTGGTCGTGAACCGAAGCATCTCAGTCAGCTTTAAAATCATTGTTGTTTGATTCTTAAACATTCCAGATTTGTCATAATTTCTTTAAGACTCAATTCCTTTGGAGTCTTCTTTCGAGTCGATTTCTGTGAAGATTAAGTCTTCCAGAATCTTCTCTTGTGCATACCTCTTGTTGTTATTCCGTGAAAGTGTCGGGTTATGTATCGTTCCTTCGGTTATTATTCGAGGGACAATGATAGTAAACGGTTACGATCACTCGGACCATTCTGCTTTGTACCCTTGCTAGTCTATTCAAGTAGACTAACCCACGAACATTGTTCTCCGCATGTGGGCTGGTGTCATCCGTTCGATTCGGCACATCAGATAGAGCGAAGATATGAGGAGACTAGATTGACTATGAAGACGACGGTTGTTTTTAGATGTTTTAATAATTATCTTTTAATCAGGTTGAGGTCCTTGGGCAGCTGATCATTACGATCACAACCCTTTTTTTTGTAATATTTCAAGAAAGACTTCCGCTGTAACTTATTTACTCTGTTATATATTTAAAAGACTTCCGCTGTACTTTGTTTAAACTCTGTATTTGTCCTATTCGGGATTGGGATGTAATCCCGTAACTCATGTTTCATTTGATTGATGTTTTGATTTGAATACTTTGATCATTATGTATCAATTGTATTCCATGAATTGTATTTAAACCGGTAAAGCATTGGGTGACCTTGGTAAGGAACACTGGGGTCACTGGCGGTAATATCTTTCCAAATGGGTTAAGATTTGGGGGTGTTACAGCATAGACGTATGCGCCTCACACGTAATGCACTGAATCTGCATAATGTTTGCATTGTATGTGCTAGTACAGATCAAGATACAAGTCATTATCGATGCACATACACGCATAGACGTATGCACTTCACACGTAATAAAATCTTGCGTGAATGTGCATAGAAGTATATGAAATCTTGCGTGAATGTGCATAGAAGTATATGAAATCTTCCGAAGAGAAACATTTTAGGAGCGAAAAAAGCTTGGTTGGTTAAAAGTATATGAAATCTTGCGTGAATGTGCATATTAATATTTGGCCCGGATACAAAAAACAATTTGCCCGAGAAAAACAATTTGGTCCGAAAAAAAATTACTGATCAACGCGGGTTAAAAGTGTATGAAATCTTGCGTAAATGTGCATAGAAAATTTTAGACCGGATATAAAAAAAATCCGCCCAAAAAAAATTGTTCAAAGAAAAAATAAAAATTAGTTGACCGATCAACACCAGAGTTGATCTACTTAAATGGTCATGTGCATGGAAGATGACCATTTAAATGAAACTATAATCCACACCTTTGGATGAGAGCTCATTCAAGAGTGAAGGTTTATTATCATTTTAGTCCATAAGATCCATTTGCACTTATAAGCCCCTTATTTTTTTACTTGTTAAAGCAAAAATAAGTATAAATCTATAATATGATCACAAAGCAAATAAATGAAAACCAACTATACTAAAAACAATAATGCTATAGTACATAAAACGTGTGATATAATATAAATAAAGAGTTTGGATCATATGCAGAGCACTCTTCCCGTGCGGACGTGCGGAGCATGCACTTTAGGGCCTTATTTGTGCACTTTAATGTCTTATTTGTGCACTTTTTCAAAAAAAAAAAAATCTTTTACAAATTGTTTTCCAAGCATTTTTCAAATTTTTTGCAAAAGTGCACAAATAAGGCTCTAAAGTGCACAAATAAGACCCTATAGTGCATGTCCGCACGTTCGCACGGAAAGAGTGCTCCGCACCGAAACCGCACTCTATAAATAAATATTTCGAGGATCTCGTTGCTGGGATAACTCAACAAATGCCCACTAAATTCTTTATTCCCACCTTGGTTTTCTGCCCGAATAGTATTAGTAAACAAAACCAATCTCACATGGCCCGCCATCGGTAATACACATTTACACCACATGTATTTCGTGTATTTATATTTCATCGGATCTCTATCAGTACTGAGGAGACATCTATATATAGACCCCAAGTTAATCGATAAAATAGTATTTTAAATAGTTTTATTTTGATTTTTGTATTAATCTACTATATATACTAAAACAGAATATCCTCTACACCACGTGACACCCCCAGAATGAGCCCGAGTTTTACGTTGTCACATGACGTCACGGTATTGAATTGGACATGTGTCAGCCTATTGTTTTTTTAGATTTATTTTAAAAATAAATAATTTACACTAATAGCATCCTACGTACACTTACCATACCAATATTATTTACAATCAAATCTTTCCAAAATGTATAACAAAATATTCTGTATCATATATTTCTTAAGCACTAAAACAAATCTGCAATATTTTATTATCTTCTTTCCAATATTGACCACAGAATATTAAAAATACAATAACATGTGCTTTGGAAACTAAGTGATTTGTTTTAAAAAATGTACCACCTTATTATTATTTTATATGTTCTATCGATTTACAACTATTTTCTATAATTAATTCTTTCCAAAATATACCACCTTATTATTATTTGATATGTTTTATTATTATAATTTAAATACAAAAAGTTTATACATACGTCAACATACTTACGAAAAATTAAGGTTGATATAAAAAAATTACCAAATTTTCTACAAAATATTTTATTTGAAAAATGTTGAGTATCATTCACTTTCATATTGAAATTATAGGCAATTATATAAGTTGTGATATATATCGATTTACTAATATATATAATATCATACCAAAAGTATCAATGTATAATAGTAAAGCAATTCCTTAAAATGTCACATATCACTTCGACATTTAAAACTTCCACCTAACCTTTCAGATAATGATATCATGCCACATCAGTACCACCTCACATATTATTTTATATTTTAGTTATATATTAATATTGATAATATTATTATTCGGAATAGTTTATATATGTGTTGACATATTTAAAAAAAAAGATTAATATAACAAAATTATAATAAATTTTACATTATATTTTTACATGACATATTCAGAGTATGCCATGATCAAATTTAAACTTTAGGCAACTATATACATTTATGATATGTATAGATTTACAAGTAATCTACTATATATCTACTAAATCACAATCATTCTAAGCCACGTGGCATCCTCCTTTTAAACTTACCCATTCTTATGCCACATGACATCTTGTCATTGTTTCCATCACATGACATTTTATCTATTTTCGTTTAAAAAAAAAATCAATATAATCAATATTTCGAATAATACAAGATCTTCAAAAATCTTTAATCTTATATGTAGGATTATTCTATTACCGAAACTAATGGGTCAAGATATGCAATGATAAAGACAACATTTTGTTTCCAAATAAAAACATCCATACACTATACCAAAATTAAACAGAAAATAATAAAGGCAACTTAATTTCAAAAATATGCAATCACCCTTCTTTCCAAAATTTAATGCACTATATATCTACTAAACCACAACCCTTCTAAGCCACATAACATCCTCCTATTAAACTCATCCCTTCTTATGCCACATGGTATCCTGTAATTATTTCTGTCACATGGCATTTTATCTATTTTCGTTTTTTAAAAAATAAATATAATAAATATTTCGGGTAATACAAGATCTGCAAAAATTTGTATTCATATATATAGGATTATTCTATTATCAAAACTAAAAAGTCAAGATCTGCTATGATAAAGGCAACATTTTGCTTCCAAATTAAACATCCGTATACTATACAAAAAACAAAAAATAATAAAGACAGCTTTCAAAAATCTACAATCACTCTTTTTTCTAAAATTTAATCTAATACATATCTATCAACCCACAACCACTCTAAGCCATATGGCATCCTCCTACTAAGTTCATCCCTTCTTATGCAACATGACATCCTGTCATTGTTTCTACCACATGGCATTTGTACCATTTTAGTTTTTTTTTTAAATTCAATATAATTAATATTTCGGGTAATACAAGATCTACAGAAATATTTATTCTTATATATAGGGTCATTCTATTGCCAAAACTAAAGATTCAAGATCTACAATGATAAAGACAACATTTTGATTCCAAATTATGCATCCATACACTATACAAAAATTAAACATAAAATAATAAGCCAGTTTTCAAAAATCTACAATCATCCTTCTTTCCAAAATTTAAGCTACTATATATCTATCAAACCATAATCCCTAAGTCACATGACATCCTTCTATTAAACTCACCCTTTCTTAGACCACATAGCATCATGTCATTATTTTTGTCACATGACATTTTATGCATTTTCACTTTTTTATTTTAAAAATCAATATAATCAATATTTCGAGTAGTACAAGATGTGCAGAAATCTTTATTCTTATATATAGGATTATTCTATTACTAAAACTAAAGGGTCAATATCTAAAATGATATAGGCAACATTTTACTACAAATTAAATGTTTGTACACTATGTCAAAATTAAACAGAAAATAATAAAGGCAACTTTGAAAAATCTACAATCACCATTCTTTTCAAAAATTAATCTACTAAACCACAATCCCTCTAAGCCACATGGCATCCTCTTTTTAAACTCACCCTTTCTTAGGCCATATGGCATCGTGTCATTGTTTTGTTCACATGACATTTTATGCATTTTCGTTTTTTTTTTAAATCAAAATTTCGGGTAGTATAAGATGTGCATAAATCTTTATTCTTATATATAGGATTATTCTATTACCAAAACTAAAGGGTCAAGATCTGTAATGATAAATGCAACATTTTCCTTCCAAATTAAACATTCGTACACTATACAAAATTAAACAGAAAATAATAAAGGCAACTTTCAAAAATCTACAATTACCATTCTTTCCAAAATTTAATCTACTATATATCTACTAAACCACAATACCTCTAAGCCACATGACATCCTCCTATTTAACGCATACCCTCTTATGCCACATGACATCCTGTCATTGTTTCTACCACATGGCATTTTATCCATTTTTGGATTTTTTTTAAATCAATATAATCAATACTAGTGTAGTACTCGTTCCTTGCATGAGATTTCTTTATTTTTTCTTACAATTAAAAAAATAGTATATTTAAATTATACATTTAATTGATATAGAATTATGTAGGTAGTGACGGTTATAGAAGTAGATGAATGTTAATATAAAAAAGAACTAATTGAATACAAAATATTAAAGAGATTGACAAAATATTATCGAAAGAGATACGAAACTCTCTATAACTTTATTAATAGTAAAAATTGGTTAAGTAATTTTGAAATTGGGATAGCCACATCCCTAACATCAATTCTACTAAAATGATAAAGCATAATCAAAATGTTCATCTTATACATGAAAATGAAACCCTAAACATAAAATCTCGTAAGATGTTCAAAATTGCTAGAAATTATTTTAAAAAAACTTCCGTGTATACTACATTGGTTGTAGTATTAGATCTTTTTTGTTTTTGTCATATATCAAAATCTACAAACCTTTCTTACTAGTAACTCTTGATGATGCAACAAAAGACTGATCATGAGTGAAAACAGGGCGTGAAAGATATAAACTGACATTTGTAATAGAATGGTCCTAGCTCTTGTTTATCGTCATAGCAAAACAGACACTCAAGATAAAATTGTCTTCATTGAAACTTAAACGGGTATGAAGTGTCTGATGATGACATAATCATGCGAGGAATCAAAATTGTATATCCAATATTGTTGCCTGAAATATTCTTCCTTGTTTGACATGACTGCCGAGTTGCGTGGTTGTTAGTCTTTTTCCTAATTCTGCTTTTTTAATCTTTGTGATTAACTTGTAATCTTTTTGCTTGATTTGTATTTAAATTAAGAAAAAATGAGTAATAGGTTTAGGATAATAATATTTGATTTTCAATTATATTTATTTTTAAATTTTGAAAAAAGCAGAAAATGACATGTGACGGTTTTAATGATGGTGTATCATATGGAGGTTTTAATGAGGGATTGTCGTATGGCGTAATTAGGTTCTAGTTTAGTAGATTAAAAAAATTTGGATTTATATATAGTTAGGAAATTTAAGATTTGTAATCTTTGTCATTAACTTGTAATCTTTGTGTTTGTTTTGTATTTAAATTAGAAAAAAAATGAGTGATAGATTTAGGATAATAATATTTTATTCATAATTAGATTTATTTTAAAAAATAAAACAAAAACAAAAAATAACATGTGACGGTTTTAATGAGGGAGTGTCATGTGGAGTAATTAGGTTCTAGTTTAGTAGATTAGGAAATTTTAGATTTGTATATAACTAGGAAATTTTTTATTTATAATCTTTGTGATTAACTTGTAATCTTTGTGCTTGATTTGTATTTAAATTAGGAAAAAAGAGTGATAGGTTTAGGATAATAATCTTTGATTTATAATTACATTTATTTTAAAAAATTAAAAAAAGCAGAAAGTGCCATGTGGCGGTTTTAATGAGGGAGTGCCATGTGGCGTAATTAGGTTATACTCTAGTAGATATATAGTAGATTAGAAAATTTTAAATTTGTATATAATTAGGAAATTTTGAATTTGTAATCTTTGTGATTAACTTGTAATCTTTGTGATTGATTTGTATTTATATTAGGGAAAAATGAGTGATAAGTTTAGGATAATAATTGTCTATTTATAATTATATTTATTTTAAAAAATTGAAAAAAGCAAAAAATAACATGTGACGGTTTTAATGAGGGAGTATAATGTGACGATTTTAATTAGGGAGTGTCATGTGGCGTAATTAGGTTCTAGTTTAGTAGATATAGATTAGGAAATTTTGGATTTGTATATAATCAGGAAATTTTGGATTTGTATATAATTAAGAAATTTTGGATTTGTAATCTTTGTGATTAACGTGTAATATTTGTGCTTGATTTGTATTTAAATTAGGAAAAATTGAGTGATAGGTTTAGGATAATAATCTAACTAATAATTAGATTTATTTATTTATAAAAAGAAGCAAAAAATGACATGTGGCGGTTTTAATGAGGGAGTGCCATGTGGTGGTTTTAATGAGGGAGTGTCATGTGGCGTAATTAGGTTCTAGTTTAGTAGATATATAGTAGATTAGAAAATTTTGGATTTGTACATAATTAGGAAATTTTGGATTTGTATATAATTAGGAAATTTTGGATTTGTAATCTTTGTTCTTAATTTGTATTTAAATTAGAAAAAAGTGAGTGATATGTTTAGGATAATAATCTTTGACTTATAATATATTTTTAAAAGCAGAAAATGACATGTAGTGGTTTTAATGAAGGAGTGTCATGTGATGATTTTAATGAGGGAGTGCCATGTATGTGTCGTAATTAGGTTCTAATTTAGTAGATATACAGTAGATTAAGAAATTTTGGATTTGTACATAATCAGGAAATTTTGGATTTGTATATAATTAGAAAATTTTGGATTTTAATCTTTGTGACTAAATTGTAATCTTTGTGCTTGATTTGTATTTAAATTAGGAAAAAATGAGTGATAGGTTTAGGATAATAATCTTTAATTAATAATTAGATTCATTTTAAAAAATTGAAAAAAGCAGAAAATGACATGTGACGGTTTTAATGAGGGAATGTCATGTGGGGTAATTATGTCCTTGTTTAGTAGATATATAGTAAATTAGACATGGTAGACTTAGGTCTTGTAACTTTGCAAGTACTATGTAGATCAAGCATACAATCTCCTAGTCCGATGAGCTGTCTCCATCTTTGTATGATTAATTTTTAGATATTGGCTTCTTCTAAAGTTACACTTATAACAAATTATATATGTGTTTTACAGAAATTATCAAAGAGGTTATAAGATTCAGCACAACTTTTACAATTATTTCTTTTTCGTCGTCGTAGAAAGATTTTTTTATGGTATTTTATAGTTTTGTATACAATTATGTTCACAAATCCTATTTATAGTAGACAGTTCGAAAATTTATAGTGGTAAGTTTATTATGGAATAAACAATTATTACAATTCTAAGTAAGATAATTATAATTATGGATATTCTTGAGCCAATACGTATGCATAGACATTACTTGCAAAAGTTATAATCTACTATATCCATAATAATTGTTTATTCCATAATAAACTTATCATTATAAAATATTCATATTAGGTTGCATATCTGGCTAATATGTGAATATTTTGTTTGATACGTTTTTGGAAGGAATAGATGATATAAAATATTCATATTAGGGTGCATATCCGGCTAATATGAGAATAGTTTTTATTTTCTTTTATTTTATTTGATTTTTGAAAAATCAATGAAAAAATGAGAGCTCGACATGTGCCAAATTCAATATTGTGATGCCACATGGCAACCAAAATAATTGGTTCATTTTGGGGGCACCACGTGACGTAGTAGGTATTCTACTTTAGTAGATTCTACTGAAACTAAATCCCAATTCTCAAGTATCAAAAACTATCCAAAAAATACGTACCCAATATATAGGTGATATCAAAGTTGTACGTTATATACTTACTTAGAATGATAAAGCCAGCTAGTTATTTAACATGTTTAGTTGATGATTCATAATCAAATTGTGGTTTCATTGCTTTAATTTCTTCTTTCACTTTGTTTGCTTATTCCATTGATTACTTGATCCTATAATATGAAATTATCAAATTTCGAGTCAAACAATATATTATTATTTATGGCCTGTAAGTTTGCTGTAACTCTATGATTCAAGATATATATATCCACCAGTTCACTACTTTAATTTATAAAAATAAAATTCAGAGAATGAAAATCTCAAGCTAGAATCAAAAGATTTTTGTAATATGGTTGAATGCGTTTTGGCAATTATAGATGATTACAGATTTGATTATGTACAAAAATTATGGGGCTGAGAATATTACCTAGTAAATTTTTAGAAAGATTTATACTATAAATTAGTATAAAAACTATTTGGGAGAGTGTGCAAATCCGGCTATTATAGGTAGTAATTTTATTTTCTTTGATTTTATTACTTTTTTGACAAAACTCTCAAAAAATAAGAGCGCGACACGTGGCAAATTGAATACAGTGACGCTACGTGACATAATAAATTTTGGTTTATTGTGGGAGTGTCACGTGGCGCAGTCAGTATTCTACTTTAGTATATATATAGTAGATAAAAGATTCGGATATTATATGTACGTACTACGTACCCATACGCTTACTCTAGTTATGTGTTGTAATTCGATCTCTCGGCATCTATAACACGTGGATACGTACGTCAGCTTATATATATAGTACGTTCCGATACCAATTCATGGTTAAATTAACGATCACAACTATAGAATTAAGGGGCTGGTTGCTTGATTATCTGTATGGATCGATGCATTTATATAATAAAGCAAATATACACTACCTTTATTAATTTATTTATTTTGGTAGAAAACACAACCCTTATTAATTTTTCGGCCAACAGAGGTAAATTATTATATTTGATCAACAATCCATCGTCTCAAAAATCTAATTGCATGCACACCGGCCTTGGTGCCTTACTAATCAATATAGCTATTCAAATATCTCTTTTATTTAATTTTATTGTGAAACACATATGAATATATACATATAGCTCAATGTCTATATATTTAACATAGCTAGGTTTGGTATATATATATATAGGAGATAACATGATGATTAAATAGTGTTAACATATATATATATATATGTAAACAAATTTCTGACAGGTCATACGTACATAATCAGGCAATTTTAGATGATTATTAGGCCTGAGCAAAACGCGGGCCGGCCCGCCCGCCCGCCAAGCAAAACGGGCTTGGACAGGGGTTTAAGCCCGAACGGGCCGGTTGGCCCGGCCCGTTCGGGCTGGCGGGCCGGGCCCGTTCGAGCTGGCGGGCCGGGCCCGATAACAGGGCCAGGCCCGTACGGGCCGCTCGGCCCGTATAAAATTTAAATTATATAAAAATATATTTAAAAATACATTAAAAAAATAAATATAACCTAAAAAATACATAAAAAATAATAATTTAACGGGCCGGCCCGACCCGCTAAATACCAAAAAAATATACCAAAATATAATTTAAATATAAGTTATATGTCATGCGGGCCGGCCCGCTCTTCCGGGCGGGCCCGGTTAGCCCCTTGGGCCCGACAAACGGGCTCGGCCCGGCCCGGGCCCGCAAAAACGGGCTCGGCCCGGCCCGGGCCCGCAAAAACGGGCCCGGATTTTGGCTAAAGCCCGGCCCGGGCCCGCATTTGATCAGGTCTAATGATTATAGATCTGATTATGTACAAAAATTATAGGGCTGAGAATATTATCTAGTAAATTTTTAGAAAGATTTATACTATAAATTAGTATAAAAATTATTTGGGAGAGTGTGCAAATCCGACTATTATAGGTAGTAATTTTTTTTTTGATTTTATTAGTTTTTTGACAAAACTCCAAAAAAAAAAGAGCGCGACACGTGGTAAATTGAATACAGTGACACCACGTGGCAGAATAAATTTTGGTTTATTGTTGGAGTGCCACGTGGCGCAGTCGGTATTTGCGTTTAATAGTTATATAGTAGATTTCGGGTAATGAATATCTACAAAAAATCTTTATTCTTATATTTAGGATTATTCTATTATCAAAACTAAAGGGTCAAGATCTGCAATGATACTGCAGCATTTTCCTTCCAAATTAAACATTTGTACACTATACCAAAAATAAACATAAAATAATAAAGACAACTTTCGAAAATCTGCAATAACTCTTCTTTTCAAAATTTAATCTACTATATATCTACTAAACCACAATCCCTCTAAACCATATGACATCCTCCTATTAAACTCACCCCTTCTTATGTCACATGACATCTTGTCATTGTTTCTACCACATGGCATTTTATTCATTTTCGGTTTCTAGAGCAATGAAGGGAGTTAGAGTGGGGTCTTTCCTTGCGCCTACGCATAACACGTATATTAGGCGGCAACTAACCATGACGTTTTTTAAAATCAATATAATTAATATTTTGAGTAATACAAGATCGATAAAAATCTTTATTCTTATATACAAGATTATTCTATTACCAAAACTAAAGGTCAAGATCTACAATGATAAATGCAACATTTTGTTTCCAAATTAAACATCCATACACTATACAAAAATTAAACAGAAAATAATAAAGGCAACTTTCAAAAATCTACATCACCCTTCTTTCCAAAATTTAACACAAAATACATCCGTATTGAATTTTGCTTAGACAATAGCAGTAAAATAGATTTTGCTTCCAAAATATCAACAAGTCAACAATACATCCGTACTATACTGAAAAGTTTATTTGCTCCCAAAATCTTCAATCACCCATCTTTGCAATTGCAAGATCGGCAATGATAAAGGCAATATTTTGCTTCCAAATTAAACATCTGTATACTATACCAAAATTATTTTTCTCTCTTTCATTGTTAGTTTCGATAGATTGATAGTTTTTAGTTCCACAAACTAAACAAAATCTGTAATTACATAAACTCCCACAATAGAGGTTCAAATATCCTTTCATCCTTAATCATCCCAATCCAAATTCTGAATTTACAAGCATAAAAGGATATGTCATGAACTGTACTAATCCAAATTCTGAACTTTAGTTGATCAAGTAGTTTTTTTCGCTATTGTTTTCTCTACTGTTTTTTTTCTATATTGTTTTCTTAACAGAATGTTTCTCTACTGATTTTTTAATCTTTTTTCAGTTATTGTTGTTAATGGAATGTTTCTCTACTGATTTTTTTACTGTTTATACTTTTGATTCAATTAGTCCTTTTTTATATTAACATTCATCTATTTTTATAATTAACAGTCATTACCTACATATTTCCATATCAATTAAGTATATAATTTTTATATACTATTTTTCGAAAATATTAAAAGAAATAAACAAATCTCGTACAAGACACGGATAGTACACTAGTTAGTAGGTACGAATTGATGATTTCTGAATGATACGTGTACTATGCATTGTATGAAAGTCAATACGAGCCCGTACGATGATTTATATCATATGATTTGATAAGACAACATATATAGTCTAACTTGAGATCTGCAAAGGTTAGAGATCATACGAGATATAAAGGTGAATGCTATTTGAGCCGGATTTGCAGGCTGCAAATTGCACCAGCAGTCCGCGCGGAGGTGGTTGCCGTGCGGATCTGGTCGCCGCGGGGAGATGGTTGTCGGCGGTGGCGGTGGATGTCGGCGATGGCGTTGGATGCCGGCGATGGCGTTGAATTTTAAACCCTATAAAATATTCCCTAATAGAGAATTGATAAACCCTTAAAAAAAAGATTAAACTAGTGGTTAAAAAGATTAAACTATTGGCTAAAAATAATATTGATTTTAAAACCCTTAAAAATATTCCCTAATAGAGAATGGATAAACCCTAAACCCAAAAAATTAAACTAGTGGCTAAAAAGATTAAACTATCTACAAAATATTCCCTAATAGAGAATGGATAAACCTTTAAAAAAAATTAAACTAGTGGCTAAAAAGGTTAAACTAATGGCTAAAAAAAAAGATTAAACTATCTACAAAATATTCCCTAATAGAGAATGAATAAACCCTTATAAAAAATTAAACTAGTGATTAAAAATATCGAGTCAGGTTCGGGTCGAGTCGGATAAACCCTAAATCCTAAACCCATCACCGGCGCCAGATCGAACACCGGAGACACCCAATGGAGACACCCACCGCCGGCACCGGACCACCGGCGCCGACTGCCGGCCGACACTCACTGCCGCGCGGCAGTGAGTGCCGTGCACCCTGACACCGGTGCAAATAGGATGGTGTCAGGGTGCAAGTATCCCTCCCAGATATAAAACACTAAGTTTGGATCCATTTGGTCGATATGACAAACTCTAAGAGAATGTAAAAAGTATATTTTAGATACAAGAGTTGTTGACACAATTATGATCGAAATCCTACGTCTACGAAGTCTTAGGATGAGAGACTCACCCAATTCACCGAGTAAAAAAAGGCATGGGCTCAAACTTTTCACAATTAAATGCAAGCACAAGGCGACAAAAGTAAAAAACAAGGCACACAATTAAGCAAAACGAAACAAAGACAAAAGGAGAAGAATGTCCTTTGGAAGGACACTGCGCCTTTGCCTTTCATGACCGCCACAGAGGAAAAGAAGGCTATGAGCCTCAAGTAAGATGGCCTTGTGACTCGGGCTCGTGCCAAGGCAATCGCCCAAGCCACGCAATCCTTCATTGCTCGGGCCTTCGCCAACGCCAGTCTCCATGATGCCGCCCCCGTGGCATTGCTCCTCGCATCCCTGGAGGCCCCGCGCATGCAGCCTGACGCTGCCTCGCCAGCGTCACCAGCCATGGCCTAGCCAGTCCTTGGCCAAGCCCAGCACCTCCTATGTCGGCGCCTCAACGCCGCGTCCGCGACGCCTCGCCGCCTTCCTTGAAGACCAGCGCCTATCTAGTAGTAGTTTTACATTTTGAGGTTTATTTGCTATTTTTAGACGTTTCTATTTTTAGTATTGCCTTTTATGTATTTTCTATTTGGGGTGTGTGCTCCACTCATGTGAGTGGGCTAGCCCATGGAGCAACTTAGCCCATCCGAGCCTCTCCCTTTATATTGCCTTCTCGGCATCTTTGTAAGGGTTATGTCAATTTTAATGCTAAGTTTTCTTGTTGAGTTTATCTCCAATTCTTAGCTCGGACATCACCATCTCTCTCTCATCTCTCTTCTCTTCCTTCTCGCTTCAAATCTCTCAACACACGTTCGAACTCATCATCGCCGAGACTCTCGTGAGTTTTACTACCGCCGTCGCTTGACTCCTCAAGCCTTGGATCAGTCTCGCCTCCAACCCCTTTGGCGACTCGTTGCTCCTCCCGCATCGTCACTTCCGCAGCATTCGCTCCCTCAAAGTCACCTTTCGCCTCCTAAACCTTAAGATCCAAGAGAGGGCTCATTACTTGGTCTAGATCCGGCGCAAATGGCATCCTTGACATCCATTCGAGGCCAAGGATGCATCAGACACCGTAAAAGCGCCATGAGAAGCCTTGAACCAAGAACAACCACAACACTCCCAAACTCCCTCTTTCTCTCTTTGTTCATGCATTTTTCTTTCTCTTCTTTTTTCGATCTCAAGCACAACTGTGTGTAGGATTGAACGGTGTTAGAATCAAGGGAACTGAGCCAAATCGAGGTTCAATTCCTTACGCAGCGGAATAATAATAACAAGTAAAACAAGACGCAATTCCTTAAGGTGAGAACCTTTGATAACCAAATAGTTATCCATGATAAAACTCATCACCTTTCCCTTGGAAAGGATTTTGAACAAGTCTACTTCTATATTGATAAGTCATTACAAGAGGATCAAGACAACACACAATTATATTCTTAAACACTTCTAAGAATATAGTTCTAATCAACGTAGCAATCAATCACAAACACACGAAGAACTTATTCAGTCAATACTGGAAAAAAGGCTTTTTACCACGGTTATTTTGCAAAGGTTATCACGGTTATGACCGTGGTAAACTTGGTCGTGGTAAACATGTTTACCACGGTTGCACGTTTTCCACGGTTGCATATTTACCACGATTCAACAACCGTGGTAAATGGGACAACCGTGGTAAAAATGTAACAATTGAATAGTAGACTATCGTAGTAAAAATTGTAGCACCGTGGTAAAATTGAATCATAGAAATTTTTCCAAACTGTGTTAAAATTGTATAATAGCGGTAAAATTGAATTGTAGTAAATTTGATCGAACCGTGGTAAATTGTTACAATCGCATAAACCGATGTAAATGTTTACCTCTTTTAATACCTAATTTATAGTATATATTATACCATACACATAATCGTCAATTATCAAAATGGATCAAATAATATCAAAATATCATACATCAATGTATTGTCATAAATTCAAAAGGTTAAAGTCTCACAAGCATAATTTGGAAAACCTAGTCATTCTACTAAGTTAAGTGCAAAATGTTGTAAAAAAAGTATCAAACGTTACACAAATGTTCTACGTACTAACTAATCTTTGAAGCTATGCACAGACGTTGCACATTGATCTTGAATCTCATCTATCTTGTCCTTTGAATATGATATGGACCCTCCGAACTTCGGATAGTACTGTCATATATAAACTTAGAATATAAATGATTTAAAAATTAAAATATAATTAACTATTAAAAATAGATATACCTTAGAGTCTTGTCCTTTACGGATGATCTTGTGTATAAATCGAAGAACATAATATCCACAATCTATATTATTGGTCTGTTTAGGGAACCACAAAGGAAACAATCCTTAAATATATTAGGCGGAGAGCAATATGTTTAACTAGAAAATGTTGATGGTCTAGCAAGCATGAAACGATGCACAAATGTACATGGTATATATCCACAATTAATTGTAGCCTCCTGCTTTCATGTTACTTTCATCTATATTATTTTTAAGAGTACCTATTACAACCTCTCCAACTCCTATTTGAACAGTAATAACCAGTATATAAATTATAAGGACAAAAGCTCAATTACATCATAATATAGTACATTTATTTGACTTCTTCAAATAAGTGCACCATATTATGATGTAATTGAGCATATAAATGTCCATCTATCAAGATCTTTAAAAGAACTCAAAGTCTGAGACCATTAGTTTAACATGATATAGTTTACATGTAGCTTGCAGGAAAACTTGTCTTTTAATTAAAACTAAGGCCTTAATTTGTCAACAACCTCAAGAAATGCCAAGAGGTCAAAGTTCTCTTGCATTGAAGATTTTGCAAAGTGGGTTTCCCTGTTCGGAGTAAGAATATGATGGTCTTTTTTTTTTATAGATTCTTCGCCCGGTTCGAATGATCATTGTCACTCTACGTCCGGATCGGGTTTTGATTGATCACCTTTCGATGGGGTGAATCCTCTCAACACTAATAGTTTCATACACGCCGTCAGAAAGACTCGAAAAATTACCAAGTATATTAGGATGATCAAGAGTTCATGATAGCTAGATATATCGAAAAAGCTTTCAATAACAAGGGAACTTTCAAATTAACCATCATAATAAAATGATAAAAAAATATACTTATCAAAATGATAAAGTTAAAATCTGCCATTTAGTTGGCAAATAAAAAGAAATACTTGTGGCGGTGGTGGTGTCGGGTTATTACTAGTGATTATCTCTTTTGCAGACCTTGTTAAACCATCTCCTAATTTTACCCACAAAGAAATATATACACAAAAAGAAACATAAACACAAAAAGAGATATTATATAAGGTTATCTTGGGAGGGAAAGCGAATTAATTTAAATGGAAAGCTGAAGCATAAGATGGATTAATAAAACACAACTGATAAGTTGGAAATAGTAGGTTACCACTTACCTATGACGAGGTTATTAACCTGTAATAGGAGAATTCATATCATACACATAATCATCAATTATCAAAATGAATCAAATAATATCAAAATGTTATACATCAATGTATTGTCATAAATTCAAAAGGTTGAAGTCCCACAAACATAATTTGGAAAACCTAATCATTCTACTAAGTTAAGTGTAAAATGTTGCAAAAATAATATGAAACGTTGCACAAATGTTCTACATATTAACTAATCTTTGAAGTTCCACAAACGTTGTCCATTGATCTTGAATCCCATCTATCTTGTCCTTTGAATATGATATGGACCCTCCGAACTTTGGATAGTAATGTCATACATAAACTTAGAACATAAATGATTTAAAAAATTAAAATATAATTAACTATTAATATTAGATATATCTTAGAATCTCGTCCTTTACGGATGATCTCGTGTATAAATCGAAGAACATAATATCCACAATTAGGAAACTACAAAGTAAACAATCCTTAAATATATTCAGGAGGAGAGCAATGTATGCTTAACTAGCAAATGTTGATGGTCTAGCAAGCATGAAACGATGCACAAATATACATGATATATATCCACAATAAATGCAGCCTCCTACTTTCATGTTGCTTTCATCTATATTATTTTTAAGAGTACCTAGCTATTACAGCCTCTCCAACTCCTATTTGAATAGTAATAACCAGTATATAAATTATAAGAACAAAAGCTCAATTAGATCATAATATAGTACACTTATTTGACATCTTCAAATAAGTGCACCATATTATGATGTAATTGAGCATATAAAAGTCCACCTGTCAAAGATCTTTAAAAGAAATCATAGTCTGAGCCCATTAGTTTAACAGGCGATAGTTTACATGTAGCTTGCATAAAAACTTATCTGTTAATTAAAACTAAGGCCTTAAAATTTTTCAACAGCCTTAAGAAATGTCAAGAGGTCAAAGTTCTCTTGCATTGAAGATTTTGCAAAGTAGGTTTCCCTGTTCGGAGTAAGAATATGACGGTCTTTGATAGACAGTAAAAAGTAGACTTAAAAATGTCAATGTTCGTTTTAATAAACTTAAAATAAAATACCAAGTATATATATTAGGATGATCAAGAGTTTAAGATAGCTAGATATATAAAAAAAGCTTTCAATAACAAGGGAACTTTCAAATTAACCATCATAGTAAAATGGGTAGAATCTTCACACCCGCAATTTCTTGCGGCACACCCCATTTCAGGCGCAACAAGGATGCGCCCAAAATGGGGGTAATTTTTTTTTTAAAAAAAGTTTTAATCTTGGGCGCAACAAGGATGCGCCCAAGATTAATAAATATCTGAACCGGGTTTAGTAACCCGGTTTAGGTTTAGCTGGTTCATGAATAAAAAATAATAAAAATCTGAACCGGGTTTAGTAACCCGGTTTACAATTAGTTTAAAGTTTTTTAATTTTTTTTTTTAAAAATATTCAAATATTAAAATTTGAAATTAAAAAAAAAATCAAATATTGAATCTGGATCTGGGCACAACATGGATGCGCCCAGATCTAGATATGGGCGCTACGTCGTAGCGCCCAAGTAAAAGTTCTATTTACTTGGGTGCGACGACGTAGCGCCTCCTTCATCGTCTTCCTTCTTCGTCTTCATCGTCTTCCTTCTTCGTCTTCATCGTCTTCCTTCTTCGTCTTCATCACCTTCATCTTCTTCATCAATGGCGAATTCCGGCGTCGACGAAGATTCCCAGGGGAGAGCGACGAAGAGCGGCGGTGAGATCCGGCTTGAGGAGGGTGGGTCTTCCTTCGAGATCCCGGGGACAGCGGCCGAGAGCGGCGGCGGCAAGAGCAGTGGTGAGGCTAAGCGGCGACGGCTTGAGGCAGAGGAGTGCTCGACGGTTGCGGCGGCGGATCTGGACAGATGTCCAGAATTCACGGCCGATTGGGCGATGTGGCTGGCGGTGGCCGATTACACGGCGGGGGAGCTGACGGCGATGGCCGAAATTCCGGCATCGGCGACGGGCGATGTTCCGGTGACGGCAGTGGCGGCGAGCGAGGTTCCGGTGGGGTCGGAAAATGCATTGGAGGTTGCCGCGGTCGTTGGTGTCGAGGCGGTGGCCCAGGTTGGAGAGGCGAGCCAACCCAGATTGCCCCGAAAATATATTCGTCGCGAACGACACGAGGTACGTATTTTTTCTTATTAAATTTTATATTTAATAATATATATAATTAATTTCTAAAAATATTTAGATTTGTTAGAAAATATTGGAATTACGTAAAAATTAGTGTAATTATATTATTAGAATAAATTAGTATATTACAATTGCATATAGGTGAATTGCATATAATATAGTAGAATTGCATAAATTAGGTAATGTATAAGTTAGTATGTAATTAGAGTATTAAATTAGAAATGTATTGTAGTTTTATAGCAATTAGAAATTTGTTTAAATTAGATATTATTTGGAAAAAACAGGATGTAGTCGAGAGAATCAAACGACAGATGCGGGGGGGTCTTATGGTGGAATCTCGACCCGTGACTGCTTCCGGTCGCAAGAACAGATACCTCCAAAACCCCCCCAAGCGCAAGAGTAGAGTCCGGAAGGATACCGTTCCAATAGCAGAACCCGTTATTGTAACGTTATCCGATCCGTTAGCGGATCCTCGTCCTCACGTGTGTTCACCTCCGGCTTCGCAGAGTCTCGCCCTAGACACGGAGGAGGCGTTTTCCGAGACAGAGAGCTTGGACGACGTTGTTATGGAGGAGCCTGTCCCCCCTCCCGCACCCCAGGAGGCCGTCCCCCCTCCCGCATCCCAGGAGCCCGCCCCCCCTCCCGCACCCCAGGATGCTCCACCTGCCATAGAGCCCCCCCCCCCCCGTACGGGCTTGAGTTCCCAGATGTGCTACGGAGCTTCACGACTCACGTTGCGCACCGGATTTGGCACACTCCTCCTCCGCCTGTACCATCCCTCGTACGACGTTTGAGGGCTTATACCCGTCCGACCGAGTTCAGTGAGTGGAGTCGATACATTCCGGACGAGGTGGTTGAGGGTAGTTGGTATTGGCTGGTGCAGCAGTCCGGGTTGGCCGCTCTCCGAGATTTTCAGTTTGCTAGGGTCGACCACGTGCTGATATCAACGTTCGTCGAGAGGTGGCACCCTGAGACGAGCAACTTTCATTTTCCATGGGGCGAGATTACAATCACGCTTCATGACGTGGAGAGGATTTTGGGACTGAGGATAGATGGGTTTTCGGCTACATGTTCGGCGTCAAGCGATGACGATATGTAGCTTTTGACATTATGACATTGTTTTATGTTTTGGCTTTGATTTTGTATTGACAGTATGGATTATGTATTGACATTTTGTGTATATATGGGTCGAGTTGGTGTTGACATTATTGTTTATGTATTGATATTTTGGATTGGATTTCAGGTACAACCACATTTAGCACACAATACAGAAAAGAAAACATATTGATCATAAACTTAAAAAAAAATTAGAGAAAATATATGACATTGCTTTAGCGTCCGAAGAAATTAGGGTAGTCTCTGGTAAACGTTCGCTTCGTATGCACGTTGTAGAAGATCTTGATTTTTCTTAACAAGATCTTGATTTTGCTTACCAAGATCTTGTTTTTCCTGCCATTGTTGTCGAATAACCGCGTGTGCCCTGTCCTCGTACATAGGATCAATCCACTCTCTGAAAATACACCCCAATTTTGGGCATCCCCAATACCTTCTTCCGTAATTCCACTGCAAATCCCTAGAGGGGGTTCATATGGGTGGGCGCAATGCCGTTGCGCCCAAACTGGCTGGGGTTAGTGTTCAGGGTTTAGGAGGGTTTAGGGTTATGGTTAGGGTTTAGGGTTTCATAGAACACATGTTTAGAATAGATATAGGTTAATTGACCCTAAATCTCAAACTCTAATTGGGCGCGGTGTGTAGAGGCGATTGAGCTCATAGGGTTTGACTCTTGTATTGAGAAATATGCAACTCATTGGTTTAGAAAAATATTCTGTCCATATGTTGATATTGGGATCTTTTCGGTGAAAATAAATCATATAGGCTTAAACTATACACTTTAATGACCCTAAACCCTAAATCCTAACCCCTAAACCCTAAACCCCAAAAAACCCTATCCTAAACCCTCTCACAGCTAGTTGGGCGCAATGTCGTTGTGCCCAAACTAGAGGGGGTTCATATGGGTGGGCGCAACGCCATTGCGCCCAAACTGGTTGGGGTTAGTGTTCAAGGTTTAGGAGGGTTTAGGGGTTTAGGGTTTAGGGTTTAGGGTTAATATTCACACTAAACCTTCAACATTAGCTAGAGTTTTCCCACCAGCAACAATAAACCCTATCCTAAGTACCGCCCCAACTGCCTCTGCCACCTCCACCGCCTTCACGAAAAAAACTTTAAAATATCGAGTCAATATATACCTATTCAAGATATTTTATTCGAAAAAAACTTCACGACCCTAAATACAAGACCCTAATGAATAGACACTAACCAATAAAACCTTAAACCCCTAACCCTAAACCCCAAAAAAACCCTAAACCCTCTCATAGCTAGTTGGGCGCAACGCCGTTGTGCCCAAACTAGAGGGGGTTCATATGGGTGGGCGCAACGCCGTTGTGCCCAAACTAGAGGGGGTTCATATGGGTGGGCGCAATATCGTTGTGCCCAACTGGCTGTGAGTAATTTATAGGTTTAGGGTGGTTTAGGGTTTAGGGTTTAGGGTTTCAGATGGATTGATGGATAGAGCTCATTTCACTTTACAACTTGAAAATTTGAACTCCATACTCTCCTCCTTTTCTTCTTCTTGAACCAGCTTCAAGTAAGGGTCTTTTAATTTCTCCATACTCTCCAACTGTTCCACACCATTTCAGGATAAAATATTTAACTTCACAATTTCAAACATGTACAATTTTACTTTACAGTTTGGAAAAGAAGTGGATTTACATCGACTAAACATATCCAACTCCATCCCGTTCCAACATTTGGATACCCTAAGTCCTAGGTCTAAAGAAATATGTCACCGTTACCACCCATCCTTCTTTGGATAACGTAATCTTGCATCCTATCCTGAAATGGTTGCTTCCATCCTTCAACGCTTGCATCTTTCCATCGGGTCCAAACTCCGGGCGGGGGTGGAATCGGACATAGGTCATCAACTAGCCAAACCTTTACAAATTCAAGGGTTAGAATACATTACAAAGAAATAAAGGTTAATGATGATCGAATGTGGAAATGCTTACCAATACAAAATGGTCATGGTTGCCTACAAGGGCTTTTGTGGGAGGTTGTGCGCCTGGGGGAGCCCACATTGGGAGGCATGTGTGAGGTCCAGAATATGATAGCACAACAAGAGCCACCTGGTATCGTGTGGCAAATACCAAGCCATCAATGGGAACTTCCATCCAGTGATCCCTCGTACACACCCTAGTAAAATTCACAGACCTGATGAGGTCCGATATGGGGGTTAAACTACAAGCCGGGGTGTACAACACTCGGCGTTCTTGTAGCTCCTTGGAAAGCTCCCATCGGACGTACCGATAATGGTCTTCGCCATGCCCTAATAGTACAGCAAGCGAACGGTACCCACAGTGACCATCGCCTATTACATTCTGTACTCCTCCAATGTAGGCGAACATAAACGAATCAATATTATCTCGGCCCCAGTTGAAGCCGAGGTAAATAACGTCCATGTCGCCCTGGCGTGCTCTACAAGTGCTTTCCTTGCCAGGTGAAACTCTGTTGCGCCGCTTACCGCTCGGAGGACGTCCTTTAGATCCCACTGAGGAATTTTTCCAATCCTCGGCC
Organism: Rheum nobile; assembly: GCA_027886185.1. Classification (NCBI taxonomy): domain Eukaryota; kingdom Viridiplantae; phylum Streptophyta; class Magnoliopsida; order Caryophyllales; family Polygonaceae; genus Rheum; species Rheum nobile. Next base: position 11,154,719 of record WOAB01000020.1, read on the forward strand.
TTCTTCTTCTTTTCCTCGTCCTTCTTCCTTTTTTCTTCCGCCATGTGCTCAAACCAACTAGGGTCCCTCTTGGTATCGTTCTTCTTCTTTTTAGGTCTCCCCTTCTTGGTCGAAGCGGCCGGGGGCTCTTCTGTGGTACACGATCTCGAGTCATGGAAAACTTTGTATCGGCGTGAAAAGTCGGTCTTCAGCTCTGGGTGCAATTCTCCGTTGCTCCACTCTCCAAACATGGCACCTAAGATGATATCTTCTTCTGAGATCAATACGTCATCATTCGGTGCGAGATCAGCATGCCCAACCCGTTCCCACTTGATTTGCTTCCAATAACTATGGATTTCACTTGGCCTCAACGGGGAACCGGCCTTTACATATTCTTTGATCGTGTATGGGCAAGGCAGGCCTAGGGTGGCTCTCCAAAACACATCACGACATTCTTCATCGGGAATTTTTCCTTGCATGGCCCTAACAACTGAAGGGTATAACATTCTTAAGCACTTTTCCGAGACCTTATACAGAATGCGCCTGAAAAATGTCTTCACCGAAGGCGGGCCGGTTACGATCTATATGGGCGCCTTAAAAGCACTCTGCTCCATATCACCCCTGATTTCCTGAATCTGATCAGCAAACATATTGTTGATTTGCTGCACGAGGGTCTCCAAGCCTCCAACCGACGATTCAATCTCGTCCCTCAGCATAGAGTGCTGACTCTCGACCCTGAAATTTAAAACTCAAGTTACGCTTAGTTGCATATATCAATTTAGCTTTTAGATGATCGCTTATTAATTTACATGTTTGATGATCTTGTGCCAAAATGGAGTACAGTGTCACACCATGCACAGACTAGCATCTTCTTGTATTCAACAAGCCATACCCTCTTCACGTAATCCATCAGCCAGGGTAGCTTTTTCCACTTTTCCGTCAAGTATTCAAGTCGCTCATTATACACATCCTCAGTGGGCGACCTTAACAACCAACGAATATTACCACTAAAATGGTCAACATTGGGGACCCATTTCATAGCAACACCCTCCACGTTGCGGTTCACATGGACCCTACACAACAAATGCTTTGTGTTGGGAAATACTATATCCACGGCTTTCACAAGACCGAGCTCTCGATCTGACATGATCGCCTTGGGTTCCTGTCCCCTAAGAATGATCTTTAGGCGGTCCAATGCCCATGTGTAGTGCTCCGTCGTCTCGTCATACATGAATACGATCGCAATACAAAATGTACGGTTGGTGCAAGTGAATCCAACAAACTCCAACAAAGGCATACCGTACCTATAAATGTACAAATTATAAGAAATAAGGTATGCAATTACATATTCAATAAGGTATGCAATTACATATTTTAGATGTAATAATAGCGATAATTGAACATATTCATACATGTTCGTCTTGTAGGTCGTATCCATGATGACGATGGTGGGGAACAAACTCAACAAATGTATAGCTCCGGGGTGAGAAATGAAAATATTACTCAAAACCTCCCTCCCTTCTTCATTGTGACGCGTCTCATAGCTTGTATAATAACGTCTCGCGTCTAGAAAATCCAGCATGTACTGCGGCACTGTCAAATTGCCCCTACATTTCAGCCTCTCCCGACTCTTGTAATTGTAGAGTTGGTTCCTTGATGTCAAGCATTTGGGATCCTCGTGTAGAAATAGACTCATAATAGCCTTCGACTTTATTCTGGAGGCTGACAAAACTTTCACACGCTCTCGTTGTTCCTGCGAAAGCCTCCCAGCAAATGCATGACCAATCAAACTACAAGAAAGCTCATGGTCATGCGATCCACAAGCGACAAATAATCTCCAACGGTCAGATTTGAGCCAATCTCCTTTCACAATCACCCCATGCAACTGAAACGGACACTCACTCTTCTTTGTCCTCGCATTGTATCTCCGTTTAAGGGTTGCCTCGGTACCGTCACCCACCTTCTTCTTCGCCGCTCTATATGGCCTAGACTTCTCACACGACAATATGACCTTTCGGTTAGGCCATGATTAACTTATTACAATCACCATATGCAACTCCAAACCTACGTTCTTAGCCCAGTTGATCATACTATCTCTATCACTCCATTCTTTATCCGTAGTAAATGAGCAGAATAATCCACTGACGAATATTCGCTATCACTACAGTCCTCCTATTTATGATAAATAAATAAATTATAAATTATGTGTTTTTCTAAGGGCGTTTCTTACAACGAATGTATACTTTACTTCATGATCAATTAAAACACCTAAATAACAAATTACTTCGCACATAAACTTTCAGAAAATTATTTCACAACTATATAATACAATACTGAAAATACAACTATATCATCGTAAACATTTTAATCAACTATATTATCGTAAACATTTTATACAACTATATTATCGTAAACATTTTAATCAACTATATTATCGTAAACATTTTAATCAACTATATTATCGTAAATATTTTAATCAAAGTTTTAAACTACAACAAACTACTGTAAATTACTACATTTGAAATAAACTTTGTAGTAAATATATACTTACCCGTAAATTATCAAGACCGGGTGTGTCATCCAAGTGCTCAACTGGACTAAGTGCAGCATCCATCCTCGACAAAGACATTATCTTCAATGGATAATATCTTTGTTAAGGAATAGTTGCATATATATAGCAACAAGATGGATAAACCCCAAGAAGTTACCGTTTTACAACGGTAACTTCTTGGACGCAACCACAATGCGTCTAACATTTCATTTTTTTTATAGCCTTTTTTTTTAATAATTTTTTTTAAAATTAATTTTTTTTTATCGAACCCTAAAATGTAAACCGGTTTAGTAATAAACCGGTTTTTAATTAATTTTTTTAATTTCTCAAAACCGGGTACCAGCTCTTGGGCACATCCTTGATGCTCCCAAGATTAAAACTTTTTTTTAAAAAAAAAAAATTCCCATTTTGGACGCATCCTTGTTGCGTCCAAAATAGGGTGCGCTGCAAGAAATTACGGGTGTAAAAAATAATCCCTAGAAAAAATGATAAAAAAACGCTTATCACAAAGATAAAGTTCAGATCTCCCATTTAGTTGGCAAATAAAAAGAAATACATGTGGCGATGGTGGTGTTGGGTTATTGCTAGTGATTATCTCTTCCGCAGACCTTGTTAAACCATCTCATAATTTTACCCATAAAGAAACATAAACACAAGAAGAGATATTATAGTAGGTTATCTTGGGAGGGAAAGTGAATTAAATTAAATGGAAAGTTGAAGCATATATAAGATGGATTAATAAAACACATCCAATAAGTTGGAAATAGTAGGTTACCTATGACGAGGTTATTAACTGTCATACATGTAGTATAACTTGTAGTAGGGAAATTCATACATGGATGAGGTTAGAAATAAAAAATTTATACTTTTATTCTTCTGAAAATATATTTTCACTAAAAATCTGCCAAGACCTGCCCTAGTTAGGGATTTGGGGAGAGTCAATTTGCAGCTTGTTAGGGTTGAGCATCGGAGGAAAGAAATTGATTGACCGATTGATAAGAATAATCGCTTTTAAGATTGAACACTCCACAAAAATAGATTTAACCCTTTTCATCGTCGTTTGGAAGACACACCGCCAGGAGGAGCGCAACTTACTCTTACACTTCTAACATTGAGCATTATAGTATGGACTCGCTGTCGTCGGAGAAGAGAGGAGCTTCATTGGCGGCAGCCGCGGAGGGGCATATCACAGCATCTAGCTCTGCGGAAAAGTGCATACCGGTGGTAGGCCTTGGAGAAAGAGGAGCAGTTCATATCAAAAAGAGAGCAGTAAATCAACTAGAAGCTGTTTGCCCAGAGTTTATAAACTCTTTATAAACAAAACCCATTTTTTTCTCTCCCATCACATATTCCTATAACACCCAATATTCAAATTTCAAATACTATTTAAAAAAAAAACTTTTTATAAACAAAAAACTATTTATAAACACCCTTACTAAACAAACCCTAGAACATGTTTGATTTTTTAAGGAGGAAGCTGAGTTCTAATTATATTTCCTTTCAAAAAAATAATATCCTGGACACTAGCTATAAAAGGTAATATCGCATACAAATATACAACGGTTATCAAAGGAATTGCGGTAATTTGACCCTTGTATAATCCATTTACCACGAAAATCTAAGGACGATCTCGGTGCACCCCCACAATTTCTTTAGGGGCTTACTTTTTAACGCATAGGCAAAATTGTCTTTCAGCGCATAGGCTCCCCACGTTACGTGAGGAGAGGCTTCCCACGTAACGTGGGAGACGACGGCTTTAAAAACCAATTTTCTTCTTCTTTCTCCTCCTCTATCCTAAACCGACGCTCTCCTCTTCTTCGTCCTCCCTCCCCACGTTACGTCGATTGCTTGTCTCCTCGTTACGAATCAACAAGGTCCGTACGTTACGTAGATCCATATCCTTCAAAGGTTAGTAATAATCATTCTTTTTATTTTTAGTTTTTAGTTTTTTTGTTAGGTTATTGTAGATCCATAGTGTTTTAGTTTTTTTGATCTTGTTTTTGTGTAATTTTGAAGTAGTTATTTGCATTTGTTGGTTAATTTGATAGATATATTTGTATGAAAGGGTGTTTAGTCCGCTCAAAAAAAAAAGGGTGTTTAGGGTTTATGTTGGATTTGTATGAAAATAGTCAAATGCAAGTGGTAGTTTTGTTGGATTTGTGTTAATTAGTGTTAGTTTTGTTGGATTTTGGGGAAATTATGATGAAATAATGGTTCGCCGGAATCTGGAAATGTCGTCGAAATCTGAAAATCTTGCCGGAATGTCGTCGGAAATCTGACCGGAAAGGGGAAAATGCAATTTCACACGTTATGTGTGGAGATTGTCCACACGTAACGTGTAAAAACTGTACCCATGTTACGTGTGGATGATCTCCACACATAACGTGTGGAGGCAGTCCCCACGTTAAGTGTGGATTACATGTTGTTGCCGGAATTATTATTTTTGTATGAAATACAATTCTGTTTCCGGAATTGTATTTTCTGTTTCCGGAATTGAATTTTTTATTTTTGGTATACCCGGAATTATATTTTTTGAGATAAAAAGATTTATTGTTGTAGATGGAGCCCGGTGAGAGAACGAAGCGTAGAAGTAGAAGAAATCTCGTCTGGGACGTTTCGCTTCGGACTGAGGAGGAGGTAACCCATAGGTTTGCGGGCGGTAGTCAGGATGCGGGAGGATACGGGCAGGCGGGCAATGTTGACCCCCTTGTGTTGCCGTTTGTGCCATCGCCATCGTTTCCTGTGGCGGGTGGTCGTGCGGACTCGGACCCGCAGTTGTACCCAGATTACAACGCGAGCCCGCTCCATGGTTATTCTGATACGATGGATCAGAATAACTATTATGGCCCTCCATTTAGTCCGCCGCCCCAGCAGAGCCCTTACCGTCATCATAGCCCGCCGCCCCAGCAGAGCCCTCACCTCCATCATAGCCCGTTGTCCTATCACAACCCTCACCTCCATCAGAGCCCTCACATCCATCATCACATCCCTGTCTATTATCAGGGCGTAGATGATCAGATGGGGTACAACCCATGGGAGAACTCGGGGCTCTACCCGAACGCACCTCATCCTATGGTAAGTAGCCTTAATATATGAAAAGATGAGCGTATGATAAAAATGTAATTACTTATCATTTGTAAAAAAAATGTAGGACGAGGATAGTCAGGCTTGGGCTCCAAGAGGTCAACCTGATTATGCGGACGAGGAGCCACAGGAAGCCTCCTCTTCGCGGTCAAAACCGCCCAGGTCGAAGAAAATGGGCAAATATGACCCTGAATTGGTGGTTGGAGTACCTGGAGGTCCGGAAATGCCCGAACTTCTGAAGGGCTTTGCCAATCACATATCGTACCTTCTTTACCAGCGCATTGTAAGTTGCAGCAAAAACCTTATTTGAAATTTCATATTTATTTTAAATATTTCAAATGGGTTACTTACATATGTTAAAAATTCAAATATTTACAGTCGGTGCCAGCGCTGAGGTTTCATCAACGAGGCAAGCAAACACGTTCATGGCCTTTGCAACGAAATGCCATGTGGTGTCATGTGGCAAATGCGTCATGGATGTGTCATATACCAGAGTTGATGCACGAGCATGTGGACGAGGCGCTGATTAGTGCGTTCGTTGAGCGTTGGCATCCAGAAACCAGCTCATTCCATATGCCATGGGGAGAGATGACTATAACTCTCCATGACGTATTGTTGATCATTGGGCTGAACATCCATGGAAAAGACATGGGACCTCCATAGAAATGGCATGAGCAGTTGGGAATAAATGATCTGAAGAAGGCCTTGGTGGAGGAGGCGCTGGAAGTCTTTGACCTGCCTGATGTGGTTGTGACATCTGGTACCGTACAAGCTCAGTTCTTTAAGGAGCATTGCTGATGCGTTCCTGCCTTCGAGTGCCGGATCGAGATCTTGGTGTTGAGTCGCGCGTGTCTAATTCAAGGAGGGAATGGTGGAACGCGGTGTTGTCTCGTCGCGCGAGTGAGGGAGCGTGATGATTGGTGGTGGCTCGACAGGCGAGCGAAGCCGTAGCGTCGGCAGCGGAGGGGATAAACTCGACTGGATCTAGTGGGAGGCCGTAGCGTTGGCGGCGGAGGAAGGAGATGAGAAGAGAGAGTTTGGGGTGACGTCGATCTAAGGTTGGAGGCAAAAAGGCTCTCGACAAAAGCTTAGATTAAAATTGATGTAACCTAGTACAGAAGGTCGAGATGACCTTTTATAAGGGATAGCGGGACTCGGATGGGCCGAGTCTCGCTTAATGGGCTAGCCCACGCGACACGCGTGGAACACACGCCCAAAAAGAAATAACTAACAAAATATTAATGTTCTAAAATGACAAAATAATTGAAAGATCGCGTTCAATGATGGTGGAGAGTATCTTGATAAAGAACGCGTTCTCTGGGCTTGGCTGGAGGCTTCTGAGGGAGAATGTGGTCTCTTGCGTTCCTTGGCTAGCGATGACACGCACAATCAATGATTGTGTCGCGTTGGCGATGGCTTTGGCACGCGATCTGGTTATCGGGCCTTGTGAGCGCATGCTCATAGCTTCTTCTTCCTCTGTGGCAGTCATGGTGGGTAGGAGCGCATCACCTTCCCCCACTTGGCTGTGAAGCGTCCCCGCTTCACCATCATCGAACTTTGGCTCCACATATGGTTCCAAGTCGGTGACGTTGAAGGTCGCGTGGACACCATAGTCTAGTGGAAGCTCGAGCTCGTAGGCGTTGTCGCCAATGGCCTTCACAACACGGAAAGGACCATCACCGCGTTGGGCTAGTTTTGATTTGCGCTTCGCTGGAAAACGGCCTTTGCGAAGATGCACCCACACCAAGTCTCCTGGGGCAAATATAACGCGGTGGCGCCCACAGTTGTGCTGTGTGGCATATTGATTAGCGCGACATTCCAGCTGCTCCCGCGTTCGCTGATGCAGATCCTGGATCATCGCGGCGCGGTTGGCCACGCTATTGTGCTCATTGTCCTTCAGAGGCCGCGGAATCATGTCGAGTGGTGTCAACGGGTTTCTTCCATAGACCACCTCGAACGGTGTGAGCTTTGTCGCGGAGTGCCTGGACCTGTTGTAAGAAAACTCAACAATTGCAAGTAAGTCTTCCCAACGTTTGGGGTTGGGTTTGAGCATGGTCCTAAGGAGGGCTCCTAGGGTTTGATTGGTCACCTCCATTTGGCCATCTGTTTGTGGGTGGTAGCTAGTTGAAAACAAAATTTTGGTACCCAACTTTCCCCAAAGTGTTCTCCAGAAAAGCCCCATGAATTTGGTGTCGCGATCACTCACAACAGACCTAGGGATCCCCTGTAAACGGACCACGTTGTCAAAGAACAACGCGGCGATTTCACTAGTAGTGTGTGTGGTCTTGCACGCGATGAAATGTGCCATTTTGGAAAATATGTCCACAACAACAAAGATGGAGTCCTTACCCCTACGAGAGAGAGGCAAACCTGTGATGAAGTCCATGGACAAATCTTCCCAAGGGCCTAATGGAATGGGCAATGGCGTGTAGAGGCCATAGGGATAGGAACTAGCCATTGCGCATTGACACGTGACACAACTTTTACAATATCGCGTCACCTGTGTGGTCATGCACGGCCAAAAGAAGTGCTCGCGAAGAGCAGCTAGTGTCTTGTGAACCCCAAAATGATCGTGTCTTTCATGTGTTTCTTGGATGAAGAGTTTCCTAATGGGTGAGCTAGGAATGCACAGGCGCCCGGCTTTGTAAAGGTACTCCTCATGTAAAAAGTATGTCTCAAACTCGCGGTCCCTAAGGCAGTGTTCAAGGATTGGCTTAAAAAATGGATCAGTGAAGTATAAATCCTTAATCAACGCGAAGCCAAGAAGTTTAGATTGAAGATGAGTAAGGAGAACATACCTGCGAGAAAGGGTGTCGACTACCACATTCTTCTTACCTTTCTTATGCACAACGACGTAGGGAAACGTCTCCATGAATTCTACCCAACGAGCATGGCGGCGGCTGAGGTGGGCTTGACTCTTCAGATAGCTGATGGCCGAGTGGTCCGAGTGGATCACGAACTCGCGTGGCCAGATATAGTGTTGCCATGTCTTGAGCATGCGGACAAGAGCATAGAGCTCCTTATCGTAGGTGGGGTAGTTCAAACTTGCCCCTGTGAGCTTCTCGTTGAAGAACGCGATGGGCTTCTTGTCCTGGTGTAGGACTCCACCAATGCCTACATTTGAAGTGTCACATTCAATTTCAAAGTGCTTGGTGAAGTCTGGGAGTTGTAGCAGTGGCGCGTTGCACAAGGCATCTTTCAACGCGTTGAACGCGTGAGCGTGGTTGTCCTTCCAATTCACCGCGACGCCCTTTTTTGTGAGCTCATGTAGAGGCGCGGCTATGGAACTGAAGTCGCGAACAAATCTTTTGTAGAAGCCTGCCAAGCCAAGGAAGCTTCTAACCATTGTTGGAGTGGTAGGTGTTGGCCAATCCCGGATGGCCTTCACCTTGTCTTCATCCACACGGAGCCCATCTTTGGAGACCACGTAGCCCAGGAAGTTGGTAGTGTCGGATGCAAAACGACACTTGCCAAGGTTGGCATACAAGTGTTCGCGTCTCAAGCACTCTAACACAAGCCTAAGGTGCTTTACATGTTTATCTAGACTACGCGAATACACCAAGATGTCATCAAAGTAGACTACAACAAATTTTCTCAGAAATTCTATCAAAACATGGTTCATGAGCCTCATGAACGTGTTTGGCGCGTTAGTGAGACCAAACGTCATGACGAGCCATTCATAAAGGCCATACTTTGTCTTGAACGCGGTCTTCCATTCATCACCCTCCTTCATGCGAATCTGGTGATAGCCGCTCTTCAAGTCAATTTTGGTGAAGTGGATCGCGTTGTGCAACTCATCGAGCATGTCGTCGAGGTGCGGTATTGGGTGCCTGTACTTCAATGTAATCTGATTGATAGTGCGGCAGTCGACACACATGCGCCATGAGCCATCTTTTTTTGGCACTAGGATCACGGGAACCGCGCAAGGGCTTAGAGATTCCCTTACGTAGCCGCGATCCAGAAGTTCTTGGACTTGTCGCTGTAACTCCTTGGTTTCTTCTGGTCCAGCGCGATAGGCAGCGCGATTCAGCAGAGAGGCACCAAGCACCAAATCAATTTGGGGCTCAATGCCTCGTAATGGGGGGAGACCTTGTGGAAGCTCCTCTGGGAAGATGTCTTTGAACTCATCGAGCAACTGAGAGATCGCTCTCGACAAAGTGTCGGTGTTGTGGTTCTCCGACATGCATGGCGTTGGCACCAATAGGAAACATGGGGCCTTGCCGCTCAAGGTGGCAGTGAGGTCGCTTGGCCGCGCCAGAAGCAGTCTGTGCTCACAGGTGCCTTTCAACTTGGTGCGTGTGGGCGCGGTCTTTGGACCTTCCTTGCAACGCATTCGATCATTGGACGCGTTGTCGCTGGTAGCGACTTCGTGCCCTGTGGAGGTACGCGAGCTCCTGGTATTTGTGTCTGGAATTGGGGAGTGCCCCCACTAGTACAGAATATGTTATTTAGCCCGGACGTTTTTTTAAATATAGCCCGGATATAGAGCAAAATAGGTCCGGGCTTTAGGTTGGTGTGATAATAGATCAATTAGCCCGGATGAAAGAAACACGCTCGGGCTAAATAACTAAGACGTTTTAGCCCGGACCTTAGGGTCCGGGCTAAAAAGTCTAGTTATTTGCTAAAAAAACAAGAGGACCTTTTAACCCGAATCTTTAAAGGTCCGGGCTAAAAAGTCCTCTTTTTCTGGAAAAATAAACTGGAACGCACCATGCTGGTGTTCATTCACTACTACCTACCACTTCCACCACCACCATGCCAAATATCAGTAATCCTATAAACTTTAAAGTTCAATGAAGCAGAAACTTAAAATGAAAGGAAAGAAGAAAATTGTCAGAGAAAAGGATAGAAAGCATTGAACATGTTTAGCAAAAAATAAAGAGAAAAAGCCTAAGGATACATTTGGGTGAGTTTGTAGCAGATTCCAACTCGTTGGCTTCAGTCTATCTGTAGCCACAAATTGGTTCATAAATTCACCTTAAGATTACTAGTTTGATTCTATCCAGCAACTTTCATGTTTATCTATATTTACATACGTGATTAAGGATAATAAAACCAGAGTTGTATGACTTGGAAGTAAGAAAGCTAACCAAAAGGCTGATTATTTTCATCTGAAAAGTCAGGTTCAGCAGGATGTTTGGCCAACCGTTTGGATGGGTTTATAACTCCTCTTCTCAGCAAGCCCTGAAATCAAATGAAAATTGCATAATGTAATTGGGGAGAGAGAGAGTTACATTATAAAAAATCCCGAGTACTTACATCTGGCATAATGTGGTTCATTGGTATCTCCTTCACTATGATCTGCATAATCTGGCATAATGTGGTTCATTGGTATCTCCTTCACTATGATCTGCATAGGTATCTCCTTCACTATGATCTGCATAATGTGGTTCATTGGTTATATGGAGTTGTAAGTGTGGACGGAATGAAGGTGTGGAATAAGAGTGGAACCTGGTTAACATCTGGCACCATGCCTCCTATGTATCTCAATGTGTATTTCTCATTCACGTAGTAGTTGATTAACTGCGCGCATGATTAAAATTGTTAATTACACAACATAACATGCTAAGTACGTAGTTGACTTTATTTCAAAGAATCGAAAACGAACGTTTTTATATTCAGGGTTGTCAAATGTTGCTCTGAGATTTCCAGGGGAGAACATTTTGCCTTCACCAATCTCATATGTGTCCTTCACATGTTGCCATTTTCCTAATTACAAACACCATAAGAGATTAAGAGGGCCTTTAGAACAATTAGCTACTGTACTTCTGACTCACTGGGATTTTCACCTGTGCATTTACAATCATGGTAAAGAGAGTAAGATTTTTGCAAGGCGAAACCGGTAGAAAGATCCACAGGAATTTAGAGGTTATATTCAAAAAAAAATCCTGAATATTTATTGCCATTATAGCTTCCAAAACTATATAGGACAGCAAAGTATTGAACTTACCTGAAGTGCTTAAATAGGCACGGGCAGATCTTCGACGCTCCTCCAAATCTGTTAGCAGAATTGAAAGACTCCAGTCAGATTTGTGCATGCTAAAGTGAAAAGCAATAGAGAAAATGATAATCTACTGTAGTCTAAGATGTTCAAAGGCAGTAAGGCACTCGATGCTTAATTTACCTGGGTATTTGTTGTAGTCTAAGATGTGAGGTGTTTTAGAATGATAATCTGCTGCCATCTCACAGAAGTGGTTTGCAAGATCATAGGCAATAGGATTGTAACTTGCATACTCATAATCCTACAGTGAAATTTAAGGTTTCTTTACTAATAGGAACTTGTCAAGTAATTTTTGCAAAACATTATGGAAGACTAATTGGTCTTTTTACAAATACCATTTTTTTTCCTGAAAATGCTCTCCTTTTATAAGTGGTTTCTCATAATTTCACCAAAATTTGTGCAGATTAGATTCTTGCAAAAAATAGTGAAAGAGTATTTATCCAACATAAAACAAATACTCTCCTTTGACAAGCTAGAGAAATACTTGGTGTTTTTTCAACATCTAGCATATTAAGGCCAGATATTACCTCCATGACAAGTAGGCATACTTGGGTCCACAATCCACATGTAAAAACCAAAATCATCATCAGACAAAAAATATAATTAAAACAGCTGCATTCACAATGTAACAATCATCATTCTTATTACCCATTTCTTCGACATGAACACCACTTGAGCATATCAGTCCACCATCCACAACCTCGACATCAAGGATTTTTCCACTGCAGTTGCGAAAAAAATAAGAAAAAATAAGAACCTAACATAAGCTGAACATTTCATAAGAAGAGCTTAGTATTTGAGTAGCTCCATTGTTTTTTTTCCTAAAACCCCTGGAGAAATGTAAATCCAGGTAAGTTTGATGCAACTGTTGTTGCTGAATCCTGTGTATACTACCACAAACATAAACAATGCAGAAGTCCTAAAGCATCATATAAACATCTTAGGTCAGAACTACTACATACAAAACAACACAGAATCCTAATAGAGAGACACCAATACCTTTCTTTTAACATTTTAGAGCTTCAAGCTTAGTGATAAAATGCACCCAATAAGATCTCACAATGATAAAGTGTCTAGTGTACAAACCAAAATCATCATCAGACATGAACAATTTAGAAAATGGAGAAATAGAAGACCCTGATACTTACTATGTGAAGACAGATTTGACCTTGTCCGTATTGAGAGACTCTTGCAGCTGTTAGGGCACTCCGAGCTTGATGTGCAGTTTCATCTGATTAAATGACACCCCGGGAATATATTCTGCATCCAGAATTTGCAAACTGTAATTAAAAAGCAGATCACAAGCCTGCCTAGCTTCAATATTAGCTAACCACGTTCATAAATGTCAACTATGACAAATGAGCACGCACAAACAATGGCAGCACCTCTACGGAAAGCTAGAATGGAATTTGAAGAAATCGCCTCTCTGCAAGCACGCATAACTGCAGCCGTGACATCCTGCCTGTTAATTGACCATCAATCGTTCAAACTCATCATCTGAAGAACAAAGCGAGCAGAAATCCGGGATAAACGAAGGCAGAGAATACGAACCCGTGCTGTCATAGTCGACGCCCATCTCAACGAAGAGCAGTTTCATAGCTGGACCGGAACCGTCGGATTGAGCGGTTTCCATGGCGATGGAAGCTCTGATTGGTGGCGGCGATCGAGGGAGAAGGAGATACGATCGACTCGAAGGGTTGAGAATTAGGGATTTTGTAGAACAGAAGAAGGAAGATGAGGGAATTTGTGGGAAATTCAGAGGCAAAGTGGCCGCATGGATCATTTGGGAGGTAGATATCGAGCTACATGGATTCTAGCTAGGGTTCAAGATTTGGGGATGAAGGGGAGTGAGAGGAGAGCCGAGATTTTTTTATTTTTTTTTCTGATTAAGTAAGAATTAGACCGGAAGTATGGAGCTGTTTTGTTGAAGTAAAAAAAAACTATCTTTTAGCCCGGTTCATATAAGAACCGAGATATATATTTTGGTTTATATGGATTAAAGAGCCCGGATGTTAGGTGGTTCGGTATATCCGTGCTATATTTATATGAGGAAAATAAGATTTCAACTATATAGCCCGAATATTTACATTAAAAACACGCCCGGGCTATATAGTTATAACGTATAAAGTGAAATCTAGCATTTAGCCCGGGCTTTCCCCCGTATATCCGGGCTATTTTCTTATCCCAAACATAAAATTCTACTTTTGTTGCTTATTAGCCCGAATATAGATAGTCCGGGCTATTTTTTCACGGGGTAAATGATCATTTTTATACTAGTGCCCGTTTCTTGTTTGGGACGTATCGGCTCTGACGCTGTCTTTGCTGCTTCCAAAGCCTTTTGTCTATCACGCTCAACCTGATCCTGTAAATCTCATGGGGAGACATAGGTAAGAGCATGACGCATTTCCCGTGGTAAGTAAACACACAAGTGTTTAAATAGCCATCGTGAAGAACGCGCCTGTCGAATTGCCATGGGCGCCCCAGCAAAAGATGTGTGGCGTCCATTTCAATGACATCACAAATGACTGAATCTGAATACTGGCCAATGGAGAAAGAAATAAGGCATTGACGAGTTACAGTGTTACCAGAACTCGATGAAATCCATTGTAGCCCATAGGGTTGTGGGTGAGGAGTGGTCGACAGGTTGAAATGGTTGACCACCTTTTCATTGATGATATTACAACAGATGCCTCCATCGATGATGACACTCAAGGACGCAGTCTTGACCAAGCAACGCGTGTGGAAGAGGTTCTCGCGTTGGTCGACAAGGGTTGCTTCCTTGACAGTGATGAGACGGCGCGTGACAAGGCTCAGAGGTGTGCCATCATGTAGCGCAGTGGCTTCACAAGTGTAAGCCTCCTCGTCATCTTCGAATCCTTCCTCGATGGTTTCAAGGGTCGTGTCCTCCTCCTCATAAGACTCATATCCTGCGGTGGTTCCTGATGTTGGAGAAAATGACTTTCTTGTTGTTTGGGCAATCTCTCTTGTAATGCCCTCGTCCTCCACACTTGAAACACTCCAAGTCACGCGCACGCTCAGGAGCTGGTGATGAAGCCGTGGTAGGCGTCGTGCAAGGAGCATTGGTGGAAGTTATCGCGGTCTTCCCTGTCGGCTTTGAGTGGACGCGGTGGTTCCTGATGGTGGACCGCGCACATTAGTAGTAGGGGATTTATCAGAGTTAGAATCATACCTTCTTTGACATGGGTTTTGCCAAGAGAATTGCCTGCGACGCGATTGTTGGTTGTGTATTTGCATCGCGGTATGAGTCAAGGTATTGAGATCCTTGATTGGCAAAATCTCAAGCTGGTCACGGATTGACACATTCAAGCCACTCAAGAACTTTGTCCGCAGTATGGACGGGGTGACATTGATGCTGGCCTTGTAGTACATGTCTTCCAACTGAGAGAAGAACTCTAGGGGTGTTTTGGAACCTTGTCGCGCCATTGCGATCTCCATTCACATCTGGTTTCTATAGTCCACTGGCACGTATTTCTGTGTCATGACATAGACAAGCTGGTGCCACTCCGTGATGGGAGCAAGATGTCAACGAACGCGGTCGTCCACGAACCTGTGGTACCAAACGCGTGCAGCGCCTCGGAAGTGTAGCGTTGCCGCGTCAACATGCTCTTCTGTGGGGACGCG
Source organism: Rheum nobile (assembly GCA_027886185.1). Classification (NCBI taxonomy): domain Eukaryota; kingdom Viridiplantae; phylum Streptophyta; class Magnoliopsida; order Caryophyllales; family Polygonaceae; genus Rheum; species Rheum nobile. The sequence goes on from WOAB01000020.1 coordinate 11,169,976, forward strand.
ACAATATCGCAAAGTATACTCTATAGCCTACACCCACTCAAGAAACACAGCGGGATCATATTTGTCAAAGAAATGCTCAATTTTAACTTTTACCTCGTGGCGGCTAAGCCTTTGTGTGTGTTGAGTAGGTTGTGGCGCATAAGCGCGTGGGGCAGCTTCTTGAGCGCGATGATGACGATGACGAGCTTGGCGAGCCTGGATATCGTCAGCGATGAAGTCCCTAGGAGGCGCGTTGTACTCAATGCGTCCTTGTCTTCGTCGTTGAACAGGGGCATCGTGTTGGCGACGAAAGTCACGCGCCATGTCTTCGTGGTGTTGACCACGAGTGTCACGCGTTTTGTCGTCGGGAATGCGATGTTGTTGTCCTACTGGCTGGAGTGGGGGTGGAATCCAATCCGCGGGCCTATCTTGGAGTTCAATGGGGTCACCAAGAGGAGGATGGAAAGAGCCTGGATTGATTAGCCTCGCGTCCTCCATCTCCTCGTTGTCGAACTCATTGAAGTCATCATGGATAGTCGGCGTCGTCGATCCATATCCATCGGAGCCATAACGCGATGTGCGCACGCTTTGAGGGACAAGGTGGTCGTTGACGTCGAATGGCACTGGGGTGTGATCATGGCAACACTGACGCGGCTCAATGTCTGTGGCGCGATAGGATCTATGCGGCAAACCTGAGTCGCGTTCATCTCGTCTTGTGCGGCCGGCAAGAGGTGTTGAAGCAGTCTCACGGCGGCGTCTTGTTCCTCTGGCTTCATACCTGTCATGGAAGTCAAAGGGTTCAGAGTACTCACCATGGGAATCATTGTCACGGTCGGAGCCGCTGTCGTAGCCGGCTGGTGTTGCTCGCGGTGCGTAGCGTTCGCGATGCGACACATAGCCTTGGCGGCTTTCGTTCACTGAGTGTATTCTTTGAAGTCGCGGTTGCAAGTTTGAGGTGGAGGGCATCAATCCTTTGCCATTGTCCACGCATTGTTGACTTGGCCTGACTTCAGTGGGACGCGGCGCGCCCAGGGTGTCCATAGGGACCATCATAGTTGGTGTGGGAAGAACCGGCGCAGCGTATTGCATGGCCTGCAATTGAGCAACTTGGCGCCTGAGTTCTTGTATCTCGCGTTGTTCATCCAAGAGCTCTATAATGCGGTCTTGTTGGGGAGGATTGGCGAGAGGGACAACTTCATGTTGGGCAATGTTTTGCTGTGGTGGGTGGTTGTTGCCATCTCCTTGGACATTACCACTGGTGGGCGCCGTGAGGCTACCTATCATAATATGGCCTGACATCGAGAGTAAAAACGAACAAAGACAAGAAACCAAAGAGCAAGCAAGCACCTAACAAGTAACAAGTGTTCACGTAGGAAGGCTAAGTCTTTGGGCCGTGAGGGCGACTTAAGGCAAGCAAAGCAAGTGTGATATACAAGCACAAAAACAAACGAAACCAAAAGAATGAAGCCCTAACCTCTTGCGTAAACAACACGAACACACAAGACAACCCTTCAAGTGTGACTCTAGATGGTGGAGAGGTAAGAGATGAGCCTAGCCGAATGGGGGAAGAAGGTTGCCTTATTTTGGCTTTCCTTTTTTTTTTTTTTTTAAATAAGTCGCGTCTTTATTTTTTAATTCGACTTGACATTTGAAATTTGAATTTCAAATCCGAATCTTAGTCTTTGACTTTTGATTGATATCGGATAAGATTTGAATTAAACAAAATAAAATAAAACGGCTAAGTAACTTAAGGAAAGAAATCACGCGATTTACGTGATAGGAGAGAGAAGATTGTTGTAGATTTGTAGCGGCCTCACAAGAAGATATGCAAGATATGTTAGCAAAATTTAAGCAATTAATTAAGCAAATCAATCAATTAATTACGCAGATTTCATGCAAAACAAATCACACAATTTTCGCGCGGGGATCAAGCAATTACTCGGCCAAGAGATTCTCTTGTGGAAACCGAATGGACTAGCATGTGTTTCAAGAAAATAAAAGTGTAACAATCGCGGAGGCAAGTATGATGGGAAAGAAAAAAAAATCGTGAACAATTGAAAACTTGACAAGCGACTTACAAGATCAAAGGCTCTGATGCCAGTTGATGCGTTCTTGCCTTCGAGTGCCGGATCGAGATCTTGGTGGTGAGTCACGCGTGTCGAATTCAAGGAGGGAATGGTGGAATGCGGTGTTGTCTCGTCGCGCGAGTGAGGGAGCGCAATGATTGGTGGTGGCTCGACAGGCGAGCGAAGCCGTAGCATCGGCAGCGGAGGGGATAAACTCGACTGGATCGAGTGGGAGGCCGTAGCGTCGACGGAGGAGGAAGGAGATGAGAAGAGAGAGTTTGGGGTGACGTCGATCTAAAGTTGGAGGCAAAAAGGCTCTCGACAAAAGCTTAGATTAAAATTGATGTAACCTAGTACAGAAGGTCGATATGACCTTTTATAAGGGATAGCGGGACTCGGATGGGCCGAGTCTCGCTTAATGGGCTAGCCCACGTGACACGCGTGGAACGCACGCCCAAAAAGAAATAACTAACAAAATATTAATGTTCTAAAATGACAAAATAACTCAAAGATCGCGTTCAATGATGGTGGAGAGTATCTTGATAGAGAACGCGTTCTCTGGGCTTGGCTGGAGGCTTCTGAGGGAGAACGCGGTCTCTTGCGTTCCTTGGCTAGCGACGACGCGCACAATCAATGATTGTGTCGCGTTGGCGATGGCCTTAGCACGCGATCTGGTTATCGGGATTTGTGAGCGCATGCTCATAGCTTCTTCTTCCTCGGTGGCAGTCATGGTGGGTAGGAGTGCATCAATTGCGAACAACTGAGTGAAGAGCAGCGGGCGTCTGGGTTCTTGCTTCACTTGTTGGGCTCCTGTCTCTTTCCGGACAAGTCCCAACACAAACTGCCCGTCTACTACCCTACATTTATGTCTGATCCCTAAACTACCATGGATTATGCATGGGGTGCTGGCGTTCTGGCCCACGTGTATCGTAGCTTGGGCGATTGCAGAAGAAAAGAGGTGAGGTTAATGTCGACATGCTACACTCTGATCCAGGTAAAAAAAAAATTGTATAGTACTTTATTTACAATGAATTTTGTAAATAAAAAATTTATTGTCTACCATGAATTTTGTTATAAATGTTTTTATTCATTGACTCCATTTGGTACACATCATCATTTCCAGGCGTGCATCTACCAGTACTTCAACATGTTCCGACCTGCACAAAGTAGAAGCTGGGACTTGGATCAGCCGATCCCATATGCTCGTAGATGGGACCTTTCAGAGAAGCCCAACCGGATGAGAGACTACAGAGCAGAGCTTGATCTTATGACTGCGGACAGAGTAAGCACATCTACGGTCTCTCTCTATTAAGTTAGAAATTCGATGATAGGTATGTTTAATTGTTTGACATCCCATTATGTTTAGGTTGATTGGATGCCATACGGTCCGATTAACTTCAACGAAGAAATCTTTACTCCTTCGCTCTTCCATGGAGTTCTGCCGTGTCTTTGGATCACAGAGCCGTACATGCCAGATCGTGTGGCGAGACAGTTTGGCCGTGAACAGCAAGTTCCTAGACCGCCTATAGTGCCATTAAGGGCATGGAGGGGCCCAAAAATCAGCACATACACTGTGGAGTACGACAAAGCTCAATTTGTCTGGGATGCCCAGAATATACATTTCATGAGTCTAGATGCGATGGGCCCTCTTGTCCAACAAATGCATGAGTGTAGCGGTGATTACATGGGCTGGTACCTCCCACGTACACACCCATTCGTCAACCCCCGACCATTGAAGACGCGACACAGGTATGAAATTGACTAATTTGTAGGTTGTTTAATTTCCAATTAACTCTATCTATATATATTATACATATCAATGTTTTTGTGTTGTGTGCAGACCTTCGAATATTGCTACAGTCATCTTCAGCCACATCGCGACCATGAATGTGAAGATGTAGCAGAGGCGCTACGCCTATCATTGGAACGAATGTATCCCTTTCTTCCCAATCCCTGAGTAAACTGTTATGTAATTGTGTTTTTTATCGAACTTGTTTGGTTTTAATGGAAGTTATTGAACTTTGAGTTATTGCAACAATTCATGAATACATGTGTCTTACAGATTGTGTTGGTCAACCACTATCACCCACAGAAATACTCTCTATATAAATTTGTAATAACCCATCCCTCCCACCTTTAATTTCATCAACTCTCCACACATTATTTTTCTTATTTTCCATAAGGTTCAATTTTACAGAAGGCACAAAAACCGCCAGAAACCACATTCTGGCAAGGTGCACGGTTTGTGACAAACCGTGCCAAGCATGTCACAAATCGTGCCCTTTTACAGAAGGCACAGAAACCGCCAGAAACCACATTTTGGCAAGGTGCACGGTCCGTGCCCTTTTACAGAAGGCACAGAAACCACCAGATTAGTGCATTCTGGCAAGGCGCACGGTTTGTGACAAACCGTGCCAGGCATGTCACAAACTGTGCGCTTTTACAGAAGGCATAAAAACCGCCAGAAATAACATTCTGGCAAGGCACACGTTACGTGTGGATGATCTCCACACATAACGTGTGGATACAGTCCCCACGTTAAGTGTGGATTCTGTGTAAAACGCACGGCCGTGCTCTCGGCTTTCCGGTTAGCAAAATGATGAGGGATGAGGGAAAATTTGTCACATGACACTAAAATCACCAACAGGTCATAAATACAGCGAACATGTGTCTTAACATTACATCAAAGTCATTGCATCATACATATGTCTTAACATAAGATAGTTTCAACTTTCTTCTTTCCGCGACCCTTTGGTTTGTGTGCTTGGTACTCCGTCAATCGTTCAAGGAATGGATCTACCAAGGCATCCGCAGACGGATCATGGAATCTCACCCATGCGGTGTAAAGGTCCGGCAAGGGCGAGGTTTCGACAAGGCCAATCTACAGATTTTGAATCATAAAAACTAATTTATAATGCATATTACCAACGTGTATTTGTACTTATTTGATTGTATTAACGTACAATGAAATATTGCTCTTTCTCGACATGACAAATGCATATCGTCTTAAGCTTCTCTCCAATCGCTTGGTTTGGATTCGCTCTCATAGGCATGTATGTCGTGCCTACACCAGCACCGATGGAGACGAATACACAGTTGAATGCAGTAGCCACCAAACATCCCATATCCGGGAGGTCCAACCACGTCTCCCGTGGGGCAGGCATGTTGGGCGAATGAAACCATGCAAGCTTCGCCTTCATTGCCTCAAGTGTCATCGTAGACATCCAAATTGGCACGAATAGCTCATACTGTTGTTTCAACGTATCGATCATGGTACATCAAACAAAAGGCCACTGCTCCTGCCCGAAACCCAGACCATGCGCAATTCATATGCATTCGCAGTTTCCATCACCAACTATTTCCCACCATCCTCCCACGTGTGGTTTCATACACTTGGGAAACTGGGTAGTATATCGCCTAGGGTGTTTGATCAACGTCGTGTGACCCGAAGGCATAGGCTTCCATGATTGTCATGGCATGGTTGAAGCTTCCTTAGGTGGTCTTGCTTTTTGCTTCTTCGGAGGTGTTCCCTCCATATGTTGGTCAGTGTACTCCCATGCTGACAGTTGCCTTTTGGTGGGAATGTTTAGAGCTACTTGAGGCCGACCCTTATGCCTAACTTTAGCTGGCTCTTGCAGAGTAGTCCACTCTGGATGTGCTATACTTGTTAGTGCAGAGACAGCTCTGTGTTGATCATGCACTGGCAATGTGGGGAAGACGCTTGAAGCAAATTCATCAAGCAACGACCTGTTCACTCTACGTGCTCTGGCTTCTTCTTCTTCATCCGTTCGTACTTCTGACAAGGTCAATTGCCTCCAGAACGGTTGCAATGAGCTAGGTTCAATTGGTTCCAGGTTCATCACATTCCACGCCATGTCATGCACGCAAGGCAAGCCATCCCTGACCCTCATCTAGCATCTGCATATAGTGTTCCACAATGGATCTTTGCCTTTCTTGTATTCCTCAATCAGCCGTGCTAGTGCAATCGCAAAGACCTTGTAGTGCAGCTTGCCGAAAAGATGTGATCTGGTTATCAGCGTAAATCGATTTTCTAAGCTCTCATTCAAGGCCCCCCTTATCTCCTTAATGTGAATGCGCAACCATGCATCATATTGATCGAATACAGTGCAAAGGTTGCCATCCTTGCTAGTGAAAAAGCTTTTAAGACTGGAATGGGCCCCTTCAACCCTGTATTACAATCAAGAATCTGAAGTCAGTATGTTGTTGTAAAAGTCTAAGTTCAAATAACCAGTTAACTTTAAAAACATAATGCACAAACCTGTTAGTTATGGAAGTTCCAAGAGTGAAGACTGTATCTGTCCATACTGAGACAATTCTTTCCTTGTACGGGTCAAGCCAGTTTTTTTGTACATACTAAAGACATTTTGGATATTTCCTCCAATCTTGTTGAATCTTCTTCAGTTTTGCTTCATACCCTTCTATGATTGTTTCCTTGAATAGTTGCATGTAATCATTGGAAAACGATGTGCCCTAAACTTGTCCATGGCCTTCTTCCCAAAGTCTTCAATATTCTTCCTCACATGGCGCCTACATAGGAGGAATTTTGCAGTTGGAAACAACTTCTCTAAGGCGTTCATCAACGCCTTCTCCCGATCTGTGACCAAGCATATGGGTGCTCGTTGGACCTTGACAAACATTTTTGAAAGTTGTTGTATGGCCCACATGTAACTCTCTTCGTTCTCATGCTCCAGAAATGCCCCGACAACATTGTAGTTTTTCCAAACATATGTGATACCAACAAATTCAAGGAAGGGCAAATCGTAACTGCACACATAATGATATGTTATGGCATGCTAATGATTACATGAACAAGTGAAGAATATAATAGATATGTGTGTTACTAACCTGTTAGTTGCGTATGTAGAGTCTACCAACACAATGTACGGGAATGCCTTCAGCAGCGACAACTGGTATGGGCTTGCAAAGAAGATATATGTGATCTTATTGGTCCCCTTATTGAATCTGTGCTCCATAAAGTACCCCTTCTCCTTACACTCATAGAAGAACTATTGCATCACTGTTCTTCCTTCCATACCGTTTTTTCGTATGGCATGCATCATGTTGTACACTTGCTTCATCTAGGTCAAGTTTCCTGGGGACGAGCTGATTGTAGTAAAAATCTTTTGAGGCTTGCAATGATTAACTGTCATCATCATAATAATCTCCTTCTCTTCAGCGTTTGGTCGACCAGCTAATGCATGACCAGACAAATTCTCTTTGATCACATGATTGTGAGTTCCATGTTGTACATTGATATTCCATGATCCCTTCGGCCCTTCTTTCAACCTCAACATGAATGGACACCCACACTTCTTCGACTTTGTGATCTCCCTCACTTGGTCAGCTTGTTTACGGATGTTTTGTCCATGCCTATCACAAGGTAACCAAGTCCCCCCAAGGGCTCCTTCTATGAAAGGTTTATTCCTCCACTTTATGATGCAGAAGTTATGACACATATCAGTCTCCCGCGCCCATTTAAATGCTTCTTCTCTGGACTCCCAGATTTGGTCTGTTGTGAAGAACTCTGAATAATCAGCAGAGACGAAAACATCCTCTTCTGGATCATTTCTGAACTGAGGCTGTGTGTGTAGGGATGGAAAGCCAAATTATGGGTTAGTAGAAGCCGAATTATGAGTCTCTTCATGAGACAAAGATGCTTCTGGAGGCGGACAACTCTCGTCAAACACTCCAAGTGAGAAGGATGGTATCTCTTCTGGTGTTTTCCACTCAGATAGTGTGTTCCATTCTGACAACGGTTGATGAGGTGTTTCCCAACCAGAAAAGGATTGTTCTGGGGTGCTCCAATCATCGAGCGAATATTGTTCAACCCCTCGTACAAAAAATAGTTCGCCTGCATACACATGGAATCGTCTCATCAAGTAGTGAACTAATTATTAAGTGTGAAACCATAATTCCCTTTAAGGAAGCATGAGTATATCTAGATTTGTCAAAAGTAAAAGTAATGAAGTATCTATTTTCTCCTCTTGTTAATACTCCATTTAATTCACATATATCAGAATGTACAAGATCTAGGATATCATTTGTCTTTTCTACTACAGTAAAAGGTCTCTTAGACATTTTTTCTTGAACACAAATTTCACAATCTTTAGTTGTAGAGTTAAAGTCCCCACTGATCATACCATTCTTAGACATCAATTTTAGTGTTCTAAAATTAACATGAGCAGTTCTTAAATGGCATGATTCACACGTTATGTGTCGAGCAGTTTCACACGTTATGTGGGAAGCATCTCCACACATAACGTGTTAAGTTGCTTCACACATTATGTGTGGACATGTTGCACACGTTACATGTGTACATGTTTTACACATAACATGTGAAAATGTTTCTTCAATGTAACGTGGATCTTGATTTCTTACACATGTATCCCTCAAAATCTAGCATGTAAAACTTGGTTTCTAACACCTAAACAACAAATATCAAGTTCAAAACTTTGAAAATCTAGCATGTCAAACTTGGTTTCTAACACCTAAACAACAAATATCATGTATTGTTTTCAACAACTATAGATCAAAACTTTGAACATGTCCCAAACAAAAAATGAAAACTTTAACTTCATATAACGGAAATTACCTCATTTGGAAGTGGATCATCTTCATCATTGTTGTTCCAATAATCATTGTTGTTCATATTGTCCTGTTTTTTTGAAAAAATTGAGGGTGTTCAAAATTTGAGGGTGTTTCAAATGAGGGTTTAGGCTCAAACTTGTGTCCTTAGCCGGAGAAGATGAAGTTAGGGGACCATTAATTCAGTTAGGTGGGGACAAGACGTTAATTCAATGCGTTTTACATCCACCATATCCCCACGTTACGTCTGAGCATCTCCCAAACGTAACGTGGTGATTCTTTTCCCCTTAAGGGTTTAGGGTTTAAGGGAGGGTTTTGTGTTTAGTTTTTTAAAGTCTTTAAATATACATGTATTGTGCAGTGGTGATGTTGTCCTTGTTCATCACGTGAATTCAGATTGAACAAGGTGCGCACACGTAACGTGGTGATACATTTCCCCCTTAGGTTTTAGGGTTTTGTATTTAGGGTTTACGGTTTACGGATTATGGTTTAGGGTTTAGGGTTTAGGGTTTTGAGGTTTATGATAAAAGACTCGTGACTACAGCTGTATACAGCTATATACAACAACTGGTTATTAGCTGTTAAAGATTTGTCAAACACGTTAGTCAGTTTTTTTCCAGCTGGTTATTAACTGTCAAACACATTGCCTATTCTTTTCAGTATATAAGAAGCATTAGGGTTGTTTGTTCACTACAACAATTCCAACACAAGCGGCGCCTACAGATAGACTTTTGGGTAAGCTTCTTCTTCCAGTTTCTATCGATTTAGTAACGCTATATTTTGATATTAATGGATTTATGATATTTGTAGGAAACCAAACACTACAACAAATAATGGCATCTTCATCAAAATCATCAACAAACGCAGATAGGCTATGCTATTGTAATTTGAAAGTCGTTGTTCGAACTTGGGATTTGCAGTGGAACTACGGAAGGAGGTATTGGGGATGCCCAGAAGTAGGGTGTCATTTTAGGGAGTGGATTGATCCAATGTACGAGGAGAGGGCACACGCGGTTATTCGACAACAATGGCAGGAAAAACAAGATCTTGTTAAGGAAAATCAAGATCTTGTTAAAGATCTTGATAACATTCGTAGGTATAACTTCAATCTATTAAATGATGTACATCGTAGGTGATTAATGTCGTATCTTTTGTGTAATGTTGTTTATGTAAGGCCCACATCCTTAGAAGCGATGTCCACATGTCAACCGGGAACTTCCCAGGAGGTCACCCATCCCAGGACTACTCCCGCCCTAGCACGCTTAACTTTCTAGTTCTTTGTCCTCACTTGAACCAGGAAAATGAGCTCTTGTTGACATGGGTAGCATTCTAATCCTTATAAAGGATTACAAATCCGGGGTATTACAGTTTATGTACTATCAACCTTTGTAGGGAGCAAGCAAATTTAGCAAACCAGAGATATCATATGAAGCGAATGTTCACCAGAGACTACCCTAATTTCTTCAAACGCTAAAGCAGTGTCATATCTTTTCTCTATTTTTTTTTTCTAAGTTTATGATCAATTTGTATTGTTTTCTGTATTGTGTGCTAAATGTGGTTGTAGTCAACCAGCATAATGAACAATTTGTATTGTCTTCTAGGTTGATGATCATTTTGTATTGTTCTTATAAAGATTAATACAAGTTGGGCTACACAATGGGGGTAGTCCTCCCCTAATGCCTATTTCAAAACAATCTTATGTTTCATACACAACATTAAAACACAAATAAATACTACAACTATTACATGTCATAAACCATAAACCATAAACATACGCTATCTTTAGGTTGGAAGCGGCCGGGTGGCTCGATCGAGAACTTTACATTAGAAGGGCAGAAGACCGAAATAAGCGAATGTAACTGACTCAATACGATCGTAACTTCAATCTTATTGTAAAACTCGATACTAAGCGAAAAAGACCGAAATACTTCGTATAACGTTACTTAATCAAATAAAGAGGTCTACTTAACATGGGGACACTCTACTCACGTTAAGTCTGGACCTCTTCTTATGGAGACTCCTCACGTAACGCGTGGAGATGATCCATACGTTACGTGGGACGAAGCTCCACATGTTACGTGGGGAGCTTCATCCCACGTAACGTGTAGATCATCTCCACACGTTACATTATTATTATTATTTTCACACGTAACATGGTGAGCCATTGCTTTAAACTATTTGTATCATTTATATTAAAAAAGTGTTGTCTGAAAACTAGCAGTTTGTATATAGATAGTAAAAGTAAAGGTTGTAGGAGGGAGGACAATGGAGATACGGTTAACAATCGGCGGTGTTTGGTATCCATTAGAGATTAAGGGGAAGAGAAATCCTTTTTGATTTGTAAATGAGAATTAAGGTGGATCTAGGGTAATTTCTAAATCTAATAAGGGTATAATTGTCTATATAGGGGTGTATAAAAAAAATTAGTGGGGTGCACAAAGTAGCACCCAAAATCTATGGATTTGTGGTAAAGAGGAAAGCAAAATACCTCATTTCTTTAAAGAACTAGGGTATTTCTGCTATCGTAGTAAAACCATTGTTGAATTTTTTAGGTTTTGATGGTAACAAACATTCAACTAATCTGGTAACTAAGTGTTTCAGGAACAAAACAGTTGTCTCAGGAATCCATTACAGCAAAGGAGTGGAGAGGGAACAAAGCGATCTTCACATGCTTTGTTACCTATCAAGGAACATCAATGACGAACAACGCTCGAGCTGTGAACGGAATGAAGGATTTCCAGCGTGACGATTATGGAAACTATCTTGGAAGATCACGCGGTCAAGGAAAAGGAATCTCAACTGGAAGGATATCGCCGAAGAGAAGATTTGGAGAGAGAATCCGAATGTGTTATCTTAGGAAATCTTTCCTAAGATAATATATTTGGAGAGAGAAGAATTCTATCTTTAACCGATTATGTTATCTTAGGAATTCCTTCCTTAGATAATATAGGTTGCTAAGATTATAGTCTCCATATAATATCTTCTTGTTACCTAGTTTAACAAGTCATTTTTTATCTTGTTACGATTAGGGTTTTAGTCGAGTTGTATTTATAGGAGTGTGGATTCATTTCTATGGACGACGACCACGACGACGAACTGAGAGCATTTGATTAAGAAGAAAAAGAGAGTGAAGTGTTTGTGAGTCTTAGACGGTTGAGTTCGTATTCATCGTTGTAGAAGAGAGTTTCAAATCTAGGTGGGAAGTCTAGGGTTTGAAGTCCAGGATACAAGTGTAATCGAACAAGAAATCAATTAGACAAGTAGACGCTTCAAAATCCTCTCAAGCGAGAAGCTTGAAGGTAGTGGTTTTTCCTTGATTAGTTATTTGACTGATTGGGGTTTCCACTATACATCGTGAGTTCGTTTCTTATCTTTCTTGCTATAATATTCCGTTGTACCTTTTGTGGGAACAAAGTCTTTGTTCCCTCAAAGGTAACTCTAACGATCCAACAATTGGTATCAGAGCCTGGTGCTCTAGATTATTTTCGTTAAAGATTTTGCAGGAAAGATGTCGTCAAGAAATGCCCTGGTTTAAGACTTTCGAGACGGTGATGAAGATGTGGCTCTCATCACTAGAGCTATGAAGAAGATATGGTCTCGAAACAAGGGCACTCCGAGTTCCTCCGAAGGGAACAAAGACACGAAGGACGTCGTGTGTTATCATTGTCAAAACAAAGGACATTTTGCCAAAAACTGCATCAAGAAGAAGGCAGGTCGTCCTCTGGTTCGTGAAGGGGGGGGGGGAGCAAGCTATGACTGCTACATGGGGTGATTCCAACTCAGACGATGAAGAATCCTCTCATTCTAGGGATGTCTGTTTGATGAGCATATAAGATCATAATGAATCCGAAGGATGTCCTCAGGGATCTGAGGCTGAAGCAAGGAAAGGCTCCTGGTACTTTGACAGCGCTTGCTCAAGTCACATGACATGGAACAAAGGATGGTTCACTCTCTTCAGCAGGCCTCCGGAGGTTCAATAACCTTTGGAAACAAGAGTAAGGGAGAAGTTTATGGTATCGGTAAGGTAAGGCTTTCTAACCATATTACTGTGAATAATGTGACACTTGTGAATAATCTCAAATTGATCTTTTTAGTGTGGCTCAACTATGTCAAAACAAGAAGAATAGGGTAGTCTTTATCACTGATGATTGTCATATTGAGTGTATAAGTACAAGGAAAGTCCTACTCAAAGGAATCTGCGACAACAACATATACAAGGTTGACCCTGCTTTCATCCCTGAGAAGGAACTATGTTTGTCGTCCATTGCTGGGACAACAGATCTGTGGCATAAACGGTTTGGACATGCAAGCCTTCAACTCCTATCAAAACTTCATAGACAAGAACTGGTGAACGGTCTTCCTAAGATCGAAGCAACAAGAAATGAAGTTTGTGTTGCCTGTACCAAAGGTAAGCAAGTTAGGTCTTTCTTCAAGTCAAAGAAGGAGGTAAGCACTACTCGTCCTCTAGAACTAATCCACATGGATCTTTGTGGGCCAATGCGCACAAGGAGCCATGGGGGAAACGCATATGTCTTTGTTATTGTTGATGACTATTCCAGGTACACATAGACCATCTTTTTGTCATCAAAGGACGAAGTGTTCGCTGAATTCGAATCTTGGCTCAAGTCGGTTGAAAGAAGCGTAGGACATTCTCTGGGGTCCATCCGCACTGATCATGGGACAGAATTTGAGAACTCTCAGTTTCTATTCCTCTGCAGGAACAAAGGCATTAATCACAATTTCTCAACTCCAAGGACACCACAGCAAAACGGTGTTGTGGAAAGGAAGAACAGGACCCTAGAAGACATGACGCGCACCCTCCTTATTGCAAGTGGTCTTCCTATGAGCTTCTGGGCCGAAGCCTTGTATGCTGCATGCTATGTTCTGAACAGGGCAACCATTCGTCCACTCTTGAACAAGACTGCCTATGAACTTCTAACGGGAAGAAAGCCTAATGTGTCTCATCTGCGTGCGTTTGGTTGCAAGTGCTTTGTCCACAACAATGCGAAGGATTCTCTTGGGAAGTTTGATCCCAGAAGTGATGAAGGGACCTTTGTAGGATATTCTCTTCACGGCAAAGCCTACAAAGTATTCAACAAGAGAACTAGAAAGGTAGAGGAAATCATTCATGTAGTTTTCGATGAATCTGTTATGGCCGGTAACAGTGTGCAGGAACAATCTGCTAGTGTTCCCTCAAACACTGGTCCGTCTGAAGATGATTGCTTTCAGCTTGTGGAAAACAGTGTCAGTGATGGGGACCAGTCAGATCAAGACACTCAAGATGATCCATCAATAACAAACGAAGGTGCTCAACCATCGGATTCTCCTCAGGGGGAACAAAGCCCCAGTCTTGATTCTGTGGAATCCTCCGAGGAAAGTCCAGCTAATGAAGAAAGCAATGAAGAGGGCCATGATGCTGTAGGAAATGGTGGTGAAAGCTCTAATACTGGTAACGACGATTCTGAGGAGTTTGACATCAACAACCTACAAACCAGAAACTACCAGCAGAAGTGGGCTCATCCCGTCCATCAAATCTTTACAGATTACAGAAAAGGAACTCCTCACAGCACTCGCTCTTCTCTGCATATTTTTTATGCTTTCAATGCTTTTCTCTCTCTACAAGAACCTAAAACTGTAGGAGAAGCATTGAAGGATCCCGACTGGATTAATGCCATGCAAGAAGAACTTCATCAGTTCGAAAGGAGAAAGGTATGGCGGTTGGTTCCTCGACCAAGGAATAGGACAGTGATAGGAACAAAGTGGGTGTTCAGAAACAAGCTGGATGATCAAGGTCAGGTCACAAGGAACAAAGCAAGACTGGTGGTGAAAGGGTACAACCAGCAGGAAGGAATCGACTATGACGAGACATTTGCTCCAGTTGCCAGGTTAGAAGCCATAAGATTATTGATTGCTTACTCCTCTTTCCACGGCTTCAAACTGTAGCAAATGGATGTCAAAACCGCTTTCTTGAATGGAGTTCTCAAGGAGGAGGTCTATGTGGAGCAAACACCTGATTTTGAGAATGCTTCCCAACCTGACCATGTCTATGCTCTCGATAAAGCATTGTACGGTCTCAAACAAGCTCCAAGGGCCTGGTACGAAAAGCTCTCACAGTTCCTTCTAGCTCATGGATATGTTCGTGGAAAGGTCAACAAGATTCTATTCCTTCTGAAGGAAGGAAAACATATTTTGGTTGTGCAAGTCTATGTGGATGACATCATCTTTGGCTCTATAGATGATAAATTGGTTCAAAAATTCTCAAAGCTGATGGCTAGTGAATTCAAGATGAGCATGGTAGGGGAACTCAAGTTCTTCTTGGGTCTTCATGTCTCTCAAGGGAATGGGGGAACTAAAGTACATCAGCAGAAGTACCTTAGAGAATGTGTCAAGAAGTTTGGAATGTCTGATGCAAAGCCCTTCACTACTCCTATCTCCCCAAACAATCCAATGGGAAAGGACGAACGAACTCACGATGTATAGTGGAAACCCTAATTAGCCAACTAGCTAATCAAAGAAAAACCACTACCTTCAAGCTTCTCGCTTGAGAGGATTTTAAAGCGTCTACTCGTCTTATTGATTTCTTGTTCGTTTACACTTGTAGCATGGACTCCAAACCCTCTGCGATCCTTTGCTGCAATGGTTTCCTGTGACAGTTGTCTTTGTTCCTGAAACACTTAGTTACCAGATTAGCTGAATGTTTGTTACTATCAAAACCTAAGGAATTCAACAAATTCCCCCTTTTTAATGGTGACAAACATCCTTGACAATAAAACATATACATGAAATAAAAACAGTTGTGAAGAGAAAGTTTTCCACACTTAGGCATAATAGTTCCCCCTCAGTCTAGCAACATATGAAATCATGTTAGTTCCCCCTCAACTAAAGCTACCTGTCATTTTTCCCCTTTTGGCATCATCAAAAACATAGGAAAAGAGCGAGAGAAAATGAGCACAGCAAGATAAGCAAACAGCCCCTTTTGCATTAGATTGAGACACACAAACATAGACCACATGCAAAGACAGCACAAGATACGCAAAAAAAAAATCACAAATGATGAATATGCCAATCAAGACAACCATGTGAAACAGAGACAGAAAAAACAAGGCAGTATGGAGATAGATGTGCTGGGAACAAGAGATGGGTTTGGAAGGCAGAGAAAGACGAATCAGGCGCCACTGATACCAGGAGCCAGAATTGAAGAGTACCTCAGATAGGATGAGTATGAATACCCTTCAAAGGATATCTTTGTTGTTCCTCCAGTGTAGGCGAGTGTGAGACGACCTTCTTGGTGCCTACCTCTGATCTGGTTCCTTTTGTTCACCAGAGTTTACACCTTCAAATTTTTTATTTTTTTTATTTTTTTTTATTTTCGAAATCACAACTGATAAGATATCTTCCAAAAATACATCATGTAGAAGATTCTTACCAAATGCATCAAATCCACAAACATCTCAACCGCCACAAACGATACTTCAATCTTGAATGCTCATAATACTTCCAAAGTAGTTGCATGCTATCAATACACACCATACTGATCAAGTACCAGCCCCTAGCCACAGAGGCGATGATTCGTTTTCTCGACTTCCCAGAGAAATTAGAAGAGTGTGATGCGGGGGTAACGTTACCAGAGAGGGTACAAAGAACATCACACAAGAATATACGAGAATTTATTCAGTGTTTAATCATGAATGAGAGGCTCCCAGATGTGGATGTTAAGAGGGGCTCATAGGAAGCATCAAGCATGATGGCTAGGGTAAGCTGGAGAGTCAACAATCATTTGGGCTTGTAGTGAGGGATCAATGCATCAAGTTGACTCTTTTGGGCCGAAAGAAAACTGTTTCATATATCATTATGATAGCATAGATCATCATGCAGAAATGTTTGCACATAAGTGAAGTAGTAGCATGAGTCTAAGCAGGTAGTTCAATTAATGTTCAAGAGAATGAATACGAATCAAGACATGATGATTAAACTTCCACTCTTTACCATGTAATTTAGCCAATCATCGAGGGAACATAACGGATAGACAGTTAGTTTAGAGAGATCATACCTAGTTCCATACGGAACTGTTCGAAGGGTTCCATGTTTAGTGCCTTGGTGAAAATGTCGGCGATCTGATCCTTGGTGCCGCAGAAGTCCATGGTCACCAACCCTTTCTCCACACAGTCACGTAAGAAGTGATGTCTTATCTCGATGTGCTTGGTACGTGAGTGTTGCACAGGATTCTTGGAGATATTTATGGCACTAGTATTGTCACAGAGAATAGGAATAGAGTCAAGAAGAATACCATATTCGTTGAGTTGTTGTTTGAGCCATAGTAGTTGAGTACAACAAGCGGCTGCGGCTATGTATTCAACTTCTGCAGTGGATAGGGCAACTGAGTTCTGCTTCTTTGATCCCCAAGATACCAATCATGGCCCAAGGAACTAAGCCATTCCAGACGTCGACTTTCTATCTACTTTGTTCCCTGCGAAGTCTGCATCTGTGTATCCAACTGGATCCAAGTTTCCACCCCTTGGATACCACAGACATAGATCATATGTTCCCTTCAGGTATCTCAGAATCCTCTTTACTGCTTTGAGGTGTGTCTCTTTGGGATCATCCTGAAAGCGAGCACAAAGACACAAACTATACATAATATCAGGTCTACTTGCAGTGAGATAGAGAAGCGAACCTATTATTCCTCGATAGAGAGATGGATCAACTCCTTGTTCATGTTCGTCCTTTCCCATTGGATTGTTTGGGGAGATAGGAGTAGTGAAGGGCTTTGCATCAGACATTCCGAACTTCTTGACATATTCTCTGAGGTACTTCTGCTGATGTACTTTAGTTTCCTCATTCCCTTGAGAGACATGAAGACCCAAGATGAACTTGAGTTCCCCTACCATGCTCATCTCGAATTCACTGGCCATCAGCTTTGAGAATTTTTGAACCAGTTTATCATCTGTAGAGCCAAAGATGATGTCATCCACATAGACTTGCACAACCAGAATGTGTTTTCCTTCCTTCAGAAGGAACAGAGTCTTGTCGACCTTTCCATGAACATATCCATGAGCCAGAAGGAACTATGAGAGCCTTTCATACCAGGCCCTTGGAGCTTGTTTGAGACCGTACAATGCTTTATCGAGAGCATAGACATTGTAACACCCCCAAATACTCCCTTGAAAGGTATTACTGCCAGTGACCTTGGGTTCCACATCCGAAGTCACTCTAGGCTTTTCCAAAGGATATAAATCAAAAAAGCAACAATTATGATACAAAATATCATAACTTTCATTTAAACCATTGTCTCGAAAATATAACATAATTCCAAATATATTAGAAGTACGGCGGAAGTCTTTACACAAAACATATTTAACACAGTGGAAGTCTTTACACAAAACATATTTAACACAGCGTAAGTCTTTGAAATAACAACAAAAGGGGTCTTGATCGCAATGATCACCCGCCAAGGATCTTAACCTGGATAAACTTATCAAAAACACCATTTGCCTTCATAGTCGTTCTAGCCTTCTCGGAACTGCGATCTATCTGATGTGCCGAATCGAACGGATGACACCAGCCAACCATGCAGAGAACAATTGTGGTTGGTTAGTCTAATGAAAGACTATGCAAGGGTACAAGCATAGTGGTCCGAAGTAGTCGTATTAGGTTAGACTCATCGCTTCTCGAATCATAACCGATGATGATAGTCAACCACCATACTTCTACTGGAGTATATGAAAAGACATGATCAAGAGAAAATTTTGGAGACCGAGTCTCACAACAATCAAACCCAAAAGAAGACTCCAACGAAATGAGTCTTATCAGAAATATGACAAATGTTGGGAAACATTGTAATTACACACAAGCGTTCAAAATGACTTGATGTTTCGGTTCACGACCAACCTCACCGCATAATGCGAATCCAGATTGGAAAGAGAACTTTACTCTGATCAAAGTCAAGACGAGCTTTCCTAGCTGCACTATTTCCTAGCTGCACTATTTCCTAGCTGCACTACTCGCCTGAGGGTATATTAATTATGTACGACCATGGCACTTATCTTATTTAATTCCAAAACACGCATCACGTTATATGCTTTTAAGTATATGTTTCGTCATGAGAGACATATATCGAAGGGAATCATTCCCAAAGTTTTTGACACTAGCTAAGTGCACCACCTCTATACTCGGATAGAGGACGATCATGATCCACAAGATGGTGTTCGGGATCAGCACCCTCTCTACCAGATTATAAAGAAACGACTGGACCTCGCAGAGTCCAAGCATTCCTACGAATACTCGTGCTAACTAAACAGTTCAAGCACACAATAGTCCACATCCATGTCCTCAAGGCAATCATCAAGCATATATCTATAATAACGTCGTTCTAGTAGATATACAGCCTATTATAATATCATGTTTTAATTATATATACAATAGCGTTGTTCTAGCAGATATACAACCTATTATAATATCATATTATTTCCACACATATAGTTATCAAGATTGTTCCCAATGAAAACAGTAAATCATCCCAAATTAATTAACAATTAAACAATTGATAATTAATGGAAATATGGAATGATAAGCAAGAGTGAACCGCCACTTGCTTGGAGTAGATTCGGCGATGAATCTAGACGAAACGACTACTGATTATATCATTTCCGAGGATATGACCTATACTTCAGATAGCTCTAGCAGATTACGAGTCCATTCGTGATCCAGCAATTACCGTTCTAATTGACAAATTAATATCAATTAATTTGTCTGGACGAACTCAAGGAATTAAATTTAATAAATTTTTATGATTTTAAATCATAAAAATATTTATTAAACTTTCCTAAAGAAAAATATGGGTAAAAGGGAGTCGAAATTATACCGCTCGAATAATTTTGGGTTAAAATTGGACTGGAGGGCAAATGGGCTTTCGGCCCAATACAAGTATTTGCCAGAGGGGGCCCACTCCACTATTCCTCCTTCTTCAACCTCCCAAACACCGAACAGGGGCAACAACAGTGGCAGATGGGCGCGGGGCTTCGCCGGGGTTTCATGACGCCGAGGATGGAGCAGCGCCGGCGGGGAAGAGGAGCACGGCGCAGCCGCGGAGCAGCAGTGGTGGCGGCGAAACGACGGAGCAGCAGGCAGCAGTGGCACGCGGTGCTCTGCCTTCGCCGGGGGAGCTTCTCGTCGATGTCGGGGTTATAGCGGCGGCAGCACCTTCGGAGGAGCGACGGCGGCAGCAACAACCACAACACCAGCAGCGGCCCTCGACAACAGCAGCGGCAACAAACAGCACCGCAGGGCTCGTCGGCGGGAGGACGACCGAGAGGAGACGGGACGAGAGGGAGCTGGGGAGAGAGTGAGATAGTGCCCTTTTATAGCCAAGATATTTGTAGATATTTTGCACAAATATCTTGTGTAAAGTTGTACAGGAAAAGTTTGGTATGGGTTTTAAACCTCGGAAATTATATGTTTGTATCCAAACAAATATTCTAAGTCCCGAAAATACATCGAATGTATTTTGTACCACTCAGGGAATTATTTCAGAGATCATGGATATTACGGAAAATCCGAACTCCACTGAAAGCGAAATAATTATTGAACGAAGGTTGGGAAAATTATCCAAATTTCCTTACTAAAAATTAAGGGGTATTACAGACATGGTCAGGTTGGGAGGCGTCCTCAAAACCAGGTGTTTGCTCCACATAGACCTCCTCCTTGAGAACTCCATTCAAGAAGGCGGTTTTGACATCCATTAATTGTAGGTTGAAGCCGTGGAAAGAGGAGTAAGCAATCAATAATCTTATGGCTTCTAACTTGGCAACTAGAGCAAATGTCTCGTCATAGTCGATTCCTTCCTGCTGGTTGTACCCTTTCACCACCAGTCTTGCTTTGTTCCTTATGACCTGACCTTGATCATCCAGCTTGTTTCTGAACACCCACTTTGTTCCTATCACTGTCATGTTCCTTGGTCAAGGTACCAACCGCCATACCTTATTCCTTTCGAACTAATAAAGTTCTTCTTGCATGGCATTAATCCAGTCGGGATCCTTCAATGCTTCTCCTACAGTTTTAGGTTCTTGCAGAGAGAGAAAAGCATTGAAAGCATAAAAAATATGTAGAGAAGAGTGAGTGATGTGAGGAGTTCCTTTTCTGTAATCTGTAAAGATTTGATGGACGGGATGAGCCCACTTCTGCTGGTAGTTTCTGGTTTGTAGGTTGTTGATGTCAAACTCTTCGGAATCGTTGTTACCAGTATTAGAGCTTTCACCACCATTTCCTACAACATCATGACCCTCTTCATTTCTTTCTTCATTAGCTGGACTTTCCTCGGAGGATTCCACCGAATCAGGACTGGGGCTTTGTTCCCCCTGAGGAACCTGAGGAGAATCCGATGGTTGAGCACCTTCGTTTGTTGTTGATGGATCATCTTGAGTGTCTTGATCTGACTGGTCCCCATCACTGACACTGTTTTCCATAAGCTGAAAGCAATCATCTCCAGTTTAGCCAGTGTTTGAGGGAACACTTGCTGATTATTCCTGCACATTGTTACCAGCCATAAAAGATGCATCGAACACTACATGAATGCTTTCTTCTACCTTTCTAGTTCTCTTGTTGAATACTTTGTAGGCTTTGCTGTGAAGAGAATATCCTACAAATGTCCCTTCATCACTTCTGGGATCAAACTTTCCAAGAGAATCCTTCCCATTGTTGTGAACGAAGCACTTGCAACCAAACGTGTGCAGATGGGACACATTTGGCTTTCTTCCCCTTAGAAGTTCATAGGCTGTCTTGTTCAAGAGAGGGCGAATGGTTGCTCTGTTCAGAACATAGCAAGCAGCGTTCAAAGCTTCAGCCCAGAAACTCATAGGAAGACCACTAGAGATGAGGAGAGTACGCGTCATGTATTTTAGAGTTTGGTTCTTCCTTTCCACAATATCGTTTTGCTGTGGAGTTCTTGGTGTTGAGAAGTTGTGATTGATGCCTTTGTTCCTACAGAGGGATAGGAACTGAGAGTTCTCAAATTCTGTCCCATGATCAGTGCGGATGGACCCCAGAGATTGTCCTGTGCTTCTTTCAACCGACTTTAGCCAGGATTCAAATTCAGCGAACACTTCATCCTTAGATGTCAGAAAGAGGGTCCATGTGTACCTGGAATAATCATCCACAATAACAAAGACATAGGCATTCCCTCCACGGCTCTTTGTACGCATTGGCCCACAAAGATCCATGTGGATTAGTTCCAGTGGTCGAGTAGTACTTACCTCCTTCTTTGTCTTGAAAGAAGACCTGACTTGTTTGCCTTTGGTGCACGCATCACAAACTCCAATTCTCATTGCTTCGATCTTGGGAAGACCGTTCACCAGTTCTTGTCTATGAAGTTTGGACAGGAGTTGAAGACTAGCATGTCCGAACCGTTTGTGCTACAGATCTGTTGTCTCAGCAATGGAAGACAGACATAGTTCCTTCTTCAGGATGAAAGTAGGATCAACCTTGTACACGTTGTTATCGCAGATACCTTTGAGTAGGACTTTCCCTGTGCTTATACACTCAACATAACAAACATCAGTAGTAAAGACTACCCTATTTTTCTTATTTTGACATAGTTGAGCCACACTGAAGAGATCAAATTTGAGATTATTTACAAGTGTCACATTGTTCACAGTAATATGGTTAGAAAGCCTTACCTTACCGATACCACAGACTTCTCCCTTACTCTTGTTTTCAAAGGTTATTGAACCTCCGGAGGCTTGTTGAAGAGAGGTGAACCACCTTTTGTTCCCTGTCATGTGACTTGAGCAGGCACTATCAAGATACCAGGAACCTTTCCTTGCTTCATCTTTAGATCCCTGAAGATCTCCTTCTGATTTGTGGTGGTCAATTATGCTCATCAAACAGACGTCCCTTGAATAAGATGATTCTTCATCATCTGAGTTGGAATCACCCCATGTAGCAATCATTGCTTGTTCCCCTTCGCGAACCTGAGGTATACCTGACTTTCTCTTGAAGCAGTTTTTGGCAAAATGTCCTTTGTTCTGACAGTGGTAACAAACAACATCTTTCATGTCT
Organism: Rheum nobile; assembly: GCA_027886185.1. Classification (NCBI taxonomy): domain Eukaryota; kingdom Viridiplantae; phylum Streptophyta; class Magnoliopsida; order Caryophyllales; family Polygonaceae; genus Rheum; species Rheum nobile. The sequence goes on from WOAB01000020.1 coordinate 11,192,679, forward strand.
TTGTTCCCTTCGGAGGAACTCGATCTGCCTTTATTTCGAGACAATATCTTCTTCATGGCTCTAGTGATGAGAGTCACATCTTCATCACCATCCTCGTCTTCATCTTTAACTTGAGATAAGTCAAAGGCATGTTTCACCTTCAGGGCAATGCTTTTAGCCTTCTCCTCTCCTTTCTTGTTCATCTTGTGATTGTAGACAAAGGCGTTGCTTTTCAGCTTGGCAACCATCTCTTCCATAGTGAGAGTCTTGACATCCGTTTGGGAGTAGAGAGCGAGAGCAATTGCATCCCATTGAGAGTTGAGGCCTTGCATGAAATGATGAGTGAGCTTCCAGTCTGGCATTTCTTCATCAAGGAACTCAAGCTGGCCTACTATCCCTTGGAATCTGGAGTAGAATTCCTGAATATGCTCATCCTTCCCCTAAGAGATCTGATCGTACTCCTTCATCAAGGAAAGAATCCTGTTTTTCTTAGCATCTTAATTTCCATGATGAAGGCGTTTTAGAGCATCCCAGATCTCCTTGGCAGTCTTGTAGCCCATGATTTTCTTGAGATCCGAGGGGAGCAAGGCCATATGAAGGATCTTCTTGGCTCTGCTGTTTTTTTCCAGCTTCTTCCAGTCATCATTAGTGTAGTCTACTTTCGCCTTTGGCTTCATAGCATCTTTATCATTCGGAATTGTTATAGGGCCAACTTCAATGACTCGCCATATCTGTCCATCGAGGGAACATATATGGGACTCGATTTGTTCCACCCACCAGTCATATTCTCTGGCCTTCAGAGTCGGAGGCTTCCAGAATGAATCTACAATAGCATTGCTTGACGACATCTTTCCTGCAAAGTTTGTAATGAACACAATCTAGAGCACCAGGCTCTGATACCAATTGTTGGATCGTTAGAGTTACGTCTGAGGGAACAAAGGTTTTGTTCCCACAGAAGGTGCAGCGGAATAATATAGCAAGAAAGATAAGAAACGAACTCACGATGTATAGTGGAAACCCTAATTAGCCAACTAGCTAATCAAAGAAAAACCACTACCTTCAAGCTTCTCGCTTGAGAGGATTTTAAAGCGTCTACTCGTCTTATTGATTTCTTGTTCGATTACACTTGTAGCATGGACTCCAAACCCTAGACTACCCAGCTAGATTCGAAGATCACTCCTACAACGATGAATACGAACTCAACCCTCTAAGACTCACACACAGCTTCACTCTCCTTTTTCTTTTCTCAGTTTAATGCTCTTCGTTTTTCGTCGTCGATCCTTATATAGAAATGAATCCACACTTCTGTAAATACAACTCGACTAAACCCTAATCGTAACAAGATAGAAATCTTTTCTAAACTTGGTAACAAGAAGATATTTAAATGATTTGAAGAATATTATCTTATCAGCCGATATTATCTAAGGAATGAATTTCCTAAGATAACAAAGTAGGATAAAGATAAAATCCTTCTCTATCCAAATATATTATCTTAGGAAAGGTTTCCTAAGATAACACATTCGGATTCTCTCTCCAAATATTCTCTTCGGCGAGATCCTTCCAGCCGAAATCCTTTTCCTTGACCGCGTGATCTTCCAAGATTGTTTCCATAATCTTCACGCTAGAAATCCTTCACTCCATTCGCAGCTTTGTCCTGTTCGTCATTGATGTTCCTTGAGAGGTAACAAAGCACATGGATAGAGCTTTATTCCCTCTGCGATCCTTTGCTGCAATGGTTCCCTGTGACAGCTGTCTTTGTTCCTGAAACACTTAGTTACCAAATTAGCTGAATGTTTGTTACTATCAAAACCTAAGGAATTCAACACTTGGGCCATGCTTGGTCTCTTGGGGATCAAAGAAGCAGAACTCAATTGCCCTATCCACTGCAGAAGCTGAATACATAGCCGCCGCCGCTTGTTGCACTCAACTACTATGGCTCAAACAACAACTCAACGACTATGGTATTCTTCTTGACTCTATTCCTATTCTATGTGACAATACTAGTGCCATAAATATCTCCAAGAATCTTGTGCAACACTCACGTACCAAGCACATCGAGATAAGACATCACTTCTTACGTGACTGTGTGGAGAAAGGGTTGGTGACCATGGACTTCTGCGGCACCAAGGATCAGATCGCCGACATTTTCACCAAGGCACTAAACAGGGAACCCTTTGAACAGTTCCGTATGGAACTAGGTATGATCTCTCTAAACTGACTTTATATCCGTTATGTTCCCTCGATGATTGGCTAAATTACATGGTAAAGTGTGGAAGTTTAATCATCATGTCTTGATTAGTATTCATTCTCTTGAACATTAATTGAACTACCTGCTTAGACTCATGCTACTACTTCACTTATGTGCAAACATTTCTGCATGATGATCTATGCTATCATAATGATATATGAAACAGTTTTCTTTCGGCCCAAAAGAGTCAACTTGATGCATTGATCCCTTACTACAAGCCCAAATGATTGTTGACTCTCCAGCTTACCCTAGCCATCATGCTTGATGCTTCCTATGAGCCCCTCTTAACATCCACATCTGGGAGCCTCTCATTCATGATTAAACACTGAATAAAGTCTCGTATATTCTTGTGTGATGTTCTTTGTACCCTCTCTGGTAACGTTACCCCCGCATCACACTCTTCTAATTTCTTTGGGAAGTCGAGAAAACGAATCATCGCCTCTGTGGCTAGGGGCTGGTACTTGATTAGTATGGTGTGTATTGATAGCATGCAACTACTTTGGAAGTGTTATGAGCATTGAAGATTGAAGCATCATTTGTGGCGGTTGAGATGTTTGTGGATTTGATGCATTTGGTAAGAATATTCTACATGATGTATTTTTGGAAGATATCTTATCAGTTGTGATTTCGAAAAGAAAAAAAAATTGAAGGTGTAAACTCTGGGGAACAAAAGGAGGAACCAGATCGGAGGTAGGAACCAAGAAGGTCGTCTCTCACTCGCCTACACTGGAGGAACAACAATGATATCCTTTGAAGGGTATGCATACTCATCATATCTGAGGTACTCTTCAATTCTGGCTCCTGGTATCAGTGGCGCCTGATTCGTCTTTCTCTGCTTTCCAAACCCATCTCTTGTTCCCAGCACATCTATCTTTGTACTGCCTTGTTTTTTTTTCTTTGTCTCTGTTTCACATGGTTGTCTTGATTGGCTAATTCATCATTTGTGATATTTTTGCTTATCTTGTGTTGTCTTTGCATGTGGTCTATGTTTGTGTGTCTCAATCTAATGCAAAAGGGGTTGTTTTGCTTATCTTGATGTGTTCATTTTTCTCTATCTCTTTACTTATGTTTTTGATGATGCCAAAAGGGGGGAAATGACAGGTAGCTTTAGTTGAGGGGGAACTAACATGGTTTCATATGTTGCTAGACTAAGGGGGAACTATTATGCCTAAGTGTGGAAAACTTTCTCGTCACAACTGTCTTTATCTAATGTATATGTTTTATTGTCAAGGATGTTTGTCACCATCAAAAAGGGGGAATTTGTTGAATTCCTTAGGTTTTGATGGTAACAAACATTCAACTAATCTGGTAACTAAGTGTTTCAGGAACAAAACAGTTGTCTCAGGGATCCGTTACAGCAAATGAGTGGAGAGGGAACAAAGCGATCTTCACATGCTTTGTTACCTCTCAAGGAACATCAATGATGAACAACGCTCGAGCTGTGAACGGAATGAAGGATTTCTAGCGTGACGATTATGGAAACTATCTTGGAAGATCACGCGGTCAAGGAAAAGGAATCTCAGCTGGAAGGATATCGCCGAAGAGAAGATTTGGAGAGAGAATCCGAATGTGTTATCTTAGGAAATCTTTCCTAAGATAATATATTTGGAGAGAGAAGAATTCTATCTTTAACCGATTATGTTATCTTAGGAATTCCTTCCTTAGATAATATAGGTTGTTAAGATTATATTCTCCATATAATATCTTCTTGTTACCTAGTTTAAAAAGTCATTTTTTATCTTGTTACGATTAGGGTTTTAGTCGAGTTGTATTTATAGGAGTGTGGATTCATTTCTATGGACGACGACCACGACGACGAACTGAGAGCATTTGATTAAGAAGAAAAAGAGAGTGAAGTGTTTGTGAGTCTTAGACGGTTGAGTTCGTATTCATCGTTGTAGAAGAGAGTTTCAAATCTAGGTGGGGAGTCTAGGGTTTGAAGTCCAGGATACAAGTGTAATCGAACAAGAAATCAATAAGACAAGTAGACGCTTCAAAATCCTCTCAAGCGAGAAGCTTGAAGGTAGTGGTTTTTCCTTGATTAGTTATTTGACTGATTGGGGTTTCCACTATACATCGTGAGTTCGTTTCTTATCTTTCTTGCTATAATATTCCGTTGCACCTTCTGTGGGAACAAAGTCTTTGTTCCCTCAAAGGTAACTCTAACGATCCAACAACCATAAGCAATAATAATGCGGTTGTATAGATAACTGCTCTAAAAAGAGCACACAATTACCTCGGTTGTAAGAAGAATCGTGGTAATTTGGCTAATGATGTAATTTTACCACGGAAAAACACGAAACCATGGTAAATGCATCAGTAGCCAAAGCTCCTTTTTCTACTGTTGAAAAACACTTCTTATAGTAGAACACTTCACTTTATTTTGATGCACTTGATAAGCTCCATTAATGCATAATTATCTAGAGATAACGAGTTTGTAATTTTTATTGATCTCAGAAGAGTATTGAGAAAGCTTTCTAAAAAGATCTCAACAACTCAACCGAAATTACAAATAAAAATCGTTTTAAATCATAAAGGATATTATTTGTTATCAAAGATATCAAACAATATATTTCCTAGATTCTGCACAACAACCTACATCTAACAATATCAGATATCAATCTATGTAGTCGTACAAAGCACATGTCGTTTAAACTTCAATTTCTTCAGGTGATTCGTTGATGTTCTTCGGTTCTTGATCTTGGTTCCTTTTGTACGTAGTTCCTTGAACTTGTTTTCTTGATTCATTGAATTGATGATGCTGTCAATCTAAACTCATGGAAATATTAGCATAACATATGTTTGTCATCGTCAAAAGTGAAAAAACAGATGAAATAAACTTGCAAGAGAACTTGCATTCAGGAAGTTCATTTCCAACAATGTGAACCACCATGGAAGCAACAAAAAGGAAGCTCATAGAGAGCGTTCTCAGAGAATTCACAAAGCGACACAACCAAATGAAGAGATAAGTGATTTAGGGTTAGAGAAAAATATTTGTAATCCCCTCCAAATAAATGAAACGCAACGCTTCAACACATCAAGAGACACCAGGCCTGTCAGAGGAGAAAATGGCTTGATAAACACACATCATAGAAACATGCATGCCCAGTCATCAAAACATATAACACTAACACCAAGCTACACCAAGGGATTGCTAAGTCCCCAAGATATCAAAATGGCTCGGTGATGATGTTGGGCCCGGAAGCGCAAATTCTATGCCAACTAGGAGTAACGACAATTCTGATGACAATCAAATGACGCCCAGAAATAGCGACAAACACAGAATCTCAGGATAACCAGATCACAGACAAACTCAAGCAACAGAATAATCACAATAACCAACACAAGAATTTAACATGGAAAAACTCTCAATCACGAGAGAGGAAAAAACCCACGACCGGCCAACCAAGCCAATCAATCCACTAATCAACAAATCAGTACAAGCGTCTAGCAATACAAAGTCTCACACACAGGAGACAAACATGGAGATCTCAAACACCCCTTTAAATACAACCCGATCTAGAAAGGATTCCTCTCTAACTAACTAAACACCTTGCTCATGAGACTAGGGATTCCAAAGAGAGATGAACTTACCAAACCCTTGATGATAACGAGCTATCCAGATTCAAGAAATGACCTCCAAGTCTAAAGAAGTGCAAAATTGCTTCTTCTTCTTCCTTTCTTTTTCTCTCCTCCAAGCTCCCTTTTTTTTCTCTCTCTTTTTCTTTCTTTTCTTGGCTGCTCCAGCTCTCCAAGAAGCACCATTTGCTTCTTTTTCTCTCGGTGGTGGTTGCTGCACCACACCCCCTTCATTTGCTATCTAACCTAGCAAATAAATTTGGGCTGGACTTTTGGCCCATTGGCCCAACAATCTCCCCTTCCAGCCCAAGGAGAAGACGTCCTCATACTGGCATCACTCGCGTCTAAGTCTCGTCCCGCCATCGTGGCGCGGAACCGATGCTCGCCAGATATCATCATCACCACCATGTAGCTCCCCCTCCTCCGTAACTCTCTCGTACACTGAGGTAGGATATCCAGTAGACTCATACTCCTCTCTCTCTGACCTCCTGGCAATTTCTTCAGTCTGTGTTGGCTCCCCCTGCTCAGATCCTTCATCAGCTTTAGCACCTAATGAACACTCCTCTGACACGGGTATCACATCAACACCATCCTCTGAAGTAAACTCCACACTTGTGCCATCCCCTTCTGACGTCTCAGAAGATCCGCTGAATCTTGTCTGCTTCACAGACAAACTATCATCACAAGTGCTCAAGGTCACACTGGCAACAGAATTGAGAGACTTCTTTGCCTGAACCTGTAGCCTCATCTCACTCAAGCATGCCGACTGCCTATGCATCCAATCAAGTGAAGTATCATCTCGAGCTCCACTCAAGCCTTCCTTGATATCCCACATCTGAGTCCGATACAAGGTGTCTTTCAAGCTACCCCTTGCAATCACCATGGAACCTTTGACGAGTTTCCACTTCTTATCACCAAAGAAGTTCTTGTAGCCCTCTTGATCCAAAACATTTAGAGAAATCAGATTCATTCGTAGATCCGGTATGTGACACCCATTCTTCAATGTCAACGTGCAACCAATGTCTGTCTTCACACAAACATCACCCATAGCAACCACCTCTGCATGACTGGCGTTCCCCATCTTCACCGTGCCAAAGACTCCTGCTCTGTACATAGTGAATGCTTCCTTTTTTGATGTACAGTGGTAAGACGAACCAGAGTCAATAATCCACTCTACACAAGTATCTGGCTCACAACTCTGAGCCTGAACGCAAGAGAGAACAACCAATGCATCCTCATCACCATGCACAGTTGCAGTGGTGTTTTCATCATTTTCCTTCTGATTTTTCTCCTTCCAATGCTTACAGTTCCTCTTGATATGCCCTTCTTTGCCACAAAAGTAACAAGCATAGCTCCCCCTGGTCTGCGATCTACCTCTCGATCTACTCCTCGAATCTGTCACCAAAGCCTGTGACGTATTTGTGCCCATATCCTTCCTCCTAGTTTCCTCATTGTAGAGACTATCCTTCACTGCAGATAAAGACACAACACCACTCGGAGCAGAATTGTTGATCGATACCACCAGAGTCTCCCAACTGTCAGGCAAAGAACTCAAGAGCAATAGGGCTTGTAACTCATCATCAAGGACCAACTTCATCGTGTTCAACTGATTCACCAATTCCTGAAATTCACTCAGATGCTCTGCAATAGGCTTTCCGTCTATGTACTTGAGATTCAACAGCTTTCTAATCACAAAAGCTTTACTCTGGGCTGACTTTCTCTCATACATATCTTCTAATTTTTTCCACAGCACCTGTGCATCCGTCTCGTTGCTAATATTGTGATAAACACAGTTATCCACCCATTGTCTGATGGTTCCAATAGCCTTTCTGTGCAGCTTCTTCCAGTCACTCTCAGATGTCTCAGTCGGCCCTTTTGATCCCAACTCAATCGGATCATACAAGTCCCTGCAGTACAACAAATCTTCCATCCGCGACTTCCAAATCGAATAATTTGAAGCCGTCAACTTGATCATTGTACCCGCAAAGTCTTCAACTTTCATTGTCATCTCCACTCCTAATGCCCACAATCTCAACACAACCAAAAAACTTTGATACCACTTGTTGGGCCCGGAAGCGCAAATTCTATGCTAACTAGGAGTAATGACAATTCTGATGACAATCAAATGACACCCAGAAATAGCGACAAACATAGAATCTCATTGTTGGATCGTTAGAGTTACGTCTGAGGGAACAAAGGCTTTGTTCCCACAGAAGGCACAGCGGAACAATATAGCAGGAAAGATAACGAACGAACTCACGATATATAGTGGAAACCCTGATTGGCAAAACTAGCTTCTCAAGGAAAAACCACTACCTTCAAGCTTCTGCTTGAGAGGATTTTAAAGCGTCTACTTGTCTTATTGATTTCTTGTTCGATTACACTTGTATCCTGGACTTCAACCTCTAGACTTCCCACCTAGATTTGAAACCTCTTCTACAACGATGAATCGAGCTCAACCCTCAAAGACTCATAAACATTTCACTCTCTTTTTCTTTTCTTTTCGTTTGATGCCCCGAGTTCGTACATAGAAATGAATCCCACACTCCTATAAATACAACTCGTCTAAACCCTAATCATAACAAGATAATTCTATCTTCCTAAACTTGGTAACAAGATGATATTAATTGATTTGAAGAATATTATCTTAACAACCGATATTATCTAAGGAAATAATTCCTAAGATAACATTAACGGATTAAGATAAGATTCTTCTCTCTCCAAATATATTATCTTAGGAAAGTTTTCCTAAGATAACACATTCGGATTCTCTCTCCAAATCTTCTTTTCGGCGAGATCCTTCCAGCCGAAATCCTATCATTTGACCGCGTGATTCTTCTAGGAAAGTTTCCATAATCTTCACGTTGGATATCTTCCTTCCATTCGCAGCTTGATCTTGTTCGTCACTGATGTTCCTTGAGAGGTAACAAAGCACATGAACAGAGCTTTGTTCCCTCTGTGATCCTTTGCTGCAATGGTTCCCTATAACAACTGTCTTTGTTCCTGAAACACTTAGTACCCATATTAGTTGAATGTTTGTTACCATCAAAACCTAAGGAATTCAACACTCAGGATAACCAGATCACAGACAAACTCAAGCAACAGAATAATCACAATAACCAACACAAGAATTTAACGTGGGAAAACCCTCAATCACGAGAGGGCAAAAAACCCACGACCGGCCAACCAAGCCAATCAATCCACTAATCAACAAATCAGTACAAGCGTTTAGCAATACAAAGTCTCACACACAGGAGATAAACATGGAGATCTCAAACACCCCTCTAAATACAACCCGATCTAGAAAGGATTCATCTCCAACTAACTAAACACCTTGCTCATGAGACTAGGGATTCCAAAGAGAGATGAACTTACCAAACTCTTGTTTGTAACGAGCTATCTGGATTCAAAAAACGACCTCCAAGGCTAAAGAAGTGCAAACCTGCTTCTTCTTCTTCCTTTCTTTTTCTCTCCTCCAAGCTCCCTTTTTCTCTCTCTCTCTTTTTCTTTCTTTTGGTGGCTGCTCCAGCTCTCCAAGAAGCACCATTTGGTTCTCTTTCTCTCGGTGGTGGCTGCTACACCACACCCCCTTTATTTGCTATCTAACCTAGCAAATAAATTTGGGCTGGACTTTTGACCCATTGGCCCAACAGATGACTCATATGACTGGCTCCATGTAACTCTAGCCTAACCTCTACCTAGCCATAATACTTGCATTAATTTACATATTTATTACAACAATAAGATTAACAAACATAACACAAAAAATGTTACATGTTTTCAATTAGAAAAAAATGTTACATTCAATTATACTTATGCTTGACTACTTAGCTTTATGAAAAGTCACTAGATAGACCAATTTGTCTAATCTAAATTATCTAATGTGTTAATCTGACGTCGACCCACAATCCTCATTGTTTACTTTAATTTAAATTATATATTCTCACTATAACTCAATTATATATGTTACGACGTACCTTATCGGTGTGAGATCAAGTGCATTTTACATACACATATATAATGATCAAGGTCGTGATTACTGTACAATAATAATTATGTTCTTTTTTGTAGTATATTAGGGGTATACATAAAAAAAACAAAGAATCTTGCATGAGCTGGTCACTGTTGTTTATAACTTAGTAATCAATTATTCAAGAAAATAATTACCATATGTTTATTATTTTGAAAATTATCGGGTAACCTATGTAAATTGAAATCGAACAAATAAGAAACAATTTATTGCATGCAAATTAAGCGTAAGAAATTATAGCACTAAGCAACTGTATGCGTTCAAATTTCAAATGCGGGAAATGCATTCTTACGGCTAATAGTCGTACCATGCAAAACAAGTAAAATTATGCTTTTGGCAAGGAGAACAATTCCACACGTACGCACGTTTCCTTACAAGTTTGCCAACTTCGATACCAAATTACTTTAAATCTAATCTAGTTAGCTACAAACTTGTTTAGTAATAAGTATCGTTTTGAGTAATCGATTTCGGGTGTTGCTATATTTCTATTTTTATTTACTTCAAATATTTAACAATACTTACATATACCAATCCACTTAATTCTTAAAATTTAACCATAGAAAGGTAGCTTCACAATTTTATTACTAATTTTACAACAACAATGTACAGAAAAACTAAAAAACTTACAGCTTTCAAGATTCACCCCAATCTATCATAACAATACCACATAATGTATGTTTGGTGGGAATTTGGCGTCTATAAATGTGATCATCATACATTTGAACAATCTCACCAAAATTTATTCATGGTAGGTAGAAATAATTGGCTTTCTAGTATTTTTCACATGTTTTAAGAAAGCTAGTAAAAGTACTCATATACTCTTACTCCCTATTTATTACTATAATTTTTTACTTTATTGAAAATCACAACTAATAATCTCCAATTATTTGTAAAGTATGGAATAATTTATAGCTAAAAGGACAAGTATTTATGGATAAAATTTAGAGGCTGAAAAGATAAATATTTTTATACGGAGGGACAAGTATTTAAGGAGGATTTATATATGGAGTTAATTAGAGTTTCTAAAATTTTGAGAAATTATTAAATCAAATATATATTTGAGGGGGGGGGGGGAAGTTTGTTTCAGTACAATTAGTTAATGTTGGTGATTTTAGTGTCATCGGTCATTTGGTGTAGTCGGGATTCGCTCAAGACTTATGGAGTTCGTTCGGCGCATAATGAGTTTTGACGGTACGGAGTGCACACTCGTGTGCGTGGATTCGGACTCGGGGTTACGGAACGTGTTGGGATTCGAGAGGCGGACACCGAGAAGTCATATTTATAAGGGTGGGGTTATGGTTGAGTAGTTTGGCGGTTTTTTAACCGTTTTTTAACCGCCCAACCGTCATGCAACTTCCCAACCACCATGTAACCACCTAACTACTTATGCCCTATATAAGGGTGAGGTTAGGGCAAGTCTTGGGATATCTGAAGAGTACGATCTCTTGTATCGAACAAAACCAAAAACACGAAGTGTTCTCTATTTGATCTTGCCTTGTTCAATAGAGGAGTGATTGTCTTATCCCAAATCAGATTTCATGCAACCCTAGGCTATGAGATTAAGGGTCGAAATATTGGTTTTGGAAAGTGCTCAGACACGATTCAATCAATATCCGAGTCAACCGAAGTTTGATCAACAATACACCCCAATACAACATTCAAAACCAATAATTTCTGTGTTTGATCAATAGCAGTTGCATCGGTACGTGAGATGACATCCAAGTTCGGAAAGTTGGAGAAGTTCGAAGGCGTGGACTTCCGGAGATGGCAAAAAAAGATGCATTTCCTCCTCACGACGCTCAAGGCGGTGTACGTCCTAAGTATGCCAATGCCACTCATGCCGGAGGATCCGGAGAATGAGCCCTTAGAGGAGACAAGGAAGCGCAACAAGTGGGAGAATGACGACTATATATGTCGTGGCCATATTCTAAACGGTATGTCGGATTTGATCTTTGATGTCTACTAGAATGTCGAGTCCTCAAAGGAGTTGTGGGATGCGCTGGAATCCAAATACAAGGCGGAGGATGCTTCTAGTAAGAAGTTCCTTGTAAGTAATTCAACAATTACAAGATGTGTGATTCCAGGCCGGTTATGGAGCAATTCAATGAAGTGCTTCGGATCCTAGGGCAATTCGCCCAACACAACATGAAGATGGATGAATCTATCTCGGTGTCGAGCATAATCGACAAATTGCCACCTTCATGAAAAGACTTTAAACACATGTTGAAGCACAAGAAGAAAGAGTTGTCTCTTGTACAACTTGGAAGCCATTTGTGTATAGAGGAATTTCTAAGGACGCAAGAGGGCGGTAAACCAAAGGAGACCCCGGATCTTCCTCCGTGAATATGATGGAGGAGGGTGGGAATTCTAAGAAGAATAACAAGAGGAAGAAGCAATCCTCTAAGGACACCAACGGTAGGTCTAACAAGAAGCCTAAAGGTGATTGTTGGATATGTGGCAAACCGGGTCACTTCAAGCGTGATTGTCGGTCTGTAAAGGATAGGAATAGAGCGAGACAAAACCGTTCGGGGCAAGGGTCTAAGGACCAAGGCCCATCCACTCATCAAGGTTGGTTTTCAGATTTTGGTTCAAGTTCGGATATGAATTATATACCATTAATTTCTGAGGCATTTTATGTACAGGATGATGAAGTGGCTTGGTGGATTGACTCGGGTGTAACTAAGCATGTTTACAAGGACCGTGGCTGGTTTAAGACGTATGAACTGGTGAATGATGGGTCCGTCCTTCATATGGGCAACGAGTCAACCGCCCCTATCCTAGGCCGTGGAAAAGTGGTGTTAGAATTTAGTTTCGGGAAGACCCTTGAACTCAAGGATGTCTTACATGTACCCGGAATTAGGAAAAACTTAGTCTTTGGTAGTGTTTTAAATAACTGTGGTTTTAAGCAAGTCTTTGAATCCAATAAGTATATCTTATCGAAGTGTGGTGTGGTATGTTTGTAGGATTTGGATATTTTTGTAATGGCATGTTTATGTTGAATATTAATAAAATGGTCAATTCTACTTATATGGCATGTTCTAGTACAAATGAATCTTTTTTATGGCATACAAGATTAGGTCATGTGCATTATAAGCGAATGACGGATATGTCTAAGGAAGGATTAATCCCTGCATTTGACATGAATTTAGAGAAGTGTAGAACTTGCATGTTGACTAAAATTATTAGACAACCATTCAAAGGCATTGAAAGAAATTATGCGATGCTTGGACTTGTACATAGTGATCTATGTGATTTGCATGTTACTCCGTCTTTAGGAAACAAGAAATATTTCATCACTTTCATTGATGATTATTCTCGTTATTGTTATGTATATTTATTGCATTCTAAAGACGAGGCCCTAGATAAATTTAAGGTTTATAAAATCGAGGTTAAATTGCAACAAATGACTTGATTAAGAAACTACGCATCGATAGAGGTGGAGAATTTTATGATCTTGTGTATTTCCAGTCTGTAGGCATTATACATGAGACTACGGCTCCCTATATGCCATAACAAAATGGTGTGTCGGAGAGGAAGAATCGAGTCCTAAAAGAGATGGTTAATTCCATGTTATCCTACTCGGGATTGAGTGACGGATTCTGGGGTGAAGCCATGTTAACGGCTTGCTATTTATTAAATAGGGTTCCTAACAAAAGGAACAAGGTCACCCCTTATGAACTTTGGTACAAAAAGAAACCAAGCTTAAATTATCATCGAGTTTGAGGATGTAGGGCGGTCGTTAGACTACCCCAGCCCAAGATTAAAACCTTGGGGGAAAGAGGTATTGATTGCATCTTTATTGGATATGTTGAGCATTCCAAAGCTTATAGGTTCTATGTAATAGAGCCTAATGATTCTATTTTGGTTAACACCGTGATTGAGTCAAGAGATGCGATATTTGATGAGAATCGGTTCTCGTCTATACCTAGACCAAAAAATTTGGTTCCGAGTACTAGTGGAACTACAGAAGGAGACGGCTCGGCCGTACCTCCTAACGAGTCACCTATGCTCCGTATGAGCAAGAGAGGGAGGATTGAAAAGTCTTTCAGTCCAGATTTCCAAATTTATTTGGTTGAAGGATCTAGAGATGAAGTTGGGTTCCAATACTCATATTGATGAGGATCCTAGGAATTTTGGTGAGGCAATGAGGTCTCAAGATGTTGCTTTCTGGAAAGAAGCAATAAATGATGAGATGGATTCCATCATGGGAAATAATACATGGGTCTTATCGGATCTTCCACCGGGTTGCAAGCCTTTGAGCTGCAAGTGGATCTTCAAGAAGAAGATGAAAGTCGATGGTACTATCGATAAGTTTAAAGCCCGATTGGTTATCCAAGGCTTTAGACAAAGGGAAGGTATTGATTATTTCGATACATATGCTCTGGTTGCTCGGATCTCCACCATTAGGTTGTTAATTGCCTTGGCAGCTATTAACAATCTTGTGATTCACCAAATGGATGTCAAAATGGCATTTTTGAATGGTGATTTGGAGGAGGAGGTGTACATGAAGCAACCTGAAGGGTTCGTTATGCCCGGTAATGAGCATAAGGTGTGTAAGTTGGTAAGGTCATTGTATGGGCTAAAGCAAGCACCTAAGCAGTGGCATCAAAAGTTTGATAAGGTTGTCTTGTCAAGCGGATTCGAGTTAAATCAGTCGAACAAGTGTGTATACAACAAATTTGATAAATCCGGCAATGGAGTAATCATTTGCTTGTATGTTAATGACATGTTGATCTTTGGTACCGACCAAAAACAAGTAGACTTTACAAAGGCCTTTTTGTCATCAAGTTTTGCCATGAAGGACATGGGGGAGGCGGATGTGATTCTTGGTATAAGAATCAAACGTGAGAATAAGGGACTATCTTTGTCACAATCTCATTACATTGAGAAAGTGCTTAAGAAGTTCAATTGTGAGACTTGTTCTCCGATAAGCACTCTCATGGATCCGAGTGTGAAGCTTATGCCTAATACGGGTAAAGCGGTATCACAACTCGAGTACTCACAAGTGATTGGTTGCTTAATGTATGCCATGCCGAGTACGAGGTCGGATATTGCTTATGCGGTAGGAAGGTTGAGTAGATACACTAGTAATCCTAGTACTCACCATTGGCAAGCAATAAGGTGGGTACTCAAATACTTAAAGGGAACCATGAATTATGGTTTGTCATATGTCGGATTTCCTTCGATTCTAGAAGGGTATTCGAATGCGAGTTGGATCACTAATGTGAAAGATCATTCTTCTACTAGTGGTTAGATATTCTTGCTTTGGGAAGGTGCCATTTCATGGACTTCTAAGAAGCAAACTTGCATTACAACTTCGACTATGGAATCAGAATTCATAGCATTGGCCGCTGCCGGTAGAGAGGCGGAATGGCTAAGGAACTTAGTCTACGAGATTCCTTTGTGGTCGAAACCGGTGTCACCCATATCTATCCATTGTGATAGTCAAGCTACTTTGGATAAGGCTTATAGTCAACTGTATAATGGTAAGTCACGACACTTGGGCGTTAGACATAGCGCGGTACGTGAGTTGATCACTCATGGGGTGATCACTATTGAGTTTGTTCAGTCTCAACAAAATTTGACAGACCACTTGACAAAGGGGTTAGCCAGGGACTTGGTGATCAAGTCGTCTATCAGGATGGGTTTAAAGCCCGTTTGAAATCTCTAATGGTGGGATACCCAATTCCCTTCTAATATGACGTTAGAGACTGAATTCAATGTGGAAAGCCTACACTTAGAGTTTGGAGCACATGTTCAATATCATCCCAAGGTATGTGCTCGGACCTGCAAGAAATTTAGGTTGAAGTTTATCTTCTTAATGGATCTTTTGAAAAAGTGCATTTGCAGGTGCATGATTGAAAAGAGTCCACATATACGAGTGTGAAGTGGTACCGCTTCAACTAGCCCGGGCTTGGCTTTGTATACGCTCATGAATGGATAAGGACACATGGCTATAATAGTGTCAAGTTAGCACTTGGAGTAGAGTAGAAACTTGTGTGTGTTGTATCTTTAAGTATTCAGATGAGTTGAAGGGTTCAATCCATAGGACACCCTGATTCTCGATTATTTGAAATGTGTACTACACTAATGTGGAAATTCAATCCTAAGGACATTTTCATTTATGCATAAGTTTGTGTTTGATGTATGTTTTTAAGTGAATCAAGGATTACACTAAAATGGGGGAGGAATGTTGGTGATTTTAGTGTCATTAGCCATTTAGTGTAGTCGGGATTCGCTCAAGACTTATGGAGTTCGTTCGGCGCATAACGAGTTTTGGCGGTGCGGAGTGCACACTCGTGTGCGTGGATTTGGACTCGGGGTTACGGAACGTGTTGGGATTCGAGAGGCGGACACCGAGAAGTCATATTTATAAGGGTGGGGTTATGGTTGAGTAGTTTGGCAGTTTTTTAACCGTTTTTCAACCGCCCAACCACCATGCAACCGCCCAACCGCCATGCAACTTCTCAACCACCATGTAACTGCCTAACTACTTATGCCCTATATAAGGGTGAGGTTGGGGCAAATCTTGGGATATCCGAAGAGTACGATCTCTGGTATCGAGCAAAACCAAAAACACCAAGTGTTTTCTATTTGTTATTGCCTTGTTCAATAGAGGAGTGATTGTCTTATCCCAAATCAGATTTCGTGCAACCCTAGGCTACGAGATTAAGGGTCGAAATATTGGTTTTGGAAAATGCTCAGGCACGATTCAATCAATATCTGAGTCAACCGAAGTTTGATCAACAATACACCCCAATACAACAATTAATCAACGAGCTAGTAGCATTCTTTGTTATAGCTAGGTCGAAAATGACCGATTGAAAATCATAATATGCTGGATCGATCAAGTTGCTAGCTAGCTAAAATTCATTAGTGTTGGTGACCCATACATTAATTTTTGAACCCCACTACAAATACGTGTCATTTAATAAGAAACATACAAGTTAATTTGTATCGCACTACACTACACACTCCAAAGAAACAAACTTCATACTGTATTATTAAATTTTTCCTACAATAGTTTGATACCACTATATACATACAATCTCTTGGTGTGTCCAATTTTACTATCAAGACAAGATGTGTCCCAAATCGAACTCATGAAAATCCATGATGTCATGCTCTAATAAACGCATCAAAACGTATCTGATTGGTCCGATTAATCTCGAGTGAGACTATAGTATATGTTGCACAAGATAATGTTAGATAAATAGCTGTGGTACGTACTCAATTGACATAGACTGGACAACACGAACTACTGCACTCATTAATGTTTTTGGGGTACAACTCGCACGGTTAGTGAATTCAATTTTGGACAGTGGAGTTGTCATTGCAATTATGGGTACGTTATCTTGTGGGTGCATGTAATGGGATTCAAAAATAGTATGACAGAAAAGCAAGGACAAAGAGTTGTTATGTATAAGGATCATATCGATCTTCTACCGTACCTAACTACATTTCTTTTTCATAATTAATAATCCATCCGTTTCAATGATCCTTGAATAAAGCATTCGATAAAGTTCGGTGTTTTTTTTTTTTTTTTTGATAAAGTAAGAATTCAAGAATCCAGAACAACCAAACCTGGAAACTCGAGAGGCCGAACAAACGGCGTCGGAATATCCGACAAAGCAACCAACCAACAAAACAACAACAAACACAAAAACAAAGAACAAAAATAAAAAACAACAGTGACAACAAAAGAAACAAGAATATAGACATAATCGAGCAAACAAACCAAACTAGGCTTAATCTACGAGAAGGTCTTCAAACATGGGTTGGAAACCACTAACAAGGCGTTTGAAGCAGCCGAAAAGAAGAGACAAGACACAATCTGGAGGCATTTCGTCAGTAGAAACCACCAGGGATCACACGAGTGCATAGGTGCTAATAAGCTCATTACATAAGTCTAGTGGGGTTTTATCCTAAAACCAATTGGCAATAAGAGAAGTAATTCACTAATCTTATATACTAGGCATTTTATTCTCAAGTTTTCAATGTGAGATATTATTTCTCACAGCATTCAATGAACCTTGAAATCTAAGAATAAAAATACTACTCTCTTAACTGAAACTTGTGTCTTTTGAGATACACGCAACTCTGATGTGGAGCATGTTTTAGGTTTGGTTTGAGATTGGTGTTCCGGTTTAGAGATTGAGATAGTGATCATGTGATCCCTAGTGACTTATACCGACGAAGTGCTTCCAGATTGTATCTTGTATCTGCTTCTCGGCTGCGTCAACGTCGTGTTGGTGTCTTCCAACCCATGTTTGAGCCTTTCTCGTCGATTAAGCCTATTCATATTACTCTTTTCGATTTTGTTTGTTTCTTTTGAATTGTTGTTGTGATTTTGTTCCTTTTGTTGGTTTTTGTTCCTTTTGTTGGTTTTTGTTTCCTCTTGTCGGTTGTTCCGACTGTCGATTTTCGGCCTCTCGAGGATCCAGGTTTGGTTTTTTCTGGAACCTCGAATTCTTTTTGTATCAAAATCCATATGGCTTGCTTGGTTCGAGATGTTGTTGAGGTCGAGGGCGTGGTTCTTGTGGTCTCCTTGTGTCAAAGTTATGCCCACGAATTTTGTCATATTTCTAGTTGAGGTCCCCACAAATTACTTTTCGGCGACACATCATATGCCGTGTTAGGTTTGTTCATTCTAATCCGCGTTGGTGTCATTCTCAACCCATTCCCAAATTGTGTTAGCTCTTCATTTTTGCGTGTTTGCTTCTCCATTGATTCTTTTATATGTAAGGTTTGTTTCATGTCAGTTTTGTCCGACTTTAGAGCCTAGCTTGGGCTCTCGATCTACCGGATTATGTATGTTTATCGAATTATTTTCTTATGAAAAAATGAACAATGTGAATAGTGGAGTTGATGAATAAATGCTTTAAAATTAGACCTAATTATTTTAAAAAAATTGCATTAAATACATGTAAAATGTTAAATAATATGAAGTAAAAGATATAACTAAAAATATCAAATATTGTGAAATGAAAGTAGTATAATTTTATTTTATTATTGAAAATTAGGTGGTGTTTAAATTAGATTTTTCTTATTGGATAGATTTTTTTTATTTTTATTTTTTGATGAGGAAAGATTTCAAGGTACCCGACATAACCACATCGGGTAGCTCGAGAGGCCGAAAGAATCGGCGTCGGTACAAACCGAACAGAAAGAACTAAAGACAAGCACGGAAATTACATCGAAGCATAAGGGAACACAACAATCTAAGGCAGGCAAGGAGTCAGCTCAGACTCAAGGGTGCCATCGGGAAAGAGTCAAACAGGAACACTTGCGGAAGTGCTGAACGAGCTGCCTTGACGTTGCCTTCACCTAGATGAAGGATCTTCGGGAGCCTCAACCATGACGTTGCCCTCGTTCGAGAGGGGTCTTCATTCAGCCATAGACACGACCACGACCGGCGGCTCATCCAGAACCCAAGATATATTCCACAAAAGCCGCGAGAATTTTGCTACCCATACTTGATCAAACCAGAAATCAAAAAGGTCAACAAGGGTGAAATTGATGTGATTGAGTCCATCAATTTGGTCTTGACGAAAGTTGAGAAATTAGTAGGCTTTTTTTTCCTTTTTAGGATGAAGGGTTGAAATTGGTTAACGCATGTGATTGCAAGTGAGCATACATAGCACCGGAGATGCTTGCACGAGTGAATTTATAGCTATTACTTTCTTCGCCCTTTGGCAAGGTGAATCGGACCACGTTTCATAGTAGTGGTTTCATAAAGCAGTTATGCTTTTTATTTACAATATATCTTAAGCTTTTATTCAACTATTTCCTTTTTTTTAGGTCTTATGAAGACCAAAAGGAGATATTTTTGGGCCTATGTCGTCTTCCCCAAACTCACTTTAACAAGCTTAACAAAAGTTACAGTGAGAATAGAAGGGAAATGAGGCACAAATGCGGTCGGTGTTGTACTGGGTTTGAAATAGATTTTTCTATAAATTATTATTCCACAAAATTAAAGCTTGTACTTCAAAGAGTATTTAGCAATTTTAGGTTGCTTATTTTGAAGAGGAGGATCTGAGCTACTGCTTTGGTTGGGGAGAAAGATGTTCGTCGGGAAAAACGAAGCAGCTCCATCCGTCGAATTGAGCATTTCCGAACTCCAATCGGAAGAGCTATATGGCATTGGCAGATCTTATCGCCAGGGAGGAGTTTGGCCATAGGTATGAACCAAAAGAGGAATGGCGGAGGGAGAGTTGGCCGGAGGAGGTGGTCCGAGTTGTGGGTCAAGCATTTAAGCGGTGGTGGATAGACCTTGGAGAGGCTCGTTTGATTTAGAATTTGAGCCACCGTCGAGGGGGATGAGCACCACGACGAGTCTAGAGCTGGCTAGATATGTTGATTTGTTGTTCTGCAGAAGCAGAACCAATTGGGGTTTGGGTGGGTTAGATGTTTGAAGTTTTGGATTTTAGGTTTAATTTCTAGGTAGAAGAGATTGTGAAATACAAACTTTTTATTGTTGTTTTTGTTGTTAGGGGTTAATCCCTTTGATTGGGAGGAATTTTTTCTCTGCTTTTGTTTATCTGTACTGATGTTATTGGTGAAGGATGATTGTAATGGTGGTTTGCCTCTTGGTGTTGATGGTGGGGATGGTGGAAAAGGGTAAAGGTTGTTAGTATTGTTGGTTGTTGTTAGAGGGGGATTACCCATTTGATTTTTGGGGGTTTTCTAGAGAGAATGGAGAACCCCTCTCTCTAGTTGTTGGATAGATGATAATCCGTATTTGTGATTTTTGTATATAATTGAGCAGCTCTCATCATCTTAATAGCAATGACAGCAAAGTTATACAATATGTGAGTCCCCCCTCCATTATTAGAATAATGATTAATTAAATTAATTTACCCTCGAATTTTGGACGAGGGTTTTGATACAAAAGTGTTGGTGAGCAGGACCGCATGTTACAAGCAAACCCATATTAGTTAAATGACCAATTTTTATCTTTTATAAAAATTACAAATCCAATATTAATCAATCTAATTTGAACTATTATCTTTTCAATGTTAAGTAGGATAGTACTCGTGCCTTGTACGGAATTCGTTTATTTTTTTATTTAAGAAAATATAAAAAAATATATTTAATTGATATAAAAATATATAAGTAATGACTATTATAAAAGTAGATGAATGCTAATATAAAAAAAGGACTAATTGAAGATAAAATATTAAAGAGATTAACAAAATACATTATCGAAAAAGAGGCGGAACTCTCCATAAATTTATTAATAGTAAAAATTGGCTAAGTAGTTTCGAAACGGGGATAGTCACATCCCTAACATCAATACTACTAAAACGATAAAGCATAATCAAAATGTTCATCTAATACATGAAAATGAAACCATAAACATAAAATCTTGTAAGATGTTCAAAATTGCTATAAATTATGAAAAACTTCCTTTCTTGCTAGTAACTCTTGATGATGTAACATAAAACTGACCATGAGTGAAAACAGGGCGTGGAAGATATAAACCGACATTTGTAAGAGATTGACCCTAACTATTGTTTATTATCATAGCAAAACATATACTCAAGGAAAAATGTTTTCGTTGAAACTTGAACGAGTATGAAGTGTCTGATGGTGAGATGAGCATGCGATGAATCAAAACTGTATGTCCAATCTTGTTGATGAAATATTTTTTCTTGTATGACATGACTGTCGAGTTGCGTGATAATCAATCTTGTCCCATTGTATAAACCTATAGGCTGATCAATATTTCGAAGCAGCATAATATGGACCCCAACCTTGAGTTTCAGTACATGATTTGAGACACCAGAACATCTACTATTGTTCAAGTAGTCAGACGTATAAACACTTGCATCATTGTCTGCAATAAAACATGTCTTGCAAAGGCTATCTGAACTGAGATAGACTTTCTCATTACCAGGTAACAAAGACAATATATAGTCATTAACTCTATTTATCTCTTCATGTGTTGGTGTAAGAATTGCTCGTTCTTCAAAGTATTTCGGACATAACTAATTGTCCAAAAGAGAGGGATAAACAACTTAACAATTGTTGGAATCAGATCTACGTCATAATCATTCACCAATAGTTCATCAGAAATTTGTATTTGTGCTTCTCCATCATTATCATCACCTACAGTACCATCTCCGATGCTTACTATTCAAAAAATTATTTTGCTTCTTGGATATCATAATCAGATGTATCTTGTTGAACCCTCGTGTTTCTTGTCGAATTGACAAATTTGCAATATTTCCACAAATAAGAGAAATCAATTGTGGCACAACAATATCTTCCCTGCTTCCTTTTGTGATAACGGGTAGGATTTGCCTAAAGTCTTTACCAAATACTATGACTTTCCCTCCAAAAGGTTATACAGAACAAAGGGGATTTGTAGCCCATAAAATATATCTTAAAGTCTTGTCCAATGCTTCAAAACAGAATTTATTCGTCATCGGAGCTTCATCCCAGATAATAAGTTTGGTAGCATAAATCAATTCAGATAGTTCCGTACCTGAACTTAAGTTGTAAAGTTAACAAAACCCTAACTTGTGGAGATGATCAAACCATATTAACTACGACCATTATATATTCTTGATAGAAATCTACGATTTCAAGTAATTTGTGGACTTGATCATAAACTACTACAACATAAACATTGGATTTAACAAAATTGATAAATTTATATTAATATAAAAAACATTGTGTAGCTTCAATGTGTTGAAATATTATAGAGAAGATTTATAAAAATAATAAGTGTATTAAGATGATATGGCAAGATTAGTTGATATATGTAACACCCCAAGCTAGGGTGTCACAGTGCCGTGAATCCCACTCGGAATCCACAAGGCTAGAGTGCGTAAATAAGTACTATGCCGACAAAACGCAAATATAGATAATTAACCACATATGTCTATAGATGAAAAGGACAAGTTGCTGATATATAATATGCATAACAAAGTTTACAACCAACGCGAAAAATGACAAGGTCTACTTGACATGAAAAGAACAAGACCCAAAGAGCCATCTAATCAAAGTCGGTGGTCACCAATCCCATCATGTCGTTCTTGTGTCTGTGCAGCGCTAATACCTGGATGTCAAACAGAGCCAGCCACAACGAGTCAGTCACTAAACTAGTAAGATACTCAGCTAGACATTCTCAAGTGAAAGCATGTAAGGCATAGACACAAGAGCAAGGCAATTTACAAGTATAACAACATTATCAAACTTGTTATCAAACAACCACTTGATATAGCCCAAAGTACTACTAAGTGCATAAGCTAATATAATACTAATAGTAATAAGAAGATGGTGCCACTTCTTCCCCTTAAGTCGCAACCTAAGAGGGGTAAATCCCGCTCGTTGGAATTCACCGTCTGGGAACGCTCAGCGTAATGTTCCCCCTTGGGGCGCGCAACATAATTGCCCCTACTTAGCTCATAATAGGAACGCTGAACATAATGTTCCCCCAACCATGGTTGTAGCTTATAATCGGAACGCACATACATAATGTTCCCCCAATCATATAATATATGTATACTAAATATATAGCTTTCGGAAGATAGCATACTTAGAAAATATACAAGCTTATAGAACACTTAATTATCAACTAAGGGTAAGCAAGGCATCACAACATGCATCAACACTTCACCTACCAACACAAAAGAACACATAATGAGGCACCAAACTAATCTAGCAACCGAGCAAGTCGAAGAAACTTGCCTGAAACTCTAACAAGAACTGTTTGCAATTATCCCGGGATGCACTCAAGTACCTTGACTGTGCAGGAGACGACCCAATGAAGGATTGCTTTAGTATTGTATTTTCCAAGGGATCAAGAAGAAGAAAAGTGTACTAGCTATAGTAGATTTAGGGATATATATATATATATGTAAACAATCTAGGTTTAGTTAAGGTGGTAGCCATGTGTACACACCTGTACTTGACAAGTGTATGCCTAAGGAATGGTGGCTTTCTAGCTTGTTGACACATAAGAACACAGGTAGAAGACATGCAAAAGAGAAGTGCTAGCTTGTTGACACATAAGAACATAGGTGGAAAGCATGCAAAAGAGAGATGCTAGCTTGTTCACACATAAGAACATAGGTGGAAGGCATGCAAAAAAAATAGGTGACTATCCAAAGAAGGAAATAAATAAATAAATAAATAAAAGCAAGGAAAAAGAGGATTACTCTAGAAGTTTCATAATAATAATATAATAGCTAAAAATTATTTTAATCATGTTGAAAACTAACACTTCTTACTAACTTTTATCCGTATTATGTTAAAATTATTTTACTAACTTTTACCGTATTATGATAACTTACCCAGATTAGAACTAATGTACTAACCATGATTTATAATATATATGTATACGCCTAGATGAAATTATTGACACGACTATATATATATAAGATATAAATTTCGGTCTTCACAATAACGATATACATTAATGATGAAAATATTACTGAAAAGTGTAGTCACATAAAATTTATTTGATAAATTAGATAAGAAATAAACAAAATATTAGAGATATCATGAAATCAGAAGAAATAATTGTTCTATTTTAAATACAAATATTAAAATTTATATACTTAAATTATTTGTACTCTTCAAATCTTGGTTCCAAAAAGTTTTTATTATAGGGATTTGTTCTTATTTAGAAGTTGGAATAATCTATTTCTTGGCTCAAGTGTTTGTTTGATTTTTAGAGGATTTTTTTCTTAATTACATGTTACAAAGATGATTTGTTTAGTTATTTCCTTTTATTTGCCCCAGTCACTTATATTATATAGTCATTTTTCATTCTTTCATTACAATTTTAATAAAAAGATACATATCAATATCATTTCAAAACTGCATATTGATCTTCATATCAACATCATTTCAAAACTGCATATTGAACTCCATACAAGATAAAATATATTGAATATTCAACGATATGCATTTCAATTTGATTAATTTGTAATTTAATCAAAATTTGAAGTTTGTGTAATATTTGTTATGGGATAGATTTTATTATTCAAATACTATATTTAATTGAAAATTTTTGAATAGTATCAAATTTTTAATTAAGACGGGATTTTTTTTATCTAATTAACATAATTAGCTATTATTAATTTGTTAAGTAAAAATAATAATAGGAATAAAAATAATTTAGATTTGATAAGACTTATTTTAGTTTTTTCTTCTAATTGATATATCTTTTAATTAAAATAATTAGTTATTATCAAATTATTAATTAAACAATTTAATATACAATTAAAATGGACCTACTGTTGAAATGTTTTATAAAGGCTGGATTATGTGATATTGTGATGGACGATGGTTGAATTATGATGAAACAAAAATTATATTACATTTAAGAAAGTCGAATATTTTTTTATTAGTTATTAATAAATATCATAATTTATATAAACCCAATACAAATCATTAGGGCACACTTACAGCCAACAACAATCAACTACTAAACATAAGATTTTAAAAAATGTATTTTTGATTTTAAAAAAGGTATTAAAAAAAAATAAGTGTATCAACCATATATTGTCTTTGTGAAAAGATATTAAGAAATTGAATTGGATGGGTCTAAAATTCTACTAACAAAAGTAATCCTTAAAACAGAAATGTAAATATATATAGCTTAATTAATAAGATTTAGATCATCTAGTAACGACTAATCATTATCAAAATAATCTAAAATAATAAAAATAAAAAACTATAAAAATGTATGTTTATATAAATTTCAAATGTTAAAGCTATCGATTACAATTTATATAATTAAAAATTATTATATTAATTATATTAATAGTTAATTTCATGAAAAATAAAATAATAACTACAAAGTTATAATAATGTAACTAAAAGGCTGATTATATTGGATTGCGATAGTTCATTGTTTACTTGTTTAGATTTGAAAAATTTTGCAGTAATTAATACATATAGGAAATATTTTTCAAATTGATTCTATTTGAAAATATAGAAATATTTTTTAAATTGACGAACACGTACATATAAAAATTAGATTAATAGGTAATTTTATTAATACTAATTTCTTAAACCAAATTTGTTTCATTATATTGAATAATCTTTATATAAGCTGCGACGCGCTGCTTTAACTTTTGTTAAAAGCTCGAATGATGTGGTATATATCAAAGGCCGACATGTAGGCGAACAAAACGTGGTGACGACACATATGCGAATTGAACGTGGTGCCGACACGTAGGATTTAGGCCTCTCATTTAATATATATATATATATATATAGATAGATCTATGCTCTAGTAAAACGGACTCTTATTGTGAAACGAGTGTATTAATTTAGGACGTTGGATGAGAGGAGGATGGATGGCTGAGATTGAATCTAGAAAGATACAAGATTAGGGGGTAGAATCACCCACACTAGATTATCTAATTTTATGGGATTTGTTTTCTCTAATTTACTCTCTCTCTCCAATCACAGATTCACTTTCCCATTAAATCTTCTCTCTTTCTCATTCCAAAAACTGTACTGCTCCCTTCCTCCTCTCTCGTTCGACCGCATCCTCCATTGAAGCGAGAACGAAGCTTCACCTATGCTCCCTCGCCTTTAATCCATCTCTGTCCCGGCGGCGGTGTTCGAACCCTAGGAGGATGCGAAGGTGGTTCAAGCCGCGGCAGCCCGATGGCCCCTCTTCTCCATCTCACCCACCACCGCACCGCCCCTGTTCTCCACCGATTCATGTACCAGACCGCCGACGATCCATCCTCTCCTCTCCGACCACACCTTTGCACCGCTCGGACGACCTCCACCACCAACATCACCCAACCACAGATCCGGCGAACCCGAGCAACCACACCGCAGTACAAACGCCGTTTCGTCACCGCCGGTATAGAAACCCTAACTTTTGGTTAATATATATTGGTTCACTTATTTCGGCGACTTGAACTGCTAGTTGTCAGTGAGAAAGATTGAAAATTCGATTCGACTGTCTGCGGGTTAAACTCATGTTTCATTTTTGTGATTTCAGTTGTTGGATTCGGGAAGAAGAGGGCACCTAACTAATCAGAGAAGTAAGGACCTGAGCTGATAGGCGAAGATGGATTTCTTACAGTTAGGATAATTGTCTCTTGATCTTTCTCCTTATACTTTTTTGCATTTTGAGATCGTTGAATTTTGTAATATGAGAGTTGTTTTGATAATCGGATTAAAGGTGGATATTTTCTATCTTATGCGTATTCATATGTATCTATTTGTTGTGTTGTGCTACTTTTTTTACTTCACATGGAATTTGCTGTGTTGTGCTAATTTAGTATATGAAAAATCAATTCGAGTGTCTGCGGGTTACTTCACATGGCATTGTTGTTCTATACATTGATTATCTTGTGTGAGGAATCTGTGTTTAAATGTGTCTGAACAAGCGAAACTGCTGTATGATATGTATTATGTGATTTTGGATTATGTTTTTGGCCGTGAATGTGATATTCAGTTGTATGGAAGTGATATGCATTTTTCATACAGTGATATGCAGAATATACTTGTATGATATGTAATTTGTAATGATGGATTATTTCTTTGGCCGTAAATATGATATTCATTTGTGTGGATGAGATATGCATTTTTCATAAATTGATATGCATAATATACTTGTTGATATGCATTTTTTATGATAGATTATTTCATTGGTTGTGATTGTAATATTCATTTGTGTGGATGAGTTATGCATTTTCTATATATTGATATGCAGAATAAGCCATGGGCGCGGCTAAGGAAGATCTCGCTGAGTGATATTCTCGTCAGAAGCTGAGAAGAATAAGCCGCGAGCACGGAAAGGAAGCCGCGGGCACGACCAAGGAAGATCTCGCTGAGTTCGGCCATGTAATTATGTGGATGGGATATGCATTTATTGTAAAGTGATATGTAAAATACACTTGTATGATATGCAATTTGTAATTATGGATTATTTCCTTGATCGTAAATATGATATTCATTTGTGTGGATGGGATATGCATTTTTTGTACAGTGATATGCAGAATATACTTGTATGATATACATTTTTTCTCTCTCCAATCTCCTTCTCCTTGTACAGTGATATGCAAAATATACTTGTATGTTTTAAATTGTAATATCAATTACCACAATGTGCATATTTGTTCAATGTTTTTGAATATCAGTATATATACGATTGACCATGGTCCATGATCACGAATAACAGTTATTCAATAATACTTGTACAATATTCATCTTTTTCGTGTCGATATGCAGATTTTTCGTGTCGATATGCAAATGTTTCGTGTCGATATGCAGAACGGTTTATAAATTTCTGGACCGAAGCTTTGCGTGGAGGATCTACGTTTTCTCTCTCCAATCTCCTAACTGTCTATTTTGGAGGATATTCTCTCTCCTATTTTAGATTTTCTTTTTTTTCTCATCCATTTTTTATGGTAACTGATTATTATGGGCCTTGTATTATGGAAATCCTCCTACCATAAAATCTATACAACCCCTCAATCCATCCATCCATTTGCTTTAATCCAACGATCCTCATTTATGCACCCGTTTCACCACAAGACTCGTT
This sequence comes from Rheum nobile, assembly GCA_027886185.1. NCBI lineage: Eukaryota > Viridiplantae > Streptophyta > Magnoliopsida > Caryophyllales > Polygonaceae > Rheum > Rheum nobile. The sequence continues at coordinate 11,221,044 of WOAB01000020.1, forward strand.
TTACCTGAGCGCCGAGAGAGAGAGAGAGAGAGAGAGAGAGAGAGAGAGAGAGAGAGAGAGAGAGAGAGAGAGAGAGAGAGAGAGAGAGAGAGAGAGAGAGAGAGAGAGAGAGAGAGAGAGAGAGAGTATAGATAGATAATAGACTTTTTTACTATTATTTATAATTATTAAATCAAATTATAAAAATAGTATTTTAGAAATATCCAGAAATTTATTGAGAATCTTTTCATAATATTCTTATTGTTGAAATTGGAAAGAAAGAAGTTATGGAATTGATTTAAAAATCTTTGTGATTGATTTGTAAGTAAATTAGGAAGAGATTAGGTTAGGTTTAGGAACAAATCTTGATAAGCTATATGCTTTTTATTGACATGTTTAGTTTTGGAAATAGAATAATCTTATATATAATTATTGTGATTGATATGTTTAGTTTAGGAAATAGGAGAATCTGATAAATATTTATTATATTGAATTTGAAGAAAAACAAAAAATTGATAAAATACCATGTGTCAAAAAGAATAAGAGGATGTTATGCGGCATAAAGAGAGGGTAAGCTTAATAGGGAGATGTTGATAGCCATCGGCATTGCCCTCGCACCTTGGTTCTTAGGCCCTTGGCCCCCCAATGCCTTGGCTTGATGCCTTCGACGTCATGATTTGTCTTGCCATTGTTCGTGACGTATGCCATCCATATTCGCGCCCCATGACGCGCCTATCCGAACCCACTTACGGGTTCTTATCCTAGCTTTACTATTTTTAGTAGTAGTCTTTATTATTGTTGTTTCCTTTTTGGGCGTGTTGGACCATTTGCAAATGGGCCACGGGCCACTAGTTGGCAAGGCGTTGTTGGCCAAGAGAATTGTCTTTAGTATTTAAGTCAAGTGTTGGCTTCATTATAACCTAGTTGAAGATTATTGAATTGGACATCCAATCTTGGGTTGAGGAAAACCTCCCCAAGCTTTCCAATCTATCTTCCAACTCAAAGCTCACTCTATTCTCCTCTCTTTCTCTCAATCAAACTAAGCTCTTGCTCAACAAGGCTCTCTCTTGTTCTTGCATTCATGAAATCATCCAAGGAACCTCCTTTAGAGGTTCCCTTAGCCTTGTTCTTCTCGGCTCCCTTCAAGATCTTCTTCCCTTGCTTTCGCCTAGTTCGAGCCAACAAGAAGACCTCAAAATCCATTTGGTGCCAGGAGAGAAGAAGCCTTGCCTAGCTATCCACGATCGAGCACAAGTCGTGAAGAGAGGCTTCCTTGGGTGCCTTGATTCACATCAATTGGTATCAGAGCTCGGAGGCTGAGTTAAGTGCATCTTTTTCTCTCATTTTTCTTTATTTCACTCATTTTCCAACTCCCCTCGCCATTCCCATCATCTCCACAAAATTTCAGCCCAAAACACCAAAAAAATTGCCTTCCGCCGCCTTGTCACCACCACCGTACCTCCGCCGCCTGCCACCCTACCGCCGCCTTCCTTGCTTCCATAACCATCAGTCGTACCCTTGCTGACAGGGCTAAAGTCGTATGCCTATCAAATAAATCCTAAAATACCTACTAAAGAGTATAGCAAGCAAGTCAGGGTCGATCCCACATGGAGTCAGGTTATCTATCTCTTTAATTCGCAATCACCAACTAGGAACTAGGGGGGGTTGTAGTATTTTCTTGGTAAACAAGTAAACAAATAAACAAGTTTGCAAATAAAAGTTGTGAATATAATGGGGAAAAACGTCACACCTGACAAAGATCCACACAACAAGAGATATGGTTGATCACTGAATTCTATTAATCTCAAGTTCTTATCTTTCCTTTAGTTGTTCTTATCCCGATCTTAGGTAACTATTAGTTCTATCAGCCCTAATAGTACTTATTACTAAATCAAACCCGAAAACCTTCAAGATTCAATAAAGTAATAGCATTCAACCAAGGATTTAACAAGATACATACAATAGAAACAACCCGTTACTATAATCATGCAATTAACTCTCTCTCACGATGAACACTCGCGACCCGCTTATGTAAATCGTGCTCGCTACTAGATATGCAACCCGAACCCGGAATCACAAGTCCTAGCAATCAGGAAGATTTCAATAAACCTAGGTGATCAATCTAGATAAATCAACATAGACCAATAAACAATCAAGCGCAAGAGAATTAATCCAACTAGATAGGAAAACGAACAAGAGTAGAAAACTCACAACCAATCAATTGTTGGCTTCAAAATGTCAAGTGTAATAAATGGAGGTTTAGTTCTCCATTAGGGTTTGTGAAAGCAAAAACGTAGAAAGGTGGCAACTAGGGTTAGAGAATGGATCCTCTCTACAAGAGTCTTAAACTTAACTTAAATACTAAGGAAATAATAAGGAAATAAAGAAAAGAAAATAACAAACTTGGAAACAAAGTTTCAGAAATAAAATAAAAGGAAATAAGAAATCTCGGAAATAAATCCGGAAAAGGTCTTCAGCGCGTCTCCACCGTGGGTGCGGTGATACCCACCGCGGGGTGCGGTGGTCTTCCAGAATCTAGATCCTCGCTTCTGTTGTGATCGCTGCGGGTGCGGCCATCCCACCGCGGGGTGCAGTGGCGACGACTTCTCCAACTTCTGCGACACTTCCGTAAAAACGCCATAATTTTTGATTCCCAACTTGGATTGCGCTCATATTTTGAGGACTTGCAGTAGACTTCAAGATCTAACTCCTCGAATTGGAATCACTCCATTTGGACATCTGAGTAAAGAGAACGAACCATTTGAATTCAGCCCATTGTTCTTCTATTCTTCAATGCACTTCAAACCTCTGTAAATCCCATGATTTCTTCACTTCTAGTCTCTAACTCTCAACTCCACAATTGTGCTCTAAATCCATCCAAATGGCACCTCAAAACTGATAACAACCCCTAGAAATGCACTATAAAATAGTGCCGATCAAATCTCTCATGCTTAAACCTTGCTCGTCCTCGAGTAAGCTAAAGTAAACCTACTCCTCCAATTCAAACCCCAAGGTTTCAGAAAGCATAGAACAATCAACCCCTCTAAGAATCACACCTAACAATAAACTCCAGGCACCAACACAATAAGCACAGCACAACATACAACAACACAACATCACCACACACAACCAAGCTAAAAGGAAAGCAGAGTACTTCCCCCAAGCTTATCCCAAACATCATAGAGTGAATAAATTCTAATCCTAGTCTCCCATCTATCTTCTTATGCCTCCTAGAGTGACCTACCCGAATCCTTCTTATATCACCTCTTCTTATGTCGCCACGCCAAGTAAAAGGAGGAGTCCTAAAAATCACTCTTCTTCTTTTCACTCATTTTGCCAAGACACCCTTTCGGGTTTTCACCAAGCCACTCATTTCATTTTTCAATAGATGGGCTCACAATATACTCACATCACTCTAGACCAACTATTACCCCAGCCTAATGCTGGTCCAAGCCACCTGCTTATTACCTAAGCCGCCCTTTTAGGTTTTTGACTTATCACAGGATTTCAATTTTTGCCTTTTTTCAATTTTGGCTCTTTTCAATTTTTTATTTTTCTCCTCAATAACGTAGCAAGTATAGAACTCTCCCCCATGCTTAAACATTGCATTGTCCTCAATGTAATGAAAGACAAAAAGAAAAGAAGCACAGGGAGAAGCAAAAAATAACTCACAACGTCGCCGAGCTGGCTTGGACACTTCGTTTGTTGCTGGCGGTCTTCAATATACGCACAGGTCGCTGGTGTTGTGTGGGTGTCTTTGTCAACTCCATAATCTTCTCCTACCGTGCAACCAAAAGGAACCACTGTGGTGAGTAGTGGCATAGCAAGAATGTCGGGGTTGCACGGCCTTCAACGAACACATTGTAGAGCCCAGATGTAATCGTGGGGGGATCTAGTATTCCTCCTCATCAGCTGTCAATTGTAGGGCCATCATCGTTGCCAAATAATGTGTGGGGCTAATGACTCCTCCTTGGACAACATGATGCGCAACATCTCCATGGGGAACTCTAGACAGCTGGCCTTGGTACAACTTTTTTTTAATTCCGATTATTCTTTTTTTTTCGGATTTTTTTTTTTGCTCCCCGTTTAAGGTTTTTTCGGGGAGTTTATTAGTGCAGGAAAAAAAAGACTTACAATGGTGTGGGAAACACCTTCTTCAATTCTTATAGGTCTCATCCCTACAGGTTAGTTAGAAACAAAGAAAAACAAAAACAAAAACAAAACACACCAAAACAAAAGCATAAACAAAGAAAAAAAAAAGCAAAGAAAGAAAAACATACATCGGGTTGCCTCCCGGACAGCGCCTTAGTTATTGTCATGGCTTGACTTGGTATTCTCCCACTTAACTTGGGTTGCTCAAAGCAATTGAACTCTTGGGGTCTATATCAGGGGGATGCCTCTTTGTATACTCCATGTTGAGCTTTTCCCCCGTGCTTGTGCACTTCATGATGGTTGGGCCGCTGTTCATATCTATGAATGCACTTGTCATCTTCAAAAACGGTCTACCCAACATCTCAGGGGCTGCATGTATGTCCTACCCCGTATCTAGCATATAAAAATCCGCCACTTGAATCAGTGTCTCCTTCTTGTGCTTCCCCTTTGATTTCTTCTTGATCTTGCGCAGCGCCCCTAAAATTTTTGTGCAGCGAGGGATGATGTTCGCCAGCGTGACCAAGGGAACGGTTTCTGCGCAGTCACTGAAGGTTTCAAATAATTTTTTGTTGTTCTCCACCATTCTGGTGTCCTTCAGAGCCTCAGGGAAGGGTGTAGCGGGGTGCAGCGAGACAAGCGGGAAGGAGTTTAGATGCACATACTCATCATAGGCAGCCTCGAGAGGGTCGGGGGCTGCCGGGGTGTTTTCGAGAGGGACGGGCGTCGCATGATCATTTCCGCAATCGCGGCTCTCCTCCTCTTGGTCGCTGAATTCCTCCAGTCCCAAAAAATATTCTTCCTCAGAAAGCACCTTGTGGTCCCAAATATCGTCTGGAAGGCCCAACTCCTTGAGTGAACCGCTGGCGTGGTCAGATTCCACCGCGGGTGCGGTCATGTTCGCAGAGGAATTCTCGGAAAATCCCACAACGCCTCCGCGGGTGCGGTCAGATGACCGCGGGTGCGGTGAAGATGCATGACTCTCAGTTTGTTCCGCCGCTGGGTGCGGTGAGAGTGGTGCGGGGTGCAGTCGGTCTTCTAGAGTCCCACCGCGGGTGCGGTCCGCCTGCCGCAGGTGCGGTGAACTCGACAAAGAGTTCTCGCCTTATGTGTCGTCCTCTTCAGCACTAGGAGTGATGTTCAACTGCTTACCACTTCTAAGCGTCACGGCACTAACATTTTCTCTCGGGTTAACTATCGTTTGAGACGGTAGAAGTCCCGAAATCTTTGCATCGGTCTTTGTGATAGCTTTAACCATTTGTCTCATCTGCTTTTCTAGATTCTTGATGCTTGACTCCCTAGTTTCAACACTAGTGCTGAAATGTTTATCCAGAGCTTGGAGCATATCTTCAGTTGACATGGAGGAACTAGGATTGGACACTGGCGGGCTATGCTCATAGGCCGGATTGTACTGCCATGGAGTACCCTGCTGGTAGAACGATTGTAGCTCCGGGTAGAACTCATGGTAGTCATGACCATATGGAGGGTATTGTTGGTACCCATAACTCGAATTGGGGTGATCTATCCACCCTGGAGTGTATGCGTAGGAGTATGGGTCATGTCGCGGCTCTCCCCAGAAATCCATATCTGTATCAAAATCAAAAAAGAAAATACAAAAATCAGTAGCACGGGTGTGGACCGTAAGAGAGGTCCACACCAAAGTTGGTAACAAACAAAAACACAAAAACAGAAATTTTGACTCCCCGGCAACGGCGCCAAATTTGACAGGGCTAAAGTCGTATGCCTATCAAATAAATACTAAAATACCTACTAAAGAGTATAGAAAACAAGTCAGGGTCGATCCCACAGGGAGTCAGGTTATCTATCTCTATAATTCGCAATCACCAACTAGGAACTAGGGGGGGTTTGTAGTGTTTTCTTGGTAAACAAGTAACAAGTAAACAAATAAACAAGTTTGCAAATAAAGGTTGTGAATATAATGGGGAAAAATGTCACACCTGACAAAGATCCACACAACAAGAGATATGGTTGATCACTGAATTCTTTTAATCTCAAGTTCTTATCTTTCCTTTAGTTGTTCTTATCCCGATCTTAGGTAACTATTAGTTCTACCAGCCCTAACAGTACTTATTACTAAATCAAACCCGAAAACCTTCAAGATTCAATAAAGCAATAGCATTCAACCAAGGATTTAACAAGATACATGCAATAGAAACAACCCGTTACTATAAGCATGCAATTAACTCTCTCTCACGATGAACACTCGCAACCCGCTTATGTAAATCGTGCTCACTACTAGATATGCAACCCGAACCCGGAATCACAAGTCCTAGCAATCAGGAAGATATCAATAAACCTAGGTGATCAATCTAGATAAATCAACATAGACCAATAAACAATCAAGCGCAAGAGAATTAATCCAACTAGATAGGAAAACGAATAAGAGTAGAAAACTCACAACCAATCAATTGTTGGCTTCAAACTGTCAAGTGCAACAATGGAGGTTTAGTTCTTCATTAGGGTTTGTGAAAGCAAAAACGTAGAAAGGTGGCAACTAGGGTTAGAGAATGGATCCTCTCTAAAAGAGTCTTAAACTTAACTTAAATACTAAGGAAATAATAAGGAAATAAAGAAAAGAAAATAACAAACTTGGAAACAAAGTTTCAGAAATAAAATAAAAGGAAATAAGAAATCTCAGAAATAAATCCGGAAAAGGTCTTCAGCGCGTCTCCACCGTGGGTGCGGTGATACCCACCGTGGGGTGCGGTGGTCTTCCAGAATCTAGATCCTCGCTTCTGTTGTGATCGCCGCGGGTGCGGCCATCCCACCGCGGGGTGCGGTGGCGACGACTTCTCCAGCTTCTGCGACACTTCCGTAAAAACGCCATAACTTTTGATTCACAACTCGGATTGCGCTCATATTTTTAAGACTTATAGTAGACTTCAAGATATAACTCCTAGAATTGGAATCACTCCATTTGGACATCTGAGTAAAGAAAACGAACCATTTGAATTCAGCCCACTGTTCTTCTACTCTTCAATGCACTTCAAACCTCTGTAAATCCCATGATTTCTTCACTTCTAGTCTCTAACTCTCAACTCCGCAATTGTGCTCTAAATCCATCCAAATGGTACCTCAAAACTGGTAACAACCCCTAGAAATACACTATAAAATAGTGCCGATCACTTGCCTTGTTCAAAAGTTGAAGAAGAAGTCCCCAATTCCCATGTCTCTGAACCTTTGCATGTGACTTCCACCAAAGAGGAAAGTCCAACATCCACTTTCCAAAAAACACTTTCTTGCCTAGTGTCCATTTTCGGCCTTGTTCCAAGAGCTTAACCTTGCATGTGACTTGGACAAAAGTAAGAAAGTCCAACATTCCCATTTCCAAAAAGCTTCCTTGTCTTCAAAGTTTGACCATTGCATGTGATCTTCCACAAAAGAAGCAAACTCCAACATCAACTTTTCCTATACATCTTTCCCTCTTGTTAGCTTTTGAGTGGGATTTAGAAACTTGTTAGAATAAGTTATACTTGCTTTGCTTGTTTTTGCTTTGAGCTTTTGATGTTTGCTTAGAGTCATGTCTTATGTAGGATACCGGCACACCCGGCTCGGTCTCGGCCGGACCCTCATGTTCCTAGCCGGCCCATGAGTCATGGCTTAGGGATGGCCCTCTACTCCTTCGCCGGCTATGACGACGATGGTTCCGAGTTTTGGGAATGGGAGTGCTACACAACATATGTGTTTCGCCATTCGGATTATGATGAGCTCGAGAAGGTGCGCATCACCACATGGTACTTCACCGACTATGCACGTACGTGGTGGTCAAGGGTACGAGACTCCCTAAATAACCGCGGCTTACCGCCCATCCTTACTAGGGCTCAGCTCATATATGTCATGGCTAGGTACTTTGCCCCAGGGTCCATACTAGCTTGCGAGAGCGCCTATGTCCAAGCCTTCCTTGTCACCCCTTTATCAGTACCAGTGCTCGTGCCCCCATCAGCCCCGACGCCTACCGCTCCGGTCCCGGTGCCCGCACCCTTTCCGGCTCCGGTTCCCGCTCCCCCTTTAGCCCCGGTACCCGCGCCCCCGTTTGCCCCGGTGCCCGCGCCCCCGCCTGCCCTGGTGCTTATGCCCCCGCCTGCCACAGTGCCCGCACCCCTGCCTATCTCGGTGCCCGCGCCCCCGCTGGCACCGGTGACCGCGCCCCCGGTGCCCGCGCACCCGTCGGTCTCGGTGCCCGCACCCCCGCCGGCCCCCGCCCCTTGGCTCCCAACGATCCCGGCACTGACCCTTACCCCGACGATGACATCTTGCACCTTCTATAACACCCCAAATTTCAATCCGTTTGGAAAGGTATTACCGCCAGTGACCTCGGTTTCCACACCGAAGCCACCCTAGGCTTTACCGGTTTAAACACAATTTATAAACAACGGTTAAGATATAAACATCAAAACCTTTAATTAAAACATATGTCTGGGGATTACATCCCAATCCCCATAGGACAAAACAGAGTATTTAGCGAAAGTCTTTATAAATATAAATACATGGGTCTTGATCATAAAGATCACCCTCCAAGGATCGCAACCTGGTAAATCCATTAAAACACTGTTTGCTTTTATAGTCGTTCTAGCCTTTGTTTCTCGGATTCTTATCTGATGTGCCGAATCGAACGGATGACACCAGCCAACCATGCAGAGAACAATTACGGTTGGTTAGTCTAATGAAAGACTATACAAGGGTACAAAGCAGAGTGGTTCGAAGTAGTCGTATTAGGTTAGACTCATCGCTCCTCGAATCAAAACCGATAACGATAGTCAACCACCATACTCTACTGAAACATATGAAGAGGCATGATCAAGAGAAGATTCTGGAAGACCAAGTCTTACAGCAATCAACCCAAAAGAAGACTCCAATGAATTGAGTCTTATCGGAAGTATGACAATGTTGGGGAACATAATAATCTCATACAAGCGTTCAAAAATGACTTGATGTTTCAGTTCACAACCAACCTCACCGCTTAACGCGAATCCAGATTGGAAAGAGAACGGTACTCTGATCAAAGTCAAGACGAGCTTTCCTAGCTGCACTATTCCCTAGCTGCACTACTCGTCTGAAGTATATTAATCATGTGCTACGGTGGCACTTATCTTATTTAAATTCCCAAACGCGCATCACGTTATAGACTTTTAAATATATGTTTTGTCATGAGGGACATATATTGAGTATATGTTTCGCCATGAGAGACATATAGGACATATGTTTCGCCATGAGGGACATACTCCTAAAGGGACGTATCCCAAGATTTGTAGCATCAGTTAAGTGCCACCATATCAAAACTGTTCCCAACAAAACAGTAAATCATTCCAAATTAATTAACAATCAAACCATTGATAATTAATGGAAATATGGAATGATGAGCAAGAGCGAACCGCCACTTGCCTTAGATTAGACGAAAGCTTGAGCGAAGCTTAGGTACGACAAGTTTCCGGGTCTGGAACTGGGGCGGATCCTGGATGTTAAATCCTTCTGGAATGACCCATAACAAGACCCTAAGTTAGATTCGACAATAACTAGTACGAATCTAAAGAATAACGAAAGGAATCGAAGGGAACGAAGCCCGATCAAAAGCCACAGAAGCCAAGGTCGAAACAAGCCAAGGTCCTATCGGTGGCGGTCGCCGCCTACCTTACGGCGGGCGCCGCCTGTTCGTGGCGGCAGTCGCCGCTACGAACAGGCCAGAATATTTCGAGAAGAAGAAATCTCACCGACGTCGATCGATTTGCTTCTCCTTTGGTTTGCTTTGGATTCTAAGCTTCCTAGGGTCACCAAAGCTTCATTTTGGGATCAACCAAACTCAAGAACGAAGCTTCGACGAAGCTTTAAGTTCTCCGGCGAGATGGGATTTTTCGGCGAGATTTTGGAAGAGAAAGGGCGAGTTCAGACGAGCTCGAATTCCTCTTCTTTCTCTGTATATATAACCCAAGCAAGGAGGAAAAGCAGCCAGCTGCGTTGCCCGACCAAATGGGCGTCCTCCGAGGCGTTAACGGCGCGAGTTTCTAGCTCCGGCGATGTCAGAGATATTGGCGGCGGTTGCCGCCGACGACAGAAGGTCGCCGCCCGATTTATTCCTGGCGGCGGTCGCTGCTTTCGCCGCTTTGGCCAATTCTTGTCCGTTTTGTCGCCCGGGTTAATAATATTCGTACACGAATGACTTTTTAACCCAAAAAATACATTAACTGTATTTTATATGACTCGGAAAAATATTACAGAGACCAAACATCTTACAGAATGTCCGTACTTCTCTGGATTTAATTTGACTTGTAATATGGGCATAAGAAAATTCAAAATTTTCCTTACAAAATGAGGGATATTACAACTTCTTTCCACTAGGGCGCGGCCTTGACCATGTGCTGCTTCTTGGCATGCCGCCGGCACCGAACATGCGCATGTGGCTCGCCCATGAGCCCTCTCATGTTGGTGTGCCCAAGGAGCCGCCTGACGACGGTTCTTGTATGGTTGTGCATACTTTTGTTAGTGGCGGTCTCCCTCACTCCACCTTCACCTATAAGAAGGGGAGACGTGCCACCATACTTTCGCCACTCCCCGGCTGTAACACCCCCAAATAATTCTTTGAAAGTATTACCGCCAGTAACCTCAGATTTCACATCCGAAGCCACCCAAGGCTTAACCATTCATACAAATCATAAAATACACTGATAAAACAAAATATCATAATCTTTATTTAAACCAAAGTCTCGGAATTACATCCGTAAATCCCAAATACAACAGAAATACAGAATATGTTTAATACAACGGAAGTATTTTAAATAAATAACATAAGGGTCTTGATCGAAGCGATCACCCGCCTAGGATCTTCAACCTGGATAAAACTCTTACAAACTTCATCTGCCTTCATCGTCGGTTCTAGCCTTCACGGAACGGAAGTCTACCTGATGTGCCGTATGAGACGGATGACACCAGCCAACCATGCAAGGGAAAATAACCGATTGGTTAGTCTAATGAAAGACTATGCAAGGGTAAAACAGAAAGGTTCTAAGGTAGTCGTATTAAGTTAGACCCATCGCTTCTCGAATGAAAGCCGATGACGATAGTAAACCTCAATACTTCTACGGAAGGATACAAAACAGAAAGATCAAGAGAAGACTCCTAAAGATCGAGTCTTATCGGAAACGTATGAAGAGAAGACTCCAAGAGATTGAGTCTTAACGGAAAGTATGACAAGTGTTCGGGAACGTTATAATTTCACACAAGCGTTTAAAAAGACTTGACCATTTGGATCCACGACCAACCTCACCGCGTAATGCGAATTCAGATTTGGAAGGAGGACTTACTCTAATCGAAGTCCAAGCGATTTCCACGTTGTACTCCTCGCCCGAGGGTATATTAATTATGTGCATAATCGTACTTATCTTATTTAATTCCAAAACGCACAATTACGTTATAAGCTTTTAAGATATATCATCTCATCGCGAGAGATATCGAAGGGAATAAATCCCGAATATCGACACTAGATGTGTGCACCTACCCTGAGTAAGGGTATAGTCATGACCAGATAGAGTACTAGGGAATAATCCTCCTAGTACCAGTTATAGAGAAACGACTAGACCTTGCAAGGTACATAGCGTTCCTATGAATACTCGTTCTAACTAAACAGTTAAAATCACACAATAGTCCACATCAATACCATTATCGCAATAATATACATATATAATAGCGTTGTTTCTAGCAGTATATACAACCTATTATAATATCACTTTTTAATCGTATCATTTATAAAATCTGTTCCCAAACGAAAACAATAGTTCATCCCAATTTAATTAACAATTAAACAATTGATAATTAATGGAAACAAGGAATGATAAGCAAGAGTGAACCGCCACTTGCCTTAGTCTAGACGAACGATTGAGCGACGACGGGTTTCTGGGTCCGGAACGGGAACGAAAGTCAGATTACAGATTCCTATGACAACGACCCATAACGAAACCCTAGGTTAGATTCGACAATAAAATGATATGAATCTAAGAAAGAACGAACGAACGAAATCGAAAGGACGAAAGTCCCGCCCGAGACCGGATCGTCCAAGGCCACGATCGCGATTGCCAAGGCAATCCGCGGTCGCGGGCGTCGAGGACAGCGTCCATGAGCGTCGAGGACAGTGGTCGCGGACACGGCCGACCTTGTCACTGTCGCGGTCGCGGCAGTTCATGTCCGCGGTCGCGGCCATGAACTCCGGCGACTCTAAAGGGAGAAAACCTCACCGACGACGATGCGAGGGGGCTCGATCCGCGAGGGCTTCGACTCCAACCTTCCTTGCGCCTCCTAAGCACCACTCCAAGGCCACCATGACGACTGGCGAGAGCTCCGGCGACACTTTGAGAATTCCGGTGAGAGCTCAAACTCCGGCGATGAAGGAAAAACGAGAGAGCAAGAGGTGAGGAGATCAGATATTTGGGTGCCAAAACCTTCCCAATCCGACCTCCTTTTATAGCCCAAAGGAGGAGCCCTCCCCGCCCAGATCAACGGTGAAACAGAGGATCAACGGCGGGCGCGAACGACGAGGAGGAAGACGAAGCGACGTTGGCGTGTCTGCATTTTCCGCGGTCGCGGAATATTCTTGTGCCCAGCTCTTTTGAGAGCCATTTTTCCGCGGTCGCGGCAGAGGCATTTTCGCGTCTTTTTGCCCGGGAAAGGGTTTGGCATGGGTTTAAACCCCGGAATTTATATATTTGTACCCAAACAAATATTCTAAGCCCCGAAAATACGTCGAATGTAATTTATACCACTCAGGGAAAAATTATAGAGATCAAACATGTTACAGAAAATCTGAATTTCTCCGAAAGCGACACGATTACAGAACGAGGGTTGGAAAAATTACCCAAATACCCTTACTAAAAATGAGGGGTATTACACCGGCCTCCCTATACACTCGAAGTGAGGACGCTTCGAAGCTAAGAAAGGGAGAGTGATAGTCATCGGCATTGCCCTCGCACCTTAGTTCTTAGGCCCTTGGCACCTTAATGACTTGGCTTGATGCCTTCGACGTCATGATTTGTCTTGCCATTGGTCGTGACGTATGTCATCCATATCTACACCCCATGGCGCGCCTATCCGGACTCACTTAGGGGTTCTTATCCTAGCTTTACTATTTTTAGTAGTAGTCTTTATTATTGTTGTTTCCTTTTTGGGCGTGTTGGACCATTTGCAAATGGGGCACGGCCCACTAGTTGGCAAGGCCTTGTTGGCCAAGAGAATTGTCTTTAGTATTTAAGCCAAGTGTTGGCTTTATTGTAACCTAATTGAAGATTATTGAATTGGACATTCAATCTTGGGTTGAGGAATACCTCCCCAAGCTTTCCAATCTATCTTCCAACTCAAAGCTCACTCTCTTCTCCTCTCTTTCTCTCAATCAAGCAAAGCTCTTGCTCAACAAAGCTCTCTCTTGTTCTTGCATTCACGAAATCAGCCAAGGAACCTCCTTTAGAGGTTCCCTTGGCCTTGTTCTTCTCGGCTCCCTTCAAGATCTTCTTCCCCTTCTTCCACCTGGTTCGAGCCAACAAGAAGACCTCAAAATCCATTTGGTGCCCGGAGAGAAAAGGCCTTGCCTAGCTAGCCACGTTCGAGCACAAGTTGTGAAGAGAGACTTCCTTGGGTGGCTTGATTCACATCAGATGTCATGTGACTTAGAGAGATTCTGATTTAGTAGATATATAGTAGATTCTTTAGTATATATCATCCCTGCTCATTTCAATCTTCAATGTAGGCAATTAAAGTTGGTCATAGGGCAATTGATATATGGTGATTAAGATTATAGTTTTCTAATTTTATGAAAACATAATCTTCTTATGTAAATCTCATGCTAAAATTTGTTTTATAATACAGAAATAAATAGTGTTCAAAAGGTAAAATAAAACTAATATGGGCCGGTTGTGAATTTGTGATGCATGTGTAATTGTGTATTCTCTAATCTCAACTCTTCAATTCAGTTATTCTAATACTAATGTTATTCCCAAATGAAAATAATGCATAGTGGTTAAGAGAAAGTTTAAACGTCACTTTAACAACTAAAATGCAATATTCTCGACTAAACTCTATCCTCATTAATTATGAGGTACTACCACCATTGATTTTGACAAAAAGAATCAATCATATAAAAAAGTTAAATATAAGAATTTGTTTGGTGGATATAGTTATAATTATATATATATTATATAATATTTAAAAAAAATACTTTTTAAGTTTTTTAATTTAGATCATATAGAAAGGTGGAAATCGGATCATATGCAGACCGACCTAAGCATGCGCACTGTGCGGACTAATCTAGGGCCGTCTGTTTTCACGGCGCAGATTAAGCCCGCGTGTGTTTAAAACAAAAGTGATGCGCTTTTACTTCTAAAGGAGCATGTAACCTAGTAGGGGTGGGCAAAAAAAACCGAAATCGAATAACCGTTTCGAATAACCGAAAAACCGGCATATTTTTAGGTTAACCGTACCGATATTTTTTAAAACTACGATATGGTTAACCGACCGAAATAAAATATGGTTATTTGGTACGGTTACGGTTAGTGATAATTTTTAGTTTGGTTAACCGATTAACCGAACATATAAATAATATATTTTTATAAAGAGAATAAGTTAATTTAGTGACTATGAATACATTTCAATGATTCTCTTAGTGTTTGGTTCATGGTTTGAATTTCCTTAGTCTCCCCTCTTTCTAATTTCTATTGTTGTATTTAACTATTCTTCTATGCTTTGAATAATCTCTTTGTCTTTAGTTGAATTTATAATGATTTAGATTATAAAAAATAACCAATAAATGAACTTTATAAGAATACCAATCTAAAAAAAGTAAAAGTACATATCTCTAACATATATGTCTATTAAAGAACGCTCTCGGGTATTTTCGTAAATACTTTGAACTTCCTTCAGGCCGTTGTGTTCCGTTCGCAGCAAGCTAGGGCTTCCGCCCGGCTTCACGGCGGCGATCGGTGGGGATGTCTTCGCCGGTGGCTCCGAGGGGACGTGGGGTGATGACTAGGTCCACTAGCAGAGGAGGTGGTCGGAATCATGGGCGGAAAGGAAATCGAGGGAGAGGAAACCCTCGCTCAATGGAACTGATAGAAGAGGTAGAGAAGGAAACTGAGATGTTGGTGGAGAAGGTAGATCTGGTGGAGAATGAATGTGTGAATTCTCCTGTGATTTCATCGGTGAACCTGGAGAGATCATCGGAGCCTGATCTCGTGAGGCATGAGCCGGAAACAGAGACACTGTTCCATTGGAACAAGCTTTGAAGGAGAGATGCCGATCTTTTGCTGATGTGGTTCAGAATAAAGAATTCGACCTGGAATGGAGAAATTGGAGTTCATCCCAGGCATTGATAAGGATAAGTAGAGATTTAGCAAGGAAGAGGTTAAGGAGAAGGAACTTGAGTGGGAGGCGACTCTGATTGGAGTAATTGTGGGGGATGGATGGTATTTCTCATCTGTCCTAGCCTTCATCAGGGCCTAGTGGAAGGTCGAGGATCCAAAGCTTCATCTAAAAGGGAATGGAGTGTGGTTGATTCAATTTAAGGGTAAAACAGATATGGAATGGGTGCTGGAAAATGGTCCATGGATGCTTGCTGGAGCTAAAGCCTTTGTTCTTAAGCAGTGGACTCCAGGAATGAATGTGGATTGGGAGAGCTTTGATTCACTTCCTGTTTGGATAAGGATACATGATATTGCTCCCATTCTTTTCTCTAATCACATGTTAAGTGTCATGGGAAGTATGATTGGAAGGCCGTTGTGCTTAGATGAGATTTCTAGCTCGCATAAGAGAATGACTTATGCTAGAATGCTTATGGATGTTTCAGCTATGGATACTAGAAGGAAGGATGTGGTTCTAGAAGGGTATGATGGTAAAGTGTATGTGCAGAAAGTGGAGTATGAATGGCTACCTAGGAGATGCTTTAAGTGCAAAGTTTTTGGTCATTCCTATGAGAACTGTGGTGAGAATAACCAACATAGGGAGAAGAAAATGAGAGGTGGTCAGGAACATAAGAAAGATAGATTGGAAGAGAAGGATCAGAAAGTGAGTGCCAAAGGAGCTGATGGAGTCACAGAAAAAGAGCTTAAGGGTGATAAACTGGGGAAGGAGAAGGAAATGCTTGGTAAGGGGAAGGATATTATGCAAGGAAACAAATATGAGTGGAGGCAAATCCTCCATAGGAAGAGTATATTTGTATCTCCAAATAGCTTGAGAGGCCAGAGCGAGCAGGGGACTGATGTGGAGGTTCCATGTATTGTTTCTCCAAATCACTTTCAGTTGCTTGCAGGAGAAATTGGGAATTGTAGCAACTCTGACAAGGGGAATTATGGATAATGTCAAAATTTGTGCATGGAACTCCAGGGGGTGTAATGGAGTTCAAGCTATTAGGAGGATCAATAAATATGTTGCTAAAATGAGAATTGATGTGATAGGTTTACTTGAGACTAAAATTGAGAAGAATAAGGAGAAGCTGATTTCTGAGAAATTACTGAATAAATGGGAGTTTCAAACTAATGCAACCTCTGCTATGAGGGGTAGGATATGGGTGAGCTGGAACCCAAGCATTGTTCAGGTGTCTTGTGAGGATTGGGATGAGCAATTTATACATTGTAAGATGAAAGTTTGTGGTATGTCTCAGCCTTTTGCTGTCACTTTTGTGTATGCAAGTAACAAGAGAAGTGAAAGAGAGAAATTATGGCTGAAGCTTGTTGATATTGCATGCAGATGTTCTCTTCCTTGGGCAGTTATGGGTGACTTTAATTGTGTACTTGAAGAGGCTGAGAGGGTGTCAATGCATAGACTTCCCCAATCCAGTTTTGAAGAACTTGAGAACTTGTTGAGCAATTGTTGCTTGTCTGATCTTGAGTTTGTTGGAGCTCTGTTCACTTGGGATAATCAAAGGAAAGGTGATGATAGAGTTGCTTGTAAGCTTGATAGAGTCCTTGTTAGTGATAACTGGAGGAGCTTAATTGGAGGATCAAATGCTTTGTTTGATGATCCAGATGAGTCTGACCATTCACCAGGGCTTCTTTTGATCAAACTCAGGAACCCCATAAGGAAAATTCCTTTTAGATTTAAGAATGCTTGGTGTTTGGATGAGGAATTTAAAGAGATTGTTAGAGGAGTTTGGAATGGCAGGATAGATGGTACCTTGCAATATCAGCTTGTTCAGAAGTTAAGAAAGGTGAAAGTTAGGCTTAAAGAGTGGAGTAAATGCAAGTATAATGACATGGACGGTATGATTGCTCAGAGTGAAGCTTTGTTTGAGCAGAGATTTAAGGAGTTACAAGCTGATTACTTCTGTGTCAGAAAGCATGAAGCAGTTAAAGAAGCTAAAGATCAAATGATCATTCGGAGGAAACAGAAGGAAGAAATGCTTTTGCAGCAATCTAAGATTGATTGGGTGACCTTGGGAGAGGAGACTTCATCATTATTTTACAGAAGTATTAAAGCTAGAAGATCTATTAATGCCATTCATATGCTCCATAATGCCCAGGGTGAGATTCTAGAAAGTCAGGATGAGATAGCAAATGAGATTGTTGGATTCTATGTGAATCTTTTTGGGAAGGAAATGTTCTCTGCCATTCCTAACATCAGCAACTATGAAGGAGAAATTATTTGTAATGATCAGTATGCAGAACTTTGCAGAATTCCTTCTGATGCAGACATTAGGAAAGCTCTGAATGGTATTCATTGTTCAAAATCACCTGGCCCTGATGGTTTTGGAAGTAAGTTCTTCAAGGCAGCTTGGGAGATTATTTCAGAGAATTTATGTGGAGCAATCAGGGATTTCTTCCTTACAGGGAAGCTTCTTAGACAATTGAATGCTACATTTGTCTCTATCATTCCAAAAGTTGAGAAGCCTTTGTTGGTAAAAGACTTTAGGCCAATATCTTGTTGTAATGTTGTGTTCAAAATGATTACTAAAATCTTGGCTGATAGAATAAGAGGACAGATGGATAAGGTAGTCTCTTTGGGTCAGGGTGCTTTTGTGCCAGGGAGAAATTTGGTGCATAATTCAGTCATTGCTCAAGATCTTGTGCATAGCTATTTGCAGACTGGTATCTCCCCTCGATGCATGATTAAAGTTGATGTGATGAAAGCCTATGACTGTGTCAGCTGGGAATTCCTCGAATATGATTTGATTTATCTCAATTTTCCTGAGCAACTGATTTACTGGGTTATGAGCTGTGTCAGAACTCCTAAGTTCTCTGTCTTAGTGAATGGTGAGCCGAAGGGATTCTTTGAAGGTAAAAGAGGGCTGAGACAGGGTGACCATATGTCTCCTTTTTTGTTTGTCTTGGTTATGGAAATGCTGAGCAGGAAACTTAAAAGGGAGAGCAAAAAACCAGGATTTAAGTATAATCCAAAATGCAAGAAGATGGGTTTGGTGGATCTTGCTTTTGCTGATGACTTGTTGATTTTTTGTAAAGCTGATATATCTCCTGTTTATGTGATTGGAAGAGTTCTTGAGGAGTTTGGGGAGGAGTCTGGACTTAAGATCAATGCACAGAAGAGTGAGGTCTTCTTTGGAGGAGTTTCTGATGCTGCTAAGTTTGAACTCCAGAGAGCTCTAGGATTCAATCAAGGGACCTTTCCTGTCAGATATTTGGGACTCCCTCTTCATACCAAGAAAATGCATATTGGTGACTATGCAGCTATGATCAAGAAAGTTGTTGGTAGGGTACAAAGTTGGACCTGTAAAGCTCTTTCTTATGCAGGGAGGTTACAGATAATAAAGTCTGTTCTGGGAGGGATGCTTAGCTTTTGGTCTCAAGCTTTGCTGTTCCCTGATGAGGTTGTGAATAGATTAAATGCTGTTTGTAGAGCTTTCTTATGGTCAGGTAAATGTGAGGGAAGAAGGAACCTAGTAGCCTGGAGCAAGGTGTGCAAACCTTTTGAAGAGGGAGGAGTGAGAATTAAAGAAGTACTAGCTTGGAATAAAACTCTGTTGTTTAAGCTAGTCTATGAAATTCAAGAAGGAAAGTGTAATCTCTGGACTACCTGGGTAAGGAAGGTGCTCCTTAAAGGTAGTGATTTGTGGCAAAGAAAAGAGAAACAGGGGGATTCCTGGATTTGGAGAGTAATGCTTAGACTCAAGGAGATGACCAAGATGTCCTGGCTGAGGCCTAATGACCCTCCTATGAGCTATGAAGAGGACCATATGGATATGTCTAGGATCAGGAAGAGCTGTGGGAAGATGAATTGCAAGGAAGTCTATGACATGTTCAGATCTCATGATGCTGCAGAGAGCAAATGGAAATTGTTATGGAGAGCCATTCAACCAAGAAGATGGTCTTTCGTTGCTTGGCTTACAATGCTTGGCAGGCTCCCTACGAGAGAAAGGCTGTATAGATGGGGTTTGACAAGTTCTCCTACCTGTGTTTTGTGTGATGCTGCTCCTGAAAGTGTGGAGCATCTCTGGTGGCAATGCAGTTTCTCGAGGGCTGTTATGGGAAGAGTTATGGAATGGCAGAAGATTTCTAGCTGAAAGCAGTCCATGAATGAATGGATGGATTGGCTTTCTAGAGGGAGGAACCACAAATCTCTTAGATTACAAGGTGTGATCCTGGCGACAAATGCAGTGGTTTATACCACTTGGAAACATAGAAATGAAGTGATTTTTCAGCATAAGAGTGTTGATGTAAGTGGGTGTGTGGGGGAAATTCTTACAAATTGTAAGCTTAGGCTTAAGATTAAATGTAAAGGGACTAGTAGAAGGGGCAGGGATCTAAGCAGGCTTCTCATGTTATAGTTTGTGGTGATTGTGTTTGTAATGGGTGGTGAGGTTCCTGTGGGTTTTGAGAAGTTCTTTTGGACTTGCTCTTGGGTGTAATTCTCCCTTTTTGTTAATATGCTTATCATTAACAAAAAAAAAGAAAAAAAAGAATACCAATCTAATCTTGTGGTATTGTGTAGTGACTTGTGATATTTAAACGAGTGTACTTGTCATATTTTCTACAAGTATAATAGAATAATTTATTATAAGTTTATTGACAAAGAGGGTTTTAGGCTACAATCGTATTGCATATGGAAACTAATAGATTAAAACTATTGTTCATACTTTAGAAACCATATTGACTATGTGAAGGGTATTTTTTATTCTAATGAAAGTTGATTCGCCTTCCAAATTAACACTGTAGTTTAAATATCTCACTTGATATTAATAGTTTATATTTTAATCAACCCAAAAGAGAGAAGAGTAATAAAATTGGAACGAAGATAAGTATTTTTTTTATGAATTAGTAGTTAAGAATCAATAAATAATAATATATTTTTTGTTAACAAAAACTAGTGTTTCGCCAATTTTTAAAATCTTGGTTAACCAATTAACTGCACCGAACCGTACCAAAATATTGGTTAACCGATGCCCAGTTAATCGGATATTATGGTACGGTTATGGTATTGAAAATTAAGTAACCAAAATATCGGTTAACCGCACTCCGGTTAACCGAAACACGGTTAACCGCCTACGCCCACCCCTATAACCTAGTGGTAGAGACTTTAAGGGGGGAGTAAGAGGTCATGAGTTCTATTCCCATTAGTAACCTAGTAGTAGAGACTTTAAGGGGGGAGTAAGAGGTCATGAGTTCTATTCCCATTAGTAACGTGCCCCCCCTCCCCTTTTTTTTTTTCCTTTGCCTCATCTAGCTTTAATATCCAAACACACATGAATATTCAATTTTTATAATTTTAAACATTTTTTTTAATCTTTTGCCAAAATAATTATAGTTTCACTATAATTTTTTTATTTTCTATCCAAATTAATTATGAATTGATATTTAAGCATCTCAAAGTGGTTTATGAACCTCTAAAATAGTGTTTATTAACCTCTAGAATAGGTGTTATGAATCTATAGAATATGATTTATGAACCTCTAGAGTAGGGTTCATGAACTTCTATAATAGGGTTTATGAACCTCTAGAAAAGAATTTATGAACATCTAGAAAAGGATTTATGAACCTCTTGAATAGAGTTTATCAACTTCTAGAATAAGGTTTATGAACTTATGAATATAGTTTATGAACCTCTAGAATAGGGTTTATGAACGTATGAATAAAGTTTATGAACCGAATAGAGTTTATGAACGTATGAAGATGGTTTATGAACCTCTAGAATAGAGTTTATGAACCTCTAAAATAGAGTTTATGAACCTCTAAAATAGAGTTTATGAACCTCTAAAACAAGTTTTATGAACCTCTAGAATAAGGTTTATGAATTTATTAATAGAGTTTATGAACCTATGAATATGGCTTATGAACCTTTAGAATAAGGTTTATGAACATCTAGAATGACGTTTATGAACCTCTAGTATTAAATTTATTTGTTGTGAACCTCTCGTATAAAGTTTGTAAACCTAAGTTCAATCACACATTTATAAAACTAGGTAGATTCGTGAATTTAAAATTTGTGAACCTCTTACATAATATTTATGAACCTATGTACATTAGTGTATTTTAATAACGTATTATCAACCTACTATAAGTTTGTTAACCACTAACATAAGGTTTGTGAAGCTTATTATAAAGTTAGTTTGTAAACCTTTAGTACAAAGTTTGTGAACCTGTAGTATAAATTATATGAACATACAGTACATAATGTATGAACCTAGATATTTTTAGTGCATTGCGTTCAGAAGAAAAAAAAATGAGTTCAAAAAAAAAAACCAAAATTATAAAAATGTCATCGCTTTCACCAGTCCGCACCGCAAGAGAAGTCCACACAAGATCTGGACTGTAGAAAGTGTTAAGGAAAAAAATACTTTTAATAATTTTTTTTAAAAAAAATATACCAAACAAGATCTAACTTAATACAACAACATCGAAAATGAGAATATATATAATAATATAGATAGGTACGTAGAAAAATAAATTTACTGAAAAATGCATACTCAATTTTTTTAAGGCACACATTAGGAGCCTTTTAAAGAGAAAGTCTATCCTAAATCATCTGAATTGATGATCTTTATAAACTGAGTACCTACACTATCAAAAGTAAAGTTCAAACTAATGAACTTATATCTATGATTTTTTCTAGTGTGTGTCCATGAGCACACTCTAATAATTTTTTTTTGACAATTATTTATTTAGTCATTAATTTAATCTTATTTGCTAAGGATTTATCAATTCTCTATTAGAAAATATTTTAAAAATAAATTTCTTATTTAAGTTTGTTAACATGTGTCCATAAATACACACTAAAAAATAGTATATATCTATTATTAAGAAGGCGATCAACACTAATAAAAGAATTAAATGATAATAGAAGACGCCAAACCGAATAAAGATCAGTAAACAAAATATGATGGGTAGTAAAAAAGTCAGCAACGGGATTAGTCTCAATTTGTTGTATACAGTGTAAATATAAACAAACTGATAATCAGCTTACCAATTGCTACTTGATTTATTTACATTAAAATAAACAATACCTTCCAAATTTCCTTTTTCCTTTTCCTCTGTTTTTCACTTGACAGTTCACACACCCCATTTTCTTCTTCTCTCTCTGAACTGTATGTTCCTCTTTACCGACTTTACGTAATCACAACTCATAAATGAAGCAGATTTAATACCACCCTTCTCAAATCCGCCCCCAGCCGGTGCACCCAAGAGAGAAGCCGTCCCCGTCCCCACCGCCACCAACTCCGCCGCATCTCCGCCCGAGGATGCTAGTTTCCAGATACTACCACCCGTATCGATCCGCCATTTCCCATCCTAAATCTGTAAAGCCAAGAAGTGTGGCAGAGTAGGAGACAAAACAAACATTGCGCTTCCAATTAATTACCTCATCTCTCTACAAAAGGTCCTTTTTTGGATTCCCCCTTCCCACTGGTTTCGCCTTTTAGGTTTTCGCTTTTACTTTCTCTGATGTTGTCCTTTTTCGAAGGTATTCGAATCTGATTCCATATCACTCTACGTACTTTCTCTATCTAAGTCTTTTCCCTTTTCTTATTCAGTTATTCCTTAACCCCTTTTTTGAAGCTCGGAGCTTAATAAGTTTCGATTTTTTGTTCTCCGCCTCTTCTCTTTTGCTTATTGATCTAATATGCTGTTCTGTTAAGGCTGACTGAACTTCTGCTGTATGCTGAATTGCTGATATCGGCATTTCTTTTTTTATTCATTTTTGGGGATTTTCATGGGCTTCTGCGGGCTTGTTTAAGCCTTTTCTAGGGTTTTTGCTGGTTACAAGGGTAAATGTGGGTTCTTAATCGTGCGAGTTAGTGGTTTCAATCGACCCCCTTGAAATCTGAGCTACTTGGAAGAATTTCTTCTCCTGACTTGATTTGAAATTCCATACACGTATGCTCGAGCAATTTCACTCTATAAATCGGTGGTCAGATCTATATTTGGGGATTTGTTAGTTGTCTTCCTCTTGTAAGTGAACTCATTTCTCCTGATTTGCTTTCTCAAGATCCTTTCTTTTTCAGGATTTGTTCTTATATCTTCTTTTGATGTTTGGTTATGATCTTCTTGCTTTTCCCCTTCCATGTCTGTGATCTGGGGCTTGAAAACTGCATTCACTTCGCTTCAAAATGAAATGGAAGCCTGTTTTTTAGCCTTCTGCAAGCAGAAAGATTTCTTTGACCTTTTTCACATTGCAGATTATAGATGGTGTTTTAGTTGAACTTGCTATTGCCTTTGTTTCGAGTGTGAATTATTCACAAAAATATGTTAGTTCCTTTAAATTGTTCTGGACGCCTTTTCTTTCTTTGCTCTTGGGAAAACTAACTTCTTAAATTATCAGGACAGCTATAATTTGGAATTTGGCTCATGTCAGGTTTGTAAATGAATGGTTTTCAGCTGAATGAAAGAGCTTATGGTTATGAGAAATCAGTTCCAGGTTGCTTGGGAAGAGTGGCGAATCTCTTTGATTTTAACTCAGGTGTAACCAGAAGCAAGTTACTTACAGAGAAGCCGCATCGTGATGGTGATTTCCTGTTTTTATTGTTATTCTTTTCATGATCCCCTGGTTGTGTATATAGTAGTCGTTCTCTTGATATTTCTGTAACTTATTTCTTTCAGTATAAGGTTCTGATGAATCCCGTCTTTTTCCAGGTTCAAATCTCACGAGAAGTCTATCTGATGTCTCAACGATGTCGAGTCCTATTGCCAAAGAGTTGGGTGATAAAATGGTAATACCTCCAAGGTCTTATAGCTGTAATGGGAGCCATATTGTTGAATCTGAATCTCTTATTGCGATACAACCCTGATGTCTTTTCTATTGTTTGAGTGTGCAGATAGTCTCTGAAATGAATAGGTCCTCTTCCACAAGAAAATCAGAAGGGAAACCTGTGAAGATGCTCATAGCACAAGAGATGACGAAGGATTTGGAATCTAGGCATGATTCTCCTAATGTGGTTGCCAAGTTGATGGGTCTTGATGCTCCTCCACATCAGCAGGACCTTCCTGATTTGGCCCATGGAAGGAGGAATCCTAAGTTTCATTCACGGGATAGTTACTCAGAGATACCAGCGGGGTATTGGCACCAAGAAGATGGCTTCTTTGACAGGAATATTGATTGTGAGATTCATCAGTGCCAGGAACAGCACAATTGCGAAGACACATATGAAACGTGGCAGTCGTCACGAAATACAAACTCTCTGAGAAATTCATCACTGCAAAACGGGAGGTGTAGCGACAACGTCAATGAGCAGAAAATGGCTCATATACGTCAGAAATTTATGGATGCCAAACGCCTCTCAACCGATGAGAAGCTCCGTCAATCAAAAGAGTTCCAGGATGTTGTAGATGTTTTAAGTTCCAACCAACATTTATTTCTCAAGGTCCTTCAAGAGCCGAATTCCTTGATTTCACATCATATGTACGGAAGGCAGCCCATTCCTTTGCCAACGGAAACAAAGCGCATAACTGTATTGAAGCCTTCTAAAATGGTGTTTAATGACAAGTTTCCTGCTTCAGGCAATAGGAATGAGAAACAAGTAAGGAAATCTTTTCCACACAATCGCTTTGGGCTTTCCCCTGTCGCTTCTACTCGAAGGGTTGATGAAAGTTCTACTCAACCAACACGAATTGTTGTATTGAAACCTACCCCAGGAATGTTGCAAGATGTTATGGCAGCTGTTCCTTGTATACCATCATCACCAACAAATTTACAACGACCAAGTTTCTTTGAGGTTTCAGGAGATGAGACTCGAGAAGCAAGGGAAGTTGCAAAGGAGATTACACAGCAGATGCGTGAAAATCTGGCTGGGCATCAAAGAGATGAAACAATTCTTTCATCAGTGCTTCCCTACGGTTACACGGGTGACGAGAGTTCATTTAACAAGTCAGAAGCTGAATTTGTGGGTGATCTTTCTGATTCAGAAGCTATGTCTCCGGCCTTTAAGCATTCATGGGATTACATCAACCGAAACGGTAGCCCTTATTCTTCTTCCTCACTCAGCCGTGCATCCTATACCCCTGAATCCTCAGTTGCTAGAGAGGCGAAGAAAAGGCTTTCTGAGAGATGGGCCGTGATGGCATCAAACGGGACTTGTGCAGAACAAAGGAATGTGCGGAGGAGCTCAAGTACTCTAGGTGAAATGCTTGCTCTTTCTGAAATCAAGAAGCCTGAAATATGTGAAGTAGATAATTCTAAGAGAGATCAAGTTCACAGAGTAGCCACATCATGTCTGATTAGTAATACTGAAGGAGTAGAGATTGAGTCTCCTGGAAGTCTTCTGAGGTCAAAGTCCCTTCCTGTTGAAGCTTTAGATCGAGAACACAAAATGGATGGGCCAACTAAACAGGCAGCAAAATCTTCATTTCGAGGGAAAGTTACTAGCTTACTTTTCCAGAGAAGCAAGAAACCATGTAAAGGAAAGATTGATAAATCACAGTCCCAAGATCAAACCGTGTCAAGCCACGCAGAAGCCTCTATGCCCTGTGAAGGCTGTGATTATACCTCCAATATTCAGTCTTCTGATTTAAGATCAGCAGACAGCACTCTTTGGCTGGAGTTGAGTGACGAACCCAGGCAGGGCTTCTCATCCCAGCAGGTAACTTAATCCTTAGTCGTTTTTTCTTTAAATGCTTCCTTTTTTACTCTTAATCATATTTATATGCATCATCTTTTTTTCTCCTGGTTTGCTAGATGGTCAGAGGTTATCCACTTGCATTTAGTTTTGGCCAGTTATAATGTTATATAGCTTAATCAAGCATGTAATGGATAATCTAGCTGTTGGGTTTAGTAGCATTTGATTTCAGCTTTATAGAGATTATAACTATGCAAATACTTTTCTGAAGAAACCTTCTCGTACGCTTGCTTTACAATTAAAGTTTGTTGGTTGGCCCCATCTTTTGTGGTAATTGGCGTCTCAAAGAACTAAATCATATATAAGGCATCACCACCTTAATATGGAATTTGTAGGTTGGCAATTGAAACTTCACATGATAATTCATCATCCTTGATGTGCTAATTATGCACCATGGCATATTTGTTATTGCTGTAAATAGATTGTTGTTTACCGTGGTAGGTCGTGTATGTTCAGTTTGCAATCATCCAGTAAAGATTTTGCTTCAAGTTTGAAGATTCCATCATTGTTTCATTCAGGCAACTTTTTGTGCTGTGCATCTTTTGTGGAAACATGTTTACTTATCTTGTAATGTATACTCCTTCCAGGTGCCATGGTCTACACCTGGAACGTCGGCTGAAAACCAGGACCAACCAAGCCCAATCTCAGTCTTGGAGCCAGCGTTTGAAGAGGATGGCAGCAACACCATGTGTTCCTCTGATGCTATCATTCGAGACCCGCTTGGTATCTGTGGCTCATCCAAAGTCCCACGTATTATTCTCCTTGGCATTTCTGATCTCACTGACGTCTGTAACTTTCATGACACAGGGACGCAGCCGGCCTTCTCCCTAGGAAGATCAAACTTGATTGATAAATCACCACCGATAGGCTCCATTGCTAGAACACTCTCATGGGATGAATCATCTGCACAACCAGCCACTTCGAACCCCCTAAACTCGCCCTTCCTGTCACCTGCCCACGAGGAAGGGGAGTGGCTCTTTTTGGTCCAATCACTACTGTCAGCAGCTGATGTGGAGAACGAGTCTCAGCTGCGCTCTAACACCACCAGATGGCATTCACCTGAAAGCCCACTCGACCCTCTGTTGAGGGACAAGTACGTCAACCTGATTTCCAAGGAGCCCTTCTACGAGGCAAACCGGAGGCAGCTGAGATCCAACTGCTGGCTCGTCTTCGATTGTGTCAATGCGGCTTTAGTAGACGTAACAGGCATGGGTTCCTATGCCATCCAGTGGGCCCATGAAAGGAGATCCGAAACGGGCGATTTGCTGGCAGATAGGGTTTGGGCACGAGTGAAGCACTGGTTTCCGAGCAGTGATTGGGAGGCAGAAGATGGCGGCGATGGCAACAGCTTGGCAGTGGAGAGGGTGGTTCAAAAGGAGTTGGCTGGAAGAGGGTGGGAGGATCTAATGAGGACAGAGGTTGACATTATAGGCAAGGAGATTGAAGGGAAGTTGCTGGAGGAATTGGTTCAGGATTCTGTTGGTGAATGGACAGGTAAAAACTGCTAAGATATGACATTATTTTGAAGGGGAAAACAAATTGTTGTGATCCTTGTCCTGAATCCTGATCCGGCCTGTTGTGATCCTTGTCCTATGCTTTGATTAGTAATTATTTTATTTGTATTATTAAGCAAATTGTTGTGTAATGAAATTCAATATTTTGAGGGTGCCTGTTCCCTCTTAACTTCCAACCTGTCCCCCCTTAAATTCAATATATCAAATATTGTTGTGTAATGATGGCCATTGTCAATTCCAACTTGTTTGCCAATCTGTATTTAGGGGCCATTTGACCCGTGTTCATAAATTTGTTGTCTTGTCTTGGCTCTTGATGATTGGTAATGATATAAAAAGAAATAAAGTAGCAGGCTAGTACTAATACCAAAATATATTAATTCGTGGGGTATCCAAGTTTATATGTATTCATATATTTGCAAATTGCAAGTATGTTTTTAGACATAAAATAGACCTTACAATCTACTATATCTATTATATATTTAGAGAAAAGATAAGGTAAGGACGGGGATTTGGGAGAGGAGTGAGGACGCTCCAAGACCGTCGGATTAAGAAAAAGTGCGCACAGATCAGTCAAGGAAAAAATACGAAAAAATAAGGATATAATTTGGCACGGTCGATTTTTTTGCGAAAAAAGCGCGTCTCGCGTGCACACGTATTTTAGTCTATATGCACACATACGTTGTTTTGCATGCACACACATGTTTTCATGTGCACACACATGTCATTTCTGTATGCACACGTAGGTTATTTTTTGTTGGTTTTCATACGTATGCACACATGTTATTTCGTATGCGTTTTGAGTCATTTTTGCATGCACACATATGTTATTGTCATGTGCATACATGCACACCTACGTTGTTTCACATGCACACATAGCACGTAGTGCATTTCGTATGAACAAAAATGTCATTTTCACATGCATATAGTAGTATACTTCGCATGTAAACGAGAGTATGCTTTGCATGCACACAGCCGTGTTTTCATGTGCATACGTTTTGTTCATTCCATATGAATGCATGCGTTTTATGCATGCACACAAACATGAATTTCATGTGCACATCGTAATGTATTTGGCATGCACACAACAATGTATTTGACATGCACACAAATCTACACTTTGCGTGCACGCGAATCCGTTTTTTTCGTGAATAATTCGGCCGTGCCAATTTTTTAAAAAAGCGATCTGGACACTCCGTTTGCTTTCCATCCGACGGCTCTCATGCGTCCTCATTCCTCTCCTCCCTTCACATCCTCACCGGTTCTCAACCCATATATTTATCTGTATAGTATATTAAGGCCTTAATTATCTCTCTTACGTATCAGTTTATGAACTATGTCATGTAGGTAAATCTCAATGTACAATTACAATTTTATTTATTCCCTAAATTTAATATTTGTATATTCTATTTCTTATCGATTTATTTTTTTACCTAAAATAACTTATCATTTCAAAGATTATTTATATCGTTTTACCTTAGTAGTTTATTCTCATTGATAAATAAAATTATTTATAATATATTTTTCCCTAATTAGCTACGTAACTTCTTATAGTTTTAATACTAAAATTTATAATATATTTTTCCCTAATTAGCTACGTAACTTCTTATAGTTTTAATACTAAAATTTATATAATTGGTAACATGCTATTGGTAATATATGATTCATGATGCAAAATTGATAATATATATTATAAATATTGAAATAAATATATGATATAATTTAACTATTTTTCCATTTTAATTAATTATACACAATGTTTTTCATTACTTAAATTTAGACTTATATTTTTTCTTATTTAGTTATTTGTATGAAAGTCCTAATTTATTTTCCATTTTTGTATACAGATTCTCGTATATACTTTCAATTCTAATCATAAAAACCTTATCACCATTTATATGTGTCAAGAGATTAAACTTATAATTTACTAGATTAGTTTCGTAAATAATTAATTATATTTTAAGTTCGATTTTATTAACCAAACTCGTGCAAGACACGATGACATATGCTAGTATATATACTAAACTAGAACCTAGCTACGTCACATGACACCATTTCATTAAAACTGCCACATGTTATTTCATTTTATTATTTTATTTTTTTAAATAAGTTTAATTATATATCAAATATTTTTTATCATAAGCCTAACACTAATCTCTTTCTAATTTAAATACAAATCAATCACAAAGATTACAAATCAATCACAAATGATTGCAAATTCAAAACTTTCACAACATTGATCTACTCATAATCTACTATATTAAATTAGATCTTAATTACGTCACATGACACACCCTCATTAAAACCGTCACATGTCATTTTCTCCATTTTCACATTTTTAAATAAACTTAGTTATATATCAATTTTTTTTATCCTAAACGACTAAACCTAACACTAATCTCTTCCTAATTTAAATACAAATCAATCACAAATATTACAAATTAATTATAAAGATTACAAATCAATCACAAAACATTACAAATCCAAAACTTCCACAAAAGTAATCAACTCAGAATTAGGGTTGAGCATATTCCGGTCCGGACCGGTCCTAACCGGTCCGATCTCCGGTCCAGGGAATTCTGAAATTCCGGGTCCGGTCCGATCCGGTCTGACCCGGTATTTTTTAAAAATCTTAAAATTTTAGGTTTTTTTACATTTGAGGTTTAGGGTTTAAGATAAATTATATTTAAGAGTAAATTATATTTAAATTTGAGGGTTTTTTTCATGTTTAAATATAAATAAATTATATTTAAATTTAATAAAACCCATTTAAATTTAATAAAACCCTAAACCGGTCCAAATCCGGTCCGGACCCGGTCCGGTCCGTCTGGGTTCCGATCCACCATTTTTGGTGTTCCGGGTTCCGGTCCGGTCTGGACCGAGTTTGGACCGGTGCTCAACCCTACTCAGAATCTACTGCATATATACTAAGCTAGAACCTAACAACGATACATGGCAACCCCTCATTAAAATTGTTGCATGTCATTTTTTCACTTTTTTAAATAAATTTAATTATATATCAATCATTGTTATCCTAAATCTAGCACTAATCTCTTTCTAACTTATATACAAATCAATTACAAAGATTACAAATCAATTACAAAATATTACAAATTCAAAACTTTCACAAAACTATTAAATTCAGAATCTACTAAATATATACTAACTTAGAACGTAACTATGTCACATGGCACCCCTTTATTTAATTTTTCACTATTTTGATAAAAATAACTTACATTATGCAACTATAAAATTTCATGTATGTTTTTTTTTTCTAAATGTAAAACTGATTTATTATTTTAAGAAATATATATTAAATTTATACTTACACAAATTTCATGTATGTCTTTTTATCTCATTGTCCCATTTCGGTGTCCCATTTATTTTGATTGATCCATATTCATTTTCTGATTTTTTATCAAACAAATAAGTGTATATTTTGATAATTATTTATTGTATTTCCAGTTTCCACCAATCAAAGTGAATGGGACACCATTGGAACACCAAAATGGGACAAAGGATTTGAACGACTAATCTAGTGTGTAATCTATATGCAAATTAACTCGATAAAATCTTATTGGATTACTTAGGGCTAGTCTGGCCCATCTAAGAAACATGTCAACATGGACATTGAGTTTATGAAGATTTTAGAGATATAGGCATATAGCCCATCAAGTAGTTTATGAAGATGGACTACATATTTTAGTATCAATTGGTTGAATGTTGTGATTGTTGTCCTTGTCCTTGTGTTTTTTTTAATAAGGAAAGAAATTCGATGTATCAGACACACTTGATAGATCGTGAGGCCGAGAAACACTCGACAGACGGAGAAACCGTCAAGAAAAAAGAAACTAAAAACAACAAAAACAAGTCAAATAAGAAACTAACAAACTAGCCAGGAAGCTTTGAACATCGGCGATGGAGAGAGAATGACACGAACACGTGTTGCACTAAGGTCAACAAAGGTGTTGTGTCACCGGGGAGCAGAGAACAATCATTTGTCTGGGGGTGCGATGCAAGTATATAACTCCTGGAAGTGCTTCATCTCAAGCAGACAATTCAAACCACACAGCCATGACCCACTAGTACAAAAAGGGACGTAGACTTCGCTATTTTTACCCCGATTTTATTAAACTAGGATAACAAAGATATCCGGTCTCCGATTACTAGTAATACAGGGGTAAAAAATATATCGAACCGCGATTTATAACGAATAACCGCGGTCCGGATATAATTTTATTTTTATTTTTTATTTTTTTTATATCTCGGACTGCGGTTTCGTGGACAACCGGGGTATTGTGAATATCTCAGACCCCGGTTACTCACAAATAACCCCGGTTACTCACAAATAACTGTGATCCGGGTGTAATTTATTTTTTTTGTTAACAAAATATCTCTCCTCTATCTTCCATCTTCTTCTCGATCAGTTATTGTATTATGCAAAAGAAGCTCGCAGTCTCGCCTCCCTCCTCCTATCTTCTTCTCGATCTGTTTGCCGCTCGCCCTAGCTTTCGCCTCTCGCAGTTCTGCGCCGTTCCCCTTCTTGGCCAACTCGCCGCGCGCCCCACTCGCTTCTGTCGGTCCAACCACCAGGAACTCCGACCAAAGGTCAGTCCTCCCCTCTCTCCCTCTTTCAACTTAGGGTTCTTGTTGTCTTTAATTGATTTCATAAAAAAGGTTCACTGAAGGGTAAAAATGGTTTGGGTGTGTCTTCGATTTCGTTCTATGTAAGGCGAACAATTGCATGTTTTATGATCCTCCATGGCTACCGTCAACGCCCTGAAAGTCTTCGCTAATTGAAATATAAGAATTTCGAATTGCACTCAAGAAGTCAAAGAATAAACCCTAATTGGTTTATCTGCCCAAATTGCGATGAATTGCACTCAGGAAGACTTCTTTGTTGTTGTGGATTGGGCGTACAAGATTGATCCGCTACGGTGCATATCAATGCATGGGGTCACAGAAAGTTACATCTCTGGTTAGAAATCAAATGCTGCAGGATTTGTGCGCATCTTGCTAGTTGATCTGTAATCAAGAATCTTTGTGCAGTTTGGTAAAGTAAGTTGTTGTTGTTGTTGGAATGTGGTATTGAAAATAGGTTCTAATGTCAAATTGTTTTCTTTTGCGCACACAAACTTCATATTGTTTCAGTTTGTTGATGAGGCTTGTCACCAGGTAGAAAGAAATGAAAGGAATGTTAAGGCAGTCGGTGTGGTGCCCTACATCCCAAGGTGTGACCGTAGTTCTTTCTTGCTTGATTCACAATCAAATCAACAAAAAAAAAAAAAGGTGTGACGGTACAAAAAAAAAAAAAAATCTATTCTCACCTTCCATAAAAAAAAGGGTTTGGGAAGACGGAAGCCAAAAAAAAAAAGGCAGAGAACGCACTATACGATCATACTCCATCTTCTCTTCTTTCATGTCTCTATGCAACTCTCTTTGAAAAGGGCAACGAAAAAAGTTTTCAACTCTTTTGTGATTAATTCTGAGAAACTTGTTTTGATCTACTTGACCTTGGAAATTGTGTATGTTGTTTGGGATTTGATTTGCTAGTTTTTGCTTTGTTGCTTTCCGTTTAAGCCTCTCCCTCCTCACGAGCAATCAAAATTAGTACGCCTAGCGGAAAATTTCTTGGTTCACTTTTGAGACAAAGACTTGGCTTGGACTTGTTCTTTTGCTTGATGCAACTTACTCCGTGTGTTATATGCTTCGTATAGGTACTATGAAGATTCCTACGGACAGCCACTCTCCTTCTACGGGCAACCGCAGCCCCGGACATATGGACTCCGCCTATGAGCAACTTGACCACCTTTATGCAGCAAATGACACACTTCAAGCTTCGAATGAAGAGAAAGACCGCCTCCTTGCCGAGCAGGCTGCTGAGCTTGCACACTTTCGTCGGGCCATGAGTAACTTGAAGTTGCCCACGACTGACCCCTTGTTGAACCCTACGGCCTCCACAAGCCAACCACTGGACCGCAAGGGTAAGGGCGTCTTGTCTACTCCACAAGATTGCATTCGCTCTCAAATTGAAGGCTACTCTCCTAGGCGTGGCGATTCTCGTGTCCGGTACAATTCCACCCTTGCTCCGAGAGTTGAGGATTACACTTCGGATCGCTCCCGTCGTAGTGTCCGCGTCTCCAAGGATCCCCTACCGTATGTCAACATCAAGGACCGTCGGGAACGAGGTCGACAACATACGCGGTATGACGATTCCGAGTCCGAGCGTGATGATGATGATGACCGTGCCTCAGCCCACTCCCGGGACGGATTTGTTGACGAGGATGGGTATGAGATGGAACGCCTCGAGGAGCTGCGCCCCACGCGTCGCGGCTACCGCCGACACTCGCCGGAACGGCGCCGCTCGAGCCCCGGGCGCTATGGCCCGCGTCGCCCTGACATCAAGGTAAAACTCCCGAACTTTTTGGGTGAATTTGATCCTCTTAAATTTCTTGATTGACAGCAGTCCGTGGAGTATGTTTTGAACCATTATCGCTACCCGGAAGAAGAACGGGTTGCAACCGCCGCTTTATACTTCGACGGCGCCGCCAAGGCTTGGTGGCATCGTTTCTGCGCTGACTGTGAGCATCACCGCGAGCGTCCAGTCACTTCTTGGCGACACCTTATGCGGATCATGTGAAAGAAGTATGTCCCCGAGGACTTTACTTCCGAAATGCGCCTCAAGATACAACTAGCGGCCCAAGGCAACCGTTCTCCCCTTGATTTTTATGCTGAACTTGAAGAACTGTCCCACAAGGCAGGTATCCATCACATCGATGAGGACTTTCGGAGTATGTTCCTTCGTGGCCTGCATGAGCCTATTCGAAACCAACTTCGGGTGCTTAACATTCGAGATCTCCAGAAGTGTGCACATACGGCACAAGAGATATGGTCGCAGACTCAAGCGGCTAAGCGAGTGTCTTGGTCTCACTCTAACACAAGGTATGGCTCTAACCCTATGTCAAGTTCCCCTTCCACTAATGTGCATTCCTCTTCGCATTCCGCTCACGCGACTACAACGCCAGCGTCGGGCACTCGGTCGAGCAACCCACCGGCGCGCGTCACCGAGCCACCGTCGCATAGAACACCTCCTTCCAATGATAAGACAAGGGATAAGGTGTGTTATAAGTGCCAAGGGCGTGGTCACATATAGCGGGACTGTCCCAACACCAAGAGAGTCCTCTTCTCAAACACCTCCAGATACGAGTCTTTTGACGAGGACACCCCCGACGCCGGGCCAGTCTTTGACACGTACGACCAGGAGGAGGAGGAGATGGGCGGATACATATGCAGCCATAAGGATGAGCCAGGCACCATGTCTCTTAGCTTGGTTACACGTCGAGTTCTTACCACCAAAGAAGGTACCTTACTTGACCAACGTGAGAATTTGTTTCATACTAAGTGTGCGGTCCAGGGTGCTTCTTTGAGTGTTATTATAGATGGTGGGAGTTGTTGCAATATCATCAATGAAAAGGTGATCAAGCACTTCAAGTTCCAGACGACTCCACACCCCCAATCATATAGTCTACACTGGATTTTCGAGGGTGATGACTCTAATGTTGTGAAGCAACAATACACCATAGATTTCAGCATTGGTCATTACGCGGATTCGGTGCTTTGTGACGTCGTGCCCATGGATGCAATTCATCTTCTCTTAGGGCGACCTTGGCAATTTGACAAGAGAGCTCTTCATGATGGTTTCCTCAACAACTACGTCTTCATGCACAATGAAAGAAATGTCACCTTGCTTCCTATGAGCCCTAAGGAGATTTTGCAAGATCAAGTTGAGAGACACCGCGTTAAGGCACTTGAACAAGCCAAGGGACATCCATTGAACTCAACTGAATGTGCGAAGCCACAAAAACCAGCAACGAAAATCCCCCTACACCAGCTTTGCCCGGCATTCAAGGATCTTGTGAAGACCGGCTTCTATTGGCTAGGTCTCGGAATGTCTCCCCATCATTCAAGGACGTCGTCCTTGCTTTTTACTTGCTCTTTTAGCATGTGTCCTCTGAATGTTACAGATCTTGTTGTTTTATCCCCTACCGTGCCTTCTCTTTTGCAGGACCTTGGGGATGTGATGCCGGACGAGCTATCCGTGGGTTTGCCACCTACAACCGCTGACTATGGTGCGCTTCCTGCTTGCCACATCGCTGATCTTTCTCCCCATACGTCTCTTGCTATTGATGACAAGGATAAAGCGGGGACGCTTTACAGCCAAGAAGGGGAGATTGATAGCTCCATGACTCTCTCAATGACGGCGAAGGACGAAGATGGAACAATGGGAGTGCACTCGAAGAGGGCCAGACGCAGAAGAGCAGCACAGGAGCACTTCCGCGACCGCGGCGGACACGGCCGCGACCACGAAAGCTTGGTCCGCAACCGCGGTACGATGCCGATTTCCGAGATTTTTGACGAGGGCATCCGCGACCGCGGATTTGCCTCGACCTGTTAATTCCAATCATTTTCCGCGATCGCGGAAGTATTTCCGCGACCGCGGATTTGCCTCGACTTTTTAATTCCAAACATTTTCCGCGATCGCGGAAGTCTCTCCGCGACCGCGGAAATGGGCCGAGCGCGCAACGTTTCGTCCTTGTTTCCGAACAATTCTTATTACTTTATTGTTATCTTTTGTTGGTATTTAAACTTGGAAAACCCTAGTTTGTAAACTTACGTTGAATTTGAGTAGTAAAGTTGAGTACGCTCCTTCCCTTGAGTTCCAACGTCAACTCTTCGATCCCACGGATCGTCTATCCCGTAGCTCGTCGTTTCGAGCAATTGTTCATCGTCTCTTCGGTATCTGTGATCATTTCTTTGATCTCTCTGTCATCTCTTTGACGCGTTTGAAGGCTATCTCTTTAGCCCTAGGAAAGCCATCACTTTGGCTACGGAAGAGAAGGAATCGAATTCAAGCTTGAAGAATCAACGATCCTGTGTTGCAGACAACACTTCAGGGGTTGTTCGTATCAAATGTGTTACGTGAGTCCCTTTAAATTTGCGTTTTATGTTTAAACTAATTGATTTTGGTGTTTATTTCGAAATTTGATTTTTTGAAACGGTATTGCGTTTTGATTCAATGTTGGCTGAATTACGGTCGCACTTTCTCTCTAGGTCGTTGTCATGTGGAACGGGTCCGAGTAATCGTGGTAGTGGTGATGAGGTTTTTGTGGTATCTGGTGGAGTAATGTTTAAGAGATAACGTTTGATACATTCAGCACCATCTAGACCTATTCATCTTATTGTTAGAAATATGTATGCTCCTTATTTTGGCACCATCTATTCCTCTTCATGATCTGAACAATAAACCACATATAAGACATTATAAATGTCAAATTTTGCATCATGTGCAGTTATAAATATGTTCTCTGTGTAGAATTTGATTAGTGGTTCATTGTGCATATGGGAAACACTCCACTGGATGAAGCATGAATGTTTGGCATTAAGAATTTGATAAAGGTACTTGAAGATGCAAAAACTGATTATGACCGAAGTAGGAGAGATGGAAGCTAGAGGATGCAATAAACGTTGCCCGGGCGACTGTTGCGGCTGCAGAGACGGATGTGGCGGCTGCCCAGGTGGCAGCTGCAGTTGTCCGGCTCACCGGGATGCCCCCAAACACCGCACCGGAGTGAGAAGGAAAAACAGGACTGGGCTTCCACTAAGATCCAAACTGCCTTCAGGGGTTACCTTGTAAGCCATTTTCTTTCACGTTGTCTTTAGCATTCGCTATTTCTGATATGATGCTTTGTTTGAGTTCAATTAAGAAGTTGGATGGGGTTGCAATAAATCCTAATAAGCCAAAGAATGAAGCTCTGATGTGCCATTTACCTACCATATTAGTATAGTACTTCCAAGCACTTAACTTTAGAAAATATCATCTTCTTCTTTTTACCCCATAAATTGGTCTTTCATCACACCCCCCCCCGGTTTAAATTAGAAAAGATCATCTTCTTTTTACCCCATAAATCCAAGTGCTTAACTTTTTCCGATTCTATCTACACTGTTTTATAATACATTGGTGTTTCGAGTGTCTGTAAGAAGTTCGATGTCCATTTGTGTCCACTCCAAACATGGTAAAACTACATTGCTTGGGTTCCATTCCAGCAGTTCTGAAGTTGGTGAACTTGGAAAATCAAAAAAAATGTTACAAACCCTTATCAGTTATTTATAATTAACTATGAATCTTGTCATTCTAACTCAATGTGCAAGCAAGGAAAGCACTTTGAGCACTGAAAGGTGTGGTAAGACTATAAGCCATAGTTCGGGGGCGAGCTGTGAGACGTCGAGTGAGAAACGAGCTTGAGAGATCACCGTCGTTTACCAAGTTGGCATGCGTAGGAAGAACTCGGACTATGGATTTAGATGCAGGTACCGAAAATGGCAGTAAGTTTCAGCCCTTTATCCGGACAAAAATGGAGCTAGGAGAAGCAATCAGGGTATGTAAGCATGTCTTGTGTTTGAAAAAATCAGTGTAGAAGTGATTTCAATGTCCAGTGTTGGTCATGACTTGAATCATTCTTCATCTGGTGGTTGAATTATGGACTATCTTATCTGGTTTGGTGAAATATTTTGTAAGTAGAGAGAATATGCTAGGGTCTAACTGTAGTTTCGACCAAAATAACGTTTAATTTTTTTTAAAAAAAATTTACCCCGGTTTTAATGAAAAACATTTTTACCCCGGTTTCTTAAAAAATCGGGGTCCTAATTAATTATTTTTTTTATAAAAATGACTTTTACCCTGGTTTTTTCGTAAAAAACGGGGTCCGAATCTCGACCTCGCCGAGAACAACCCCGTTTT
This sequence comes from Rheum nobile, assembly GCA_027886185.1. Classification (NCBI taxonomy): domain Eukaryota; kingdom Viridiplantae; phylum Streptophyta; class Magnoliopsida; order Caryophyllales; family Polygonaceae; genus Rheum; species Rheum nobile. The sequence goes on from WOAB01000020.1 coordinate 11,259,523, forward strand.
TCGAACCGCGGTCCGGAATGGAAAAAAAACGGGGTCCTAGTTATGTACTAGTGATCGTAATCTCATCCAGAACAACATTTCAAACCAACAAGTCCGAACCTAGCTTCATGCAAGAAATGAAAGTGTCTGAAATGACAAATTTTGTTGATATGGGGTTGGTTGGCTAGAATAACAGACAAGGGATATTTGTTGGGTTTTTATTTCCCGATGAGTTAAGTAAATAACCTTTTGACAAATCTTTTTTTAAACTAATGGATCCTTAGCAAAAATGGACCCCTCTCCCTCTCTCTAAACCCTACCTCTTAAACCCTTAAAAACTAGTAGGGGTCCATTTTATTAATTGAAAACTCTTAAAAGGCCAATGGGCCCAAAACCCTCTTTATTCCTCCGGTATTTCTTCTAATTTGTTTAGAAGTTGGGCTCATAAGTGAGGTTGCTTTATTTTCCCATGACTTTTCTTTGCAGAACATGCAAAAAGCAATATTCCCTAAAATAGAATGGGTAAACCCCTAGGAAAAAGTTAAACTAGTGGCTAAAATGGATTATTATTAAATATGGAGCTTCTATTGTGTGCCCATGGGCACACATTAGAAAAATCCTAGTTATATTGTTATGGAAAAGATCTTGTGAGGATGGGTGTGGAGGAAATGAGTGAGGACGGTCCACAACCGTCAAATCGCAAGGAAAGGACAATTCAGATTGCACGCGTCATTAGAAGGGGAAAATCTGTAAAATTCTGCAAAAGCTTGGAACGACCGAATTCTATGCAAAAAAATGGATTTTTTTTCATACACAGTACACATCTGTGTGTATATGAAATACAATGTTGTGTGCATATGAAATGCACTATCATTCACATGTATTCAAACTCATACGTTCATATGGAATAAACAATGTGTGCATATGAAAATATTTTCATGTCCATATGAAATATACTATCGTGTGCATGTGAAATAACCTATATGTGCATATGAAGTGCACTACGTGCTATGTGTGCATATGAAATAACACATGTGTGCATATGTATAAAACCTATGAATATAGTCTATGTGCATATGAAACTAACCTATGTGTGCATATGAAAATAAATTTAAGTGTGCATACAAAATAACATGTGTGCATATGCATAAAAAAATATGAATTTAACTTGTGTGCATATAAAAATGATCGGTGTGTGCACATGAAAATAACTTATGTGTGAATATGAAACAACATACGTGTGCACATGGTACGCGTTTTTTTCACATTAGTTCGGCTGTGCCGAATTTTTCCCGAGTTGTTCCGAAATTTTGCCTTTTAATGAAAACGCAATCTTGGACATCCATTTTCTTGATCCAACGGCCCGCAACCGTCCTCACTCCTCTCATGTGTGCTCGTCCTCAGGTGATCCCGACCCATAAGCACCTATACCTATTATAGCATGACAAATCAAACAATTTCAATTACATTTCCTAAAATAAATAAGCTAACAAATTTGAAAAAAAGAAGCTAACAATGTTAATATTGGGAATTGCAAAAGCGCCCTATCCTTCAAGATCCGTTTTGATTACATGTGATAATGCATTATCAGATATTATATATGTAATCCAAACGGACCCTCAAACTACTTGGAAAGGCTAAGTTTGTTCGGTTTTGATCGAAATCGTGTAGTGTTCTTCCTATGGCACATGATTTCGTCTTTTATTGCGTGTATATTTGCTTATAGTGTTTTTGCCTTTTATAAGACTACATTTGGAGGGTTGTATTTTCTCCAAATGATCACTTTGTGGATACCTTGGTTATTGCTTATGCTAAATCATTATAACTCATTTTAAGCTACATGAGTTACATAAAATTAAAGTTTCGTTTGATATTGATATCAGAATATCATGTATGAATATTACTCATAACTATGTTGGATCAAATATCGAAAATCACCCGTCCAATAGGTCATATTATCGATAACCACCCGACCTTTCACTATTTACCAAAAATCATCCTAATAACGGCCTCCGTTAGCCAAATAGCACCCAACCCGTGATTTCCGTCAAAATTTTGTTAAATCTGTGAAATTACCATTTGGCCCTCTATCATTTAACATATTGTAATATTAAACCCATATAAAGAAAAGTATTTGATAACTAAAGTATTAAAAAAATTAAAGAAAAAATACGAAATTAAAATAAAAAATCTCTTCCATCCCCTCCCATCTTCTTCCTCACCTCCAATCTGTACAAAGCCACAACCTCCCCACCATCATTGTGTTCCCTTTCTCCTACCTTCTCGCAACTAGTTTTGAACCTTTGAGTCGTCGCTCGTCTACCTCCGCCAGATTGACGCACAACACCTAAATCCCCTAAACCCTAACCTAATCTCTGAATTCGTTGAATCCTCCCAACCACCAAATCCACCCCTTGTAATTTACAAAAAAAAATCGTAGGAGGGAGCGAGTGTCGGCCTCCGCTGTTGCAACCACCAGCATATACCCATCGTCCTCGGGCCGCCAGACCATCGAATTTGTTTCCCACCACCGGCCATCAGATACACCCGTCTCATTACATATCTTTCCTTCAAGGCCCATAAACCCCCAAATTTTGTTTTTCCCAGAACCGATATTTTTTCTTACAATTGGTTTTCAAATCTATTAAACACATTGCGAAGTTGTGCATCCCTTTGTTAATTCGTGTTTTCATGGTGTAAATTGTGTGATTTTTGTGATCGATTGTGCAAATTTGTTCTTTTATGAAAATGCTCGGTTTGATGAGAGGGGAAGACGAGCAGTCATTTTTTCCTCTTTATCATAAATGATAAAATCCCTTAAATTATAATAAAATGATAAAAATCCCTTAAATTATAATAAATGATAAAACGCCGTAGTATTTTCACACTTTTAACGATTTAATGACGGAAATCGGGGGTTGGGTGGTATTTGACTAATGGAGGTTGTTATTAGGATGGTTTTCAATAAATGGTAAAAGGTCGGATGGTTATCGACAATATGGTATATTGGACGGGTGATTTTCGGTATTTGATCCTAACTATGTTTGTAATGGGTATAATCCTCACATATATATTTTAAATTGATATATGTTGTTTGGTATTAGGAATTGATATCATGATATGGACAATAATCTAAAAGTCACTAGGCGAAAACTGGGCGGTGAGGTTATCGGCAATATGGCCTAATGGGCCAAAGATCTAGCAGAAGAAATCATTCATCGCCTACCCCAACAAACCTAAACTACCCTCCAACCACAAAGAGGATGCCTTTGGATCTAGTCTTGGTTGGAAAGTCACTCGATGAGGTGATTCTGCTGTGGAACGTGATGACGTAGTTGATCGCGAACAGAAGAACGCGATGAATGGTGGTGATGGAAGCGAGTTGATGGGAGATGGATAGCGGTGACGAAAACGATTGAATGTAGGGGTAAGCGACTTGAAGGGACAAGTCGTTGGGTGTAACACCCCCGATTTATACCGGTAGTGTCACACGCCAGTGACCTCTGACATTACCGTCCAAAGTCACCCCATGCTTTAATCGGAACAATTAAACTTAAATACGTAAACATATTAAATGAAAGATTTAAACAACGGAAGACATTTGGATTAGAAACTCAACCTCTTATTAAAAGATCTCTCATCAAACGAGAGTATCATTTTTACAACAGAGTAAACTTTTCAGCGGAAGACTCATAAATTACACAGCGGAAGCCTTTTAAGAATCAACCTATAACATAGCTAGGTTATAAAGATATATTAAGGTAATACTTAACAACTTAAAACACTGACACTTAAATCTTCGTCTGTAAGCCTCTTCTTCTTCAACTGGTTACTTTGACTTCGGGAACCTACCACTAATGTGCCGTATAGGACGGATGACACCAGCCAACCATGCAGTGGAAATTAACCGGTTGGTTAGTCTAATGAAAGACTATGCAAGGGTGAAAACAGAGTGGTTCTAGTGATCGTAATCGTTTACTATCATTGTTCCTCGAATAATAACCGAAGGAACGATATATAACCCGATACTTTCACGAAATGATTTAATTATTAAGATATGCATTGAAGAGAAGACTCCCAAAGGAAATGATCCTTATGGGAAACGTATGAAGGGAAGACTCCAAAAGATTGAATCTTACTGGAAATTATGACAATTGTTTGGGAACGTTTATAGTTGCTCATAAGCGTTTAAAATGACTTGATGTTTCGGTTCACGACCAACCTCACCGCACAATGCAAATTCAGATTGGAGAGAGAGAACTTTACTCTTATCAAAGTCAAGACGAGTTTTCCCTAGCTGCACTACTGCCTAGCTGCACTACTGCCTAGTTGCACTACTCATCTGAAGGTATATTAATTATGTGCGTCACCGCACTTATCTTATTTACTTCCAAAACTTTAATTAATGTTAAGGCTTTTAATATTATCTCGAGTAACTACGAAAGTTTAAGGTCTCGAATAACAACGAAAGTTTAATATCTCGAATAACAACGAAAGTTTAATGTTTCGAATAACAACGAAAGTTTAATACACAGGGTGACAATTATGCCCACCCAAATTGCACTAGCAATGTGCTTAACACTTCAGATCCTTAATGGTGGATAGGAAGCAATGGGTCACGATCTTAAGAGAATTATAAAGAAACAGCTATCCTTACAAGGGATATCGTTCCTACGAATACTCGTGCTATTCTAGCATTATTAAAGTTTACATTTAATCCACAACAATACCATCACGGTAATTAACAAGTATAATAGTATTGTTTCTAGCAACATATACAACTTATTATAACATCACATTTTAATCACGTTATTTATAAAATTAGTTCCCAAATGAAAACAACAGTTCACTCCAATTTAATTAACAATTAAAAACAATTGATAATTAATAGAACATGGAATGATTAAGCAAGAGCGAACCGCCACTTGCCTTAGATTTAAACAAAGCTTAACGAAGCTCAAAGACAATGGATTCCTGGGTCCAAAACGGGGACAGATCTGGGATTACATATTCCTACGGATCGACCCCAAACGAGACCTTAAGTTAGATTCGATAACCAAATATACGAATCTAAAGAAAGACAAACTAAATCAAAGGAACGAAGCCTCGATCGAGACCACAATACCCAAAGCCACACCACGAGCCCAGCCACACCGCGGGTGCGGTGGCCCTGCCGCGGGTGCGGTGGAGCTACAACGGCGAAGACGACGAAAGGGAAAAGGCTTATCGGGGAAGACGACGAAGCTCGACTCGTGGTGGCTCCGACTTTTGGGTTCCTTGCACTTCCAAAGGACCACCTTGAGTGCACCACCAACATCAACGAAAGCTCCGGCGATGACCTTGAAGAACTCCGGCAAAAACTTGAACTTTCCGGCGACAATGGAACAAGGGAAGAAGGAGAGAGAGAGAGAGAGAGAGATTTGATGTGCTCCAAATTCTCCTCAGGTCCCCTCCTTAAATAGAGCCCAACAAGCAGCACACAAGCAAGCAAGTGCATCATCCCGGCCAAGGAGCAAGCGACCGCCACGACGAAGGACACGCGACACTCATGCCGGTGATGCACGTCCTGCACACGACTGCCACCGCGGGGTGCGGAGCCTGACCGCGGGTGCGGTCAAGGCCAAATTCGGCCTCTTTCGCCCACTTTTGTCCGGAAACATGTATGGGTATGGTTTTAACCCCAGAAATTATATGTTTGTATCCAAACAAATGTTTTAAGTCCCGAAAATACATCGAATGTATTTTATACTACTCAAGGAATTATTTCGGATCTCATAAACGTTACGGAAAATATTAACTTCTCTGAAAACGAAAATTTTACCGAACAAAGGTTTGGAAAAAATTACCCAAATTTCCTTATAGAAATGAGGGATATTACATTACCCCCCTTAAAAAAAAGTTTTGACCCCGAAACTTGGTCGAATACCTTATGGAATTGGGTTACAACTAACCTTAATACTTGGACTTAATATCCTTAATCACTTTATAACTTAAACCCTTAAGTTTCCTTAACTTTCTCTAGACATGATCACCACACTTGTAATATCCCTTAATTTTAGTAAGGGTATATGGGTAATTTTCTCATCCTTCGTTCAAATTAATTATTTCGCTTTCAGTGAAATTCGGATTTTCCGTAACATCCATGATCTCCGAAATAATTTCTTGAGTGGTATAAAATACATTCGATATATTTTCGGGACTTACAATATTTGTTTGGACACAAATAATTATTCTTTTGATGAAAGTGTTTACGTGTGGCCATATCCCTCATCAATAGCTATTTCATCAGATTTTGGATTTGCTTAAGAAGCTGGAAACAGAGGGCCGAAATTCAGAGCATCAAAACTCCATTTTCTCTTCTCCTCTCGTCATCTCTCGCGAGCTCTCTGTGCACCGCCTGCCTGCCCAGCTGATTGTCTCCCTCCGGCGAACTCGGTGATGCCCAAACCAACGCCGGCAGACGCGAACAGAGGAGCACGAACCAGAACCCAGCTGTGTTTCTTCTCCGGCGAGCTCCCTCTGTTCACGCGTCCCTTCGGCGAGCTCGTCCGCTGCTCCTCCTCTGCTGTCCGTGTTGGCTGCCTTCGGTTGTTGTGTTGGCTGCGTGGCTGCTGGGTAGTGGTTGTGGTGTGGTGGTTGTGGTGGCTGAGATCGCCGATGACGAAAACCTCACCGGCGTGGCTTGTAGTGGTCGTCGACGAGGTGAGTATAGGCTCTCCTTCGATCCGATTTGGGAACGTCGATTGCTACTGGAAATTGGTGGACAAATTTGGACTGAATTCAATTGATAAGAATTGGCTGAATATATATATATATATATATATATATAAATTGCTGAATTATCTTGACCGAGTTGTTGAAATCAGATGGACGAACTCAAAGCCTTGGACATATATATTTGATTGTTGGACTGATTCAGTGGAGTAGTATTGTGCAGCACTTTGATTTGAGATTGGATTAATTTGGATGGTTGATTAATTAATTAAGGAATGATTAATTAAGAGTTGAAAAATTGGGGATTTGTTAGTAATGGATTGGACGAGTTAATTAATGTCAGGGATTTGCTCGGATTGATTTTGCAGGTTCGTTCGAGTTGGATTTGAATCTAACTTAGGGTCTCATTATGGGTCGTTCTTTAGGGATTTGTTATCCAGGATCTGTCCCAGTTTTGGACCCAGGAACTCGTCATCTCTAAGCTTGTTCAAGCTTTCGTCGGATCTAAGGCAAGTGGCGGTTCGCTCTTGCTCATCATTCCATACTTCAATTAATTATCAATTGTTTAGTTGTTAATTAATTTGGGATGATTTACTGTTTGTGTTGGGAACAGTTTTGTTAAATGATATGATTAAAAAGATGATATTATAATAGGTTGTATATCTGTTAGAACAACACTATTATATATGTGAATAAAACATGATATTATACTAGGTTGTATTCTGTTAGAAAAACGCTAGTATAGATATATGTTTTTGATGTTGGCCTTGATGGTTGTGATGTGGATTATTACTGTGTTGAACTGTTTAGTTAACACGAGTATTCGTAGGAACGCTATGTACCTTTTGGGGGTTTAGCTGTTTCTTTATAACTTGTACTTGGTGGATTTTTCTCCAGTACTCTCTAAGGTCATGACCATGCCCTTACTCAGGGTGGTGCACTTAGCTAGTGTCGAATCTTTTGGGATTTATTCCCTCTGGTATCTCTTGTGAGGAGATCCGATATCTCTTGTGAGGAGATCTGATATCTCTTGTGGGGAGATCCGATATCTCTTATGGGGAGATTTAAAAGCTTATAACGTGATGATCGTTTTGGAATTAAATGAGATAAGTGCCGTTGTCGCACATAATTAATATACCTTGGGCGAGTAGTGCAGCTAGGCGCTGGTGCAGCTAGGAAAGCTCGTCTTAACTTTTAGTCGCTCGAATGCGATACTGTGATTCTGTGATTGTGTGTATTTTATAAATTAAGTTTCCCAACATTTGTCATGCTTCCTTTAAGGCTCATTTCATTTGGAGTCTTCTTTTGGGATTGATTGTTGTGAGGCTCGGTCTCCAGAATCTTCTCTTGTGCATACCTCTTGTTTATTCCAGTAGAAATATGAAGGTTGACTAGCGTACTCGGTTATTATTCGAGGGACGATGAGTCTAACCTAATACGACTACTTCGAACCTTCTGCTTTGTGCCCTTGCTAGTCTATTCATTTAGACTAACTAATTGTATTTGTTATCTGCATCGTCATGGTTGGTGTCGTCCGTCCGTTTTGACACATCAGATAGGTTGCAGGATCCATGAAGGCTAGATCGACTATGAACATGAACGGTATTTGAAAATGTTTTAATCAAGCTACGATCTTTGGGCGTTGACTACTGAGGTCAATACTCTTGTAAATTATTTTAAGTCTTCCGCTGTATTATAATAACTCTGTATTTTGTCGCATTTGGAATTGTGTTGAAATTCCGCGATTATGTTTTAAATGAAAGTTATGGTAATTTTGTATCATAATTGTTCTTTATGAATTGTGTTTCAATGGTAAAGCCTGGGGTGGTTTCGGTGTGGAAACCGAGGTCACTAGCGGTAATACCTTTCCAAATGGGTTAAAATTTGGGGGTGTTACAGATTTGGTATCAGAGCCGAAAGTTTTTAAAACGGGTTTGGGATTTCATGAACCATTTACTCGTTTTTGAAAATGTTGTCAAACGGCTCTTGTGGACTCACAGGCGGCACCAGCACGGCACCGTTGGGTGGCTGGGTGTGTGATGTGGCTGGGGTAGCTTGGCCTAGGGAGTGTTACAGATCCGGTTTGAAATATTTTCACTGGTTTGAAATATTTTCGAAGGCTCTGAATTTTCAAATGGAAAATTTTAACCGTTCATAGTCGTGCCTTCTCCTTTAGTCTGATATGGAAACGAACTTTCATATCTAGAAAGACTGATTTTTTTTCTTGTTGTTGTAAGACATAGGTGTTTGTCTATTCTTTTGAAAGGACTCGGAAGGTGCCGAGATGATTCTATCATCTCTCGTAAGGTTAAATTTCCCTGTTTCTCAGAGATATTTTGAGGTTGGAAGACCTAGTAGTTCCCTCGAAGGTATCAAGTATGTGCTTCCTGGTAGTACTAATATCCTAGTGCTGTAACCTCCGACAATTTGGTGTGAACGCTCGAGAGATTAGTGTAGATGAATCTTGTGCTCTATGTTCATAATTCATCTATAGGATTACCAAGTTGATCTATTCTAAGTGATTTTATTACATTGATATATGGGATAATTAAGGAATCACTCTTAGGAGTTTTGGTGTCTAAGTGTGATGTCATAGTCGTTGACATTCATTGTTGAGAAAACGAATACGGAGGATGAATGCTCGATGCAGTCGGGATTTGCATCCGTATGAGAATTCGTGGGTTGAACCTAAGGTAAAGTTCGTTGAACCGTTATGGTAGGCCAACGAAATATTGTAATAACGACGTTTAAATGGAAACGATTTCCAAGGGAACTCTAAGGAAAATCCTAAGGAAGATCCTCAAGGAGAGGAAAATCCTAGGGGAGATCCCGAGGAAGATCCTCAGAAGAAAGAAGATCCGGAGGAAGATCCTCTAGAGGAGGAAGATCCTTAGAAGGAGGAAGATCCAGAGGAAAACCCTGAGGAAGATCCTCGAGAAGGGGAAGATCCGAGGGAAGATCCGGAGGGAACTTCCGATGAAAACCCGGAAGAAAACCTCGTAAGGCAAGGTTAGAAGAGTCTGATGCCTAAAGTGTTCATTTATGAGTATCTTTTAGGAAATAAGGATATTGGGAGAAGTTATGGAAAGATTTGTTTCTTCTTGAGACATCATATTCCTAGTGTTTGGAGGTATAGGTTATGTGGAGTTAATGAGATTAAGAGTTATATCTCACTTGTGTACTTGGAATTTTTGTCCCATTAGAAGTATATAAAGGTGGACTAGTGTAAAGTCTGGAATGTCTAGTTGTGGAATCATGTTGTAGGCATTAGTGTGGATAAAGTGTTGTGAAGGAATAAGTTGATTAAAGAAATAGTTCTATAAGAACTCGTTTTCCCTATTTTGCGATCTTGAGTAAGACTGTGAAATCCGGAGTTATGATGGTCGGGATCATAAGTAAGTATGACCCATGTAGGACCAATGATTAAAGCTTTTGAAAAAGCCAAGTGTACGAAATCATAGGTATCTTTTGGGGAGATCTATTTGAGATTCGTTTGAGGTAATATAAGGAAATGATGCGATTAAGTCCTTGATGGATAATAGATTGCGTGATGAATATAAGGATTTTAAATTAGAAATAAGTCATTTAACACAGTACGAGTCATTGGACTCGATAAGTGGAATTTCCAGAGGATGAAGAGTTATGACTCTTGGGAATTGTCAATGATTGACATCTTGTGAAGTATGTCATCTATAAGGCTTATGGTATCACTCTCTTGGAGGATAGGAGTAATATCTTATGTGATACGTTTTGAGGAACGTAGGAATAAGATATTATGGTTGTTCTTGAATCTTAAAGGAGTTAAGTTAGAAATTGTTTAAAGAGATGTGTTAAATTATTCTTGTAAAGATTTTAAGTTAGAGATGGCGTAAGGCCAGTCTTACTTTAAGATAAATAATGGAATTGTGGGAGATATCTTTAAGGAATTAAGGAAGTTATGATTTGAGGTTACTAAGATTTAATAACTGAGTTATAAGAAGATAATGTGTAAACCTTGAGGTTGTTTATAAGAAGATTGGAGGAGAAATGTGTATTCTCCTATTAAAGGTGTAGTAATATCGTAATGATGGTTGTGAAAGACCATTATTCTAAAGTAGATATGATCTTGTGGAGGTAGTAAGAATTATTACCTAGTATGTTGTATGGAGATAAGGTTGTGTGATGATGTGATGATTAAGGATATTAAGTTCAGATAGTAAAGTTGGTGAGGCAAGTTCCTCATTGGTTTAATGCAAGTTTTGGGGTCGAAACTTTTCTTAAGGGAGTAGTAATGTAATATCCCTTAATTTTAGTAAGGGTATTTGGGTAATTTTTCCATCATTCGTTCAAATTAATTATTTCGCTTTCAGTGGAGTTCGGATTTTCCGTAAATCTCCGAAATAATTCATTGAGTGGTATAAAATACATTCGATATATTTTCGGGACTTACAATATTTGTTTGGACACAAATAATTATTCTTTTGATGAAAGTGTTTACGTGTGGCCATATCCCTCATCAACAGTTACGTGTAGCTATTTCATCAAATTTTGGATTTGCTTAAGAAGCTGGAAACAGAGGGCCGAAATTCAGAGCATCAAAACTCCATTTTCTCTTCTCCTCTCGTCATCTCTCGCGAGCTCTCTGTGCACCGCCTCCCTGCCCAGCTGATTGTCTCCCTCCGGCGAACTCGGTGATGCCCAAACCAACGCCGGCAGACGCGAACAGAGGAGCACGAACCAGAACCCAGCTGTGTTTCTTCTCCGGCGAGCTCCCTCTGTTCACGCGTCCCTTCGGCGAGCTCGTCCGCTGCTCCTCCTCTGCTGTCCGTGTTGGCTGCCTTCGGTTGTTGTGTTGGCTGCGTGGCTGCTGGGTAGTGGTTGCAGTGTGGTGGTTGTGGTGGCTGAGATCGCCGACGACGAAAACCTCCCCGGCGTGGCTTGCAGTGGTCGTCGACGAGGTGAGTATAGGCTCTCCTTCGATCCGATTTGGGAACGTCGATTGCTACTGGAAATTGGTGGACAAATTTGGACTGAATTCAATTGATAAGAATTGGCTGAATATATATATATATATATATATAAATTGCTGAATTATCTTGACCGAGTTGTTGAAATCAGATGGACGAACTCAAAGCCTTGGACATATATATTTGATTGTTGGACTGATTCAGTGGAGTAGTATTGTGCAGCACTTTGATTTGAGATTGGGTTAATTTGGATGGTTGATTAATTAATTAAGGAATGATTAATTAAGAGTTGAAAAATTGGGGATTTGTTAGTAATGGATTGGACGAGTTAATTAATGTCAGGGATTTGCTCGGATTGATTTTGCAGGTTCGTTCGAGTTGGATTTGAATCTAACTTAGGGTCTCATTATGGGTCGTTCTTTAGGGATTTGTTATCCAGGATCTTTCCCAGTTTTGGACCCAGGAACTCGTCATTTCTAAGCTTGTTCAAGCTTTCGTCGGATCTAAGGCAAGTGGCGGTTCGCTCTTGCTCATCATTCCATACTTCAATTAATTATCAATTGTTTAGTTGTTAATTAATTTGGGATGATTTACTGTTTGCGTTGGGAACAGTTTTGTTAAATGATATGATTAAAAAGATGATATTATAATAGGTTGTATATCTGTTAGAACAACGCTATTATATATGTGAATAAAACATGATATTATACTAGGTTGTATTCTGTTAGAACAATGCTAGTATAGATATATGTTTTTGATGTTGGCCTTGATGGCTGTGATGTAGATTATTATTGTGTTGAACTGTTTAGTTAGCACGAGTATTCATAGGAACGCTATGTACCTTGTGGGGGTTTAGCTGTTTCTTTATAACTTGTACTTGGTGGATTTTTCTCCAGTACTCTCTAAGGTCATGACCATGCCCTTACTCAGGGTGGTGCACTTAGCTAGTGTCGAATATTTTGGGATTTATTCCCTCTGGTATCTCTTGTGAGGAGATCCGATATCTCTTGTGAGGAGATCTGATATCTCTTGTGGGGAGATCCGATACTCTTGTGGGGAGATTTAAAAGCTTATAATGTGATGATCGTTTTGGAATTAAATGAGATAAGTGTCGTTGTCGCACATAATTAATATACCTTAGGCGAGTAGTGCAGCTAGGCGCTAGTGCAGCTAGGAAATCTCGTCTTAACTTTTAGTCGCTCGAATGCGATACTGTGATTCTGTGATTGTGTGTATTTTATAAATTAAGTTTCCCAACATTTGTCATGCTTCCTTTAAGGCTCATTTCATTTGGAGTCTTCTTTTGGGATTGATTGCTGTGAGGCTCGGTCTCCAGAATCTTCTCTTGTGCATACCTCTTGTTTATTCCAGTAGAAATATGAAGGTTGACTAGCGTACTCGGTTATTATTCGAGGGATGATGAGTCTAACCTAATACGACTACTTCGAACCTTCTGCTTTGTGCCCTTGCTAGTCTATTCATTTAGACTAACTAATTGTATTTGTTATCTGCATCGTCATGGTTGGTGTCGTCCGTCCGTTTCGACACATCAGATAGGTTGCAGGATCCATGAAGGCTAGATCGACTATGAACATGAACGGTATTTGAAAATGTTTTAATCAGGCTACGATCTTTGGGCGTCGACTACTGAGGTCAATACTCTTGTAAATTATTTTAAGTCTTCCGCTGTATTGTAATAACTCTGTATTTTGTCGCATTTGGAATTGTGTTGAAATTCCGCGATTATGTTTTAAATGAAAGTTATGGTAATTTTGTATCATAATTGTTCTTTATGAATTGTGTTTCAATGGTAAAGCTTGGCGTGGCTTCGGTGTGAAAACCGAGGTCACTGACGGTAATACCTTTCCAAATGGGTTAAAATTTGGGGGTATTATAACACTTTTATTCCTATTTCCTCGAGACGCATCATATGAGATATAACTCTTAATTCCTTAGGGTATCATCCTGAAAATGATTCATTGTTGACTGCCTCAGTCACTTCTATCGAAACCTTTAATAGTTTATACGAGTAAGTTTATTACCTTACTCCTTAGGCGCACATGGACAATCCTCTTCACTAATTCCTTTAATTTATCGAAATTATTAACATAACTTATCCTTAAACTTTAATCCCCACATTTAAGTGGCCTACTCCCAACACGATAGCTTTACACTTAATTTCCTCCAAAAAGTTGTCCATAAGTCTTCTAGATGACTCACTCATCTCGAATCCCAATATCACACCTTGTAATTTCCCAAGTATCATAACTCTTTATCCTCTTAAAGTACCACTTACCAATTTCAATTATTTGGCCCAATTAGATTTGGCTCAGACGTCCATTACTTGACTCATAGCCCAAAAGTTTGTTTAAGTGTCTCTAATAACTTATTTCTAACTTTAAGATCCTTATTTTCCTCACACAATCTATTATCCATCCAAGACTTAATCATATCGTTTCCTTATGAAACCTCAAAACGAACTTCGATTAGATTTCCCCCAAAATAATACCTACGACTTTGCATTAGTCCACCCTTATATACTTTTACCAAAACCAATGTCCACGGTACATATATGAGAGGTAACTCTTAATCTCTTAGAGCATTAACTCAAGGAATGAAGAAGAATTTTAGGAATGGATTTAGATTTTAAGCAATAGAGTCGACCTTGGGTTTAACCATGTAGGGAACGAACATCTATTTTTCACACGATACTCTTCTCCTATGAGTCCGACAACCTTTATCCTTACATGATATATACTGTTTCCGGCACTCACGGGGTTTAGTTATGAACGATTTTTAACAATAGTGAATTTAGTAATTTCCGAAACGAGGAAACACTTCTTTATTAATCGAACGTTATATTAAAGCAACTGACAAATAGTCGCACAAACAAACTACAAAACTACAGAGATTATCGACACAAGTCGTTACTCCTTAATCTTAAGGAAAGGCTTAACAAAAGCACAATTAATCGATCAGGGTTCTCTCCCGCCGGCTTGACGCATCACAAAGAGTCGTTGCCCCTGACCTGAAGACTCCATAGGCGTCTTGCCTTTATTACGAGCCATAGATTGCTCAGGAGCAGATACCTCTGGTTTTGGATTTTGTCCATGGCCAACATTTAAGGCTTGATAAGACCGTGTTGGTCCTTAACCCTTCTTTCTACAATATGTTTTTATGTGGCCTTCCCTTCCACAATGGTAGCATACCCTCTTTTTCTTTTGACAGTTAATACTTTTATGCCCAACTTCACCACAGTTATGGCATTGAATTACCCCGCTACTCCAATCGGAGCCTCTGGCGGATTCTGACTGAGTCGTCTCGGTCTTAGCACGACCAGACTTCTCAAACTTAGTAGGCGATGCTGGTCGCTTGAATGTACTAACCTGGCGGTCCTGTTGCCCACCCTTTCCTTTAACTTGCTTCTCCCATTTTTGGGCGGATTCTTCCAGCGTGACCTCTATCTTGTAGGCCACATCCACATATTGTTCTAATGTAGAACATCCGTGATGCACCATTAGAGGTTTGATTTCTGTTGAATTCCTTAGGTTTTGATAGTGACAAACATTCAACTAATCCGGATACTAAGTGTTTCAGGAACAAAGACAGTTGTCTCAGGGAACCTTCGCAGCAAAGGATTGAAGAGGGAACAAAGCTTTGTTCTTGTGCTTTGTTACCTCTGAAGGAACAACAGTGACAAACAAGATCGAAGCTGCGAATGGAAGGAAGAAATCCAACGTGTCATTTATGGAAACAAATCAAGGCGCACACGCAGCCAAGGATTGAAGAAATCGGCTGGAAGGATCTAGCCGTTGGAGGAGATATGGAGAGAGAAGCTCGATTCCTTATCTTAGGGATTCTTTCCTTAGATAAACGGATTGGAGAGAGAAGAATTTTATCACATCCGTTTATATTAATTTAAGGGAATCTTTTCCTTTTATTAATATATACGGCTAGGGATATTATTCCTCCAGCAAAAACATATCTTCTTGTTACCATATTTGAATAAAACTTATCTTGTTACATTTAGGGTTTGTCGAGTTGTATTTAATAGATGTTTGGATTCATGTCTATGTAACCGAGACGACGGGAAAAACAGAGAGAACGAAAATTGAGAAAGAAAAGGAGTGAGGTGTGTGTAAGTCTTTGAGGGTTGAGTCTGGATTCATCGTTGTAGGAGTGATCTTCGAATCTAGCAGAGAGGTCTAGTGTTTTGGAGTCCATGCTACAAGTGTAATCAAACAAGAAATCAATAAGACAAGTACACACTTCAAAATCCTCTCAAGCGGAAGCTTGAAGGTAGTGGTTTTTCCTTGAGAAGCTAGTTTTGCCAATCAGGGTTTCCACTATACGTCGTGAGTTCGTTCTATTATCTTTCTTGCTATATTTATCCGCTGCAACTTCTGTGGGAACAAAGATTTTGTTCCCTCAGACGTAACTCTAACGATCCAACAATTGGTATCAGAGCCTGATGCTCTAGATTGTTTGTTTTAGTTACAGATTCTGCAGGAAATATGTCGTCAGGAAATGCCTTGGATAGAGACTCTCAAGAGGGTGATGTAGATGTGGCTCTCATCACTCAAGCCATGAAGAAGATATGGTCTCGAAGCAAAGGCACTAAAGGTTCGGTCATGGTTCACAATGACATGAAGGAGGTCGTCTGCTCTCACTGTTATGACAACGGACACTTCGCAAAAAATTGCCTCAACAAAGCGGCAGGTTCTTCTCAGGTCCTCAACGAGGAACAAACGAGGATTGTGAAGTGGGGTGACTGCAGCTCAGATGATGATGCTTCTCCTCTCTCAAAGGATATCTGTTTGATGAGCTCAAAAGGTCACAACGTATCAGAAGGTGATTCCCATAAATCCGAGGAGGAAGCAAAGAAAGGCTCTTGGCACCTTGACAGTGCATGCTCAAGTCACATGACAGGGAACAGTGAATGGTTCACCTCTCTTCAGCCAGCCTCAGGGGCATCAATAACTTTTGGAAACAAGAGTAAGGGTGAGGTTTGTGGTATCGGTATGGTAAGTGATAACAGGAATTTTGTCGTTCTAATTCCTACTATGCAAGAAATCCAAACAAAACCTAAAACGCAGTCTCAGGCAAGTAAGGGTCGATCCACAGGGAAACACAATCTATCGCAGTATGTAAAGTGTATGTCAATTGAAGTTACCAAAGGGGAGTTTTGTTTGTTTGTAGAGTAACCAAGCATGTAAAAGTAAGTAAGCAATTAAAGTGCTGAAATCAAGTAAGGGGCAGGCACTTAGTCAAACAATATCCACTAATCGAGTGACAAGTTGATCATAGAAACCACTCAAAATCGCATGCAATGACAATTCCAATTCCTTTTCAAAAGTATCTAATAGCACAACCAGATACTATTAGAACTAACTAATTAAACAACCCTGAAACTATCAAGATTCAATTTAACAGCAGCTTTATGGATAGGAATATAGTTGGATACAACCTAGAATAAAACAACCAGTTTTTATCCTAAGATGCAAATCAATTCTCTTCTGCATAAGATTAGCACAACCAGTTACTAACACGATGCAGTTGCTACTGAGGAATAGATATGCTCAACCAGTAACAATCTAGACCTAGCAATAGATAACTACCAACAAACCCTAGTTGATCAAACTAGAATTTATCAATATCAATCATAAGATTCAAGCAAGAGAAAAGATAAAAGCCAAAGCAATAGATTAAAAGTAAGAAACTTACAACTGAATCAAACGAAGAGCTTCAATGTCTGACTAAGCAAGAGAGGCTTAATTCTTCATAGCAAGGGAAATACGTAAGAAATAAAACTAGGGTTCCGAGATAAGAAAAGAACAAGTCTTCTCAACCCTTAAATACCAAAGGGAAATTAACTTAAATTAAGAATAAAACGTAATAAAATAAAATAACTAAAACCGAAAAGGAAAATCGGCTCGGCGTTTCGTCCAACAGCGGCGGCGGCCGCTGCTTTTCCCACGGCGATCGCCGTAAATGCGGCGGTCGCCGCAATTAAACGGCGGTCGCCGTTTCAATGTCGTAGCTGAGGTTCTCCAGGGGGAATTAACGGCGGTTGCCGTAATTCTGCGGCGGTCGCCGTAATTCTGCTTCTTCAATACTTCGCTCCAAAAGCTCCAAAAACGCAACTTCCGCGCCTCCTACCAAGTCTCCAAATCATCACTAGAGCATCCTAAAATACCACTAAAATCATGCCAAAACCCCGTCAATACCCGCAACATAATTGTGCGTATCAAACTCCCTCACACTTGAATCTCTACTCGTCTCGAGTGGATAGAGAACTATCACCCGTCACCAATAAGCACCTAGATCATCAACATGCAAGAAAAGCCCACAACCAAGAGTAACAGCATGTACATGAAAGCTCAACATCCTTCAACCAATCAATCACAACACAATTATACCCTCAGCACCAGCATCATAATCAGCACAACATTAACACAAACATATGCAATATCCACAACCTCAACCACAGCAGCCAACTCAATACACATCCAAGCTTAAGGGCTAGCAGAATACTTTCCCCAAGCTTATCCCGGTCATCCAAAAATGAAAGTAACCACTAGTCCTAACCTCCATCTATGACTCATTATGTCTCCCTCAATGGCCTACCCGACAATCCTTCTTTGTCTCCTCATCTTATGTCGCCCCGCCGGTAAAATGAGATCCTAGAAAACACTCCTTTTCTTTTCACTCATTTTACCTAGGAGCCCTTTCGGGTTTTCATCCTAGCCACTCATTTCATTTTATCATAGATGGACTCATCGCCTCACATCACTCTGAATCCACTTTTGCCCAGGCCTAGTGCATGTCGGATTACCTGCTTTTTACCTGGACCGCCCTTTCGGGTTTTCAGCCCATCCCAGGATTATTTTTTTTTATTTTTTTTTTTTTGATAAATGAAAATAAACTGGCAATAATAAATACATAATCCACTCCCCCATACTTAAAATGAGCATTGTCCTCAATGATATCAGACATAATAACAGAGGGGAAGTGAAGAATGTACCTACGACTGCGGCGGTGGTGGGAAATCGGGATATTAGGAACCCATGAAAAGGTTCCACTGCCTCATCTGTTCCTCCAGAGCTTGAATGTCCTGGGCCTGTGTGACGTAGTGATCCCTGGACTCCTGGCGGAAGTCAATGAACTCCTGGTGGTAGGCAGCAAAGTCCGACTGCATAGACTGCTGGCGGGAGTCAATCCCCTGGACCATTTCCCAAGTCTGTCGCTGGTAATCCTGAGACGGTCCAGCAGTAGCGGTAGCCTGTACCGCAGGTATAGCAGTGTCCTCATCGTCATTGGTATCGTCGTCCTCATCCTCACTGTCATCGTCATCATCCTGAGCAATACTGCTAGCTGGCACGGGACGCACCCCAGGGGCTCCCACCCGGTAACCACTCACATCAAAGTCTCTGTAGCGCGGGCCACAGGTCACCACAAACGGAAAAGGGATGGGGATTTTGTAGATACCCCGCGTGCCATACAGCCAGAACCTCGGCTTAGACCCGGTCCCGGATATCACAGCGGAAGTCCTGAGCTGTCTCCAATCATATGTAAAAGCAGGAGAGAGTTGCTGGGAAGGGTCTGGTTGCTCGAGACCCAGGTGACAGCCTATCAAAGTGATCATGCCCCCAATGATGATCTTCTGCCCCTTGTTGTCCTGAAATTTTCTGCATGCAACAATAAAATGGGTACTCCAATCCCACACCAGAGGGCACTCGGGGGTCATACTCCATACAGCATACAAATCGTCGTACGGGTGCTTGTTCAGTTCGGACTGGCCATGGAAGGCCATCCACACTACTTTATGTGCTAGTCGCAGGCCCGGATGCGACCACTTGTAATTGTACTCCCCATCCTGCGGGTTGTAGACATTGGACCCTGTGGAGTGGTACCAAAAGGGGAAGTAACCATTGGCGGCGTTCCACGCCTGCGTAGAAGATGGTGGCCTGGTAATCCCAAGCGCTAGATCAAGGTCCGTCCAGGACATAGAGTGCCTGCTACCATCCAAACTAAATGTGATCCTCTCCTCATCGCAGTGACTATCAAAGCTGGCCAGAAACTCCACAGTCCAGCTGGGGAATGTGGGCGCCGCAAAATGGAAGAAACTACCCAGCCCACCATTGACAAAAAGATCCTGCGTACTCTCATATATTTGCAATTCCCGCAGAGTGCCTGGATCAAAGAATAATGTGGACTGAAAAGCCCTCTCCTGCAAAAGCCTCCTACGAGCCTCCTCAACCTTGTTACGGGAGGTCTCAACCCCCGATGATTTTTTTCGAGAGGGCTCACCTCCCGTTGATTTCTTCCGGGAAGACAATGAGCGTTTCAAAAATCCCGACATCTCAAAAATCCCAACGACTAGCAACACTACTAGCAACAGCAAAAAGCGGAACAGGGAGGGAGTAAGAATAAATTCACCAGATTCGACGAAACGGCGGTCGCCGGGTTGAGAGGCGGTCGCTGCTAAGAACGGCGGTCGCCGTGTTGAATGCGGCGGTCGCTGCTAAGAACGGCGGTCGCTGCGTTGAATGCGGCGGTCGCCGTTTTCAATTTGCACAGATTCTGCAGATTTCCGAGACGGCGAGCGACGACGGCGACCTAGGCTGGCGGCGGGCAAGCGGCGAGCGAAGTTGGCGGCGGGCAAGCGGCGGTCGCCGGATCTGGGGTTGAGGGCGAGAGAGAGAGGGGAATGGGGAATGGGAAAGTGAGGGGGGGTAGGGGGTAGGTTAGATGATAGGTCTGGGGAGGGGGCCCAAAATATATTTTTTTTTTTTTTTTTTTTGGCTTTTACCCCGTTTGGTTTTAACGGATTTCTTTGTATGCCTTTTGCACCCTGTTTAAGGTTTTCTCAGGGTCTTTTTTTTTTTAAAAAAAAAAAAAAAAAGGATCGAACCTGAAACGGCGGCGGTCGCCGTCATTTGATGCAAACAGCGTGATCGAGGGGGGTGAAACGGCGGGCGCCGTATGGAGGGAGGCGGTCGCCGTAATTGCGGCGGTCGCCGTAATTGCGGCGGTCGCCGTAATTAAACGGCGATCGCCGTTTTGAAGTCGTGGGCATCCTCCATAGTGAGCAATTAACGGCGGTCGCCGTAAGTTACGCGGCGGTCGCCGTGAGCACCTTCTTCAATTTTTCACGTGGCTGCAGGTGAGGTCGACACAAAAAAAACACAGAAACAAAAGGGAAATAACTAGAATTGACTAAGGGAAGGGAAAAGAAATTACCTAATCATCGGGTTGCCTCCCGAGAAGCGCCGTAGTTAACGTCGTGGCTCGACTCAGTGTAGGTTCAATCACGTTCCAGCTTCGGGTTCTTTCAGGAACGCCTCCTCAATGGTGCCTTTGGTAAAGCCTTCATGGTATTTCTTTATCCTCTGCCCATTCACCTTGAACAAAGTCTGTGATGTCGAGTCAAACAGCTCTACGGCACCGTGTGGGAAGACTTTGGTCACGTAATATGGTCCTGCCCAGCGCGATCTCAGCTTGCCTGGGAAAAGTCTAAGGCGTGACTGGAATAGGAGGACTTTGTCTCCAACCTTGAAGTCTTTCCGCAGTATGATCTTGTCATGCCAGGCCTTAGTCCTTTCCTTGTAGTGAATGGCATTGTCATAAGCCTCGATCCTGGCCTCCTCCAGCTCTTGTAGTTGGAGCTTTCTAAGCACTCCAGCCTCATCCATCTGCAAGCTGCAATTCTTTACAGCCCAATATGCCTTGTGCTCTAGCTCCACTGGAAGGTGACAAGCCTTACCAAACACCAACCGAAAAGGTGACATACCAATTGGTGTTTTGTAAGTTGTCCTGTATGCCCAGAGTGCGTCATCAAGCCTCAAACTCCAGTCTTTTCTATTGGGAGACACCGTCTTCTCCAAGATGGACTTTATCTCCCGGTTGGACACTTCAGCTTGCCCATTCGTTTGAGGGTGATAGGCGGTAGAAACTCGCTGCGTGACATGATATTTCTTTAACAGCGCAGTAATTGTCCTGTTGCAGAAGTGAGTTCCTCTATCACTGATGAGAGCCTTTGGCACTCCAAACCTGGTAAATATGTGGGACTTCAAGAATTCTGCAACAACTTTGGCATCATCAGTCCTGGTGGCCTTCGCTTCCACCCACTTGGAAACGTAGTCCACCGCAAGCAAAATATATATGTTACCGCAAGAGGATGGAAACGGTCCCATGAAGTCAATACCCCAAACATCGAAGATTTCACAGAAAATCAACCCTGTTTGTGGCATCTCATCCCTCTGAGATATATTTCCCACCCGTTGACACTTGTCACAGGATTTGCAGTGGTTATGCGCATCCTTGAAGATGGAAGGCCACCAAAATCCTGCTTCAAGTACCTTTCTTGCGGTTCGTTGTACCCCAAAGTGTCCACCACATGCCTCAGAATGACAAAAAGTAAGGAGAGAATTTACCTCATTTTCTGGTATACACCTACGAATTACCTGGTCAGAACAATGTTTCCATAGATAGGGGTCATCCCAGACAAAAAATCTAGCTGAACTGCGTAGCCTGTCCCTCTGAGCCTTGTTGAAGGGTGGAGGGAAGTCACCCGTGGTGAGAAAATTCACCAAATCGGCATACCAAGGCTCTACAGTAGTGAGCCGGAATAGAGACTCATCAGGGAATCTTGTCTGAATCTGGGGTTGTGGGGTGTTATCTTCCTGGACAATTCGGCTGAGGTGGTCAGCAACAAGATTCTCAGCACCCTTCTTGTCCTTGATCTCCACATCAAATTCGCTGAGTAATAGGATCCACCGGATCAGCCTTGGCTTGGCTTCCTTCTTCGTCACGAGGTAGCGCAGAGCAGCATGGTCGGAGTAGACAAAGACCTTTGTACCAAGCAGGTACTGCCTGAACTTCTCAAGGGCAAACACTACTGCCAGCATTTCCTTCTCTGTGGTGGAGTAGTTCCTCTGCGCACCATTTAGCGTCATAGATGCATACTGGATTACATGGGATGCTCTTCCATCTTTTTGGCCCAGCACAGCCCCCACAGCATAGTCACTGGCGTCGCACATGATCTCAAAGGGTTTAGACCAGTCAGGCGCCTGGATGATTGGGGCACTTGTCAGGCGAGCCTTCAGTTCATCAAAGGCTGCCCGACACTCAGCTGTAAACTCAAATCATATCTCCTTCTTCAGCAGGTCACACAGAGGTGATGAGATCTTGGAAAAATCTTTAATGAACCTGCGATAGAAACCTGTATGGCCCAGAAAAGAACGAACTTCGCGAACATTAGTAGGATAGGGCAAAGACTGAATTACTTCAATCTTTGCCTTATCGACCTCAATACCCCTAGACGACACAATATGACCCAAAACAATGCCCTTCTCAACCATAAAGTGACACTTCTCAGAATTCAGCACTAAATTGGTGTCAACACACCTTGCAAGCACAAGCGATAGATGGTGCAAGCATGCATCAAAGTCATCTCCATAAACAGTAAAATCATCCATGAATACCTCTATGAAGTTCTCAATGTACTCGGAAAATATGCTTACCATACACCGCTGAAAGGTACCTGGAGCATTGCACAATCCAAATGGCATCCTGCGATAGGCAAAAGTGCCAAAGGGGCAAGTGAAAGTCGTCTTCGCTTGGTCTTCAGGTGCAATGGCTATCTGGAAATAGCCTGAGTATCCATCCAGGAAGCAGTAGAATGCACGACCTGACAGTCTCTCGAGCATCTGGTCAATAAATGGTAGAGGGAAGTGGTCCTTCCTGGTCACCGCGTTCAGCTTGCGGTAATCAATGCACACCCTGTAGCCTGTCTGCAGTCGTGTAGGGACTAACTCTCCATGTTGGTTTTCCATAACTGTGATTCCTCCTTTCTTTGGGATGACTTGCGTAGGACTGACCCACTTACTGTCAAAAATAGGAAAGATCATACCTGCCTGCAGAAGCTTCAGAACTTCCTTCTTGACAACATCCATCATAGGTGGATTCAGACGCCTCTGGGGTTGTCGCGAAGGCTTCTCTTCGCCTTCCAGCAGAATTCGGTGCATACATGTGGTGGGGCTGATTCCCTTGATGTCAGCAATGGTCCAACCAATTGCCGTCTTGTGTTCCTTGAGAACCACCACCAACTTGTCTTCTTGTTCCTTGGTGAGCTTGTTAGAGATGATCACTGGCAAGGTCTCCTCGTCTCCAAGAAAGACATACTTGAGGTGCTCGGGAAGTTGCTTCAACTCAATCACTGGTGCCTGCACAATAGAAGGTAAAAGTTTCTCGCCAGGCAGGGTTAGTGGCAGAGGTGCTTTACCTGGTAGCTCAGTAGGACGCTTATAGTAAGCATCCAACTCATTGACAACTTCCTGCACGTTAGCAGATAGAGTAAAATCTAAACTAGAATCAACAATCATGGCTTGCATAGAATCTACTTGGTCATCATCAAAGACATCTTGTACTACAGGCTCAAGCACATCAATAGCACACAAAGAGTGATCATCAGCAGGATATTTCATGGCTTCATATATGTTATAATTAATATCCTGGCCATCAAACTCCATAGTTAAGGAACCTGTGCTCACATTGATCTTAGTATTAGCAGTTTTGAGGAAAGGTCTCCCTAGCAGAATAGGGGCTGCATGTTTGTCATGTTCCATATTGAGCACATAGAAATCAGCAGGGAACGTAAGATCACCAACCATAACCAAGACATCCTCCACAATCCCTATAGGACGCACACTAGACCTATCAGCCAATTGAATGGAAATATTAGTTGCATGCAAAGGTCCTAGTCGTAAGGATTCGCAGAGAGAGGAAGGTAAAACATTGATAGAAGCACCCAAATCCAGCATAGCCTTATTAAACTTGGTTCCTCCAATGGTGATAGGGATAGTGAACATACCTGGGTCACCACACTTTTTGGGTAAGCATTTTTGAAACACAGCAGAGACATGTTCGCTTACCTTTACCTTCTTCTTGCTATTCCTGTCTTGGTTCCTTTTTGTGGTGCACATCTGCTTCAAAAATTTGGAATAACGGGGGACGGACTTGATCAGATTGAGAAGAGGTATGTTGACCTCGACGTTCCTGAACATCTCGAACATGTCCTTGTCCTGCGCAAGTGGCTTGGTGCGCTTCAGAGCAGATGGGAAGGGCGCAACCGGCTTCCACTCAGGAAAAATCGGAGAGTCAGACTTCTTTTCAGCCTCAGCTTCGACTCCAGATGAACGGCGGGCGCCGCAATTGTCACGGCGATCGCCGTGATTTTCTTCGGATAAGTCGAGAGCTACTTCAGTTTCGCGGCGGTCGCCGTAAGTTTCGCTGCGGTCGCCGTATGGTTCGCGGCGGTCGCCGTGAGTATCATCAGAATTTCCGAGAATATTATCACCGTCACGGCGGTCGCCGTAATTTTCGCGGCGGTCGCCGTGATTTTCTTTCTCCAGGTCGATAGCAGCTTCCATTAAACGGCGGTCGCCATGTGTCTCGCGGCGGTCGCCGTTACTGGTCTGTTCCAAATCCTCAGTTTCTTCCTCGTTAATCTCAGAATTATTTTCCCCAAGCTTCTTCCCACTTCTTAAAGTCACAGCACTGACATTTCGAATGTTTGGGTTCACTTCAGTTTGAGACGGGAGTTTACCGGAATCCCTGGCATCTAGTTTATTCACCACTTGAGAAATCTGACCAAACTGTCTTTCCAGATTCTGGATGCTGGACTGTGTATGCTCCTGGAATTCCTTTTGATTTTTGCTCATTTGGACAACATTCGCAGTCAATGTTTTCATCATGTCCTCCATGGATGATGAAGGATTCGAGCTCTGCCCTTGGGGTCTCGGTACATAGGGTTGTCTAGACTATTGTGGGTTACCCTGTTGTTGCGTTTGGCCTTGATCCTGCTCTGGGTCTCTCCATCTGAAGTTGGGATGGTTCCTCCAGCCAGGATTGTATGTACTAGAATAGGGATCATTCCTGGGCCGCTGCTGATATCCTCCTACTGCGTTCACCTCCTCTTGCATAGTAGGACATGCATCAGTAGGGTGTAGGTCGTCATGACAGATCTCGCAGGCCTTAACCTGTTGAGGCGTACCCTTCAGCTTCAGACGCCTCACCTCCTCTCGCAGCAAATCAAAATCAGCTTGATCGTACTTAGACTGAGAGCTTGCAGTAACCAAGCTTTGAGAGCCTCTCCCACTATATTGTCTCGCATCATCAGCTAGAGTGGCAAAAATCTCCAGGGCCTCTTCATAGGTCCTTTTCAGAATATTACCGCCACAAGAGGAGTTCACCATCCGACGGTCATCTTCACGGAGTCCTCCATGCAGATAAAGAATAAGATCATGCTTTTCATACCCATGGTAGGGGCAGCTCTTCACTAGCTTCTTGAAGCGCTCATAATACTCATAGAGGGACTCATTAGACTGCTGCTCAATGTTGCATATCTTCTTCTTCAGCTGATTAGATTTGATTGCTGGGAAGTACTTGTCTAGGAAAACTTTCTTCAGGGCAGTCCAGGTGGTGATGCTTCCTGGGGCCAAAGTATGGTACCAGTCTTTCGCAGAGTCCTTCAGTGAGAAGGAGAAAACTCTAAGCTTCATCTGATCTTCAGTGATCTCAGATGGTCTCATGCTGGTGTAGACCTCAACGAACTCATCCAAATGTTGAATAGGGTCTTCAAGGGGAGTTCCGCTGAATTTCGGGAGTAAGTGAACTACTCCTGTCTTAAGCTCAAATTTTACTCCTGCACCAAGAGCGGGAAATTCCACAGCACGAGTTGGTTGGTCTAAGTTGGGAGCCGTCAAGGACTCAAGAGTAACACATTGATCAACCATCGTATCAGTATCCTGCAGTAATGTACGCGCAGCCCTGATAGCCTGGTGAAAAGTCCTTTCGATCTCTGGATCAAAATCAAGAAGTGGAGTATTAGTAACACGGGTGGTGTGAACCATAAGAGAGGTTCACACCAAAATTGGCACACAAATCACACACACAAGATAGAATTGTATAATTCCCCGGCAACGGCGCCAATTTGATAACAGGAATTTTGTCGTTCTAATTCCTACTATGCAAGAAATCCAAACAAAACCTAAAACGCAGTCTCAGGCAAGTAAGGGTCGATCCACAGGGAAACACAATCTATCGCAGTATGTAAAGTGTATGTCAATTGAAGTTACCAAAGGGGAGTTTTTTTTGTTTGTAGAGTAACCAAGCATGTAAAAGTAAGTAAGCAATTAAAGTGCTGAAATCAAGTAAGGGGCAGACACTTAGTCAAACAATATCCACTAATCGAGTGACAAGTTGATCATAGAAACCACTCAAAATCGCATGCAATGGCAATTCCAATTCCTTTTCAAAAGTATCTAATAGCACAACCAGATACTATTAGAACTAACTAATTAAACAACCCTGAAACTATCAAGATTCAATTTAACAGCAGCTTTATGGATAGGAATATAGTTGGATACAACCTAGAATAAAACAACCAGTTTTTATCCTAAGATGCAAATCAATTCTCTTCTGCATAAGATTAGCACAACCAGTTACTAACACGATGCAGTTGCTACTGAGGAATAGATATGCTCAACCAGTAACAATCTAGACCTAGCAATAGATAACTACCAACAAACCCTAGTTGATCAAACTAGAATTTATCAATATCAATCATAAGATTCAAGCAAGAGAAAAGATAAAAGCCAAAGCAATAGATTAAAAGTAAGAAACTTACAACTGAATCAAATGAAGAGCTTCAATGTCTGACTAAGCAAGAGAGGCTTAATTCTTCATAGCAAGGGAAATACGTAATAAATAAAACTAGGGTTCCGAGATAAGAAAAGAACAAGTCTTCTCAACCCTTAAATACCAAAGGGAAATTAACTTAAATTAAGAATAAAACGTAATAAAATAAAATAACTAAAACCGAAAAGGAAAATCGGCTCGGCGTTTCGTCCAACAGCGGCGGCGGCCGCTACTTTTCCCACGGCGATCGCCGTAAATGCGGCGGTCGCCGCAATTAAACGGCGGTCGCCGTTTCAATGTCGTAGCTGAGGTTCTCCAGGGGGAATTAACGGCGGTCGCAGTAATTCTGCGGCGGTCGCCGTAATTCTGCTTCTTCAATACTTCGCTCCTCAGCTCCAAAAACGCAACTTCCGCGCCTCCTACCAAGTCTCCAAATCATCACTAGAGCATCCTAAAATACCACTAAAATCATGCCAAAACCCCGTCAATACCCGCAACATAATTGTGCGTATCAGTAAGACTCTCTAAACACATCACTGTGAATAATGTGAATCTAGGTAATAATCTCAAGTTTGATCTATTTAGTATGGCTCAACTATGTCAAAACAGAAAAAATAGGGTAGTCTTTACCACTGATGATTGTCATGTTGAGTGTCTAAGTACAGGGAAAATCTTACTCAAAGGGATTTGCGACAACAACGTTTATAAGGTCGACCCTGCTTTCATCCCCGACAAGGACCTATGTCTGTCGTCTATTGCTGAGACAACATACTTGTGGCACAAACGCTTTGGACATGCTAGCCTTCAACTCCTCTCCAAACTTCATAGACAAGAGTTGGTGAATGGTCTTCCTAAGGTTGAAGCAATGAGAAGTGACGTGTGTGACGCATGCATTAAAGGAAAACAAGTGAGATCTTCCTTCAAGTCCAAAAGGGACGTAAGTACAACACGTCCTCTGGAATTAGTCCACATGGATCTTTGTGGGCCTATGCGCACGAAGAGCCGTGGGGGAAATGCATATGTCTTTGTTATTGTTGATGACTATTCCAGGTACACATGGACGATTTTCATCTCAACAAAGGATGAAGTGTTCGCTGAGTTTGAGTCCTGGCTTAAGGCAACTGAGAGAAGCACTGGTCATACCTTGGGGTCTATTCGCACCGATCATGGAACTGAATTCGAGAACTCTCAGTTCCTATCCCTCTGTAGGAACAGAGGTATCAACCACAACTTCTCTGCTCCCCCCCCCCCACAGCAAAACGGTGTTGTGGAAAGGAAGAACAGAACTCTGGAAGACATGACGCGTACTCTCCTCATCTCAAGTGGTCTTCCAAGGAGTTTCTGGGCCGAAGCCTTGAATGCCGCGTGCTATGTTCTGAACAGGGCAACCATTCGTCCTCTTCTGAACAAAACTGCCTATGAGCTTCTGAAGGGAAGGAAACCTAATGTGTCTCATTTACGCACATTTGGTTGCAAGTGCTTCGTCCACAACAACGGAAAAGATTCTCTTGGGAAGTTTGATCCCAGAAGTGATGAAGGAACCTTTGTAGGATATTCTCAGCAAAGCAAAGCCTACAAAGTTTTCAACAAGAGAACCAGAAAGGTAGAAGAAAGTATTCATGTTGTTTTTGATGAATCTATCATGGCTGGTAACAATGTGCAGGAACAATCCGATAGAGTTCCCTCCAATATCGAACCATCCGAAGATGACTTATTTCAGCTTGTTGAAAGCAGTGTCGGTGGTGAGACCTCTCAAGATCAAGAAACTCAAAATGATCCCTCAACACCGAGAACTCCCAACTCCACAAACTCAGGGGACAATGAAGAGAATGCTAACCAGCCGGATACGTCTCTGGCACCTCAGGGGGAACAGAGCCCAAGTCACGACACAACGGAGCCCTTTGAGGACTGCCCTACTGCTGAGGAAACAGGGGGAGTTTGCCCTAATGCTGATGGGACAGGTGGTGAAAGCTCAAATGCTGGCAATGCTGATTCGGAGGAGTTCGACATCAACAAACTCCAAGTTCCAAACTACCAGCAAAAGTGGGCTCATTCAGTCAAACTGATCGTCACAGACTATAGAAAGGGAGCACCACAGAGCACTCGTTCTTCCCTACAAAATTATCGTGCTTTCAATGCCTTTCTTTCCTTGCAAGAACCCAAAACTATAGGAGAAGCATTGAAGGATCCTGACTGGATAAATGCCATGCAAGAAGAACTCCATCAGTTCGAAAGAAACAAGGTTTGGAGGTTAGTTCCCCGTCCAAGGAACAGAACAGTGATTGGAACCAAATGGGTGTTCAGAAACAAGCGGATGATCAAGGTCAGGTCACAAGGAACAAAGCTCGGCTGGTGGTGAAAGGCTACAACCAGCAGGAGGGCATCGACTATGATGAGACCTTTGCTCCAGTTGCCAGGTTAGAAGCAATAAGACTCCTAATTGCTTATTCTTCTTTCCATGGATTCAAGCTACAACAGATGGATGTCAAGACCGCCTTCTTGAATGGGGTTCTCAAGGAGGAAGTATATGTGGAGCAAACACCCGGTTTTGAAGACACCACTCAACCTGACCATGTCTACATTCTAGACAAAGCTCTGTATGGTCTCAAGCAAGCCCCGAGGGCCTGGTATGAAAGGCTCTCTCAGTTTCTTCTGATGCACGGATATGTTCGTGGAAAGGTCGACAAGACTTTGTTCCTTCTGAAGGAAGGGAAGCAAATTCTGGTGGTTCAGGTCTATGTGGATGATATCATCTTTGGATCCACTGATGATAAACTGGTCCAGAAATTCTCTAAGCTGATGGCCAGTGAATTCGAGATGAGCATGGTTGGAGAACTCAAGTTCTTCTTAGGTCTGCAAGTCTCTCAGGGGGATAAGGGAACTAAAGTGCACCAACAGAAGTATCTCAGGGAGTGTGTCAAAAAGTTTGGTATGAATGATGCAAAACCCTTCACCACTCTCATATCTCCAAACAATCCAATGGGAAAAGACGAACATGAACAAGGAATTGATCCATCCCTCTACCGAGGAATCATAGGTTCGCTTCTCTATCTCACTGCTAGTAGACCTGATATTATGTATAGTGTATGTCTTTGTGCTCGCTTTCAGGCCGATCCCAAAGAAACACATCTCAAAGCAGTAAAAAGGATTCTGAGATACTTGAAGGGAACAGATGATCTTTGTCTGTGGTACCCAAGAGGAGGAAGTCTTGATCTTGTCGGATACACAGATGCTGACTTCGCAGGGAACAAAGTGGACAAAAAATCTACCTCAGGAATGGCTCAGTTCCTCGGGCCGTGTTTGGTCTCCTGGGGGTCAAAGAAGCAGAACTCCGTGGCTCTCTCTACTGCAGAAGCTGAATACATAGCCGTTGCTGCTTGTTGCACTCAACTCCTATGGCTCAAACAACAACTCAGCGACTACGGTATTCTTCTTAACTCCATTCCCATTCTCTGTGACAATACAAGTGCCATAAACATCTCCAAGAATCCGATACAACACTCACGTACCAAGCACATCGAGATAAGACATCACTTCTTACGTGACTGTGTGGAGAAAGGGTTGGTGACAATGGATTTATGTGGAACTAAGGATCAAATCGCCGACATTTTCACCAAGGCACTAAACAGGGAACCATTCGAACAGTTCCGTATGGAACTAGGTATGATCTCTCTAAACTGACTGTCTACTTGTTGTGTTTCCTCGATGATTGGCTAATTTACATGGTAAAGTGTAAAGGGTTAATCATCATGTCTTGGTCTGCATCTATTCTCTTGATCATTAGTTGAACGACTTGCTTAGACTCATGCTAATACCCCACTTATATGCAAAATTTCATGCATGATTCTCTATGCTATCTTGTTTATACACGACTCAGATTTCTTTCGGCCCAAAAGAGTCAACTTGATGATTTGATCCCTCATTATAAGCCCAAATGATTGTTGACTCCACAGCTTACCTTAGCCATCATGTTTGATGCTCCCTATGAGCCCCTCTAATCATCCACATCTGGGAGCCTCTCATTCATGATTAAACATTATTAAAAATTCTCGTATATGCTTTTGTGTGATGTTCTTTATACCCTCTATGGTAACATTACCCCCGCATCACACTCTTCTACTTTTTCGGAAAGTCGAGAATACGAATTGTTGCCACTATGGTCTGTGGATAGGATTCGACAGGTATGATATGTGATGCTGGCTTCCAACTGCCTAAGGAGGGTTCGTGATTAAAAGCTGATGTTGCACGTGAGAAGTAGTGGGCTCCAAATGAATCCCTGGTGAAAGAAGACAAGCTGAAGGTTGTGATATTCAAAAAAAAAAAAAGGGAAAAGAAGGAACCAAAGATTCTCTCCTCCATTAGCTGAGCCTATTATGGATGCTGACGACAATAAGGAAGCACAAGCTTTGAGTGGGAACAAAAGATGAACTCCATTGCTAGTCATACTTCAGATCTATTGCTGGCCCCAGTGGTACTTAATTCGTATTTATCTGGCTAACCAATACCTCTTTTGTTCCCTAGCACATCTATCCCTCTACTTTTCGAACTTCCTTGTCTCTGATTCGTGTGTGAACATTTACTGGCATGTTGATCATAAATGGTATCCTTGCATATCTTGTTGTTGTCTTAACATGTTGTCCGTGTTCGTGCGTTTCAACCCAATGCGATTGGGAATAATGTTCATCTGGCTGTGATCCTTCATCTCTAACTCTTCGCTGTTTTTGATGATGCCAAAAGGGGGAAAATAACAGGTAGCCTTGGTTGAGGGGGAACAACACATGGTTTCATATGTTGCTGTATTGAGGGGGAACTATTATGGTCTTGTGTGGAGACCCTTCCCCATACAATCGTCTTTATCTCGGATGTATATGCTTGATTGTCAAGGATGTTTGTCACCATCAAAAAGGGGGAATGTGTTGAATTCCTTAGGTTTTGATAGTGACAAACATTCAACTAATCCGGGTACTAAGTGTTTCAGGAACAAAGACAGTTGTCTCAGGGAACCTTCGCATCAAAGGATTGAAGAGGGAACAAAGCTCTGTTCTTGTGCTTTGTTACCTCTGAAGGAACAACAGTGACGAACAAGATCGAAGCTGCGAATGGAAGGAAGAAATCCAACGTGTCATTTATGGAAACAAATCAAGGCGCACACGCAGCCAAGGATTGAAGAAATCGGCTGGAAGGATCTAGCCGTTGGAGGAGATATGGAGAGAGAAGCTCGATTCCTTATCTTAGGGATTCTTTCCTTAGATAAACGGATTGGAGAGAGAAGAATTTTATCACATCCGTTTATATTAATTTAAGGGAATCTTTTCCTTTTATTAATATATACGGCTAGGGATATTATTCCTCCAGCAAAAACATATCTTCTTGTTACCATATTTGAATAAAACTTATCTTGTTACATTTAGGGTTTGTCGAGTTGTATTTAATATATGTGTGGATTCATGTCTATGTAACCGAGACGACGGGAAAAACAGAGAGAACGAAAATTGAGAAAGAAAAGGAGTGAGGTGTGTGTAAGTCTTTGAGGGTTGAGTTTGGATTCATCGTTGTAGGAGTGATCTTCGAATCTAGCAGAGAGGTCTAGTGTTTTGGAGTCCATGCTACAAGTGTAATCAAACAAGAAATCAATAAGACAAGTACACACTTCAAAATCCTCTCAAGCGGAAGCTTGAAGGTAGTGGTTTTTCCTTGAGAAGCTAGTTTTGCCAATCAGGGTTTCCACTATACGTCGTGAGTTCGTTCTATTATCTTTCTTGCTATATTTATCCGCTGCAACTTCTGTGGGAACAAAGATTTTGTTCCCTCAGACGTAACTCTAACGATCCAATAATTTCTGGATTCATTCATCCATGGAAGTACCAGATCTTTTGTTCTTCGTTTGCCACCTCTGGCCCAACATATTGCAACAAGTGATTGAACTTAGCTGCAAGCTCAGTCACCTTTAACCCATCGGTATTAGGGTATAGAAATTCCTTGTGCTTCTCCTCCCTCATAGCACGGGAAAAGAAACGATCAGTCATCTTTGCTTTAAACATGCTCCAATTCAACTCGGGATGATCAGCTAGACCAGTGCTTTCCCACCATTCACTAGCCACATCCTTGAGTTGAAGGGAGGCGATGTGCACTTTCTCAGTCTCAGTGCAATTCACGTTCCTGAATAATCGTTCCATATACGAGAACCAATACGCCACTCTGACCGGTTCTCCAGTACCGTCGTAACTGGCAGGCCTCATTGAGCTCACGGCTTTCAAAGCTTGACCGTAAGTCCTTCTGTCCCTGACGACATTGACCTGAGGTACGTGCTCCACTGACTCCTCAATTCCAGGAATGACCTGAGGAATCGGAACACCTTGTGCTTGCGGTAGAATTGACCGAAGTGCCTCGGTGACCGTTTGCATAATCAACCCACGAATGGCTTCTTTGGTCACGACATCCAACACTACTGGAGGATTAGCCTGTGCTTGGCCAACGCCTGCGGGGTTATTGTGAGAGACAGACTCGTTCTCTCCCCCTTGATTAGCGACGCTCCTCAGATTCAACCTTGGGTCATTACTTAGCCCTGCACCAGCACGAGCTGTGTTTCTTGTGTTCACCATCTGTTGGTGAATCATAACGTTACTTTAGAACTTTTCCCACTTGGGCATGACACTTTAGTCAAATACGTTATGATACAGATTATAAAGGTCCAAACTAATAACTTTATATTAGTCTGACTAACCCCCCACTGTTAACCATAGAAATGATCTTCTTCTCTTTACTTGAGATTGGGTATTCTAGGAAAAATGTCAACCTTTAAATGACATTGACCCTAAGAAGAGATAATATTCCTAAGAAAGGATCTAAGGAATAAGTAACACTTGCAGCTTGCAAAAGTTTGAAACCACTTAATAATAAACCTTATACTTTTAAACTTCATACCTTCAAACTTTATACTTTATACCCTTAAACCCTATAAAAATAATTACTTATACAGTTTAGTTTTGCAAACTAGTGATATGATTATCACAAATCTCTTACTTAGAAAAAAATTTCACACTTTTAAAGTTACAATCTTAAACTCATTTTGACTGCGTATAACACGCCTTTTATAAATCAACGATAAATAGCTTTTGAAGTTCAAATAGCTAAATCATTTAAATTAAATTAAATTCCAAGAAATAATTAAAAGTTTTACTTTTAACATTTAAATTCTAAAAATTCCTTTTTAGGGAAAATAGTTTGAAAATCGTTTCGAAATTAGTTTTCGAAAATTCTCAAACCTAACAATAGGCCAAGAATTTTAAAACCATTGCTCTGATACCATAATTGTAACACCCCCAATTTATACCGGTAGTGTCACACGCCAGTGACCTCAGACATTACCGTCCAAAGTCACCCAAGGCTTTAATCGGAATAATTAAACTTAAATACATAAACATATTAAATGAAAGATTTAAACAGCGGAAGACATTTGGATTAGAAACTCAACCTCTTATTAAAAGATCTCTCATCAAACGAGAGTAGCATTTTTACAACAGAGTAAACTTTTCAGCGGAAGACTCATAAATTACACAGCGGAAGACTTTTAAGAATCAACCTATAACATAGCTAGGTTATAAAGATATATTAAGGTAATACTTAACAACTTAAAACACTGACACTTAAATCTTCGTCTGCAAGCCTCTTCTTCTTCAACTGATTACTTTGACTTCGGGAACCTACCACTGATGTGCCGTATAGGACGGATGACACTAGCCAACCATGCAGTGGAAATTAACCGGTTGGTTAGTCTAATGAAAGACTATGCAAGGGTGAAAACAGAGTGGTTCTAGTGATCGTAACCGTTTACTATCATTGTTCCTCGAATATGAACCGAAGGAACGATATATAATCCGGTACTTTTATGAAATGATTTAATTATTAAGATATGCATTGAAGAGAAGACTCCCAAAGGAAATGAGCCTTATGGAAAACGTATGAAGGGAAGACTCCAAAAGATTGAGTCTTATTGGAAATTATGACAATTGTTTGGGAACGTTTATAGTTGCTCATAAGCGTTTAAAATGACTTGATATTTCGGTTCACGACCAACCTCACCGCACAATGCGAATTCAGATTGGAGAGAGAGAACTTTACTCTTATCAAAGTCAAGACGAGTTTTCCCTAGCTGCACTACTGCCTAGCTGCACTACTCGTCTGAAGGTATATTAATTATGTGCGTCACCGCACTTATCTTATTTACTTCCAAAACTTTAATTAATGTTAAGGCTTTTAATATTATCTCGAGTAACTACGAAAGTTTAAGGTCTCGAATAACAACGAAAGTTTAATATCTCGAATAACAACGAAAGTTTAATGTTTCGAATAACAACGAAAGTTTAATACACAGGGTGTCAATTATGCCCACCCAAATTGCACTAGCAAGGTGCTTAACACTTCAGATCCTTAACGGTGGATAGGAAGCAATGGGTCACGATCTTAAGAGAATTATAAAGAAACAGCTATCTGATAGGCGTTTGTCGTCGTGACACCTAAACAAATAAAATAATCCTAACAAACCTAAACAAGTAGTAGAGGCAAGCAAGGGTCGAATCCACAGGGAGGAAGTAATCAATCTATGTGTCTATAAGCATGCAAAGTAACAGGAAAGGGGGGTTTTGATTATCAAGTAGAGCAAAGCAAACAAGTGGAATTGATGAGAAAATAAGAATGGGGAAAGTAGTTCTACTAGAACGAGATCCACAATACAGAGATATAAGTCGATCACTGAAATCTATAAATCCAAGTTCTTTAACTATTCTTATGGTTGTTCCCACCATGATCTTAAGTACTATTGATTCTCACAGTTGTCAATAGACTTATTACTATGCCAATGATAAAACACGCCAGTCACGCCTGTCACGCGGTACCAGACCGGGATACCTTACCACCAACAAAGCAATAGCAATACACACAAGGATATAGGATACATGCAAGTAGAAAGACGTACAAGTACTTACTCCCCTACTTAACATGCAATTGATTCTCACACACAATTGTACGCTCGGAACCCCTATACGCACAATTGTGTTTGCCACTAGATATGCACTCGGAACCCCTATATGCAATCCTAGCAATATGATAAATATCGATAAACCTAGTTAGCAACTCTAGATAAACCAACATAAATCAATATCAATATAACCAAGAGAATCAATCGAACACACATAGGAATAAGAACAAGGGACAGAAATCTCACAACCGAATCAATGTATTGCTTCAAACGTCTAGTAGAACAAAGGTGTTTAGTTCTCCATGGGTTGGAACCCCAGAGAAGGGAACGAACTAGAAGATGATTCTTCGATGATAGGGAATGGAGGTTGTGAGGATTAGGTTAAATAGAGTTAACCTAAAGCCCAAGATCACAAACCCTAGCTTACAAGGAAATAAAATAATAATAATAATAAAAGGAAAATAATAAAAATCTAGTAACCAAAAGTAAACAACCGAATCCGGGAAATTAATCCCGAAAATCTTGTGCAACAGCTCGCCCCCGCCTCGCGGCACATCACATCTCGGCATGATTCAATGTTGCATCAGCACGGCCCAAATTAGCAGCAAATCAATGCGGCCCATATCTCCTTCATCAGCTTGGCGGCCCAACTCCAGCACTTGGCCCACTCCAAAGCAGCTCATCCTCGCTGACATCACGCCTCCTTTTCAATTTCGCTTTCCGCTTCCAATTTCTGCTTTCAATTCACGCGGCATTCTCCAGCTTTCACGTGGGCCGAGGCCTTCATTTGGGCCTTTCATCAATTGGGCTTCTTCTCCATTGGGCCGAATTTCCTTCAATTTCCAGCATCAGCACGCGGCTAATTAATTCGATTTCTTCACGCGATGGCCCGAGGCGCCAATTCCCACCGCGGGGCGGTGATTTCTACCGCGGGGCGGCATCCTTCTCTGAGACCCATCGTCGGGTCGCGGTGGCTCTGGCACGGGGCGCCAATTTTCTCTCTTCAGCTCCTCTTCTTCTCTTCATTACTATCAAGTGTTGGTAGTCTTCTCCAATAAACTCCAGCAGATCCTCATCATCTCCATCTAAGCTGTAAAACCTTGGATATCTTCACTTCTCAACTACTCTTCTGAATTACAGACTTAGCCTAAATCTACTCCAAAACTCCATCTAAAATATGTCAATAATCACTAGTTAAGGTGCATGAAATGACACCTATCAAATATCCCCACTTAGACCTTTACTCGTCCCGAGTAAATCAAAACCAATCATACTCCAATCATCAAACACCAAGGTCTCAGGAAGTGTGAGCAAACATGACACCAGTGACTACAACAACTCAACAATCAGCTCCAGAGTATTAAAGCAACACGCACAGCACAACAATACAACACAACTCAATAAATCTCAACACCCACACATCCAAGCTAAAAGGAAAGTAGAATACTTCCCCCAAGCTTATCCCAAACACCATAGAGTGAAACAACATCTAATCCTATCTCCCATCTATCTTCTTATCCCTCCAGAGTGACCTACCCGACAATCCTTCTTTGACTCCTCTTCTTATGACGCCTCGCCAAGAATAATGAGAAATCCTAAAATCACTCTTCTTCTTTTTCGCTCATTTTGCCAAGGCGCCCTTTCGGGTTTTCACCAAGCCACTCATTTCATTTTCCAATAGATGTACTCACATAAGCTCACGTCACTCTTGACCACATATTACCCCAGCCTAATGCTGGTCCAAGCCACCTGCTTATTACCTAGGCCGCCCTTTCAGGTTTTCGACCTATCCCAGGATTTTTAATGTATGCCTTTTTTTCAATTTTTGGCTTTTTTCATTTTTATTCATTTTTCTCCTCAACAACGTAGCAAGTATAGAACTCTCCCCCATGCTTAAACATTGTATTGTCCTCAATGTAATGAAAGACAAAAGAATAGAAGCAGAAGGAAAAGCAAAAAATAACTCACAAACGTTGCCAAACTGCTTGGACACTGAAGTTGTCGCTGGCGGTCTTCTCAATAAATGCCCAGGTCTCTGGTGTTGGACGGGTGTCTTCATCAACTCTATTGTCTTATCCTACCGTGCAACCATAGGAAACCACGTTGGTGAATAGTGGTAAAACATAGTATGGCGGGGTCACACGGCCTTCTAGGAACACATGGTGGAGCCCAGATATGATCATGTTGGGGGCTCTAGTGTTCCTCCTCCTCAGCTGCCAATTGTAGGGCCATCATCATTGCCAAATAATGTGTAGGGCTAAGGTTTCCTCCTTGACAACATGATGCGCACCATCTGCATGGGGAACTCTGGACAGCTGGCCTCGGTAGAACTCTTTTTTTCGATTTTTCGATTTTTTTTTTTTTTTTTTTTTTTGCCCCCGTTTAAGGTTTTTTCGGGGGGTGACTTAGTGTAGGGAAGAGAAGACTTACATTGGTGGTAAACACCTTCTTCAATAGGCATGGGTCTCTTCCCTGCAGGTTAGTCGGAAACAAAAACCAAAACAAAAACAAAGAAAAAACAAGCAAAACTAATGCAAGAAATAAAGAAAGAAAAACAAAGAAAGTAAAACATACCTCGGGTTGTCTCCCGGACAATGCCTTAGTTATTGTCATGGCTTGACATACTTCTCAATCTTCTCAACTCGGGTTGCTCAAAGCAACTAAACTCCTGGGATCTTGATCTGGGGGGTGCGTCTTTGTATATTCCCTTTGGAGCCTCTCCCCCATGCTTGTGCAATTCAGGATGGTTGGACCGCTCTTCATATCTATGAATGCACTTGCCATCTTCAAAAACGGTCTACCCAGCATCTCAGGGGCCACATGTATGTCTTGCCCCGTATCCAGTACGTAAGAAATCACCACCTGCATCAAGGCCTCCTTCTTGTGCTTCCCCCTCGGCTTCTTCTTGATCAAGCCCAGCACCTTTAATATTTCCTTGCAGCGAGGGGTGCTGTCCGCCAGGGCAGCCCCCGACCCCTCGGTTGCCTTGCAGCTACTGAAGGTGTCAAATAAGCCTTTGTTGCTCTCCACCTTTTGGGTGTCCTTCAGAGCCTCAGGGCATGGTATATCGGGTTGCAGCACAATGAGTGGGAAGGAGTTGAGATGCATAAACTCATCATAGGCAGCCTCCAGAGGGTCGGGGGCTGCCGGGGCGATTATCTCTGGAGTATTTTCGCGAACATGGCACTTTTCCTCATCGTCGCTCCAATCCTCCTCATATCTCAAAAAGTACTCCTCTTCAGTCAGCACCTCTTGACGATGAAAATGATCAACCCAAACCTCATCAGCAGAGCTAGGATTTTGGACGCTGGGTTGCTCTGGTCTCACCGCGGGGCGGTGGTCATTGCCGCGGGGCTGTGAGGTCGCGGTGGAGATACTGAGGCACGTCGCCGGGTCGCGGTCATTCTCGCCGCGGAGCGGTGAGATAATTGGGATCTCATGCCGGGTCGCGGTGAGAGGTGACGCGGGGCGGTGGTCGATGTTCTCCATCTCATATTCGTCCTCCTCAGCAGTAGGAGCGACATGTAATTCCTTGCCACTCCGTAGGGTTACTGCATTTGAAGTTTCTTTCCTGGACTCTTTTCTGCCCCTAACCTCATCGACTAGGCTGCTCACGGACTCCTTTATGCTCTTTATGTCAGCTGCAGTCTCGCGCACATGCATTGTAAAATGCATCGTTAGGGCATTGAGCATTGCTTCGGTCGAAGAGGGGTTGCTAGTAGTTGGTGGGTCATCAAAGCAAGGTTGTTGCGTTATGACATGCCCATAGCCTTCAGCAGCATGAACTTCAACAGTAGTGGCATCCCGCAGTTGCTTACTTATCCCCACAATGACCTCCTTCAAAGAAGCAATTTCTTGCGATACATGTGCATCATTGGAGTTGACAGCATTTACTCCTCTGGTCCTTAGGGCTTCATCAAAATCTCTTGTGCTCTCAGCCATATCATGAAGTCTAGTCATGGCTGCATCAGAGGTCATATTCAAGATACTACCACCACATGTAGCATTTATGATTCTTCTTTCATCATCCAGCAACCCATTGTAGACATAGAGTACAAGAGCTTTCTTGTCAAAGCCATGGAACAGGCAGCTTGAGCACAGTCGTGTGAACCGCTCATAATATTCATAAAGGATCTCCTCCTCTCCTTGTTCAATACTGGCAATTTCCCTTTTCAAAGCGTTCACCATCTTGGCTGGGAAATATTGTGTGAGGAAAGCATTAAGTAGCTCAGCCCATGAATTTATGCTTCCGCCAGGCAGATGATAGTACCAGTCCTCAGCATCGTCCTTAAGAGTGAACCCGAAGGCTCTCATTTTAATTTGATCCTCAGTGACGTCGGCTGGTTTGATGCTCATAAGGACGCTGTGGAATTTATTCAAATGAAGAATGGGATCCTCTCCACTTCGTCCATAAAATCTCGAGAGTAACCGTATTACTCCTGATCTGAGCTCAAAAGTTACCCCATCAGCAAGGGGTGGAATGATTACAGCCAAGGGCTGCTGTATCAGATCTGGCGCAGTCAATTGTCGGAGTGTCTGAGCCATTCGTACCTGTCTCTGTATCAACTTCAACAAGTAGCAAATCAGTAGCAAAGGTGCGGACCGTAAGATAGGTCCACACCAAAGTAACACACACACAAACACACAGAAAAATCAAAACTTGCCTCCCCGGCAACGGCGCCAATTTGATAGGCGTTTGTCGTCGTGACACCTAAACAAATAAAATAATCCTAACAAACCTAAACAAGTAGTAGAGGCAAGCAAGGGTCGAATCCACAGGGAGGAAGTAATCAATCTATGTGTCTATAAGCATGCAAAGTAACAGGAAAGGGGGGTTTTGATTATCAAGTAGAGCAAAGCAAACAAGTATAATTGATGAGAAAATAAGAATGGGGAAAGTAGTTCTACTAGAACGAGATCCACAATACAGAGATATAAGTCGATCACTGAAATCTATAAATCCAAGTTCTTTAACTATTCTTATGGTTGTTCCCACCCTGATCTTAAGTACTATTGATTCTCACAGTTGTCAATAGACTTATTACTATGCCAATGATAAAACACGCCAGTCACGCCTGTCACGCGGTACCAGACCGGGATACCTTACCACCAACAAAGCAATAGCAATACACACAAGGATATAGGATACATGCAAGTAGAAAGACGTACAAGTACTCACTCCCCTACTTAACATGCAATTGATTCTCACACACAATTGTACGCTCGGAACCCCTATACGCACAATTGTGTTTGTCACTAGATATGCACTCGGAACCCCTATATGCAATCCTAGCAATATGATAAATATCGATAAACCTAGTTAGCAACTCTAGATAAACCAACATAAATCAATATCAATATAACCAAGAGAATCAATCCAACACACATAAGAATAAGAACAAGGGATAGAAATCTCACAACCGAATCAATGTATTGCTTCAAACGTCTAGTAGAACAAAGGTGTTTAGTTCTCCATGGGTTGGAACCCCGGAGAAGGGAACGAACTAGAAGATGATTCTTCGATGATAGGGAATGGAGGCTGTGAGGATTAGGTTAAATAGAGTTAACCTAAAGCCCAAGATCACAAACCCTAGCTTATAAGGAAATAAAATAATAATAATAATAATAATAAAAGGAAAATAATAAAAATCTAGTAACCAAAAGTAAACAACCGAATCCGGGAAATTAATCCCAAAAATCTTGTGCAACGGCTCGCCCCCGCCTCGCGGCACAGCACATCTCGGCATGATTCAATGTTGCATCAGCACGGCCCAAATTAGCAGCAAATCAACGCGGCCCATATCTCCTTCATCAGCTTGGCGGCCCAACTCCAGCACTTGGCCCACTCCAAAGCAGCTCATCCTCGCTGACGTCACGCCTCCTTTTCAATTCCGCTTTCCGCTTCTAATTTCTGCTTTCAATTCACGCGGCATTCTCTAGCTTTCACGTGGGCCGAGGCCTTCATTTGGGCCTTTCATCAATTGGGCTTCTTCTCCATTGGGCCGAATTTCCTTCAATTTCCAGCATCAGCACGCGGCTAATTAATTCGATTTCTTCACGCGATGGCCGCGAGGCGCCAATTCCCACCGCGGGGCGGTGATTTCTACCGCGGGGCGGCATCCTTCTCTGAGACCCATTGCCGGGTCGCGGTGGCTCTGGCACGGGGCGCCAATTTTCTCTCTTCAGCTCCTCTTCTTCTCTTTATTACTACCAAGTGTTGGTAGTCTTCTCCAATAAACTCCAGCAGATCCTCATCATCTCCATCTAAGCTGTAAAACCTTGGATATCTTCACTTCTCAACTACTCTTCTGAATTACAGACTTAGCCTAAATCTACTCCAAAACTCCATCTAAAATATGTCAATAATCACTAGTTAAGGTGCATGAAATGACACCTATCACTATCCTTACAAGGGATATCGTTCCTACGAATACTCGTGCTATTCTAGCATTATTAAAGTTTACATTTAATCCACAATAATACCATCACGGTAATTAACAAGTATAATAGCGTTGTCTCTAGCAACATATACAACCTATTATAACATCACCTTTTAATCACGTTATTTATAAAATTAGTTTCCAAACGAAAACAACAGTTCACTCCAATTTAATTAACAATTAAAAACAAT
Organism: Rheum nobile; assembly: GCA_027886185.1. Classification (NCBI taxonomy): domain Eukaryota; kingdom Viridiplantae; phylum Streptophyta; class Magnoliopsida; order Caryophyllales; family Polygonaceae; genus Rheum; species Rheum nobile. Next base: position 11,302,472 of record WOAB01000020.1, read on the forward strand.
TGAAAATTAATAGAACATGGAATGATTAAGCAAGAGCGAACCGCCACTTGTCTTAGATTTAAACAAAGCTTAACGAAGCTCAAAGACAACGGATTCCTGGGTCCAAAATGGGGACAGATCTGGGATTACAGATTCCTACGGATCGACCCCAAACGAGACCTTAAGTTAGATTCGATAACCAAATATACGAATCTAAAGAAAGACGAACTAAATCGAAGGAACGAAGCCTCGATCGAGACCACAACACCCAAAGTCACACCACGAGCCCAGCCACACCGCGGGTGTGGTGGCCCTGCCGCGGGTGCGGTGGAGCTATAGCGGCAAAGACGAAGAAAGGGAAAAGGCTTACCGGGGAAGACGACGAAGCTCGACTCGTGGTGGCTCCGACTTCTGGGTTCCTTGCACTTCCAAAGGACCACCTTGAGTGCACCACCAACATCAACGAAAGCTCCGGCGACGACCTTGAAGAACTCCGGCGAAAGCTTGAACTTTCCGGCGACAATGGAACAAGGGAAGAAGGAGAGAGAGAGATTTGATGTGCTCCAAATTCTCCTCAGATCCCCTCCTTAAATAGAGCCCAGCAAGCAGCACACAAGCAAGCAGGTGCATCATCCCGGCCAAGGAGCAAGCGACCGCCACGACGAAGGACACGCGACACTCATGCCGGTGATGCACATCCTGCACACGACTGCCACCGCGGGGTGCGGTGCCTGACCGCGGGTGCGGTCAAGGCCAAATTCGGCCTCTTTCGCCCACTTTTGTCCGGAAACATGTATGGGTATGGTTTTAACCCCAGAAATTATATGTTTGTATCCAAACAAATGTTTTAAGTCCCGAAAATACATCGAATGTATTTTATACTACTCAAGGAATTATTTCGGATCTCATAAACGTTACGGAAAATCTTAACTTCTCTGAAAATGAAAATTTTACCGAACGAAGGTTTGGGAAAAATTACCCAAATATTCTTATAGAAATGAGGGATATTACATTGGGTGTCATAGCGTCGACTGTGGAGGGGATAATCTCGATGGAGATCGAGTGGTTGCCGTAGCGTCGGTGGCGGAGTGAATGGGGATGAGAGGGATAAGGGTGACGTCCGATCAAGGGAAGGAGGAATTTAACACTCGACTTAAAACCTTGAACTTTAACTTGAACGTAAGAAATAACAATAACAAAGTAGGGTATAAACAGGGAGAGGTGAGACGTCGGATGGGCCGAGTCGAACCTCGTGGGCTAGCCCATGCAAGCATGCAAAAGGCACAAACCCTAAAAGATAGAATGACTGAAAGAAAACTATCTAAAACGTTGTAAATAAGGAAACTATCTAAAGCAAGTTGGAAATACCAAATATAGATAATGTCTCAAAAAGAACGCGTGAAACTCATGAACGCGTTGAAGGCTTTGACGTGATCATCACGTGAGACGACGAAGTGTCACAGTCTTCAGAAGAACGCGTTCTTTCACTCTCGATGGTGGCGAGGACGACAAGTCTTGGATTGTCATCTGGGCTTCCTTGGTTGGCGACGGCGTGTGCAATGAGAGACGCGACGACGGCGACGATGGCCTTGGACCTAGACCTTGTCACTGGACCTTCTAAGCGTAGGCTCATGGCTTTTTCCTCGTCTTGGGCCGTCATACGAGGCAGGGTCACATCACCCTCCCCCACTTGGCTGTGAAGTATCCCCGCTTCACCATCATCAAACTCTGGCTCAACATATGGTGTTAAGTCCGCGACGTTGAAGGACGCGTGGACTCCGAAATCTGGTGGGAGCTCGAGTTGATATGCATTGTCCCCTATGGCTTTGACCACGCGGAAGGGACCATCTCCACGCGGTGCCAATTTATGCTTTCGCCGCGATGGGAACCTCTCCTTTTGCAGATGCACCCAGACAAGGTCTCCGGGGGCAAAGACGATGCGGCGACAGCCTGAATTCTTCTATGAGGCATACTGCACAACCCTCCTCTCCAGTTGTTCTCGGGTTCGTCGATGAAGCTCTTGGACTTGCTCATCGCGATTGGAGGCTGAGACATGCACTGGGTCTCGGAGAGGACGCGGCGACAAATCCAGTGGTGTCAAGGGGTTGATGCCATACACCACTTCGAATGGTGTCAACTTGGTCGTTGTATGCCTGCATCTATTGTAACAAAACTCGACAATTGATAGTAAGTCCTCCCAACGCTTAGGGTTGGCTTTTAGCATCGTGCGAAGGAGGGCTCCTAGAGTTCTATTTGTGGCCTCCGTTTGGCCATCGGTTTGGGAGTGGTAGCTAGTAGAGAATAGGAGTTTGGTCTTTAGCTTTCCCCAAAGAGTTCTCCAAAAATGACCAACGAACTTAGAATCCCGATCACTAACTATGGTACGTGGGACTTCATGAAGACGCACCACATGCTCAAAGAATAGATCAGAAATCTCACTAGCACTATGGGTGGTCTTACAAGCTATAAAATGTGCCATCTTAGAAAATCTATCTACGACCACAAAGATGGAGTCCTTACCTCGTCTAGATAGGGGCAAACCCGTGATGAAATCCATAGACAAATCCTCCCAAGGAGCACTCGGAATGGGCAAAGGAGTGTAGAGGCCGTGAGGACTAGACCTAGCTTTGGCTCTTTGGCAAGTCACACAACTTCTACAAAACCTAGTCACTTGGTGGGTCATCTTAGGCCAAAAGAAGTGTTCTCTAAGCGCGTCTAAGGTTTTCCTAATCCCAATATGTCCATGACTTGCGTGTGCTTCCTCAATCAATAGGAGCCTAATGGAGGATGTAGGAATGCATAGACGACTAGCCTTGTACAAATAACCCTCAGAAAAGTAAAAAGGTCTCAAACTCACGCGATCTCAGGCAATGCTCAAGAATAGGGGCAAAGAAAGGGTCACTAGCATATAAATCCTTAATTAAAGCAAAACCCAAAATTTTAGTTTACACATGAGTCAAGAGAACATACTTGTGAGATAATGCATCAGCAATAATGTTATCTTTTCCTTTCTTGTGAACAACGACATAAGGAAATGTCTCCAGAAACTCCACCCAACGAGCATGGCGGCGATTGAGGTGAGCCTGTCTCTTCAAGTAGCTCAACGCGGCATGGTCGCTGTGGATGACAAACTCACGCGGCCAAAGGTAATGTTGCCATGTCTTCAGCACGCGTACTAAGGCATAAAGCTCTTTGTCATAGGTGGGGTAATTGAGGGTGGCTCCTGTGAGCTTCTCACTGAAGTAGGCAATCGGCCTCTTCTCTTGGTGTAGCACACCACCAATGCCTATGTCAGAGGCATCACACTCCACTTCGAAGTGTTTGGAGAAATCTGGAAGCTGGAGCAAAGGAGCTTTGCACAATGCGTTCTTCAAGGCGGAGAAGGCGCGTTCATGTGACTCAAGCCACAAAATTGTGCTTCCTTTCTCGGTGAGCTCATAGAGTGGCGCGGCAATGGAAGAGAAGTCGCGTACAAAATGCCTATAAAATCCTGCGAGGCTGAGGAAGCTTCGCACATGTGTTGGAGTCGTAGGTGTTGGCCAGTCTTTGATGGTTGCGATCTTTTCTTCGTCAACGCGTAACCCATCATTACTCACAATGTAGCCCAGAAAGTTGGTGGACGTGGAGCAAAAGGAACACTTGGCCAGATTGGCAAACAAGCTCTCTTGTCGAAGGCACTCGAGCACTTGGCGAAGGTGATCGACATGGTCTTCTAGGCTCCGGGAATACACAAGGATGTCATCGAAATAAACGACAACAAACTTGTCAAGGAAAGATCGTAAGACGTGGTTCATCACGCGCATGAATGTGCTGGGCGCATTCGTGAGCCCAAAGGGCATGACAAGCCACTCGTAGAGCCCATACTTCGTCTTAAACGTTGTTTTCCACTCATCACCTTCTTTCATTCTGATCTGGTGATAACCACTCTTCAAATCAATCTTGGAGAAGAGTGTCGCGCCATGAAGTTCATTAAGCATATCATCAAGGCGGGGAATAGGGTGCCTATACTTGACTGTGATTTGGTTTATAACACGGCAATCAACACACATTCTCCATGTGCCATCTTTCTTGGGCACAAGGATCACAGGTACTGCACAAGGGGAAAGAGATTCCCTTACGTACCCGCGATCCAACAATTCTTGGACCTGGCGCTGTAGCTCTTTGGTCTCCTCTGGACCAGCTCTATACGCAGCACGGTTGGGTAAAGAAGCACCTGACACAAGGTCAATTTGGTGCTCAATGCCTCTCAGGGGAGGTAATCCTTGTGGCAACTCATCTGGGAATACGTCAGTGAACGCGGCAAGCACTTCCGCGATCTTTGGTGGCAAAGGCGCGTTCGTCGACGATGCAGGAATGTAGGGGGTTGGCACAAGCAGAAAGCGGGGAGCCTTGCCAGTGACACATGCACTGAGGTCACTAGGCCTGGCCAAAAGAACGCGTTGCTCACAGGTTCCTTGCAAAGGACGCGGTGGTGGCAACGGCGCGGCGAACGGTGGGGAGGCACTTCCTGAATTTTGTGGGGCACGCGGTGTCCCAGTTGTGGCATTGTGTTTCTTCTTGCCATTGCCTGGAGAAGGCGAAGTGTGACCAGATTTGGACGTAGTGGACGCGGTCTCTATGGCCTTCTGGCGACCGTGTTCTACCTGGTCCTGCAAGATCTCATGTGGAGACATTGGATGCAAAGTGACGCGCTTTCCATGGTAATTGAACACATAAGTGTTCAAATAGCCATCATGGAGCACGCGCCTGTCAAATTGCCATGGGTGCCCAAGCAGAATATGGGTGGCATCCATAGCAATGACATCACAAAGAATAGAATCACAGTATTGCCCTATAGAAAAAGAAATTAAACATTGGCGAGATACTGTATTACCTGGACTAGAAGAAATCCATTGGAGGGCATAAGGTTGTGGATGAGGCGTCGTAGGCAATTTGAAGTGGTTGACAACCTTCTCATTCACGATATTTGCACAAGATCCTCCATCAGTTATAACACTCAAGGAAGCTGTTTGGACTAGAGCCCTTGTGTGGAACAAGTTTTCGCGTTGATCGCTTAAGTTGGCTTCCTTGACGGTGAGGAGACGACGCGTCACCAAGCTCAATGGTGTGCCCGCGTGCAGAGAAGCAGGTTCACAGTCATACGCGTCTTCGTCCTCATCTTCGTGGCCTTCAGAGATCGCGTCAAGTGTGGCCTCATCATCTTCACAAGACTCATAGCCGGCGGCGGCTGTGGAGAACAACACCTTACGAGCATTGGGGCAATCCTTCTTGTAGTGGCCTCTTCCACCACATTTGTAACATTCAATATCCCACGCGCGATCGTTGGGCACTGGGGCCTGTCTTGGCGCGGTCGGATACGGCACGGTGTTTGGTGTCATGGGCTTTGCCTTGGAGGCTTGGCTAGACGCTGCTGTGGTAGATGCACCAGGGCGAACATTAGTATAATGTAAGCCACTAGTGTTAGAAGAATACCTTTGTTGGCCAGTGGAATAGGTGTAAGACTTTCGGCGAGATAGTTGTGCATGGATTTGCATCGCCGTGTGGGTGAGTGTGTTCATGTCTTTGATTGGCAAAATTTTGAGTTGATCACGAATGTTGGTGTTCAAACCACTCAAGAATTTCGTCCTCAAGGTAGATGGTGCAACAAAGATGTTGGCCTTGTAATACATGTCTTCAAGCTTGGAAAAGAATTCGAGCGGAGTCATCGATCCTTGGCGAGCCATGGCAATGTCCAATCGCATTTGATTCATGTAGTCTGGAGGCACGTATTTCCTGGTCATTACGTAGACTAATTGATGCCATTTTGTGACTCGTGCTCTGTGGTGTCGAACGCAATCATCTTCAAACCTATGCCTAAACACGCGGGCAGCTCCTCGGAAGTTAAGCGTTGCTGCGTCGACATGGTCCTCAGGTGGCACACGATTATAGCATAGGGTGTACTCTGTAGCCTGCACCCATTCAAGAAACACAGAGGGGTTGTATTCACCATGAAAATGCTCGATTTTTACCTTGACTTGTGGTCGCTGGTATCGAGGCTGGTCTGGGGATGGGTTGAACGCGTTGTTCGATGTAGAATCATAAAGAGGGTTGTCAATGGCGCGCAATCCATGTGGTCTATCGCGTCCAACTTGGTGTATATCGTGTTGTGCGCGATCTTCACGGACAAACTCATCCTTGGGCGCGTAGGCGTCATCGCATTGACGTCTGCGTGGCTGGGCATCGTAGTTGTCGCGTCGATGGTCTCTCTGGTGAACATCGTGGCGCTCGCCGCCAATGTCACGAACGCGTTCTCCTCGGGGTCGGAGACGCGGTGAGGGTATCCAATCTGAGGGGTGATCCTGCAATTCAATGGGATCTCCAAGAGGTGGATGGAAAAAATTAGGATTGACCATACCTGAGTCCTCGATCTCTTCGTCATCGTATTCGTCGAAGTCGTCTTGGACATTGGGTGTGATCGACGCGTAGCCATCTGATCCGTAACGCGGTGTTCTAACACTCTGGTGTCGAAGATGATCGCGTACATCATGGCTGCGTTGTTGGGTAGGTGGTGTCCTCAATTGATCATCGTGTCGCGGATTTCCAGTGCCACGGCGGCTTGGTCTTCTCGGCGTCGCGTCGGCTTGGATAGCTTGACGACGTCGGCCATCGCGTGTGGCTGAATCTGGCACGTGTTTCTGGGTTCTCCGAGAGGCATACCTATCATCAAAATTGTAAGGCTCAAAGTACTCACCTTGAGAGTCGTCGGCGTCGTGATCGGAGCCAGTAGGTGTGGCTCTGGGCACGTAGCGATCCTTCTAGGGGACGAAGCCTTGGCGGCTCTCAATGACACTCTGCATTCTGTTGAGTTGTGGTTGTGGTTGATGTTGAGAAGTGGAAGGCATAATTCCCTTGCTTTTGTCCACACGTGTCTTGGATGGGACCGCGTCGGTTGCTCCAGTGGGAGGCGGCGCGTCCAGACCACTAGGTGGTGTTGGGGTTGGCACAACAGGTGCCTCTTGTTGGTTGGCGCATAGAGTGGCGACCTCCTGTCGAAGAGCCTGGATCAAGATCTGATCTTTGGACAACGCCATGATGGGGTCGCGTGGTTGGTCCTGTGGTGGTTGGTCTGGAGGTAGACCCAACTGCTGGGGTTGTGGGTTGGTGTTGGTGTTGTCGACTTCACGTTCGTCTGCACTGTGGCCAATCTGTATGGTGCCTATGACAAGACGACAAGACATGGGAGTAAAAACGAACCAAAAGACAACAAAGAACAACAACCAAGCAAATCACTAGTCAAGTCACAAAGTTCACGTAGGTAGGGCTTGTTTGGCTTGCCGTGAGGGCGGCTTGGCTTGACAAGATATGGTGTATCAAGCAAGTTGCAATCAAACAAACAAGAACAAATTGAAACCCTAAAACAAACGTAAACAAAGTAACCTAATTAGCAAGAAAGTACCTTCTAGGAAGCTTGACCTAGACGGTGGAGAGATATAAAAGATGAGATTAGACCGATGTGGGTTAGGGTTGCCTTATTTTGGCTTTCCCTAACTTTGGAAACCCTTTTTTTTTGTATATTTTTTCGATATCTTTTTTTTTTTATATCCGAGATCTTATCTTTTGATCTTTTCGGATTTGCAAAAGGAAATAAAATAAAAAGGTCTAAGTAACAAGAATATCACAAGTGTGATTGTAGAGATAGGAGAGAGAAGATAAGATTTGATGATATCTTATATAAGGAAATTCGGTTTAACAACCTAAAAAGCAATATCCAACAAACAAGGAAACTCTATCCACGCATGAAATATAGAAACAAAATATTTTAGCATGCAAGATAACAAATTACCTAACACACCAAAACTTGGGGAACAAGAAAAAATTTCGGCCAAGGTATTACCTTGTAGAAACCGAATAGGTATAGCAAATATGGAAAGTTCTGATTTTTCGTGATCTTTTAATAAAGCAAACGGTGGGGGCAAGAAAAAAAAATCGTGAACAAGAGTGAAGCTTGAGTTCGTGACTTACAAGACTGTTGGGCTCTGATGCCAGTTGATGTGTCCTTGCCTCCTGTGACAAGCCGAATTGTCAAAGGGGATGCCTTTGGATCTAGTCTTGGTTGGGAAGTCACTCGGTGTGGTGATTCTGTTGTGGAACGTGATGATGTAGTTGATCGCGAACAAAAGAACGCGATGAATGGTGGTGATGGAAGCGAGTTGATGGGAGATGGATAGCGGTGGCAGAAGCGATTGAATGGAGGGGTAAGCGACTTGAAGGGACAAGTCGTTGGGTGTCGTAGCGTCGACTGCGGATGGGATAATCTCGATGGAGATCGAGTGGTTGCCATAGCGTCAGCGGCGGAGTGAATGGGGATGAGAGGGATAAGGGTGATGTCTGATCAAGGGAAGGAGGAATTTAACACTCGACTTAAAACCTTGAACTTTAACTTGAATGTAAGAAATAACAATAACAAAGTAGGGTATAAATAGGGAGAGGTGAGACGTCGGATGGGCCGAGTCGAACCTCGTGGGCTAGCCCATGCAAGCATGTAAAAGGCACAAACCCTAAAAGATAGAATGACTGAAAGGAAACTATCTAAAACGTTGTAAATAAGGAAACTATCTAAAGCAAGCTGGAAATACCAAATATAGATAATGTCTCAAAAAGAACGCGTGAAACTCATGAACGCGTTGAAGGCTTTGACGTGATCATCATGTGAGACGACGAAGTGTCACAGTCTTCAGAAGAACGCGTTCTTTCACTCTCGATGGTGGCGAGGACGACGAGTCTTGGATTGTCGTCTGGGCTTCCTTGGTTGGCGACGGCGCGTGCGATGAGAGACGCGACGACGGCGGTGATGGCCTTGGACCTAGACCTTGTCACTGGACCTTCTGAGCGTAGGCTCATGGCTTCTTCCTCGTCTTGGGCCGTCATGGGAGGCAGGGTCACATCAATGGGCTAGTCCGAGATTAGGGCTGGAAATTATCCGCGGGTGACAGATCCACCCGATCAATCGACCCGAATTATATGGACGAAAACCCGAAAATTGTGGGTGATGGATGGGTCGGGTGACGGGTGAAACGGGTGGTGGATTGGATCCGAGTGAGAGCCCATCCCATTTCACCCGACCCATTAACCCATAGTTCACCCATCACCCACTAAAATATATAACGCTAGTATAAATACATTTTTTATTCTAACCCTTATTCTTTTTCCTTTTCAGGCGCCGCTTCTTAGTCTCCACTCTCATCTCTCTCAGTCTCTCACTACCGACTCTCACTGGTGACAAATCGAGTTTCGGTGCCGTCGACGTCTCCTCTGGTCGTCCCTCCACCAGGTTTGCTTCAGCCACCGTGATTCTTATCTGTCTGACATGTCCCTCATCGATTCTTCTGGCGCTAATGCGTCGATTCTTCTATGTCCTTTCGCCGTCGACTCGTCTGTCGTCGACTCTTCACGGAGCGCCGGAGCCAACTCGCCTCCCTCCGTAGGCTCCGCTAGGTCTGCTACCTTCCCACCTCCCCCACTTCTTCACTCTTCGGTCCTTCTATCGCCACCGTGGAGCCCTTGCTGTTTGTCAATCTGCCATTGACAATAACTCGATAACTCCGGTAAGCCACTAACCTAACCTTCCTGTCTGCCAATCTGCCATTGACAATACTTGGGTAAGCCACTAAGCCCACTGATGGCTGACTAATTAAGCATACTTTAATGTTCATTATACTTCAATGTTATGAAAGTTCAGTATTGATTGGCTGACTAATTAAGCATTATTTTTTTTCTTTTTTGTTGAAGATGAAGAACATGAAGATTGATTTGAATTATACCCAAGGAGCATTTTGCACATTTCTTGCACGACGACTGCAAAATATTTTGACTGAATTGATTGGCTCAGTAACTATTTAACTAAGTTCTGCAAGTCTTATTGTCAATTTTGCATCAATCCCACTTGATGCTCTTTACATGCTGCGTGATTGCCTTTCTTTTAATGTTATTGCCTTTCTTTCAATGCTAATGACTGAATTGATTGGCTCAGTAACTTTCTTTCTGTTTTTTCTGGTGTTTTTTTTATAAATGATCTTAAGCCTTTAGGGGGATATATCTTATAGGATACTTGAAGGTGATGATGACAGGAGTTAATCACCAAGAAGCTCAATCAACTAATTCTTCACCTATGCCACCAGCACTACCAGTTGACAATTCAATGCCACCTCTATCTACTGGATCTGACCAGCCTTTTGTTCCTTAAAGTTCGGCTATAACTTCACGCAAGGCTCGAGCACGTAAATCAGATGTATGGAATTACTTTGAAAGGATCACAATCCAAGGCAAAGATAAAGCAGAATGTTTGCACTGTGGGCAACGATTATCAGCAGCTAGTAAGAATGGAACATCACACCTCAAGGACCACATTCAACTTAGGTGTTCAAAGAAGCATGCAAAGATTGATGTGCGCCAGAAGTTATTTAATTACAACCGCAAATTGGATGGAACAACAAGGGTGGAAAATCATAACTTCAATCAATATGTTTCAAGGAAGGAGTTAGCAAATATGATTGTTATGCACGAGTATCCTTTGAGCATGGTAGATCATATCGGCTTCCAGAGGTATTCAGCTAGTTTGAATCCAAACTTCAAGTTGATCAGTCGCACTACTTTGAAGAGTGATATAATGAAGATGTATGCAAGTGAAAAGGCAAGGCTTAGAAAGATGTTTGAGAATCATGTTGGAAGAATTGCGATTACAACTAATATATGGACTGCATCTCATCAGAAAAAGGGATATATGGTTGTCACCGCTCATTATATTGATCAACATTGGAATCTCCAAAACAAGATTGTGAGATAATTACAAGTACAATTAAGGCATACTTATCTTGTTTATTGGTTGTTCTTTTATAGCTTGTCTAGTGTTAGTGTTATGGAAATTTATTGTTTACTAGTTGTGCTTAATATTTATATACCTAAATATATTTTCTGTAATATGTTTTATAACTGCTATATATAGGTTTGCTTATGTACCTTGTCCACATACTACTAAGGTGCTTGCTGAAGTATTGTTGTAGTCTTTATCTTTGTTTAATATTCGTGAAAAAATCTCTTTTGTGGTTGTGGATAATTGTTCTACAAATGACAAGATGATAGAAGTGTTGCGTCACAGATTTGATTCAAGTAATCTCCTATTGGAGGGAGCTTTTTTGCATGTTCGTTGTAGTGCACACATTCTGAATTTGATTGTGCAAGATGGTTTGGAAATAATTTCTTCGGGGATTGTGAATATAAGGAATTGTGTTTCTTTTTGGACTGCAACTCCAAAAAGAGTTCAAATGTTTGAGAACAAGGCTAGAGTTCTGAGAATTGATTGCTCTAAAATGTTGGTTCTTGATTGTAAGACGAGATGGAATTCCATTTTTTCGATGCTACAAAGTGCTTTGCCATCATACAAGGAAATCTTTTATAAGTTGAAGATTCAACATCCTCGTTTTAGCTTTGATATTCCTACTGATGATGAATGGAAGTGGGCTGCAGATATTTGTAGTAAATTGGCCGGATTTTACAAGATGACTGAAATATTTTCAAGGAGATGTTATCCTACAGCTAATCTATTTTTCATTAGAGTTTGTCAAATTAAGGTCGCTTTGGTTGAATGGATGTCTATTAGTGATGAAACGATCAAGAACATGGCTCAACAAATGTTAGAAAAGTTTGATAAGTATTGGTACGCGACTACAAGAAAATTTTAGTTTGCCCACACTAAAATTTTTCACAGTTAAAATTGTTGGATACATTCTCCACACTTTATTTAGTTGGGCTTCACCCTCAACACTTTGAAGTGTTGGTCAAGTGTGGCAAAATCCACACATGTAATTCCAACACTTTAAATAGTGGTTAGTAAATTTATCCACACTATGTACCCACATTTGAAATTATTAAATAATTATCTCACAAATTATTTAGTTAAATATTAATATTATTAATCATGAAATATTTATATATATAATTTTATATATTTTATAATCTTATATTTTATCAATAATACATAGATTATTTTTATGATATAAGATTAACAAATATGAAATTAAATATCACAAGTTCACAACTATATAATTATTTAAACATGTGGATAGCCCAAGTATGTACAAAAAAATTAGCCAGAATATTGAGTTGCATCTGTCACATTTTCTAGAAACCCATTACTCTCCCACGTTCATCGATCAGATACCCTACTGATTTCTCCCTCAACTGCTTATACTCTTCTTCTTCCATTAACCCCACGTTCATCTCTCTCATTTTTTTAAAACTCCCCCTCAACCAATTCGTTCCTTCCACCATGAGAGAACCGCCTATTTACATTTCTTTATAATCAATTTCAATAACCTCCATCAAATCCAAAATCAATCTCACAGTTTCAACATCATTCATCACGACAACGTCAACCGATGAACCACCAGCAGCTTCACCGTCGAAGACACCGCCCTTGCCAATTGAATTGGATGATCCCTACACGAAATCGCAGCCGAGTCTGGACGAGGCCGAAGTCATCATTGGCTACAAGTTTAGCAACAGAAGGTTGTTAACATAGAGAAGCTCGCTCGGGTCGCCGTGAAGTTAGGGCATGTGCCACCGCAAACCACCACTTGGAGTCATCCCTCAATTTCGGTATTCTCATCGGGTCCACATCGCTGCAACCCGAACAAGATCTGATTCGACTCTGACTTCCGAAATCAGAGGAATCGAGCATGGCATAACTAGATCTCCGTTCACCTATCGACGCCGTCGTTTGAGACCTCCCTTAGCCTTCCTGGTTCACGTTTTCGTTGAGCTATTGTCACCAAATCACATAGGTCATGAACGCAGAGAAGCGACATCCTTTGTTCCAAAATGGCGAAGGAGATGGCTTGGTGGGCCGACAGTGTAATTCAAATAAAAAAGAATGGGCCGTCATCATTTTTTGGTTGAAATGGGCCGTCATCATTTGGTTGGCCTTGATGGAGTTCATTCTCTCCGGCATCATATGCACATTCTATGTTTTTCTATGCATTTTTCTATTAAATTTTATTATTAGTATAATTTATTTTATTATAATGTTAATTAGTGTGATTTGTATGAATAGCCATAAGTTTGACAATTTATAAGAAGAGTTGTACGTACATATATATATAAATCAATTAAAATAAATATAAAAATAAGTTATTTAAAATACTTTTTTAGTACATATATGCCCATTGGATATTCCTTTGACGCTTTTAACATACCCACACTTGTAATTGTTGTTATATACATTACATGGCAACCATTTCATATTTATTTATAGAAATTTATTATTTATGTTAAGTGTTACATTTTCCAACATTAAAATTTGTAAAAAAAAATTACAAATACAAACATGGGTTTTTTCTACACTTTTAAATGTTGGATAATTTGCGACACTCCATATCCCCACACTTTGCTTCAACTAAATTTATTGTTGCTTTTACCAACATCAAGTAAACAAGTGTGAGTAATCTTTTCACTCTTAATTGTTGGTATAAAAGGTTTTTCTTATGTGTCTGTGGGCTCTTGGCTGTTGTTGCGATACTAGATCCTAGAGACAAGATGGAATGTGTGGAACATTACTTTGCAAAGATTTATGGGGACGATGAATTTATTGAGATTGATAAAGTGAAGTCTTTATTGTTTGATCTTTTATACGAGTATCGAGAATCAGAAATTGAGAATGAAGGTCAGGAATTTGAATCATCGCTCGGAAAGCATGTGTATGCTTTTGATAATTGTGAGGATGATTTTAGCTTGGTAAAAAAACAAAGGAAGAAGAAGGCAAATGTGAGGTTTGAGTTGAGTATTATCTCGAGGAACCCGCTCTGCCGGATAGTAAAGAGTTTGATATTCTTAATTTCTGGAAAAGTGATCTTAAGTATCCAACATTACGTAAGATTGCCAAAGATATTTTGGCTATTCCTGCATCAATGGTTGTGTCTGAGAGTGCTTTTAGTGCAAGTGGTAGAGTGGTGAGTCCGCATCGCTCCTCACTACATGTGGATATTGTTGAAGCATTAATGTGCTTGTCAAATTGGATTCGTGGAGACTGTGTAGGTGAACAAATTTGTCATATATTTGTATTAGTTAAAATTATTTTGTATTCTTTTACTTTTGGGGTACTTCTAATGTTATTTGTATGTGAATATATGTAGTTTTGATGATTTACAAGCTTCTATCAGTCTACTGGAGGATACTGATGTTGGAGAACCAAATTCTGATGGAATGGCAAAAGTATGTGAACAAAAACATACCACTTAAATTACTAAATTATGCATTTCTTTCTATTAAGAAGATTTCAATTTGGTAAAAAATTATTCTTATTTTCTGTGTGTGCTAGGATAAGGAAGTGGATTGTCATCTCAGTTTCTGAAGAAACATTGTCAATAGTGAGCTCCCAAGGATAAAAAATATGGTAAGTTCTGTAGATTGCATAAATGCTTGAGTTAATCTATCTTTTCACTTAAATTTCATTAAGAAAATCAAATGTTGTTGCTTGTTGGTATAAATGAAATTGAGCAGGTGAAAATTGGATAACATTCTGGACTTTGAATCTGCATTTTTTGTATGTGGTGCAACATGATTTGAAGAGACGGACAAGGCATTAGTGCTGACTGCTGAACCAATTTACTGCTTTTGAAGAATCGATCTAGTACTTGCTTTTATTCATTTCGAATTTTCGATATGCAAAACTTTTCCACGTAGACCAATGTATTCGATGTTTACTTTTGAATGATATATTGACATGAAATGTCATTGTTTTTCCTCTAGTATTTCTATTAATGGATTACTGGATTGCCACAATGTCATCTCATTATTAAAGTATTTTGCATTTTTCTTAGGCTTTGAGCAATTAATCAGGTGAAAATTGGAAAACGGTTAAACGAACAGCTTAAAATGGATTAGCTTTATGAGTTTCACGGGTGGGTCGGGTCACCCAAATCACCCATGAGTAACGGGTGGGTCGGATATGGATGAAGTGTTTTATGGGTGAAGGATGGATCGGATGGTGGTTTTTTTTTATGGGTGGGGTGGTGAAATTGGTCCATCCACCCATAACCCAATCCATTTTCAGTCCTATCCGAGATCAGACTTTGAGTATCCTCATGCAGATTTGCAAATACAGTACGAGATTTCAAAATTTAAGCGTTATGACCCAAACCCGATGTTGAACCGACGACTTTGGTGGTGGAAAATGGGCTCGAAGATCTAGCTAAAGGGGTTCCTTCGTTGAGGCGAGTGTTGGTCCTGTTGTGTTGGATCGTTGGCATGAGTTTCTGGATTTCTTCTCTTTGCTTGCTCATTTGAAGTTTATGGAATCTGACTAATTTGAACTTTTGAACATCTACCTTTGTTTAACCTGACCTATGGATAACTCGTATTTCTTTGTTTCCTTCTTTTATATTTTTACATGTTTTACGCTATGTTTTTCCCCTTGTTTTGCTGGAAACTTCTACTATAAGCTCAAACATGAACTTATATATGATCCGACTCTTTATACCATCTACAATTGTAACAAAATATCAGAGGTTGACAAATCCAACAAACTACGGGGTAACCCCCTAACATATTCTTCTGTTGATGATGTAGAAAAACTAAATGAGTAACCCCAACACATCTTTTGAGTGATGAAGCAAGAAAAAATAAAGAAAAAGAAAAATTAAGGAGTATCCATCGGTCAAAAGTCGCCACCAACAAAAGAGTAAAAGAAGCTTGTTACACATGCTCAAAGAATAATTAAAAAAGATTATATGAAGGAAAATTGAAGCTTTCTTTGAACACTTCGTGGAAAAAAAGAAAAGAAACGAGAAACAAAAAAAATTGTAAATAAGTGTTTTTTTATGAACCCATTTGTCTCAAGTTTGGTGCTAATACCACTCTGCAATTGAGGTGATGATCTAAGGTGTGGACTGAGTTGTATTGGTTAAAGTCGTGGTTGTACCCGAGGCTTCTGAAGATTTTTCATCTTGGTGGAGAGAACGTCATGGTGGTCTATTTTGCATTTCCCTAAAAGATGTCATGTTTGACCAACTTCCAATGGCCCTGCTCTTCTGCTAATGTATTACTCACCCTGCTCTCTAGCTCGCTTAGTCTCCTTATTTGTTTTGTTGTATTAATCTTTGCTTGTTTTCATGTTTGTTTTCATCGGTTTGGCCGATTGCCGATTTATTCGGCCTCTCGATCTACCTTAGTTATTTGGTACATGTCTACATCGAAATCTTACCTTATAAAAAGGCAGACCATATATACACGTATTTTTTTTATCTTTCCGCACGCACTTTGGTGATCCTAAACAAAGCGTATAGGTAGAGGGCTACTGTTTGGCAAAAAACAAGTAAAAGTGGCAAGCCAAAATATAGCACACCAAACACTTGCACACTAAAACGCGACGCACCAATTGAACTGGGCCTTTAACTAGCCCAGTTGGACTCGGCCCAGACCAACGCTGGTGCGCCAAGAAATGGCGCATGGCTGGTGTGCCTCAAAATGGCATACCAATTTTAGGTTAAATTGGACGAGAGGCGCACCAACCCCTCTTCTTCTTCTCTTCTTCTTCGTATGCGGCGACTCTAAATCTCTCTTTCTCCTCATACCCAAAGAAGCAGCGATGGACGGCGACGGAGGATCTGGTGGTGGCGGCGAGGACATGGTGGTGGTGGCGGCGGAAGTGGCGGTGGGTGTTGTGGTGACAGTGGCTGCTGGAGTTGGCAATGAGGTGGCAGTGGTGGGGTCGGTTGCTAGAGCAGGCGGGCCGGAGGAGGTTGTAGAGGCAGTGGTGGCTGGAGGTGGCAGCCCGGAGGAGAAGGTGGTGGAGGCGGCGGTTAGAGGAGGCGATGGCGCCATGGAGGTGGAGGGTGCGGTTGGAGGTGCGGGTTTACCATGGCGGAGGGAGATGTCGGGGCAGAATTGGAGGCGCGATCATATTACCGGGTCAAACCCGGACCCGAGCTAGGGCACGGGTTTGAGGCGGGACAGTTTTACCGGGCAAATCTCGGACCCGAACTGGTGCACGAGTTTGAGGCATGCCATCTAGTAGTGCGGCTGTCGACGATACTACTACTGCACCTACAGCGAACGATGTTGAGACGTCGCCAATTACTCGTATGTGGGGAAGTCAAGCGGTATGTAATTTTTTAATTCCTAATTTTTATTTATTTATTTAATAACGCACACTATTATATGATTTATAGTTTAGATATTGCACAAAAAATCGATTTGGATTTAGATTTGTAATTTAGTTTATGGTTTAGACTTTAGATTATAAATTGGAATTGGAATTAGTTTAGGAATTATAATTATTTTAGAAATTAGTTTAGAAATAGTTGCAGGCGTCCGCATCACCCGTCAACGATGATGATGTGATCATGGAGGACATCCAATTCACAGCTTCTCCTCGTGATACGTCATCGGATATCAGTGATGATGGGGACGACTTGGATCGAGATTATGTTGAGTCTTTTGATCCTATTATGACGGCCGAGGATTTGGGGATGGATGACGCTCCCTTACTACTTCCGGTCAGATTTTGACTTCAGTTTCCTCTCCCCTACCGTTTTTTAGTCGGTTTTGGATCCCGCTCTTGCATCGGAGGCCGTACCAGCTCCTGCATCGGATATTGCACCAGGTCCCATTTTAGGGACTGCTTCTTGGATGCCGGGAGGGCCACGAGCAGTGACGGATCTAGAACTTAATCGAATGGGGGGTGAGTTTGATATATTTTTCACTTCATAAATCGACTTTTATATTAATATTTTAAAACTACAAAAAATATGAGATTCACATTTTGAAATTTGATTAATTCATGCAATATATTCTCTATTTTTTACTGTTTTGAAAAAATATTAAATAATGTAAGCTTTTTAATTGTTGTGCTAATAAAAAATACAAACATGGAAGAAAAAATAAAAACAAAAGAGAAATAAACATGCTTAATATACACAAAGATTTTAATAAAGCAATTAAGACTCAATTTTTTAACAAAAGTAGAAAAAAGAAGGGTTGGGAAGGGATTGAAGAATTGAACTCACGACCTTTGGCTTTCTTCACACAAGTTTGAAGACAAATACTACTAGACTAATGCATTTTTCTTGTCATTTACTTATCATTTTATGTATACATAATGAAAATTACAAATTCAAAGGAGGGCTTTACCAAAAATTCGACATATTATAAGGGATTTGTCGGGAGGAAGCGGGGTTGCCGCCCCCTACCCCCCTAGATCTGTCCCTGGCCATGAGTACCTACCCTCATTGTCAGCTACCCGACCCATATCGCGATGGTGATATATGAGTTGACCGATCTCCAGCATGTTTTGGCTGCTGTTGCGGAGGCTCCTGCTGCACCGCTCGATCCCGCTGCCCCTCCGACGAGGGCACGCGGTAGGCGACACGTGAGGGGACGCGGAGGACGAGCTCCTGCTGGGGATGCTCCTGTCGAGGATGAAACTGTCGAGGATGCTCCTCTTAGAGAACATCGGCGCCGCCAGGCCGAGCAAGATTTGGTACGTATTTTTTTACCATTACATATTTCTTTTTTCATATTTATCCTAACTTTTATTTATTTATTTTTTTGTTTCAAACGAGGAATGTTCTGAAGGTGCACGTCCGGAAGGCACACTATATAGATCTCGAGGAGCATATTATAGAGGGTCCGAATACGTTGTGGGACTTGCACAATGCAACGGTATCACTTCTTTGGGGTCGCTTGAGTACAGAAGGATGGGCGTTTGCCTGATTTTGGCATTTTTCGAGCGATGGCACCCCGAGACGAACTCGTTCCATTTCCCGTGGGATAGATGACGATCACATTGCACGATGTACATCAGATTCTTGGGTTGCCTATTGACGGCATGAGCATGACTTCCGGGATGGATGACGATGAGGTCAGACAACGCATTGCCACATCATTCGATATCGAGCTGACCCATATTGCACAGTGGTACAGAAACGGTGGTATTCCATTGGGTTTCCTCACGACCCGACTGAGTGCCATGATGCAGGCCGCCGAGAGGGACGAGGGACTCATTGCATCTGTTTACCTGCTTACTCTTCTCGGCACAACTGTCTTGGTGGATAAGTCGACGAATGCCGTGAAGCACAAGTGGATGGCGCTCTTTTTTTACCACGAGATCACCAGATGCTATGCATGGGGAGCAGGTGTCCTGGCTGTTCTGTACAGAAACCTGGGAGAGGCTTCGTGTCGGGGGGCACAAGGCATTGGCGGTTTTGGGCTCCTTCTGAGGGTAAGTTTTATTGTCGGTTCATTTATAAAATATTTTTGTTTTAATTACTAATGTAATTCTTGTTTTACATGCTTGGATTTAGGCATACTTTTTCCATTTCCAAGGACATCATGTGATGGACCTGGAGGCGATGGAGGACGCTTGGGCAACCATGAGAGACGGCAAAGAGGCGCCCCATGGAAAGGATCTGGAGCGATTGGTCGCCATACGTCGCATCCTAGACGACATTAGATATGAAGAGGTAATTTATAACGGTTCAATTTGACGTCTTTTTAATATAATCTAACATACATTCAATGTAGATAGTTTATATATTCCATATTTTCTTACAGATACGGTGGACCCCATGGCTCGGATTGGACGTCTATGCACGCTTGTACGCCCCTTCGCGGTCATGAGGCATACTACAATGTCTTAATGTGTAGGAGTTGTACCTTCCGGACCGCGTCCTCAGGCAATTCAGATACGCACATGGGATCTCGCAGGTGCCATCTGAGCACATTCAGTGCATCCGAAAGTTCGAGCTGCGGTACTACGTCATGGCCTTTCAGCCGGACCTTTTAGACGCGTGGGATGCCGATCTGAGACCTCTCATCCAGCTGGACGTGCCGTAGGCAACGTCGTTTTGGGATGTTACTGATGACTACTTGGATTGGCTGGACGAGGTGTCTCATGTACTTGTGGATCCCAGGTCCCCCAAGCAGGATCGTTTGACCGAGCCTATCCATCCAGCTCCTTCGGTCGACACTCTTGCGGTAAGATAATTTCGCTTACTTTTTTTAGTTCTTGTTGTTATCTATTTTTTTTGTAATTCATATTATTATCAATACAGCGAAGCCATTT
Organism: Rheum nobile; assembly: GCA_027886185.1. NCBI lineage: Eukaryota > Viridiplantae > Streptophyta > Magnoliopsida > Caryophyllales > Polygonaceae > Rheum > Rheum nobile. The sequence goes on from WOAB01000020.1 coordinate 11,322,546, forward strand.
AGTTTCTAGTGAGATGCGTAGATTTCTCCTAATGCTGGAGAGTAGACCTACAGACTTTGTTGCGCTGGTCAGTCGATGGTTTCACCAATTGACTGATTAGACTCCACCGATGGCCCCCGCCCCATCGCGTGCATCCCAAGTATTTTAGGATTTTGTGCACAAGGAAGGTCAGGTCAGGGGAGTGGGCTCGGTTCATCCTTAAGGACGGCGGCTGAGCGGGAAGCGGATGAGCATGAGGCTCGTGATCAGGAAGCGAATGAGCATTTATAGAGATCGTTGGATGATTCTAGCGACGATGATTAGTCCAATCTTTGTATTTATGGTTGTTTGTCGTACTGACATTTCATATATAACTATGGTTGTAAGGATATTCGTACTAACATTTTGACATTTCTTTTATTTTGTCGTTTTTGTTTATCGCTTCTATAGTATATAACTATAGGATATAACCAGATGATATAGTTATAGGACATAATCATAGTATATAACTATACGATATAACAATAGTATATAACTATGGGGTAAAACTATAGAGTATTGCATAACCATAGTATATAACTATACGATATAATCATAGTATATAACCATAGTATACAACTATACGATATAGTATATAACTATACGATATAAAAATAATATATAACTATACGATATAGTATATAACCATATTATATAACTATAGGATATAACCATAGTATATATTTATAGGATATAACATACCCTAAACCCTAAACCATATACCCTAAATTCAAAACAGATCTCCCTCACAACCATGATGTTCCTGGCGCACTGGTATGCCGGTATTTGGTGCGCCATGATCCTGGGGTTTTTGGGTTTAGGGTACAAACCCTAAACCCAAAGGGTATGTCGCGCCTTATTGTGGCGTGCCAAGAACTTGATGCACCTCTTTGTGGTGCATGCTGGATATGAGGGAGATTTGGTTTGTCTTTTTTGGGTATAGGGTTTCATATATTATAGTATAATGTATGATATTTCTGGGTTTATTCCGCATAAAGGATATTCAGTACGTATGTATGGCCCGAATGTTTCAGAAACTTGCTTCCAAAATTATTAGAATTAAACTTCGGTGTGGATGTGAATGTAAAGAGAATTGCTCTTGCTTATCTATTTTGGATAGAAGGTAATTAATTCTAACAAAAAACACCAAACGTAATAAATGGCATCTTTGAATTCGGTACCTGAACTCCATCACAAAAGGATATAACTATAGTTATGTCTATAGGACTATATGATATAACCATAGTATATAACTATAGGATATAACCATAACATATAACCATGACATATGGATATAACTATATAATATAACCAAAGTATATAACCCTAAGTGTTTAACAATAGTATTATAACATTTTCTGGGTTTATTCTCGTCACTCATATCAGTGTATTCCTCAGAGCTGCAAACGTTTCTGGAACTTTCGGGCCATATATACCTATTGACTATCCTTTATGCGGATTAAACCCATAAATATTACACACTACCCTATAATCTATGAAACCCTAAACCCTAAGGCTCGACTCAAAACCCTAAACCCTACATCCAATATCACTAAGGTAAATCAACTAAACTTCAGGATTATGTGGACGATTATATCTGATGCGGTATTCTCGAAATACTCTAAGGCTCGACTCAAACGCAACATCCCAACCATTGACACTTTGGTCCTTGTAGTTGCACCAGGCATACAGAGGGGGGGGGGGGGTCGTGGAGAGCTTGTAACACCATATATTTATAATCCTTTATAAGGATTAGAGTGCTACTCATGTCAACAAGAGCTCTTTCTTTTCAGGGTTCAAGTGAGGACAAAGAACTCTGAAGTTATCTGTGCTAGGGCGAGAGTAGTACTAGGATGGATGACCTCTTGGGAAGTCTCCGGGTTGACATGATATGACACTTCTAAGGCCTCGGGCCTTACAAATGGTATCAGAGCCGACTCTGAGTTATGAGTGGGCTTTGTCTGATGGACGGTCGCTCGACCTAGAGGGCGGTCTTTGGGCCTTGATGAGGTCGTCAAGGGTTTAAGTGAGGGCGATTGTAACACCCTTAATTTGTAATTTAATAAGGATTAGAATGCTACTCATGTCGATAAGAGCTCTTCCTTTTCAGGGTTCAAGTGAGGACAAAGAACTCTGAAGTTAAGTGTGTTCGGGCGGGAGTAGTACCAGGATGTGTGACCTCCTGAGAAGTCCCCGAGTTGACATGGGATGACGCTTCTAAGGCCTCCGGCCTTATAGAGCCGTCCTTGAGCCATACGTACAAACACAATATTTATTTTTAATTAGCCTAAACCATTGAGCAAGTACATCAAAAATAGTTTAGAAACAATAAGTTTTACCGGTATGAAGTGGTTCTGGTTCCTTATGTGGGCCATCGTCAATATCTTCTTTGGAGGGTCGGGGCTTGTGTCATACACCTTCATTGGTAAGCATAAGCACATACCATCCCAGGACAAGAAAGTCTTCGCAACTTGATAAGTCGTGGCAAACACTAAACCAATCAGGGGCATATCAAGCCATTAGTCCGAGGAGCAAGGACTGATGATATAGTTCACTTGAAACATAAGTTCCTCATATTACAACCCCGGTCGTAGTCTAGGAATTATGGGCATGCATACATTTGGGTTGTCAAATAAATTTGCCCCTAGCTAGTGTCGGACTTTAGGGTACTCATTCTCTTCCATGCCCAATAGTACCGCTAGTGTCTGATACCCATAATGTCCGACTGGACGTACATCTCTAGCCCCCTTAATGTATGAATACCAAAAGTAATTCACATTCTTAACCCCAAAGTTCACCCCCATATAAACCATGGGTTGTTCATCGAACTGCGAACTAGACCATTCGGGTTGGGATTGACTCTCAATGTCGGTCAAAGCTCCACTTGGTTCCTTTCTAGGATGACCCGCGACCTCTACCTTGGCTCCCATTGGTCTTCTTCTTCGCCTTCTCCTTCTCATACACCTCCAACTCATCCCTTCTGTGCTCAAACAAGCTCGGCGGCCTTATGGTGTCATACTTCATGGAACCCCTTGGCCTTCCTTTTGCAACGATCCTTATCGGCTCCTTCAACGAACTTTCATGCAGAAACTCCAAGTCAGTGTACAACTCACCTAGTTGGTATAAAGTTTCCTCTCCCAAATCCCACTTTTCCAATCTCGCGTACATATGACGCACTTTCAACTCTGAAGTGGACATTCGTACATTGTCCTAAGTTGGCACATTTGTTGCTGGTATCCCTTCCCATACCAGTTGTTTCTAGAAGTCGTGTATTTCATCCGGCACGATAGGTGTCTTCGTAATGATGGCATCTGCAATTCTGTGGATGCACGATAGGCCAAAGCAGTCTCTCATCCACTAATGAGTGCAATCTTCAGAATAATCCTCCTTCACTATCTGATCATACATGCCCAACAACAAATTGAAGCACATGTCCGATACTCTGTAGAATAGCCTTGCAAACTACATTTTTATTTCTGGCGGAATGTTTTCATCAAACATCGTTGGTCGTGTCGTCCGTGACATCTCCATGCTCGCCCTCACCCACTTAATATGAATTGTGACTGCATGGTGGATCCTCACAGACACTCTATTAATGTCACCTCTACTAGAAGCCAAAATGTCTTTTGACACCTTATGCATGCCCTCAACCCTATCGAAATAGGTAAAAAGACTCGTGTCAGTACGACATTGAGACCCAATATTAATAATCAACTAGCAGTCGTATTTTCCAACGGTAATGTCTGGCATGCCTAAATATGGCGCACCGGTCCAACGGTACACTTTGGCGCGCCATATGCTGGTGCGCAGTGCGCCTTACTTAGGCGTGCACAGCTGGCATGCCATTTTATGGCGCACGAGGTCTAGGGGTATTTTCCCCATTTCTTACTGTTTTGCCCCCACCACGCCTCTTTTTGGCGCACCATTCAGCACGCCCTTTTTTTGCGCACCAAAGTGCATGCGAAATGATAGAAAACCGCATGTATATAACGCCCTCGTATAAAAAAGTGATATTAGAGTGTTATTTTGATATCTTCCACGGAATGAGTATATCAAAAATATCACTTATACCCATATCTTGATATCACTCAAACTCATATCTTGATACCCATGTTGATACTAGTACCCAATGACTCGTATATTTGGTATCGATACCAAACAAGTCCTTATGCTTTTGTTATGGATTACATGATACTTAGAGGATGAGATATGAGCTAAGTTATAGTTTCACCGAAATATATTACCTTTGTTTACATGGATGTTAAATGATGAAATAACCACATAATGTAAATAGTTGGTTAACCAAAATGCTAATCTACTATCTTCTATATAATACTAAAATATATACTATATGTTAGCCCGTGAGTTATGCCATGTAGGCAAAATGCTAATCTACTATCTACTATTATACTAAAGTCCTAATTATCTCTCCTATGTGTTAGCCCGTGAGTTATGCCATGTAGGCAAAATGCTAATCTACTATCTACTATTATACTAAAGTCCTAATTATCTCTCCTATGTGTTAGCCCGTGAGTTATGCTACGTAGGCAAATATCAAAGTACAATTACAATTTTATCCTTTTCTAATTTTGATATTTATATATTCTATTTTTATCTACTTACTTTTTTACCTAAAATAACTTACCTTAATTATATTGATAGTATCATCTCAAAGATTATTTATATCCTTTTGCCTTATTAGTTTCTTCTTATTTGTGAATAAAATTATTTATAATATACTTTTACCTTATTAATTACATTACTTCTTATAGTTTTAATACTTAAATTTATATAATTGGTAGCATACAATTGAACATAATAGATAATGAGAATTTACATGAAAAAGGGCGTTTTTGACTTGCATATTACAAAACTACCCATTTTGGCAAGCAATTGGCAAAAACTACCCATTTTGATTTTTTGTCCCCATTTTACCCCTCAATTGAATTTCCGAAAAAGATAAATGTTATTTCATTAACTCTTTTCTTATAATTGACTGAGAATTTTATATTCTAAACAAAATAATAAAATAAACTACATCTTCATTTTCTTATAACTTGTGTCAGTTACTTTTGAAAAAAAAAAAATTATGAAACAAAAAACCCATTAACTTCCCTCCATTAATCTACATCATCATTTTCTTTCCTACAGAAAACACAATCAAAGCAGTGCAACTGAAGGTTTCCGCCTTAAATTGCTCAAGCCATTGTTGCAACTGAAGGTTTCCGCCATTGTTGCAACTGAAGGTTTCCGCCATTGTTGCAACTGAAGGTGTTTCTTCATCATTGCTTGTTGTTTTCCCTTATTTGATTCTGTCTGAAAACCCTAGAAATGAAGCTAATAGGCGATAAAAGGAAGAGGAAAGACGATGAAGGGCAAAATCAGAATAAGAAAAAGGCTAGGGAAGAGACTCCGGCGAAGGAAGTGAAGAAGAAAAAGGGCGAGAATGCGATTCCGGCGAACGCAGGGAAGAACAAAGTTGTGAAACCCAGTCCGGAGAAGGCTCCATTGAATGAGAAATTAGGTAAAACCAGTCCGACAAAGGCGGCAGTGAAGGAGAAAAAAGGTAAAGCCAGTCTGGCGAAGGCGGGGAAGGTTGTAAAGAAAAAATGTGTAAAACCTAAACCAGCGAAGGATTTACCCAATTCAAGTCCGGTGAAGGAGGAACCAGCAAAGGTTGTGAAGGACAGTACTCTGAAGGAAGCGAAGAAGAAAGAATCTGTGAAATTGAAGAAGGACAAAGGGAAGAAGGAGGAACCAGCCTACGTTGTGAAGGTCAGTCTGGTGAAAGGGGTGAAGAAGAAAGAGTCTGTGAAATTGAAGAAGGATAAAGGCAAGGAGGAACCAATGGCTTTCAAAAAAAATGTAAGTTTTCTAATTTCCAGATCCTGGCAATCTTGTGAAATTATTTCCTTCAGTATCCAAATTAGGGTTTGTTTATTTGTATAGATGATGATCCTGTCAACTATCGTTCGGTGTCCTTATGGTTTAATTGTTCTCGTTATTTGCAGGTTATGTAAAATTATTACAGAGGTAAAGCATTTTATGGAAGAGTGAACATAAACTGTAGGATACAGTTTATTCGTGATATTGAGAACAATATCACACCTGCTGATTGGCAACGTATATTGGATGGCCCATTTGGCAATATAATGAGGATGTTCCAGCATGTATCTTTTTCTTCACAGACGTTGCATGCAATTCTTTTCAAACAACTGAAAACAAAGAAGAAGTGGGAGTCTTGGTATGAGGTGAGTAGAAAAGAGTTGAGGTTTTCAATTCAGGAGTTTGGTATTATCACGGGATTGAATTGTGGAGAATTACCTGATGTTGATTCAAAAGGAAACAGTTTAGTGACTAGAAGATTCTTTGGAACTCCAGCAGGCCCTAAAACAACTATACAAGATTTGTACAATAGATTCAAAGAGCATTGAGTCTTAGATAATTACAAAATGAAGTTGGCTCTTTTATTGATAGTGGAGGGCATTCTGCTTGGAGGTGACAAGAAAAGGCTAGTTAAGGCTGAGCATGTGAGGCTATTGGAGAACATGGATAGGTTTTGGGAGTATCCATGGGGAAGGGTTGCTTATGAAGAGCTTCACAAGTCTTTGACAACATCATTGGACAGAAGAATGCTAACAGTGGAGAAGGCAAGGGCATTGTCTAACCAACCAAGAATTCCTTATTCAATTCAAGGAATGCTAATTGTCTTTCAGGTACCTGAAGTATTTTTATTATGTTGACTGATTCTGAATTGTATGTTGCCAGGATATTGTGTAGTTTGTATCTGCAAATTCATGTCAAAACCCTGTATATGCATTTCATTAATAAACCCTAACTAAGAATGATCATGATAAATTTACCTTGGGGGTAGATAAAAATCATGATTATAAATTGAAATAAACCTGACTTGGATTGTTGTTAGGTTGATTGAAATTGTTTTTGGATGTTTAGACTAATTGATATGACAGGATGTAGGATTTAAGTGTGACATGATGTGTTGTATCTGGCTGTATACTAAACATGATTAAAACTCATTTTGGATGTTTAGAGTAAATCTTCTGACATGATGTATTGTATCTGACTGTATACTCTCATGATTATAAATTGAAATAAACCTTACTTGGATTGTTGTTTAGGTTGATTCCAACTTTTTTTGGATGTTTAGAGTAATTCATTTGACAGGATGTTGTATTGAAGTGTGACAGGATGTATTTTATATGGATGTATAGTATCATCTGCATAAATTATTTTGATTTCCCACTTATTTCAAATCTGAATATGGGAATCTGTGCCAAGTTTAGGCAGGGCATATGCCTCAAAGTTGAGGGAATCTGCAATGCCTCGTGGACTTCGATGGTTTTCAGAGCACCTACCTGAACATGGAATATTGGATGAGGCATTTGTTGATCCTACAAATAAGGTTATTTCCATTCTTATCCTGAATGAAGATGAGTTGGAAATTTCCTATGCTGATGAGGTTGAAGACATGCATTTTGATAAGATTGTGAAGCAATCTTATGAGAAAATCAAAGAAAAGGAGCAGAAGAGCAAAGGTAAGGAGGTTGGAAAAGTTGAAGGTTCTGGTGAGAAATTGTTTAGAATAATGCAGAGGATGGAGAAAGGCATGTTAGAAAGGTTTGATAGGCTGGAAAAGATAGAAGTTAGAGGAGGAAGGAAATTAGAGGTTGCAAAGAGAGAAGTTGGTGGAGGAAGAAAAAAAAAGGGGAACTAGAAGAAGAAGAATAAAGTCGAGTCTGAAGAAGAGGAATTTGAGTCTGATGAGGAATCAGAAGAAGAAATGAAAGAAGATGATGTTGTTGATGATGATTCAGATGATGATGCTGAGGATGCTAAAGAGGTTGTTGATGACGATGATGATAATGCATATGATCAGGTGGCTACGGATGATGTTGAGGATGATGCTGAGGAGGAGGATGATGATGGGGATGATGATGATGATCATGGTGATGGAGATGGAGATGGTGATGGTGATGGTGATGGGGAGCACACTACTGGGAAAATGGATGATCAGGTGGCTATACATGAACAAGAGTTATCGTCGGAGGAGGATGAGGAGGAGGATGAGAAGGAGGATGAGGAGGAGGAGGAGGATGAAAAAGAGGAGGAAGATGAAAAAGAGGAGAAGGGTGAGGAAAAGGAGGAGACTGAGAAAGAGGAGGAGGCTGAGAATGAGGAGAAAGATGAGGAGGGAAAGATGGATGATGAGGGGAAGACTGTTGTGGAGAATGTTGGTGATGCTGAAGTCAGAGATAATGAGGTTAGAACAATGGCATGTTTTGTAAAGTTGTCTGTCAGGATAAGTATTGATTTATTGTTTTATAAAATTATTTGTTGTATTTCTTAATTGCAGGAGGAAGGTGTATCACAACATATGACACCCAAAAAAATTGATATTTGATGCCCAAGATGATTTGGTCATGGTGGAGAGTGTTGGTGATAAAAAGGGTGGTGATGGAGGAGAAGGTGAACCAAATGGGGTACCTGCACCTAGGAATGATGATGTTACTGGTGATGGTGAACCTCTCAATGATGGGGATGTTACTGAGAACCTTGAGGATTGCCCAATGGAGGATGTAACCCACCAGGATACAACAGTAGGTGGACTTGAACTGTTAACATCTGCAGTGGGCACATCATCTGATCAGAGAGGCAATAAGAAGGGAAAGAAGGGCAAGGTAAAAGCCAAAAAAGTCACTCCCCCTAAGAGGGTCCTGCCTCCCCGTAACCAGAAGCGTGGTATTCAGTCACCTTATACAGATGAGAAAAAGGGTAAAGAGTTGAAGAAGATAACCCAAAAAAAAGCAGTGAAAGAGATGAATGAACTGATGAAATGTTAATATCTCTTATGTAAACCTATGTGTTTTGTTCATAATTTGATTAGAATGAATAATGGCTAAGATTTGGTATATATTTTCAGGAGTGAATCCCGTGTAGGACTAACCAATTATAATCTGGACAAGGACTGGTTCCGAGCTATACTGGAACCAAAACATTGGCTAACTAACAAGGTAATGTTGATGACGCCTGTTGTTAAAAGTTAGTATTTGGGTAATTGTACATTCTATGACAGGATACTTTTTTTTGTAGCATATGGATGCGGTTTTATGTTACATACGTAAGGAGCTTGTGGCGCACCCATGTGAGACGCATTAGGCAACTGTCCTAGATGCTTGGTGGGCTTATGGTTATATTAAGGCAAAGGAGGATTCGCCAGGCATAGCATTGAGTGAAATTAAACTACCTAGTAGTGCAAGTGAATACTTTAATGGAGTTAGGCCTGCTCTATATGGGAAGAGTTGGGATGATGTGGATTTCCTTTATGCCCCTTTTAACTTGAATAGAGACCACTGGATTACTCTGCAGATTGATCTCCGTCAATGGGCGATCAATGTCTACGACTGCGCAGTTGATTTGTACAAAGAGACTGAAATATACAAGCTTGTTTACCCAGTCATGACATTACTTCCTGTTTTCATTAGCCATCACTAGACCTGGCAATCGGGTCGGGCGGGCGGGTTCAGTCTGAGTACTGTCGGGTTCTGGTTATTTCGGGTTGGGTCATTTCGGGTCTAAAATTTATCGGGTCAAACCAGGTCGGGTTATTACGGGTTTATTGCCGGTTCGGGTCAACCAATGGGTCGAGTTACGCAATTTTTTCCTACTTTTTTTGTTAATTTAATTTGCTTTAATTTATGAAATATTTATATTAAGTTTTTTTTCGCATGGCTATCTATCGTTCAATTTTAATCCCGGTAAAAATAATGTTATCATAATGCCTTAAGTCCTTAACTCTTAATTTTAACATCTTAGTTCTATTTTATTAAAACTATCTTATAAATTTATACAGTTATACAACTTATACACTTATAACTACGCAATAGAACTTCGGCATAAGATTTAGGTTTGTACTAGCTTATAATATATTCTAAGATTTCTTCTCCCAAACAAACACTTAGCTATCTCATATTGCCATATTGGACAAGTGGGCAACCGCATGCTTATTATTTATTAATGATTACAACTTAACTGGTTGAGCTACCTTATATAGTCATATTAATCATATAGTCATATAGTCATATACTCATATATATAATGAATTAATGATGATGCTGAATCAGTGAATCCTCTAGTATTCTTGTCGTCTTATTATTCTTGCATCAAACAAGGAACAAACAAACATGTAAAAAAAGTAGTATATAATCATGTTATACTATCACTCAGCTGAGTGCCTGGATCAATGCTTTCTAGATACCAGCTATTTCCAATGTTCCTCATCTGTAGAGAATGTTCAAAAGTCAAAACACAACACCCTAAACAAAACCATAATTAAGCCATAATCCAACGACGTTTCAAGTTCGATAAAGTAGCAAATTAGTAAAAAAAAATAACAACTTAGTCATAATTCAAAACACGACAAAATATCCAAAACAATTAAACAAGTCCTTAATAGTTATGTCAATCCTCCATCTCCACTGTTTCATCACCATTGTCAACGTGCAACCTTGTAAATTGGACTTCTAATCCTTCTTCTAGATTCTCCTCTGGACCTGGACAATTAAACTTTGAATTCAACTCAAATATATAACATTAAAATGTTATACTAAAGTGAAACAAAACAATAACTTACCTTCTTCGATATTCAATCCATAAATCCAAGAGCGAGTCGTCAAAAGTGCTTCGGCGGTTTCTGCAAGAAGAGAATATCTCCACCTTGTTATAACTCTACTTCCCATGCTAAAGGCAGACTCGGATGCCACAGTTGTTATCAGAATGGCTAAAATATCTCTTGCCATTCTAGAGACTGAAGGGAATTTATGAGCATTTTTCTTCCACCACTCAAGCACATCTAGATCTTTAGTTGGATTTTCCCTAGTCTCATCCAAATATATATTAAGTTCTGATTTTTCTGAAGAAATATCAAACACCGAAGCAAATCCCTAGCAAAGACACAAAATAAAAATTAGTGAAGCATGCTGAAATATAAGAAAAAATGTAAATAATTGACATTATATTAAATTACCTCAAAGTCTCCAGGGTCAATCATATCTCGAGTCGCAGTTGCTTCATTGTTGTTTACAGAATACTCTTGAAACAACTTCATAAATTCCTCTTTCACATGATTGGATTTCAATGAAGCACTTTCAACATCCAACTTCTCGAAACAATGTTGAATTAATTGAAACTTGTAACGAGGATCCAACATGATGGCAAATGAAAGAATCAAACTATAAGAACTCCAATACTTATCAAAATTCTTCTTCATCCTATTTACCATATCCATCAGAACTGTATCCCCACAAGCAACATATTTCAATAATAGAAGCTCAAATTTCCACACACACTTAAAGTACAAATTGGATATTGGATATATCCTTCCCGACATAAGAGTAGTAAGTTCATCAAAAGGCTTCAAAAGATCACAAATCTTCTCAATTCTATTCCATTCTTCATCAGTTGGAATTGGGGGAAATCTAGAATCAACTCGCACCATTCTTCCACTTGAAAAAGCCATACGGAAACGCAATGCCCTTTCAAGCATTTTAAATGTAGAATTCCATCTTGTAGGACAATTCAAGCACAAATTTCTTGAGCAATCAAGGCCAAGTAACAAAGCAATTTCTTTAAACTGTAAAGTTCTACGCTCTGAAGACCCAACAAAACACACCATCTTCTTAATCTTTTTCACCCCGGTATCAACTACTTTCAAGCCTTCTTGAACAATTAAGTTAAGAATATGTGCACTACATCGCACATGAAAATACTCACCACCGCAAGGCAAAGAAGAATGAATAGCAAGGCTATCGGTTAACATGGACTGCATATTGTCATTGCATCTTGCATTATCTAGAGTGATACTGAACACTTTCTTATAAATTCCCCAATCTTTCAGAAGGCCAAACACAGTGTCATGTAAAACTGAAGCAGTGTGGGGTGGTTCTACATGACAAAAGTTAAGAATCTTGCAATGCAAATTCCAGTCATCATCAACAAAATGAGCAGTAAGGGACATAAAGCCTTGATCCACACAAGAAGTCCACTAATCAGAAGTCAAACAAATTCTTCCAAAAAGCTTGCTCATGAATCCTCTAAGATTTTCTTTTTCCCTTTTATGAATTTTCAGCACATAATTCTTGACCGTGTTTCTACAAAATGGTTTGTAATTTTCATTCAAGAATCTATGAACATCCTTAGTTCCTTCATGCTGAGCATACTTAAAAGGATAGTTGTGTCTAATGATAGAAAGACAAACCATTTCCTTGTAGAAAGTTTGATCCACTTTACGTATCAAATTTCCATCGCTTGCCAAGATAAGTTCACCCTTAGCACCACATAGACGGCTCGAACACGTTTCAAAATGCCTCCTGAAATTAGAAGTACCCTTTTTAGCATAAGCCTATATAGGTCCACCACCGCAATACTTACAAATAGCTCGTGGCACAAGATCATCAAACTCATTCCCGTCGTGTGTTTCATAATGTTGCCAAATTGGAGCATTCCAACTTCTTTTCCGAGTTTGAGTTTCTACAGAAGGGGATGAACTCCCTAAATAAAAGAAAATAAACATCATTATAAAAAAATATTGAGATACATATTAATAAAAATTATGATGTCAAAATATGAGACTAGATACCCATATTTGGAGCGGGTGATGATGTTGATGCTGATGGGACTATGGATGCAGATTCAGATGCAGATCCTGATGCTGATGCGGATGCAAAACTTCCAGTCCGAAATGGCAACGGAGGTCGATCTCCTCTTTTGGATTTTCGAGTTGCAGAAATATTGTTTTGTGGCGGCATGTTCTACACTTCTACCCTAATAGAAAAAAATAAGTTAATAACCTTAAATTTAGATTTTAATTAGTAGTACAGACGTAGAGTTCAAAGTTGATAACGTTAAATTTGTAATACTCAAAACAAAAAAAATACCAAACAAAATGTTGCTGGCGAATGTGCCAGTGAAGCAGGAATTAACCAGAAATCAGAGAATTGAGAAATAACACTAAGACAAAAACCCAAATAATTCAAAGCCTAAGTGTAGACAAGCAACAAACATATTAAGTAAAGCACCAACAAATTAACTAAAGCCTAAGTGTAAATAAAGGCGAGAAACAATAGAAGACTAGAAGCTAAAGGAGATTAAGTAAAATGAGATTAGGGAAGGAAAACAGACCAAGAATGAGCAAGGCGTCAGGGAGAGCTCCGAGAATAGGAAGGAAGAGACCGCCAACAATCATGGGGCCCAAGATCTCAAGCAGAAGCTCGCTCCCACTGAACAACAGATTGGATGAGACCGCCAACAATCTCGGTGCCGCCGGCGGCGAGGCGAGGAGAGTAGAGGAGAGGCGAGGCGAGTAGAGTAGAGGAGAGGCGAGGAGTTGCGGATTGCGTCGGAATGGTCTGATACCTAGCAGAGGCAAAGCAGCGGGCCAACGGCTGAAGTGCTGAGCTTGTGAAAGAAAATAATGAAAAGGAATAAGTGAATAACCCTAAAATTTTAGAATAGCCGATAGCGCCAGTTTTTATTTTTTTTTCAATTTCCCGCCTTTATTTTTTTATCCATCGGGTTGACCCGACCCGACCCGTTTTTGACCCAAAAATTTTCCGGGTCATCGGGTTTGATTGAAAACGGGTTTCGGGTTCAACTTTACGGGTTATGACCCAAAAAATTTGGGTCGGGTCGGGTTACCGATTCGGGTCATATTTTGCCAGGTCTAGCCATCACCCATCACTTGGGGAGAAATACAAGGACCGTGGTCATTGTGCGTTCGCAATCAGGAGAAAGACTGCGAAACAAGTGAAGCAAAACAAACACAGGTAAGAATGAAATTAAACAGTGATGATCTAGTTTTAGTTTATGATTGCGGCATTGCTTCTAACATTCTGATATTATGTGAAACAGTGGTGATTGCAACATATATGTCCTAAAACACATAGAGATGTTGAGTGTTGGACGGAAGAACGTTGATCTGGTAGCTGACAAATTTATGGATTATTTGAGGATGCAAATGGCTGAGAGTGTGTTTGATGGGGTGTGGATATCTAATTGAAGTTTAGTTTTAGAGTAATGTTTTTTAGCGGTTGTGGACTTGTAAGTGGTTTGTTAATTTGGATTGATACTAAGTGTGTTTGTTGGTTTAGAAAGGATATTTGACGATGGATATTTGATATTAAGTGGTTTTCTTATTGCACCATTATGACTGGGGTCGCTGTGCATGACAGGATAGTATGCATCTTAATACAAATTAATTCATCGTATGTCTATTTAATGTAATACAAATTCAACATCATTAAGTGGTTTTCATATACGTTCTCTATGTTAAATAGGTATGTAAATAAAGCATAGTTATAGATTGGTAAGTAAATAATCCGGGGTAATGAAATTGGTCTAAAACTGTAAAGTAGTCAAGTAAAGTTAGAAGATCGATGTTAACTTTGTAATACAGTCGGATTAATGCTTGATATGAAATAACAAATATAATACAGTCGGATTTCACACCATATCTATCCATTTGGATAAAACTTTGTAAAAAAAATTGCTGACAGGATATTTTTAGTTAATGCTTGATATGAAAGTACAAATTTGCATTAATTACTGTGAACAACCAACTACATTTTACTCCTGCCTTTTGCTCATCTCATCTTTATATGTAATACAACCCTTTTCTCACATTACCTATCTTCCACAATGCCAAATTGTATGAGTCACATGGAGCACCAAAAAATGCACTGTGTAGTCCGAGCAGGCGATAGAATCCTCCCAGCGTCGGGAAGGACGGCTTTGGTGAGCACACACATATACGAGGGTGGTGTTCAGGCTAACTGGTCACCACGCCTAGAAGTTGTAAGAAACATCTGGCATTTGATTTCACATCTTTGAGAGTACAACAATCGGCAACCGAGCTCCGCCTACTTCTTTGAGATGGTCCACGATCATGGAGGACCTCGTACCCTAAGGGCCTTGCAGAACGAGAATGACGCGTCTGCGCTTGCAGATCTTGCCACAAGGGTTGCATACATCAAAATTTACATAGTAACCAGAGAGATAAACGATGAGCTTCCTGCACCTCCCTTGCCAACATCAGCCATGTCATCAGTGGGTTACTAGATCCCCTGTCATTGTAGTGTTTTATCTTTGTTTTCAAGTGGCGAATATGTAAAATTGCATTATGTACCGTTTTCTCTTTCTTTTCAAGCGGATAATATGTTGGATGAAGTTATTATGTCTTTTTTATCTATGTTGGATGAAGTTATTATGTCCTTTTTATCTATGTTGTTAAAGTAATTTATAATGTTTCAAATTTGATACTATGTTGTAGAAGATGTATTATGACAGGTATTTATGTCATTTATGGCAGGGTATATATTTAGTACATGCAAACAGGAAATACTTAGTTCACCACATAATTCAAATTGGAAACATATGGAATAGGAACAACACAATTACCATCACGTGACAAAGGCAGATAGCAATTTGATCGACCGAAGCGACCATCATTGCCACAACTTGTAGAGTACATAAATTAGTCAAATAAGGCAACATAGCCTAATGCTAAAACAACAAAAACAAACCAAGAAAGTAGAAGAATCCTCATCAAAGTCGAATTTTCAGCCTTCAACGTACAATTTTCAGCCGATAGTGCCTTCACCTCCACATTTAAGGTCTTGTTCTTCTCCATTATCTTATCAACCTTCTTCTCTAATGCCTTCACTTGTGTTTTCAAGTCCTCGTACACATTATACATATTCGGTACACTTACCGATGAAGAAGCATCATTCTCACACCATTTGAAAAATTTACAATCATCCTTTCCCTAAAATCAAAACAATGAAGACGGATAATGAATTAGGTAAAATGCTTCAACAACTATATCACTATCCAAAATTTTATAGAGCATGTATAAATACCTGCCACTTAGAGCACCTATAAAAGCGTTTCCCAAAATTATGATTTGGCTTCGAAACCTTAAGCACCAAGGTGGGCAATTGGTGAAAACAAAGGATCTTTGTACAATTTTTTTTGTATGTTCCCCAACTTGTTGAAGAATGGTCACTCATGCTACGACAAGAAAAACCACCAAATTCAAGGGCATGTACAATTATCTAATAACACGTTTATATCAAAGAAATTCAATCGAAATTGAGACCAATTTGGCTAAAATCAAGAATCTTCATAAAACCCTCAAATTTACATGAACCCTAAATTAAAATCACAAAAATCAACTATGTGTTGAAAATTGTACCTGCCCTTGGAGTAGATCCGACGATATTAGAATTGTGAGAAAAAATATGAAATGTATTCGACCTTCAACCCTAGAAGAGGAAATATGGGAAAATTATAGGAAATGTGAAACCCTTAAACCCTAGTACAACCAACTTCAATAAATACCACCTAAAAATCCAACCAACTACCATTTACTCTCTCCCCCGACTTCCCTCGCCTTTAAAAATCCTTCCGTTTGTGTAACGCCTTTTAAATATTACATGATCAAGTTTCGGTTGTATGGCAGGACATATAAATTCACATGATGGGATAAAACAACAAGCTAGCATAAAGTTAACAATATTACAAAATAGAATGCTTCAAATGTTCATCCATAAAAACATAGATATAATACGATCATAACATCCCTAATTATTACTATCTAAACATAGAATAGTAATACAAAGGGATGTAGTGCTTCAAATGTCAACCAAAATTACAAGTTGTCATCACTAATCTGCACCAAAGTGATATCCTTCAACCAAAAAGTTATCATTCAAGTCAAGTGCTTCAAGTTTGAGCCAAAATGCAAAAGTATAGATCACTTACTCTGAACCTTCATATCAAGTGCTACGCTTCTTAGACTTGCCTACATAACAAGTCCTATAGATATGTCCTCTCATCCCGCAAGTTGCACAACGTAATGCATGACTCCTCTCCCAATGGCCCTTAAACCTCTTAAACTTTGGCCTTCCAACGCCCCTTGTCATAGGAGGTGGAGCACAAGCATAACTCACTACTGATAAAGGAACATGCCAATCTGTGACTGGTGAAAGAAGGTGAATTGTCTCCGTGTAAGCTTCCTTAATCGTTTCATTCCTATAAAATGGACTCACCAAAGTACTAGGATCAATTCCCTTATCCTTTGCTACAGCTAGGGCATGTGTGCATGGAATCCTATCAGTTTGGAATATCTTGCACTGGCACGTCATAGCGTCAAGATCTACTTCAAATTTCTTATTTCCATCGATAACCTGGGCTTCTGAGTGGCTAAGCCTCACAACCGGCATAGTTAAACATTCCTCGTACCTAAAGTCAATTAGCTCAACAGTTCTTTTCGTAATAATCTCACCCCACTTGTCTGCCTTCTCCCTACGTTTGCAAAACCATGCTGTAAATGTTTCTAAAATACCATCAAATAGTGCAATGATAGGCCACCCACGCTCCTCCTTGAACAACCCATTTAAGGATTCAGCATTGTTTGTGGTCACTATGGTGTACCTGTTCGCAGGGAAGTGTGCCCTTGACCAAGTAGACAGATCAGCACTTAGAACATATTTCGCAACCAATTTCGAATCCTTTTCTAGCTTTTTTAACTCATTCTGATACTCAGACACTGTGTAAGCCTTGGCTACCTTGTTCCACTGTCCCAGTAGATCTTTTCTCCCGAATTTGGCCTTGAAGTTTTGGTAAATGTGAAAGATACAAGAAACCATTGCCTGCTAAGGTGTAGTGTTTTCTCAATCCGTTCTGAATGCTCTTATGCCGATCTGAAACAAACACTACTTCTTCTGCATCATCTAAGCCAGCAACTTTCAACTCCTTGAAGAAAAAAGACCAGGAAGCATTATTCTCACTATCAACAATAGCAAAAGCTAGAGGGTAAATGCCTCTGTTTCCATCCTGGGCAGTAGCTAGTAGGAGATGGCCACATTATCTTCCTGTTAAAAATGTTCCATCCACAAATATCACCTGTCATAGTACACATATACATCCTGTCAGTCAGTCATCCTGTCACTGATGTATAAAGTATTTACATAGTATGTAATCCAAACATAAATATATCCTGTCATACAATGCTATCATGTCATACAAATCTATCATGTCATAGAGTTCTATCCTGTCATACAATGCTTCAGTGCATATATGTGTTAACAAACATACATTCCTAAGATGCGATAGTCCATTCATCCAAGCATCAACCGCCCAAAAGCAGTACTTAAAACGATGTTGGGAATCAGTTTGAATAGCTGTATGCGTTCCAGAGTTCAGTTGTTTCAACATGTACAGCTAGGAGTTGAGTTCAGAGTAACTTGCCTGAGGGTTGCCTCTAACTATGACCTTTGCACTCAATCGAGCCCGATTAGCCTTGCCATAACTGGCATTTATGCTAGCTTGTTTCATAACACTCTGAATTTCTCTAGCTCCGGGGGATTGCTTACGACCTTCAAACCTATAAAATTCACATTTCATCAATAAATCATCATATATCAAATAAAATCAAATATGCATCCAACAAAATTCATTTACCTTCCAAGTATCTTTTCAGCAATCATGGATACAGTTGCATGTTTGTCGTGGTTGTGTCGATACCGAAGTGTGCAACTATGAGTTCCATTATACTTCTTAACCTGAAACAAACCATCTTTTGTGACCCTGCCTCCCATGACGGCCCAAGACGAGGAAGAAGCCATGAGCCTACGCTCACAGGCCCAGTGACAAGGTCTAGGTCCAAGGCCATCGCCGCCGCCGTCGCGTCACTTATCGCACGCGCCGTCGCCAGCCAAGGAAGCCCAGAGACCAATCCAAGGCTCGTCGTCCTCGCCACCATCGGAAGTGAAAGAACGCGTTCTTCTGAAGACTTTGACACTTCGTCGTCTCACGCGATGATCTCTTCATAGCCTTCACCGCGTTACTAAGTTTCACGTGTTCTTTTTAAGACATTATCTATATTTGGTATTTCTAGCTTGCTTTAGATAGTTTCCTTATTTACAGCGTTTTAGATAGTTTCCTTTCAGTCATTCTATCTTTTAGGGTTTGTGTCTTTTGCATGCTTGCATGGGCTAGCCCTTAGGCTCTTTTCGACCCAAGCCCATTAGGCCTTGGTCGAGATACCTTGGCTATTTAAAGCCTCATTTGTTAATGTTATTTCTTACGTTCAAGTTAAAGTTCAAGGTTTAAAGTCGAGTGTTAATTCCTCATTCCCTTGATCGGACGTCACCCTTATCCCTCTCATCCTCATTCACTCCGCCGCCGACGCTACGGCAACCACTCGATCTCCATCGAGTTTATCCCCTTCGCAGTCGACGCTACGACACCAACGACTTGTCTCTTCAAGTCGCCTAGTCTTCATCAAACCGCTTCCGCCACCGCTACCATCTTTCCACCAAATCGCTTCCATCACCACCGAGATCCATTCATCGCGTTCTTCCGCTCGCGATCATCCCCATCATCACGTTCCACAGCAGAATCACCACATCAAGTGACTTCCCAACCAAGACTAGATCCAAAGTCATCACCTTTGGCAATTCGACTTGTCACAGGAGGCAAGGACACCTCAACTGGTATCAGAGCCCAGCAGTCTTGTAAGTCACGAACTCAAGCTTCACTCTTGTTCACGAAATTTTTTCTTGCCCCCACCGTTTGCTTTACTAAAAGATCACGAAAAATCAGAACTTTCCATATTTGCTATACCTATTCGGTTTCTACAAGTGATACCTTGGCCGAAAATTTTTCTTGTTCCCCAAGTTTTGGTGTGTTAGGTAATTTTGTTATCTTGCATGCTAGAATATTTTGTTTCCTTATTTCATGCGTGGATAGAATTTCCTTGTTTGCTAGATATTACTTTTTAGGTTGTTAACCAATTTCCTAATAAGATATCATCAAATCTTATCTTCTCTCTCCTATCTCTAACATCACGCTTGTGATATTCTTGTTACTTAGGCCTTTTTTATTTTATTTCCTTTTGCAAATCCGAAAAGATCAAAAGATAAGATCTCGGATATTAAAAAAAGAAAAAGAAAAAAAGATATCGAAAAGGTATTCAATTTTTTTTTTACCAAAGTTAGGGAAAGCCAAAATAAGGCAACACTAACCCACATCGGTCTAAGCTCATCTTCTATATCTCTCCACCGTCTAGGTCAAGCTTTCTAGAAGGTACTTTCTTGCTAATTAGGTTACTTTGTTTACGTTTGTTTTAGGGTTTTAATTTGTTCTTGTTTGTTTGATTGCAACTTGCTTGATACACCATCTCTTGTTCAAGCCTAGCCGCCCTTACGGCAAGACAAACAAGCCCTACCTACGTGAACTTTGTGACTTGACTAGTGATTTGTTTGGTTGTTGTTCTTTGTTGTCTTTTGGTTCGTTTTTACTCCCATGTCTGGTCGTCTTGTTATAGGCACCATGCAGATTGGACCCAGTACAGACAACCGCGAAAATAACACAACCAACCCACAACACCAATAGTTGGATCGCCCTCAAGACCAACCACGCGATCCCATCATGGAGTTGTCTGAAGATAAAATCTTGATCTAGGCTCTTCGACAAGAGAACGCGACTCTGAGAGCCAACCAACAAGCAGTGGCAACCATTGCGCCAACTCCAACACCGCTGAGTGCTATGGACGCACCACCTCCACCTGGAGCCACCCACGTGGTCCCATCAACGACACGAGTGGACAAAGGCAAGGGAATTATGCCTTCCACTTCTCAACATCAATCACAACTCAACAGAATGCATAGTATCATTGAGAGCCGCCAAGGCTTCGTTCCCCAAAAGGATCGCTACGTACCCAGAGCCACACCTGCTGGCTCCAATCCCGACGCCGATGACTCTCAAGGTGAGTACTCTGAACCTTACAACTTTGATGATAGGTATGCCTCTCGGAGAACCCAGAAACGCGTGCCGGCTTCCACACCACGCTATGGCTGACGTCGTCAAGCCGCCCTAGCCGACGCGACGCCAAGAAGACCAAGCCGCCGCGACACTGGGCATATGCGATGCGATGATCAATTGAGGACACCACCTACCCAACAACGCAGCCATGATGTACGCGATCATCTTCGACACCAGAGTGTTCGAACACTACGTTGCGGATCTGATGGCTACGCGTCGATCACACCCAATGTCCAAGACGACTTCGACGAGTACGATGACGAAGAGATCGAGGACTCAGGTATGATCAATCCTAATTGTTTCCATCCACCTCTTGGAGATCCACTTGAATTGCAGGATCACCCATCAGATTGGATTCCTTCCCCGCGTCTCCGGCCCCAAGGAGAACGCGTTCGAAACATTGGCGGCGAGCGCCGCGATGTTTTGCAAAGAGACAATCGACGCGACAACTATGATCCCCAGCCACAAAGACGCCAACGAGATGACGCCTATGTGCCCAGGGATGAGTTTGTCTGTGAAGATCGCGAACAACGCGATAGACACCAGGTTGGACGCGATAGACCACATGGACTGCGCACCTTTGAGAACCTTCTCTATGACGCCACGCCAAACAACGCGTTCAACCAAACAAATGACCAGCCTCGACACCCGCGACATCAAGTCAAGGTAAAAATCGAGCATTTTCATGGTGAATACAATCCCTCTGTTTTTCTTGAATGGGTGCAGGCTACAGAGTACACCCTTCGATATAATCGAGTGTCACCTGAGGATCATGTCGATGCCGCGACACTTAACTTCTGAGGAGCTGCCCGAGTGTGGTGGCATCACTTCGAGGATGACTGTGTTCGTCGCCATAGGGCACGCGTAACAGAATGGCATCAACTAGTCTATGTCATGACCAAGAAATACGTGCCTCCAGACTACAGGAATCAAATGCGATTGGAGATTGCCATGGCTCGCCAAGGCTCAATGACTCCACTCGAGTTCTTTTCCAAGCTTGAAGACATGTATTACAAGGCCAATATCTCTGTTGCACCATCTACCTTGAGGACGAAATTCTTGAGTGGTTTGAACACCAACATCCGTGATCAACTCGAAATTTTGCCAATCAAAGACATGAACACACTCACCCACACGGCGATGCAAATCCATGCACAACTATCTCGCCGAAAGTCTTACACCTATTCCACTGGCCAACAAAGGTATTCTTCTAACACTAGCGGCTTACCTTATACTAATGTTCGCCCTGATGCATCTACCACAGCAGCGTCTAGCCAAGCCCCCAAGGCAAAGCCCACGACACCAAACACCGTGCCGCATCCGACCGCGCCAAGACAGGCCCCAGTACCCAACGATCGCGCGCGGGATATTGAATGTTACAAATGTGGTGGAAGAGGCCACTACAAGAAGGATTGCCCCAATGCTCGCAAGGTGTTGTTCTCCACAGCCACCGCCGGCTATGAGTCTTGTGAAGATGAGGAGGCCACACTTGAAGCGATCTCTGAAGGCCACGAAGATGAGGACGAAGACGCGTATGACTGCGAACCCGCTTCTCTGCACGCGGGCACACCGTTGAGCTTGGTGACACGTCGTCTCCTCACCGTCAAGGAAGCCAGCTTAAGCGATCAACGAGAGAACTTGTTCCACATAAGGGCTCTAGTCCAAACAGCCTCCTTGAGTGTTATTATTGATGGAGGATCTTGTACAAATATTGTGAATGAGAAGGTTGTCAACCACTTCAAATTGCCTACGACACCTCATCCACAGCCTTATGCCCTCCAATGGATTTCTTCAAGTCCAGGTAATATAGTATCTCGTCAATGTTTAATTTCTTTTTCCATAGGCAATACTGTGATTCTATTCTTTGTGATGTCATTGCAATGGACGCCACCCATATTTTGCTTGGGCGCCCATGACAATTTGACAGGCGCGTGCTCCATGATGGCTATTTGAATACTTATGTGTTCAATTACCACGGGAAGCGCGTCACTTTGCATCCAATGTCTCCCCATGAGATCTTGCAGGACCAGGTAGAACACGATCGCCAGAAAACCTGTAACACCCCGTAATTTTTAAGGGTATTTTGAATTATTTTCAAATTTTTCTTATGCCCGTTTTGCTAGACGGATTTAATTCAGTGAGTCTCGGACCTTCTCAAAAGGGGTCTGAGCTCTGTAAAATTTTCCGAGCATTATATAATATAGTTGAGGTGTTTTCGGGGTTAATGTATCGTTAATGTACGAATATATTTAACCCGGAGTTAAGAAATTTAATCCAAACCAAGTTCGGATAAGAGTTAACGAAGTCGGCCTTTAAACCGCGACTTGACGCGACCTGACGCGAGATGCCGCGACTAACCGCGACTCGCCGCGACTCGCCGCGCTCGCGGTAATGCCAATGCCAGGCGTGTCGTCTTCCTCACGAGGCGGCCACTGTAGCATCTGTGGGCAGGCCAAGTGGGCTTACAACTTTCCCTTTGCCTTTGTCCCCTTGTCCTCGGCTTGTTCCCCCTGAGGTGGTTCGGATTTGTGCTATAAAAGGAGGTGAAGACCGAACCCTTTCTTTCTCTCTTCTTCTTCTCTCTTTCTCCTCTGTTTTCCCCTGTTTCGTCATTGATGCACGAGCTGTGAGCTCGGTTTTGGGCTTGATTCGACAAGGCTCTTGAGTGTTAGAAGGAGCTCTTGAGTGTTGTGAGAAGCTTTGAGGTGTTAGGAGATCGAACCATAGACAAATCGGTTTGGGTAAGAAATTCTCCATGGAAGCTGTTGAGCTTCGCCACTGTCATGCCACACGAAAACCGCGACTAGCCGCGACTGGCCGCGACTCGCCGCGATCGCGGTGAGGGCGTCCGAGTGTGTGTTTTGTGGTTTAGCTTTGATTTCTTCTTGTATTCTTTTAGATTCATATATATGTGTATTGAATCTAAGTTAGGATCTTGTTATGGGTCGTTTCCTAGGGATTTTTATTCCAGATCTGTTCCAATTTTGGACCCAAGAGCCGTTGTCTCTAAGCTTTGCTTAAGCTTCTGCGGATTCAGGCAAGTGGCGGTTCGCTCTTGCTCATCATTCCATACTTTCATTAATTATCAATTGTTTGTTGTTAATTAATTTGGGATGATTCATCTGCTTAAGTTGGGAACAGTTTTGATAAATAATTTGATAAAAAGAAGTGATGTTATAATAGGTTGTATATTGCTAGATACAACGCTATTATGTTCATAATGGTTTTATTGTGGATTTTAAAGGTGAACTTCATATATAAATATTATAATAGGTTGCATATACTGTTAGTGGCAACGCTATTTTGATATATATATATATATATAGATTGTTAGATCTATGATGTTGGCCTTGATGGCTTTGTTTTGATGTGATATATGACTGTGTTGAACTGTTTAGTTAGCACGAGTATTCGTAGGAACGTTTACTGGGGCCAGGAGGTCCAGTCGTTTCTTGATAATTAAATGGAGAAAAGGGCATTGAGACCCTAATACCATTGGTGAGTCATGACTAGCCTCTATACTCGGGTATAGAGGTGGTGCACTTAGCTAGTGTCACATATATCTGGGGAGCAAATCTCGGGAGATGCTCCCAAGAGATCTCTCGTCTCGGGATGAGTTGATCATGATAAAAGCTTATAACGTGATGTGTGTGTGTGTTGACATTTAATAAGATACGTGCCATGAGTATGCACATAATTAAAATGCCTTGACCATAATAATAAAGTGCCGTATGAGTAAGCACTTATTTAAAATGTTTGGCGAGTAGTGCAGCTAGGCGCTAGTGCAGCTAGGAAAAGCTCGTCTTAGTTGTAGATCGCTCGTAAGCGATACTTGTGTGATGTGTTTGTGTGTGTTTGGTTATGTTCCCCAACATTTGTCATATTGTTTCCTATAAGGCTCATTTCATTTGGAGTCTTCTTTTGGGATTGATTGTTGTGAGACCCGGTCTCCAGAGTCTTCTCTTGATCATGCTGCTTCATTTATTCTAGTAGGAGTATGATGGTTGACTAGCGTACTCGGTTATTATTCGAGGAACGATGAGTCTAACCTAATACGACTGCTTCGAACCACTCTGCTTTGTACCCTTGCGTAGTCTTTCATTAGACTGACCAACCGTTATATTCCTTGCATGGTTGGCTGGTGTCATCCGTCCGATTCGGCACATCAGGTGTGTTGAAGATCCGAGAAGGCTAGAACGACTATGAAGATGAACGGTATTTTCGACAAGTTGTTTTATCGCTTTGTATTTAAAAGATTTCCGCTGTGCTATTTTGTATTTTGTTAAAGACTTTCGCTGTTGTATTTCTGATTATTGGGTCGTTTTTGGAATCGTGTAATTCCGCGACCATGTGATTTAATAAAAGTTACGATTTTAGTATTGTAATTGTGTTTTAAGTCAGTTATGACGTCGGAAAAGCCTGGGGTGACTTCGGGGTTTACGTCCGGGGTCATCGGCAGTAACGCTTTCAAATGGGGTTAAATTTGGGGGTGTTACAAAGCCATAGAGGCTGCGTCGACTAGGTCACACGAAGGTCTAGAGGCACTACAGAGGCAAAACTCCTCCAAATCTGGCAACACTTTGTCTTCTCCAGGCACTGGCAAGAAGAAACACAACGCCACAACTGGGACACCGCGTGCCCCACAAAATTTGGGAAGTGCCTCTCCACAGTTCGCCGCGCCGTTACCACCACTGCGTCCTTTGCAAGGAACCTGTGAGCAACGCATTCTTTTGGCCAGGCCCGGTGACCTCACTGCATGTGTCACTGGCAAGGCTCCCTGTTTTCTACTTGTGCCAACCCCGTGCATACCTGAGTCATCGACGAACGCGCCATTACCACCAGCGATCGCGAGGTTGCTTGCCGCGTTCCGTGACATTTTCTCTGACGAGTTGCCACAAGGATTACCTCCCCTGAGAGGCATTGAGCACCAAATTGACCTTGTGCCAGGTTCTTCTTTGCCCAACCGTGTTGCGTATAGAGCTGGTCCTGAAGAGACCAAAGAGCTACAACGCCAAGTCCAAGAATTGTTGGATCGCGGGTACGTAAGGGAATCTCTTTCCTCTTGTGCTGTGTATGTGATCCTTGTGCCCAAGAAGGATGGCACCTGGAGAATGTGTGTTGATTGTCGTGCAATAAACCAGATCACAGTCAAGTATAGGCACCCTATTCCACGCCTTGATGATATGCTTGATGAACTTCATGGTGCGACACTCTTCTCCAAGATTGATTTGAAGAGTGGTTATCACCAGATCCGAATGAAAGAAGGTGATGAATGGAAGACCGCCTTCAAGACAAAGTATTGACTATACGAGTGGCTTGTCATGCCCTTTGGGCTCACGAACGCGCCCAACACCTTCATGCGCGTAATGAACCACGTGTTGAGATCTTTCCTTGGCAAATTTGTTGTCGTTTATTTCGATGACATCCTTGTGTATTCCCGGAGCCTAGAAGACCATGTCAATCACCTTCGCCAAGTGCTCGAATGCCTTCGACGAGAGAGCCTGTTTGCCAATCTGGCAAAGTGCTCATTTTGCTCCGAGTCCACCAACTTTCTGGGCTACATTGTGAGTAGTGATGGTTTGCGCGTTGACAACGAGAAGATCGCGGCAATCAAAGACTGGCCAACGCCTACGACACCGACACAAGTGTGAAGCTTTCTAGGCATCACGGGATTTTATCGGCGTTTTGTACGCGATTTCTCCTCAATTGTCGCGCCACTCTATGAGCTCACCAAGAAAGGAAGCACAGTTTTGTGGCAGGAGTCCCATGAACGCGCCTTCTCGTCCTTAAAGAACGCGTTATGCCAAGCACCTTTGCTCCAGCTCCCAGATTTCACCAAACACTTCGAAGTAGAGCGTGATGCCTCTGACATCGGCATTGGTGGTGTGCTACACCAAGAGAAGAGGCCAATTGCCTACTTCAGTGAGAAGCTTACAGGGGCAACGCTCAATTACCCCACCTACGACAAATAGCTTTATGCATTAGTACACGTGTTGAAGACTTGGCAACATTACCTTTGACCGCGTGAGTTTGTCATCCACAACGATCACGCCGCGTTGAGCTACTTGAAGAGCCAAGCTCACCTCAATCGACGCCATGCTCGCTGGGTGGAGTTTCTGGAGACATTCCCTTATGTCGTTGTTCACAAGAAATGGAAAGATAACATTATTGCTGATGCGCTATCTCACAGGTATGTTCTATTGACTCAAGTGCAAACTAAAATTTTGGGTTTTGCTTTGATTAAAGACTTATATGCTAGTGACCCCTTCTTTGCCCCTATTCTTGAGCATTGCCTGAGATCGCGCGAGTTTGAGACATTTTACCTTTCTGAGGGTTATTTGTACAAGGCTAGTCGTCTATGCATTCCTAGATCCTCCATTAGGCTGCTATTGATTGAGGAAGCACACGCGAGTCGTGGACATTTTGGGATTAGGAAGACCTTAGACGCGCTTAGAGAACATTTCTTTTGGCCTAAGATGACCCACAAAGTGACTAGGTTTTGTAGAAGTTGTGTGACTTGTCAGGGAGCCAAAGCTAAGTCTAGTCCTCATGGCCTCTACACTCCTTTGCCCATTCCTAGTGCCCCATGGGAAGATTTGTCTATGGATTTCATCACGGGTTTGCCCCTCTCTAGACGAGGTAAAGACTCTATTTTTGTGGTCGTAGATAGATTTTCTAAGATAGCACATTTTATAGCTTGTAAGACCACCCATAGTGCTAGTGAGATTACTGATCTATTCTTTGAGCATGTGGTACGTCTTCATGGAGTCCCGCGTATCATAGTTAGTGATAAGGATTCTAAGTTCGTTGGTCATTTTTGGAGAACTCTTTGGGGAAAGCTAGGAACCAAACTCCTATTCTCGACTAGCTACCACTCCCAAACCGATGGCCAAACGGAGGTCACGAATAGAACTCTAGGAGCCCTCCTTCGCACGATGCTCAAAGCCAACCTTAAGCGTTGGGAGGACTTACTATCACTTGTCGAGTTTTGTTACAATAGATGCAGGCACACAGCGACCAAGTTGACACCTTTTGAGGTGGTGTATGGCATGAACCCCTTGACACCATTGGATTTGTCGCCACGCCCTCTCCGAGACCCAGTGCATGTCTCCGCCTCCAATCGCGCTGAGCAAGTCCAAGAGCTTCATCGAAGGACCAATGAGCAGCTGGAGAGGAGAGCCGCGCAGTATGCCTCGTAGAAGAATTCAGGCCGCCGCCGCGTCGTCTTTGCCCCCGGAGACCTTGTCTGGGTGCATCTACGAAAAGAGAGGTTCCCCTCGTGGCGAAAACACAAACTGGCACCACGTGGAGATGGCCCTTTCCGCATGATAAAGGCCATAGGGGACAATGCCTATCAACTCGAGCTCCCACCAGATTTTGGAGTCCATGCGTCCTTCAACGTGGCCGACTTGACTCCATATGTTGAGCCCGAATTTGATGATGGTGAAGCGGGGACGCCTCACAGCCAAGTGGGGGAGGGTGATGTGACCCTGCCTCCCATGACGGCCCAAGACAAGGAAGAAGCCATGAGCCTACGCTCACAGGGCCCGGTGACAAGGTCCAAGGCCATCGCCGCCGCCATCGCGTCACTTATCGCACGCGCCGTCGCCAGCCAAGGAAGCTCAGAGACCAATCCAAGGCTCGTCGTCCTCGCCGCCATCGGAAGTGAAAGAACGCGTTCTTCTGAAGACTTTGACACTTCGTCGTCTCACGCGATGATCTCTTCAAAGCCTTCACCGTGTTACTAAGTTTCACGCGTTCTTTTTAAGACATTATCTATATTTGGTATTTCCAGCTTGCTTTAGATAGTTTCCTTATTTACAGTGTTTTAGATAGTTTCCTTTCAGTCATTCTATCTTTTAGGATTTGTGCCTTTTGCATGCTTGCATGGGCTAGCCCTTAGGCTCTTTTCGACCCAAGCCCATTAGGCCTTGGTCGAGATACCTTGGCTATTTAAAGCCTCCTTTGTTAATGTTATTTCTTACGTTCAAGTTAAAGTTCAAGGTTTAAAGTCGAGTGTTAATTCCTCCTTCCCTTGATCGGACGTCACCCTTATCCCTCGCATCCCCATTCACTCCGCCGCCAACGCTACGGCAACCACTCGATCTCCATCGAGTGTATCCCCTCCGCAGTCGATGCTACGACACCAATGACTTGTCTCTTCAAGTCGCCTAGTCTTCATCAAACCGCTTCCGCCACCGCTACCATCTTTCCACCAAATCGCTTCCATCACCACCGAGATCCATTCATCTCGTTCTTCCGCTCACGATCATCCCCATCATCACGTTCCACAGCAGAATCACCACATCAAGTGACTTTCCAACCAAGACTAGATCCAAAGTCATCACCTTTGGCAATTCGACTTGTCACAGGAGGCAAGGACACATCACCATCTGTGCCGGTTTTCACCCCCGCTGAGCAATGAAATGTGTATTTCTTGTCAACACATTGCACTGCATATCTCTTTTTGTCAAACCTCTTCACAGAAAGCTCGACAAAACCTTTGAAAGCCTTTTCATTTAACACATCTTTTAACTCTTTCTTCATGCAAAATGTGGCTCCAACTTTAATTTCCACATTCTTTGCCTGACCATCCTCGACATCTACATCGAAATACTCCCATTCATCATCTTTATCTTCATCATCATGATCATTCTTTTCTCCTGCTTGCCTGCAAAAGCGACGACGATAGTTCTCTTCTGCCATATCTAACTCTTTCACAAATTCGGTATCCATATATTCATCCCCACCAGATGAGTTTCCATCTCTGGCATCATCATCACCAAGTACAATGAGGTCACGACCCTTGTGCTTGCTTGCAAACACCTTCACATCTTCATCGCTCTCAATGCTCCCACATAAATCAATGTTTTCATCATCGCTGCTCAAACACACGACATCTTCAGGGGTTGCTGTTTGTGGCCTTGATTTCTTGCAAAACCATTTTTTGGGGTTTTCTGGGGTCTTCCTTTTCCGCTCCAAGTCACCCAACATCGATGTTACCATTGCATCCTTTCTCCTGTCATATAGCACGTCCTCTCCCATTGCCTCTTCATCCTTAGCAGTATCATCGATACTCCTGTCATTATTCAACGGATTTCCCACCATCGGATTTTACAGGCTTCTACTAACCCTTTGTTCTGTACCAGGCTGTGTTGCCTGTGTTGGCTGTGGGGGTGAGCTCATAGTACCATCAATTTCATTCGGTGATGCACCACTGTTTCCTACGTTCCCAAAAAACCCAGAATACATATTTATAACTCCCTTCAATGTCGAGCTTGCATACAGTGATATTGGCCACACACCATCTTCACAACATTTCATATTAAGATACTTGAAAGTAGCAAGATCATCCTCATCATTAACATCCAATGCTGGTATATTTCTCTTGCTCTGTGGTGCAATGTATCTCAAATTTAGTTGATACATTTCAGAATCTATATATACCTTTTTCGAAATTTTCTTCTTCAATTCCTCATATCTTATAGCATCTGAGACAAGGATACCTTGCGCCTTTTTAATGCCTTCATAGAAACCAGTCTTAGACCAATCTCCCCCACTAATCAAAGTCATCACATAGCTTGTTCCACCTAAACAAATATCAAAATACTTAGTTACAAAACGTTAAGCTAAGAAAACGAACAAGAACGACATTTTTTTATTCATAATGTTTCTGTTTATGTAAGAGACAACTCACCCATTGCAAAGTCGTCTGATTCCCTCTGGTTTTGGAAACCCAGACGGAACTTGGCATGATGAAGAGTAAGTTTCGAGAGAATAAGATATGTATTCAAGTCTGTGGTGGGATTAAATTCAAACAGAAGGAATTAGAGGTGTGCAAATTCGGACCGGACCGAAACATTGAACCGGACCGAAAATGCCCGGACCGGATCGGGGGAATTACGGTCCGGTCCCCGGTCCACATATTTGTAAAATTCCGGTCCGGTCCGGACCGGATGGACCGATTTTTTTATTGTTTTTAATTTAATTTTATATATTAATATCTCATAATATTATTAAAAATTAATTTTTACTATAAATATAAATAAATAACAAAATATATTATCTAATATTATACACAATAGTTATAAAACTAGAAAAAATAATTAATTTTTTATTTATATAAAACTAAAAAATATAAATATATATTTACCGGTCCAAGACCGGACCGGACTGGAACCGGACCGGACCGAATCATACCGGTCCGGTTCCGGTTCCGGTCCAAGGTTTGAAAAAATTCCGGTCCGGTCTGGACCGGATGCACAGCCCTAGAAGGAATTATGCCTGCCTTGAGAGAGTGAAAAGTTATAAGTACATTGAAGAATGAAAAGGAATGAACATTGAAGAAGACATAAATTTCCCAGATCCAAAAAAATCATTTAATAATATGATTTCATTGTTTAACTATTAAGTTTCTCTTACTTTTAGTGTTATCATTAAAAAAAGACATAAAATGAGGGAAAAAAGACCTTTTTGGAGGGAACTAGTGTACGAATTACACCAAATTTGGAGGGAAAATGGACCGGCTAAGCTAGCTCAACTCTATAAACCCTAGCTTATTTTCTTTTACCTTCAATATAGTCAACCTAGGAGGGAAAATATAGTTACTTTACTACTTTAGTATTTTATCCTTTCATAAACTAAAATAATTCTTGACACAAAAAGAAACCACCTTTTACCTCAAGTACAGCAGAAACCCTTTTTTTATTTGTTGCGTCAGATTCCTGTCTGTTACAAGTACAACCCTTTACAATTCTTGTCAGCTATTATTTCTTTTCTTGTTTTCTTCTTTACAATTCCTGTACAACAGAAACCCTCTTTTCTTCTTTTAGCGTCAAATTCATGTCAGTTACAAGTACAACCCTTTACAATTTCTGTCAGCTATTATTTCTTTTCGGAATTTTTGCCTGGTACCCTCGAGGTTTTGCATAATTCGCGAAATACTCAGAGGTTTGATATTTTTCGCGTGGTACCCCTAAACTATGGTCAATATTTTGCCAAATACCCTTCCGTTACTACCCGTTACCAAAACGTTAATTAAATTTAAAAAAATAAAATCGGAAATCTAACCCTAACTTACCTCTTCCATGGGTGAATTCCCCGATAACTTTTCTGTAAAATCAAACCTCATCCTGCGAACCCCGCCGGTGGACAACGATGAACCCCGCCGGTGAGGCTAGGGCTGTCGGGCGCTGATAACAGGTTTTTGTCGTTCTAAAAACTGCTATGCAAAATATCCAAACAAACCCTAAACCGTAGTCCTAGGTAAGTACAGGTCGAATCCACAGGGAGGCGAATTCTATCTTAATATGCAATTTGTATGTCAAACTAAAGTAACCAAAGGTTTTTTTTTGTGAGTTTAATTAATCTAAGCATGCAAAAGTAAACAAAGTAAAATATGATGAAATCAGTGATGGAGAAAAGCACTTAGTCAAACAACATTCACTATTCGTATGACAAGTTGATCATAGATACTCATTCAAAATCTCATGCAATGGTAATTCCAATTCCTTTTCAGATATAACTAATAGCACAACCAAATACTATTAGCACTAACTAATTAAACAACCCTGAAACTATCAAGATTCAGTTTAACAGCAGCCTTACGGATAGGAATATAGTTGGATACAATTCTAGCATAAAACAACCAGCTTTTATCCTAGAATGTAAATCAATTCTCTTCTGCATAAGACTAGCACAACCAGTTATTAATACGATGCAGTTGCTACTCTGAAATAGATATGCTCAACCAGTAACAATCTAGATCTAGCAATCAATCAATAACAATAAACCCTAGTTGCGTCCAAATAGAGATTATCAATATCAATCATAAACAACTTAAGCAAGAGAAAGATAAAAACCATGCAATAGATTAAGAACAAGAATCTCACAACTTTATCAAAACGAAAGCTTCAGCGTCTGACTAAGCCAGGGAGGCTTAGTTCTTCATAACGAATACATAGAGAGAAAATTAGGGTTCCGAAAATAAGATGATGGAAGATAGGCAAACAAGCCTTTTCTCAACCCTCATATACTAAAGGAAATAAAATCTAAATTAACCTAAAAACGAAATAATAAAATAATAAACTAAAACAGGGAATTAATCCCGTAATTCTCTCGACAAAGCCTCTCGCGAGCAGCTCGGTACGGCCTCCTTGCCTGGCCCAATTTCGCTCGGCCCATCACGGCTTCAATCTCCAATTCCAGCAATCATCAGCTTGATGACGTCAGCATGACATCACCAATTTGCTCCAATTCACCAGCTTCAATTTCACGCTGCTTCTCGCGTGGGCTCCAGCCTTCATTTTCCAAATTCTTCACGCGCTGACGTCATCCACTTCAGCCTTCATGTGGGCCCCTTCTTCTCGGCCCTTTCCAGCTTCTTCATCAAGTGGGCTTCTTCATCTTCACGTGGGCCTTTATTTCATCCAATTCGGCCCATCAATCACGTGACATTTAATTAATTACCAAACTTCGCCCCCAAACGTCATGCACATGAATGTGTCTAAATCTACCCGAATGGCACCAATAAAACCTCTAACGACTCTTACTTAAGCCCTATAAAGTAGTGCTTATCAGGCGCGCATTCGAGCAGGGGCGCGCAACCTTCGTCGTGTGGCTGGGCATTCGAGCTTGCTTGGGCGGATCAATTGCGTGCAACAATGAAGGAGCTTGCGATGGGCTGGTGGTTGCGAGGGTGGCAGGTGGGTGGCCTTTAAAGCATCGATTGTCTTCTAGGTATTCGGCGGGTGGGCTGGTGGTTGAAGTTCTTGCTGAATTATGATGCAGCAAAAAACCTTTGTATTTCCTTCTGTTTTCTGCACTTCAGTTTATTAGACAGATTTTTGCAGTTACTGTGCAAACAATCCAAGTTTATTCAAGAATGTAGATTTTTGCTGTCATTATGTTGAATACTGATGCACATAATACTTTGATTATCAGAGGCTTTATGAGGCTAACAACAGTTTTTAAAGTAATGATTGGGAAGGGACTGGAGCCTGATGCTGTTACTTACAATATACTTGTTGGGGCGTCTTGTAGACATGGTCTCGTAGAGGAGGCTAAAATGCTTGTCCAGCTTATGCAGAAACAGGGTTTAGAACTGGTTGCAGACCATGCGTCTCCTCGATCATCCAAATGTTGTTTCATTGAAACACTGTTTCTTTTCTACAATTGACAAGAAAGAGCTCTATCTGAATTTGGTACTTGAATATAGCAAGATGAACCAAAGGATGCCCTTAATATATGTAAAGTTGTATGGTTACCAGGTATATAGTATAAGCTTTTGTTTATTTTGGGCATTATATCTTTTGCAGCGGGATTTCACCTTGAGAAGTCAAATATTGATTTCCTGTATGTTGCAATGGAGATTGAGGGAAACTTGAACTGAAGCAATCTAGCTAGAAACCAATTTTATCACTTATGCATAACAACATTAGTTTCTTCTTATTCAACTCAAACAATCACATTATGCATAATGGGAAATTCTGAAACGATAACAACAGTTTTATCACTTTGATAATGGATCACACAAAGGCTAGAAACCAGTTAAAAATTCAGAAACATCTGGCAAAGTAAACAAATTTGTGTATGAAAGATACAGAAACACTAGAAGAATCATGATTAACACTGGAATTTAAGCTATTATGGTTACACTCCTAATCACACTATAGGCCTCACAACTACCACATCTTACTTCAAACCAAATACAATCGGATTAAGCTGTGTAGAAGCAGCTACTACATCCAGTCATCCAGAAGATTACCTAAATCCGGATGCCAGATGCCTAAGTAGCTACAACTAAATCCCAAATTTTCACTCTCTTAGACATTTCGCCGAATACCTAAAAGACAATCGATGCTTTAAAGGCCACCCACCCGCCGCCCTCGCAACCACCAGCCCACCGCAAGCTCCTTCGTTGTTGCGCGCAATTGATCCGCCCAAGCAAGCTCGAATGCCCAGCCACACGACGAAGGTTGCGCGCCCCTGCTCGAATGCGCGCCCGACAGCCCTAGCCTCACCGACGGGGTTCATCGTTGTTCACCGGCGGGGTTCGCAGGATGAGGTTTGATTTTACAGAAAAGTTATCGGGGAATTTGCCCATGGAAGAGGTAAGTTAGGGTTAGATTTCCGATTTTTTTTAAAATTTATTTAACGTTTTGGTAACGGGTAGTAAATGAAGGGTATTTGGCAAAATATTGACCATAGTTTAGGGGTACTACGTGAAAAATATCAAACCTCTGGGTATTTCGCGAATTATGCAAAATCTCGAGGGTATCAGGCGAAAATTCCGATTTCTTTTCTTGTTTTCTTCTTTACCTCAAGTATAACAGAAACCCTTTTTTTATTCGTTGCGTCAGATTCCTGTCAGTTATAAGTACAACCCTTTACAATTCATGTCAGCTATTTTTTTTCTACTTGTTTTCTTCTTTACAATTCCTTTCAATTCCTGTACAGCAGAAACCCTCTTTTCTTCTTTTAGCGTCAGATTCATGTCAGTTACAAGTACAACCCTTTACAATTCCTATCATCTATTATATTCTTTTCTTGTTTTCTTCTTTTTCCATGGTTTATCATTTTTCCCATTTTCTTTTTCCTTTAATTTCGGACTTCATATTTCATTTCAATTCCTTTTCTATTTATAAGAAAAGGTAAATAAATTTTGCAAAACTACCTATTGGGTACCCTTAGAAATAAATATACAAAATGAGTATTCTTGTTAGATACTACCCTTAAATGGGTATTCCTGTGAATTCGCCATAGATAATATATGATTCATGATACAAAAGTGGTAATATATATTAAAAATATTTTAAATAAATATGTCTTATAATTTAACCATTTTTATTTATACATAAATAACTTTCTCATTACTTAAATCTTAACTTATATGTTTTCGTATTCAGTGTATGAAATTTCTAATTTATTTTTTATTTTTATATACAAATCTGTGTATATACTTTTAATTATAATCATAAAAAAATCTTATCACTGTATGTATCAAAAAATTAGTCTTATAATTTATTATATTAGTTTTTATAAATATTTAATAACATTTCAAAATTTATTAACTAAGACCATATAAGACATGAAGACATATACTAATTTATTGATATACCCATTCCCATTCTTAACGTGTGGTACCAAACCTGCCCTAATTTCAAAAATAATTCAATTTTAGTGCTGTGTACCTCTCTAACCACTCCCCTCTGCCATATTTCCTTTTCATTAAAAAACTCTCTCTTCCCGATAACCCTCTCTTTCTCTCTCTAATCTCTATTCACAGTTCACAGTCTCACACACTTCAGTATCTCTCTCTTCCCTCCACAGATCTGCTCTTCCACAGATCCAAATCGAAACCCTAATTCCCCTTTCTCTCTCGTCCTCCGAGCTCTCCATCAATGGAGGAGGCGCTGGAGCTGGTCCGGACCAAGGACACCAAGGAGCGGATGGCCGGGGTCGAGCATCTCCATCAACTCCTCGAAGCTTCTAGTAAGCCTCTCACCTCTTCCGAGGTCACCTCCCTCGTCGACGCCTGCTTGGATCTCCTCAAAGACAACAACTTCCGCGTCTCCCAGGGCGCCCTCCAGGCCCTCGCCTCCGCCACCGTTCTCGCCGGCGACCACCTCAAAATCCACTTTAATTCCCTCGTCCCCGCTGCCGTCGAGAGGCTTGGCGACGCTAAGCAGCCTGTTCGCGATGCTGCACGAGGACTACTCCTCACTCTCATGGAGGTATTTTCCTCTCGCCGGTTTCTATTTTTTTGTGTTATGTTGATTTGATAGTTTAGGATTTTGATTTATTTAGGGAAGAGGGACTAATTGTAATTGAGTGCTGGTATTGGATTTTGATTTCATATCTCTGCAACTTCAAATAAAAAGTTATCAGGTTTTGGAGTCTTTTGTGTACTTCGAATTGTTCTTCAAATCCCGACAGCATTGACTAGGTTTAATGGTGGATGTTGTTGTTATTAGATGGCGCTTGGTTGGTCTGGTATGGTCCTACGGGGAATCTTAACTTGAATTCTGGTGATTGGTTTGAGTTTTTAACTTTCTCAACCTGACTACAAGCATTGGCTCATTCTTGTCTCTAGTCTCACTTTATTGATTCCCAAATATGACAATCACCCTCATTTGTACATTATACTATATGAAATGGAATTCATAATCTGAACTAGCCATCCTAGTTGTATCTGCAAAGTTGGTGATGAATCCTTTCTTGTGGGCTTCTAGGGTTGTTGGTCACATCATCAGTTGCTAGCCAACTGAAAGAATGAAGAAGTACTCTTTGTTCCATGGTTTTTTGTTTTATTTTTGTTATTTTGTTCTATCATCTTAAGAGCTGTATTATTTTTAATCAAGTAGTAAAAATGAATTTTTAGTTATACATTTGATGATATTCTTACTCCGTGCAAGCCCTTAGGAGATATGCTAATGCATGTAGTCATAACTTACTACCTGGAATTTATGACTTACATCCATGGTACACTTTAAGGGAGCAGTAAGTGTAAAAATGAGGTTGTAACTGAATTCTCTTGCAGGTTTCTTCTCCAACAATAATAGTTGAAAGAGCTGGGTCATACGCTTGGGCGCACAAAAGTTGGAGAATTCGAGAAGAGTTTGCACGGACAGTGACATCAGCAATGAATCTATTTGCCTCTACCGAGCTTCCCCTTCAGCGAGCTATTTTGCCTCCTGTATGATTGCTTAAATTTACATGAAGCAGCTTCTATTCAATAATCCTATGTTGTTTGAAATTTTGAATTGCTCTTTTCATTTTATTAATATATTCTAATGGTTCTGATGATTTTTTTTGGTTCCATCAGATCCTGCAGATGTTGAATGACCCAAACCATGTTGTTCGGGAAGCTGCAACAGCTTGCATTGAGGTTTGCGAATTCTTGTTTACCTGGTCTCATTATTAAGTTATAATTTGTTGTGTTTGCTCAGACAGCAAATCTCCAAGGACAATATTCAATAGTCATTTCTGAGATTAGTTTAGGAAAATGGATGTAAACCAGATTTAAGATAATCGATTAGTTGGTAGAAGTGTCTGAATCAAATACTGTTCTATGTAATGTGGCGGCTCATATTTTCAATAATGCTGATTATATAAATATAAGCATTACAGGCTGATACTACTTACTAGACCAAATGACTCCAAATATAGAGGACAACCATGTTAACAATAAAAGATTCCGAACTCCGAAGTTATCTTCATATTGAAGTTAATAATTGTCTTGATTATGTCCAACGGCTAACCCTAATGTATGATATGATATTTCATGTGAGGTTCCCTCTCCCCGTCTCTCTCTTATGGTTTTCCTTTTAAGGGCCAAATCAGAATGCGTTTTGGTTCTGTTATGAGAAGTCAGTGCTGTAGTAATGTAAGTTTCTTCTTTTGTCAATCTGGCAAGTAATGACAGGTGCATA
Source organism: Rheum nobile (assembly GCA_027886185.1). Lineage (NCBI taxonomy): Eukaryota > Viridiplantae > Streptophyta > Magnoliopsida > Caryophyllales > Polygonaceae > Rheum > Rheum nobile. Next base: position 11,360,897 of record WOAB01000020.1, read on the forward strand.
TTAATATTAATCACAAGATAAAATTTGGCTTAGTTGTATGCATAGTTTTTTCTGTAACCCATGACACTAGGGCGGTAGGGCCTGAAAATTTAACCTGGTCTATTTGATAATGTTCAAATGTTAATTGGACTTCTTTGCTAAAGAATGAGAAAGGATCAAACTTTGAGTTTTTTCTCCATAATGTGGATCATATTCTAATACTATGACTTGATGAGTTATGTTGACAGCTAAGGGTCGTATGAACAATGCTACACTGTTTGGTTGCTTTTTATTTTTCCACTGGATGGTGATGCACCTATTTGTGGGTATTGCTTCATTGAGGTTGAAGGACAAACTTTGAAGGTCTAAAGAGAGAAGAGCTAATAAAAGGTTGCTTGTAGATATTGTCAGTAGTCCTGTGAAGCACTGTTATCTCCTATGTACAGAGTTTGTACTACTATTCCAGCCCTTCCAGGGTAGCTCTCAAATTAGCGTAAGACTGTTGTAGTGTTGTTTTTGAGGCTTTTCTTGTCACAAATTATCTCTGGACATAGTCAAGATTTGGGTGCTGGCTTGTTTGACCGGTTGGTAACTGTCAATGATATTCTCTTGTGTTTCTTGTGCCTCAGAGTGAATTTTATTCATATCAAGGCTGTAAATTGCTGATTGTAAGGCTTCTAGCCCCTAGAGTTACACTAATAGAGTAATAGGTAGTATCTCAAAGAGACTAGGCTGGTTCTTGCAGTCCCTTGCTGAATTCAAATAAAGCTTTTCTCTATGGAGATTATGATGACTCAAGACTTTCTTCTATGTCTATAAAGAAATTTCAAATTCGATGTATTCACCTTCCAGGAAATGTACAGACAGATGGGCTCACAGTTTCGTGAAGAACTTCAAAGACATCAGCTTCCTTCCTATATGGTTAGTACTCTACAACCTTTTTTCCTCCTATATTCTATATTTCCTTAAAATTGGGAAAAAAACATTGGTAGGAATTTGAGCCTTGACCTATGGCACTTAGTAGGATTGTTAGCTGTCATCTCCTCACCTTTCGAATGCTGGTCCACAAGTCAACATTGGCCTCTCCTGAGAGCACGTGTATAATTCTTTTCTCATAGTATCAAAGATGCGGTATCTTAGAGCTCAATTGAGTTAATGCATGTGTGGTTGTTGCTGTTAAACCAACATTTCTGAATCATTTCTTATGTCACATTTATTATGTAGGTTAAGGACATAAATGCTAGGCTTGAGAGGATTGAACCTAAGGTTCGGTCTTCTGATGGTGGAAGTAAATTAGGTTCTGCCCCTGAACATAAGCTTGCCAATCTTAATCCAAAGAAAAGCAGCCATAAACCCAAGAATTCTTCACGTGAGACATCACTTTTTGGAGGTTAGTTTGCTCTGATGTTTGAAAAGATAATTTGTTTTTGTGATGATTTTTAAAAGGGTAATACAATCATACCAGTAGATACTTTTACCACTTAGATAGACATCACACTTGCTTCAGTGTACAGAAACAGATACTCCATCAGTTAATATAATATGGGGAATAGAATGAATGTAGTCAATGAGAATACTGTCTGTAAATGTTTTTGGTAGAGTCAAAAGTAGTAACAATAGAAGTATGCTTGAAAACATCTTGGTCCATGTTTGACAGTTACTATCGGCATATTGCGTTCTTGGTTTATATTTTGTGCTGATTTTAAGAAAAAATCCTTCACATGATGCAAATTTTGCCGAATGATGATACATCATATTGATAAAGGTCTTCCAATTACCTAATTGACTTCTTCAGTTCTCTATTTGGACTATAGCATCTAATATCTGAATTTTCCCTCTAGGACAATAGCCTTTTCTAATCTACATCTGACACCTGTTGACATGTAGCTTCATAAAGTTATTGGTCATAACCTGCTTATCATAATTTAGCGACAAGTTTGATGGTACGGGTACGGGGTACCTTCAACAGGTTTCTGTCCAGAAGGTTCTCTCCAGCCTTGAGTGATTATTAATTCAATAATTTTTACTCCTCTCTTTGATTTTCATAATTTCATGCTTTACACTCCAGCTCAAAATATATATTGATTTTGAAATCTCACATTGTACTGTGATGTCTCTAGAAGGGAACTGCATCTTAAAAGTAAACATTATCCTGTCCTGTTATTTGTTTTTATTGATAAAAAGAGGGACAAAATGGTTGTTGAAAGGAACCTGCACATATATGTTGTATAGACTAAGAAATGAATAAAGCATGTTTACGGACGTGCAGCAGATCCGAGCAGAATGTTGTTATTGTTAACTAGACTAGTGTCTTGTAATTAAAATTTAGCTTATTTGCGTAGGTATCTGTAAGTTTATATAGTAAATAATTTATGTAGTGGAGTTTTATGTTGATGCCATTGTTCATACGTTGTTCGGTACAAATCATTAGATTTTTACTAGTGCATTACTTATTGATCATGCTTGACATCGAGGAATTAGTATATGTCCTTATATCACGCACTCACTCTTTTGATTTGTAGGTGATGGTGATGTCACTGAGAAACCTGCAGAGCCTGTAAATGTGTACTCAGAAAAAGAACTAATAAGAGAATTTGAGAAGATAGCTTCTACTCTTGTACCAGAGAAAGACTGGTCTATCCGGATTTCAGCTATGCAGAGATTTGAAGGCCTTGTTATTGGAGGTCTGTCCTTACTCTCTTGTTCATATGATTAGAATTCAGTACGAGTACTACTACTTTTTACTGAAGATTTCATCTTGATAAGGTGAAGTTGAAATTTTGACCAGGTGCTTCGAAAATTTGATATTAACATCTCCTGAAATTTTGGAACATAGATAAAATTGAAACATTTATATGAATTCATTCTTATTCAAAATACGAGTATAAAAATAAGTGCATCATTCAAAATTCCAGGAACAAAGGTTAGTATTCTTCAGGGAATGATAGCTTCAACTAGGATAATTATACCTTTAAAAAATTGAGGATTTTCATGTCATATTAATCTTTTATTTTATGGAGTACTTGTACTCCTGGAATATGCATTTTAGGTATTTAATTTCATTAATAAGAGTATCTTAGTGACATATATTGGGATGTGAAATTATTGGTCTGCAATTAAATCTTAGAAGTTAGAACTTCTGTTCTCAGTGAATCTTAGTAGCTTGTTAATGGGGAAGGTTATTATGGTTTAATATGCATGTAAATCCGTTTGTTCATGTTAACATTTTAAGAAAACACATAATAGACACAATTTTGTTCATTCTCCCTTATGTACTAGTTTATTATTGATTTGCCCGTTAGAGGTAGTTTCATAGAGCCACTAGTTCATTCCTTGTGCTCTCTGATTACAGGTGCAACTGATTACCCGTGTTTTCGTGGACTATTAAAGCAGCTTGTTGGTCCTCTAAGTACACAGCTAACTGATCGAAGGTCGAGTGTCGTGAAGCAAGTATGTTTGCTACCCCCACCTTTATAGAAATTTGAAAATTGCAGGCAAATTGATGTTCCCTATTAGCTCGTCTCTTTCATAATGCTTGCAACTGTTAGTCTGTAGTGTTGCACTACTGCCCTAAAAATATATGGCTTCCTATCTCATTGCTTCTTGATTGCTCCTGCTCAGATCATGGTTGCTTCAAATGTCAAAATAATTGATGGTTATTTTGCAAGGAAATTTGAGACATTCTGTTAATTTAAGAGGAGAACAGCTTCTGTTTGTAGTGTTTTTTCATTAATAACACCCCAACTAGGTGATGGTTATGATTGACTTCCTTTTCAAGTCCTTTTAGTTACATTCTCATGCATCGGTTATGGTTGCTTCGTTTTTCTGATGACTAGGACCTTTTGTGGAGTATAGTTCTTATATAGGGCCATCATTGAATGCAAAATTTGAATCTGTACCTTGGAGTATGTTTTCTCATGATATTTATTATAAGGCGCTGGTCCATAATTTATCAAATTCTTCCATTTTTTGCTTTCAAAATTTAAGCTTTCTTCAGTAAGACGGTTTTGATAATCAATCTAGAGTGTTTCGAGCTTATAGATTTCCTTGGGATTAGATGTAGCTTCTGGGTGCTTTTAGTCTAGCTCGTAGCATTTGATTGCGATGAATTCTTTCTGTGAGTGCTAAAATTCACTTTTGGAACTGTAGCTGCTAAAATGAGCAATGACTACGTTATCTGTTTATGTATATGGTAATTTCCATGAATTGGGTGGCTGTTTTATCCTTCTGTTAGTAGGTCTTGTTGATTCCTATAATCTTATATCATTCTTTTTAATTTAGCTTTATCTTCTTGTTAGTTGCTAGTTCTATTCTGTACCAAGTTAAGGGCCTGTTTTTATGAGTATAATATAATATTAGGATAAATTACTACTGCTTTATGGATCACAACTTGTTAATTTATATTTCTATTACAAACACCAAACCAAGGGAACATATGCTATACAAATGTAAATGAAGTGGCTAGTGGCTACCATGGTATTCTAAATCTTATCCATTTGTAAAGAGATTTCATTTGTTTGTTTGCCTATATAGGGTTGTCATCTACTAAACTTTTTGTCAATGGAGCTTTTGGGGGATTTTGAGTCATGTGCGGAGATCTTTATACCGGTGAGACTTCAAAAATGCTGACATTTAGTTTCCACTGAGTTCAATTTCTATTTTCAGTTATCTTAAATTTCCTGTTATAATTTCAGATCCTTTTCAAGCTCGTCGTGATAACCGTACTAGTAATTGCAGAGTCAGCAGATAACTGCATAAAAACGGTATGAAATAACAAGTATCGAGGATTGTGTTGTATATTTTCCTTTGGTGTGTTAAGTTTCCACTGAGAGTACATTCCCTCCAATCTCTGGTTGTTTAGATGTTGCGTAACTGTAAAGTTGCCAGGATACTTACTCGAATTGCCGACTGTGCAAAAAATGACCGGAATGCAGTACTTCGTGCAAGGTTTGTATATTTTTCAAATTATTATGTACATAAGTTGAAAAGTGGTTGGTGCATTTCCTTTTATTGCAATGTCATGATTCTTCTAAGTTTTCTTGTTCAGGTGCTGTGAGTATGCACTTTTAATACTTGAACATTGGCCTGATGCACCTGAAATACAGCGATCTGCTGATATATATGAAGATCTCATCAAGTGCTGTGTTGGAGATGCAATGAGTGAGGTATGTGGGTGATGCTGCTATTATAATAGTGCCAAGTATTAATGCTTAATGCTTCTCAACTTTTGACATGTGGTTGGTATGGCTAGATGCAGACTTTTTATGCTGTAAATAAGGCTTTTAATGGTTGTTCCTTTAGTGCTTCTGTCATTAGTTTGCAGCTTTTGGTGGTGGCTGCATATTTCTTATGGTCATAACTGGAATGTAAAGAATTGTTAATTCAAAATAAATTGAGAAGAGCAAAATAGCATGTCTTAGGAACAGATTCAGACAATAAGAGTATTCCTCGTGTGAGAATTTAATTTACTTATCACCTGATTAATCGCAGTGTTAAGTGAGCTTATTTATGTTCTGAATTTCTTTATGTACTACATGGGATTAACAAGTATTGCTTTGTTGCTACTCCTAAGTCCTAATTCTTCTATGGTGTGCAAAATATTAAATGTATATAATAGCCAAAGTATGACCCTGCTTTATATAAACCTTATGTGATATTTAGGCTGTCACCATAATGTGAAAAATCAAGCTGTCTTTGTGTTGAATGTATCCCAGATAAAGATAATACATGAATAAACTTAAAACGCCTTGCATTGCATGTAATGATTTCACTGATATTTTCTGCAACTTGTGGTCTGGGCTTGCTTGGTAACTGGTGGGTCCGTACAATATTCATTCATATTGCTGCTGTTCAATGTTTAAACAATATCTATTCACGATTCTATGTGAAAGATGGCATCTTAAATCTTGTAGGTGAGATCAACTGCTAGAACATGCTACAGATTGTTTGCAAAAACTTGGCCAGAGCGTTCTAGGCGTGTCTTCCAATCTTTTGATCCAGTCATACAAAGGGTATGTCATCCTTTATCCTTTGCATAATTAATACTCCCTCCGTATGAAAAAGATTGTCATTCTAGAGTTTGATACACTTACTAAGAAATACAATGATTATCCTATATTCTCATAAATTTTTCTTAAAATTTACAAGTATTTAATAATTCATCTCAATTGTAGCCAATAAACATAGAGAATTTGTATAAAAAGAGCCAAAAAATACAATTTCCGATGTCAAACCCCGTAACTCACCAATAAATTATTACCTAAACACCTAAAATGACAATCTTTTCTATACAAAAATTATGGGCTAAAATGACAACCTTTTCAAAACGGAGGGAGTACTTATTATCACCAGAATCAATGATACAACGAATTATCCTGTAACTGAGACAGATTGTAAATGAAGAAGATGGTGGTTTACACAGACGACATGCATCACCATCTGTCCGTGAGAGAACTGTACCACATACACCTCAGACATCGGCTCCTCTAAATTTACCTGGCTGTGGGACCTCCGCTATTGTTGCAATGGATAAGATTGCATCATTGTCCTCCAGGGCATCATTATCTTCTGGACTGCTTTCATCACAGACTTCACAGTCAAAACCACTTAGTAAAGGGACTGACCGCAGCTTGGAAAGCGTATTGCACTCTAGCAAACAAAAGGTTACAGCTATTGAGAGCTTGCTTAGAGGTTTAGATTTATCTGAGAAACATAAGTCTTCAAATCTTCGATCATCTAGTCTGGATCTAGGTATTTAAAACTTCTGCAGTTCATGGACATAGGGACAAACATTTCAATATGATAATTAGTTTCTATTCATGCACTGAGAATGGCTAAATTTTCCTTTTATGGTTCCTAGTGCAGGAGTTGACCCTCCATCATCTCGTGATCCACCAGTCCCTTTTGCTGTTACAGCTTCAAATAAATTTGCTGGTTTGTCTTTAGATGCAAAATTGTCGGCTGTCAATGATGGTAATAGCCGTAATGGTGGTTTGGCTCTATCAGATATTATCTCCCAGATTCAGGCATCCAAGGATGCTGGAAAATTATCCTACCGTGGCGGAATGGCTAATGATGTATCATCAGCTCTTATGTCGCACTCTGTTAGACGAGCTCCTGAGAGGCTACAGGAAAGACGTTCGATTGATGATCTCACTGACATCAGAGAGCCCAGACGGCACATCAACTCCCATGTGGATAGACACTTTGACACACCATATCGAGAAAGTTTGAGGGACTCCCAGAGTGGTTATGTTCCCAACTTTCAGAGACCACTGTCAAGAAAAAATGTGACTGGAAAGGTATCTACTGGCAGAAGAAAGAGTTTAGATGATAGTCATCTTTCTCTAGGGGAAACACCAAGCTATGTAGAAGGTCCAGCATCTCTTGGTGATGCGTTGACTGAGGGGCTCAGTTCAAGTTCTGATTGGCGTGTAAGGGTTGCTGCTTTCAATTACATTCGTTCTTTGCTACAGCAAGGTTCAAGGGGGATTCAGGAAGTTGTTCAGAGTTTTGAAAAGGTAATGAAGTTTTTTTTTCAACACATAGATGATCCCCATCATAAGGTTGCACAGGCTGCTCTTTTATCCCTTATAGAGATTATTCCATCTTGTCGAAGACCCTTTGAGAGTTATATGGAAAGGATCTTGCCCCATGTTTTTTCTCGATTAATTGATCCTAAGGAGTTAGTTAGACAGCCATGCTCATCTGCTCTTGATATTGTGGGGAAAACGTATGGTGCAGATGCTTTGCTGCCTGCTTTTCTTCGTTCATTAGATGAGCAGCGGTCGCCCAAGGCAAAATTAGCTGTTATTGAGTTTGCAAATAAGTCTTTCAAGAGACATTTGATTCCTTCTGAAGGTGCGGGAAACCTTGGGATATTGAAGCTATGGCTTGCTAAATTGACGCCATTAGTTCATGAGAAAAATACGAAGTTAAAGGAAGCAGCTACTACGTGCTTTATATCCGTCTACACCTACTATGATCCTACCGCTGTTCTGAGCTTCATACTAAGTTTATCAGTTGAAGAGCAAAATTCTCTTAGGCGAGCACTTAAGCAATACACTCCTCGTATAGAAGTAGACCTCATGAACTTCTTGCAGAGCAAGAAAGAGAGACAACGTTCTAAAACATCTTATGACCCGTATGATGCCGTGGGAACATCATCAGAGGAAGGATATATGGGGGTGTCAAAGAAGGGCCATTTTCTTGGAAGACATTCTGCTGGTTCCTTTGATGGTGAAGGATTCAGGAAATGGAATTCTGCACTCGAGTCAACTCAAATCAGTAGTCAAGTCAGTCAAGCTGCTTCCGGTGAAGCTCATGAGCACCCTCATGAACATCTCGAGGCAGGTTATAGCAGTGGTGTTCTAGGTTCCAAAATCAGAGATGTGACATACACAAGTGATATCACACATCGCTTTGATAGTCAACTTGAGAATGTAGAAAATAGTCAAAGTGTGGGGGCCACATCTACTTCACATTTAAATGTTGATGGGTTATTGAATTCTGAGCACTTTGAAGCAACGACAGGTTTTCATCATGATAATGGAGTTCCAGCCAAGTTGGAAGTGGATGATCTACTTCTGGCATCACTGAAGATTACTTCCACCTCTGAATTGGGTCCTAGCATTCCTCAGATCCTTCACTTGGTGAGTGAAATTATTGATTTATTTGTTTATCATATTTACTTACATTACATAGTTCCTGAGAATGTAGATTCAATATAATTTTGAAGTAGTGGTTAAAGCTGAAGTGAACTGCGAACTTGTTTATGTTCCATATGGAAGATTTCAATCAATCGGCAGTAAGAAAGATTGATTTGACAAAACTTGGACCACCACCAATGAATTGATCCCATCAGCCCAAAACTTTTAAAATATATTATTTATCAGAAGATTGACCAAATCTAACCGAAAATTAGTTTTATGTGACAACTGATTGACTTGAACATGAGATTACCTCACTAAAATTGAAACAGAGCCTACTTGAAATCTGCCTGACTGGAAAACAACTTACTCAAGATTGACGTGAAACTGAAAATGGGTATGAAAAGAGCACACTCATGCAATTTTTGTAGAAACAATTTGTGAACTTTAGACATTTTCAAATTCTTTTTTTTTTAAACAATTTTCTTAGAAACAATTAGCATAATAGATTTCAATTCTGTACTAAGCCATCCTGATCTGACTTGAAAATAAGATCAGCCCAACCAATTCAATCTGACAAGGGACAGACCTGGCCCAACCCATCTTATTGTGGTATTGCGAATGCCACCTCAAAAAAGATGTTCAGTTCAGCTGTGGATTATGATTATCTTGCAGATTTGCAATGGAATCGAAGGGAACCCTAGTGCTGGAAAGTATGATGCCCTTCGACAATTGATTGAGGCCTCAGTTTCAAATGATCAATCCATATGGACCAAGGTAAACTTGGTTTCTCAATAAGCACAGTTGTGTCCTAGATACCCTTTATGTACACCAGCGTCTGATCATCTTTTGATGTTTTATCTTGTATGTGATCGGTGTAATCTTAACTTTAGAGTAGCAAATTTCTCTTATGAAGGAGATGCCAATATGTTATGACTAATGGCAGTAGGAAAGTTCTAGTTGCCACAAAAAGTTGACAGGTGATTCTAGTGGAAGAATTTTTAGTTTTAGATGCTATATTTGTGGAAGAATCCACTATGAACGTCCATCATCCCATTTTGGCCCATCCCAAAAGTAAATCCATTATCCCCTTCTGTTTTCGCCCCTTGTGCAAATTAAATGATGTCAAATAAAGCCACCATTTTCTTTGCATGTTGAGAAAGCTTGTCACCCCTTTTTTGCTTCAAACGAGGATTCAGCCTTTTATAGTCTTATCTATATTTAATTTAACATGACCTTTATCTATTAACAAATGTTCAATATAACCCAATAGCAACTGGAGTTCTTTTATGACATTTATGCACAGAGCTTGATGAATATGGGGTTGAAATGAAGAGGACGTATATAAAGGTTTGGAGGAAGGATTGTATGTGTCAGCTGAAGTTCATTATATGCATTGTCATAAAAGGTTCAAACATGTATATTTTCTCTCTAAAAGGTGTAACCTTTGAAAAAAAAAAAAGAAGGTGCATAATTTTCAAACTTTTATATGCATTGTCATAAAGGGTTCCAAACATGTATATTTTTCTCTCTAAAAGGTGTAACCTTTGAAAGAAATAGAAGGTGCATTACTTCTCCAACTCTAGCATTGTCTGATCTATATGCTATAATGCATAGTAAATTTGATTAGTGAATAAGCTGTTTCTGTATATAACTAATAATTGGTTGCACTTAAATCCTTCATTGCAGTATTTCAACCAAATTTTGACTGCTGTGCTTGAGGTACTTGATGATTTCGATTCTTCAGTCAGAGAATCAGCATTATCTCTGATAGTGCAAATGCTGAATAATCAGGTGATCAGCTTTTAATACATGATGTAATAAGTGGTATTTTGAAGCATCATAACTTATTTTTCTCGATTTCGCTGCATGATACAATGGCTTCTTTTCTTTCCACATTCTCACCCTTCTGCTGGATTTTGCTCCTATTGCAGAAAGGCGCTTTGGAAGACTCTGTTGAAATTGTTATTGAGAAATTACTTCACGTTTCCAAGGATTGCATTCCTAAAGTAACCATATCCTTCTTATTTATGTTCTACTATTTGTTTGTTTTTCAGATGTCTTTTCTCTGTTCTGATAACTTGATCTGCGTTTAGGTTGCCAACGAAGCAGAAAATTGTCTGACCACTGTGCTGTCTCAGTATGATCCATTTAGATGCCTAAGTGTACGTTATTTGTTGCATAGTTTTTCTATCTACTTCGTGCAAGTGTTTTGCCCATCTGTTGACCTTGATTCTTTCCTGTACGCTGCAGGTTGTTGTCCCTCTGCTAGTTACAGAGGATGAGAAAACACTTGTTACTTGCATAAACTGTTTGACTAAGGTACTCACTATGGGCTTCCTTCATTAAGATTTTGGTTTTGGTAAAGCAGAAAATGGCTATCTTGAAATGAAAAAGGATAAGCCAACGGATCATGAAAATTAAGACAGATCATTGAATTCTCTGCAATAATAGAGGGGTCAAATATTCGTTTCTTTTCAGCTTGTTGGCAGGCTATCTCAGGAGGAATTGACAGCCCAGTTGCCTTCATTCTTGCCTTCTCTTTTCGACGCTTTTGATAATCAAAGTGCAGATGTTCGCAAGGTAACTATAATTTAAACTGGCAATGCTGTTTAGTGAGCTCAATCATGCCTTCTTTTTCTTCCTTCCTTTCTTTTGTGATGAATACATATGATTTTAGTTTTAGTAACAGGGTTCTGACATTATGAACCTGTGTATAACTTGGAAAATATGGCCTTAATCAGCTGTTGTGGAGGCATTCACCAAATATTTGTCCTTGAGGTGGCTCCTTTTTTTTTACAGTTTCTATTCTACCAGTTGAATCCTCACACACATGATTCAACCTTTTTCTCATACCATTTATTACGCCGAAACTACATTGCTAAAATCTTATCTTAAGTAATATATGCATATCCAATTCCATGTGATAAATTATATCAATTGAATATACTCTTCCACACTTGACAAGCTTACATGATCTTGAATGGATATCGCAGACTGTTGTATTCTGCCTGGTGGACATCTACATCATGCTAGGGAAGGCATTTTTGCCATACTTGGAAGGACTGAACAGCACTCAGCTGCGCTTGGTCACTATCTATGCTAACCGCATTTCTCAGGCAAGAACTGGCGTTCCAATAGATGCGAGCCACGGTTAGGAACTGATCCCATGAGCAAGAGGACGAATCAAGGCTAGAAGCCGTTGTGTACCTATTATGTATATTGGTGCGATATTCCATTTAAGAGCGAGTTTGAAAAAAGTTCTTTCACTTCCAATCAACATGTCTGGTTCGTTTTAGCCTTTTTTGTTTGTGGTGTTGGTGGGTTAATGTGGGTAAATGTTCGTACGTAGGCAATGCTTTCCGAAGAGAGGTCCTGAACGCTGGAAAAATTTGTGTATTTCATCAATTATTGTTTTGCTGCTCTTTCTATTTGTCATTAGGATGTAAATGATGCGTTGAAAGAGGGTTTCTTTGAAATTTTCCTTCCCCCCTTGGTTGCGTCGGTTGTTTGTAGGTCTGGTGTAATGTATATACTCACATTGGTGTGTAAAGAGATTGGTTTTGGAGTGTTTATTTTCCGGATACTAAATCCTCTTAACCTCAATTACGCTTCTTCATGTTAAAGTGAAGTAATTAAACACAAGACCTATATGGCTATATACAACATCGAGTACTTAAAAGGGTAAAATTTCTGTTGGGATGACCTTCTGTGGTTTTTGTATTAAGGTCTTGTTTGGTATGTCTTTTGGAATTAGACTAGAATCAGGAATTAGAATATATTATTTTTATAGTTTAGTATTTGGTATGTTGTTGGTAGGGGTGAGCATGGGCCAGAATCCGACCCGAACCGAACTGATCCCGAAAAGCCCAAAAACATGGGACCGAAGACCGAACCCGAACACTTCGGTTCGGATTCGGGTCGAGTTTGGGCTAAACAGCGTCCGAAGGGGAAAAAAGGCAAAAAATGCACTAAAACCCGAAATCCGAACCGAACCCGATCCGAACCCGACCCGAACCCGAACCGACCTGAAATGTTAAAAAGTGCGGCCTGAAACCCGAACCGAAGGAGTATGAGTTTGGGTTCGGTTTGGGTTTTTCGGGCCGGGTTCGGTTCGGGCTTCGGTTTCGTCGGCCCGTGCTCACCTCTAGTTGTTGGAATGAATTAATCCTGTAGTTTGGTGTGTTGTTGGAATCAATTTACAATATTATATACATATAATAAAAAACAGTAAAATGTATAATTTTGCATAGTAAGCATCATCAAACTCAAATCGTGAAAATCATAAAAATGATATAAAATGATCGATTTGGCACCAACTCATGAAAAAACCCCAGTGAACATCATAAACATGTATTATTTAAACTGTACGTGTTCGATTTAATGTTCAATTTGGCACCAACTCAAAAAAAGTTCGATTTAAACCGTGTTCTATTCAAGGCCGATTCAAGAAATAAGTGTTTGATTTAAGCTGCTTGATTTTATATGAATTATTTAATAATATCAAGTGCCTTCCATGTATATATCTAACATGTGTTCAATTCAAGGCCAATTCAAGAAATCAGTCTTCGTACCAGCCATTGTGTTCAATTCAAGGTCTTCCACCTACAGACTGCACTTTATTGTATATGGATCGCGAAGATTTGAGAGAAAAATACCTTGAGGGGCTGAAAAGAGATGGAGGATCAAGCAAGATGACGTCGGAAAGACGACAAGACAAGTAATTGAGGCCGGGAAAATAGTCCTATCTAAGAGTGGTCAATATACAGGAAAAACCTATAGACGTGGATGCTTATATGTGCTTGAAACCATGATTAATGAGAACGCTTCTTTTTATGCTTATATCGTTGAATCTTTGGATTTATGGCATACTAGACTTGGACATCTAAATGTTAAATCTGTTAATCGATCACATGCTGTGGGACTAATTACGAATTTGGTTAAGGAATGTCATGAAAAATGTGAAATCTGTGTTGAGGCTAAATACAAGAAGAGACCTTTTAACTCTGTAAATGAACGGACAACTGAATTGTTGGAATTAGTCCATTCAAACCTGGCAGAATTTCTAAACACATAATGTAGAGGTGGTAAAATATTATATCACTTTTGTAGATGACCATTTGAGATACACCAGATTGTTTTTATTACGATCCAAAGATGAAGTTGAAAATATGTTCTACATCTATAAAGTAGAAGTAGAGAACCAACTGAATCGAAAATCAAAAGGATTAAATCTGATAGAGGAGGTGAATACATCACCCATTCATGGAAAGAATTCTGTGAGAATAATGGTATTATACATGAGTTTATAGCTCCCTATAGCCTACAACAGAATGCATTGCTGAAAGGAAAAACAGAACTTTGAAAGAAATGATGAATGCTTTACTTGCTAGTTCTGGTTTGCCTGATAATATGTGGGGTGAAGCTGTCTTGACTGCTAGCCATATTCTGAATAGAGTTCCCCATAAAAAGCTAGATAAGACACCCTATGAGTTGTGGAAAGGACATGCACCTAATCTATTTTTTTTGAAAGTGTAGGGGTGTTTAGCTAAAGTGGAATTACCTTCTTTTAAGATTGATGCAATTAGATCTAAAACCTTTGATGCTGTAATTATTGGTTATGTTGAAAATAGTGCAGCTTATCGATTCATGTGCTTGAGTGATCGTTCAATGTGTGAATATCGCGATGCCGAATTCTTTGAGCACATATTTCCTTTAACGAAAAATAATGTGCAAATTGATTCTGTGCCTACTGTTGTTGCATCTTCTTCTATGTCTTTGCCTTCCATGCAAGATGATGAAATTGAACCTAGGAGGAGTAAAAGACAAAAGAAAGGACCTAGTTTTGGTCCTGATTTTGTGACTGCTTTCTTGATTGAACTCAATGATTATGATGAATTGAATGAGACATTCATTAGTGTGCATATGCTAGAGGATGATCCTAAAATATATGAGGAAGCTGTGAGTTCATTAGATACTAGTTTATGGAAATATACAATTAAGAGTGAAATAATCTATTATGTCTAATCACACATGAGAACTAGTTGACATGCCTAAAGGGAACAAAGCTATTGGATGCAAGTGGATTTTTAAGAAGAAGCTCAAGATAGATGGATCTGTAGAGAGATACAAGACAAAACTAGTTATTAAAGGACTCACTCAAAAATATGGGATTGACTTCTTCGACACTTACTCTCCTGTGACTAAGATATCTACCATTCATGCTTTGTTTGCTTTAGCATCTAGCTACAAGTTGTTGGTACATCAAATGGATGTTAAAACTGCCTTTTTAAATGGTGATCTTAATGAGGAAATCTACATGGAACATCATATGGGTTGAAGCAAGTCACTCTATGGGTTGAAGCAAGCACCAAAGTAATGGTATGAAGAGTTTCACAAAACTATCCTTAGCTTTGGTTTTAAGGTCAATGGATCTGATGCATGTGTTTACTCTAAGATGTTTGGTGTTGATAGTGTGATTATATGTCTATATCTTGATGACATGCTGATTTTTGGGACACATATTAATGTTATAAACACGACCAACCAATTCTTGTCCTCTCGATTTGACATGAAAGACCTAGGTGAAGCTGATGTGATTTTAGGTGTTAAATCACCAAAACTAAAAATGGTTTCACTTTGTCTCAACCACATTATGTAGAGAAAGTATTAAAGAAATTTAATCAATTTGATGTGGTGCCAGTAAGAACCCCCTATGATTCGAGCATGCAATTAACAAATAATTGTGGTGGGAGTGTATCACAAAATGAATATGCCAAAGTAATAGGGAGTTTGATGTTTTTAATGAATTGTACTCAGCCTGACATTGCTTATGCAGTTAGTAGACTTAGTCGGTATACTCATAACCTTAGTAAGGATCATTGGACTGCACTTAATAGATTATTGAGATATTTGAAAGGCACAATTGATTGGGGTTTGCATTTTGTGGGTTATCCTCATGTGTTAGAGGGATACTGTGATGCAAATTGGGTTACTAATAATGATGAAGTTAGCTCCACTAGTGGATATGTTTTTACATTATGTGGTGGTACTATTTCTTGGAAGTCTTCTAAACAGACTTGTATTGCTAGATCTACTATGAAATCTGAGTTCATAGCTTTAGACTTAGCAGGTTAAGAGGTTGAGTGGTTAAGAAGTTTACTGTCCGATCTACCATTGTGGGGGCGTCCTGCTCCTCCTATTTCTCTACATTGTGACTCACAATCTACCATTTGTGTAGCTAATATCAATGCTTATAATGGAAAGAAGAGACACATTCGAATTAGACATGAAAGTGTGAGACAACTAATTACGAATGGTGTACTCAGTTTGGAGTATGTGACGACAAAGAGGAACATTGCAGATCCTTTAACTAAAGGACTAAACCGGAGATTAGTCCTTGATACGTCGAGGGGAATGGGACTCTAACCCATGAGATGAGGAATTCGTGGTGGATCCCTGACGGGGCTAGAAATGCGCAGTGCAAATATCGTTGATTAGCCTAGTCAAAGTAAAAGTCCTAAAAGACCCACTAAACAGATGTATAGTAAGCAAGTAAGGGTCGAACCCACAGGGAAGATCTGATACAGTATGCAATTGTGAATGACACGTAACAAGAGGGGGGGTTTAGTTATCACGAGAGAACAAAGCAAACAAGTTTGGTTGATGAGAAAATATGATGGGGAAAGTAGTCCTACTAGAGCGAGATCCACAATACAGAGATATAATTTGATCACAGAAATCTATTCAATCCAAGTTCTTTTACTATTCTTATAGTTGTTCCCACCCTGATCTTAAGTACTACCAATTCTCACAGTTGTTGATAGACTTATTACAATCTCAATGGAAGAGTACTACCAATTCTCACAGTTGTTGATAGACTTTACCACTAACAAAGCAATAGCAATGCACATAAGGATATAGGATACATGCAAATAGAAGAAAATCTTACTACTTAACATGCAAATGATTCTCACTCACGATTGTGCACTCGTATTCCACTATATGCAACAATCGTGTATGCTACTAGATATGCACTCATATTCCACTATATGCAAATCCTAGCAATTGATAAAAAGTATTCAACCTAGTTGATCAGGCTAAGAGGAATAACAATAAATCAGTATTCAATATTACTAAGAGAATCAAACCAACGCGTATAAGAATAAGAACAAGGAATATAAATCTCATAAACACATCAACTGTATTGCTTCAAACGTCTAGTAGAACAAGGGAAATTAGTGCTCCATCAAAGGTGAATGAAACCCTAATGAAAAGTAAAACTGCGTAATGTAAAAGTAGTGTCTCCGCCTCTTAAGCTAAGAAGAGGGCTTAAATAGGTTCTCGAAAATAAACTTAACCTAATGCAATTAACAAAGGAAATAAAATAATAGAATTAAGGAAATCCGAAAATGCATAAAAGGAAATAAATGTCTTCTGGCCGCGAGGCGTTGAACACGGCCACCGCGGGGCGGTGGGAATCACCGCGGGGCGTCAGGCTCCCACCGCGGGGCGGTGGCTTCCTCTTGGCGCAACCCTCAATCTTCTCTGAGAGCCACCGCCGGGTCGCGGTGGCTCTGGCGCGGGGCGGTGAAACTCGCCCGCCTTCTTCAACTCTTCTTCTCTTCTGCTCTTCATTACTACCAAGTATTGGTAGTCTTCTCCAAGTAAACTCCAGTAGATCCTCATCTTCATCATCTCCATCTAAGCTGTAAATTCCTGGATATCTTCACTTCTCTCCACAACTTCTGGATTACAGACTTAGCCACAAAACTCATCCTAAACTCCTCCAAATCATGCTAATAACTGCTAATAAAGGTGCATGAAATGACACCTATCAAATTCCCCCATACTTAGACCTTTACTCGTCCCGAGTAAGCTAAAGAAAAACCTAATCTCTCAATCAAACACCAAGGTCTCAGGAAGTACAAGAAAATATGACACTAGCAACTACAACATATCAACAATAAGCTCCAGACAACCAAAACAAGTGATGCAAAGATAATTCTAATCCTAACTCCAATCTAGCTCCTTATCGCTCCAGAGTGGCCTATCCGAGTCCTCCTTATGACTCCTCTTCTTATGACGCCTCGCCAAGAATAATGAGAAATCCTAGAATCACTCTTCTTCTTTTACGCTCATCTTGCCTAGGCGCCCTCTCGGGTTTTCACCTAGCCACTCATTTCATTTTGCTAGATATCTCACATATACTCGCATCACTCCAGTCCAATTTTGCCCTGGTCTATACCAGCCGGACTACCTGCTTTTTACCTGAACCGCCCTTTCGGGTTTTCAGCTCATCCTAGGATTTTGATTGCCTTTTTCACATCTTTTTGGCTTTTTCGTTTTTTTTTTAAATCAAAGAAATACTCGAATGAAAATTACAAAACACAATCCAAAATAAAGCTATATACACTAGCTAGATAGATAGCAAGTCTAAATCCCTCTCCCATACTTAAACCGAACATTGTCCTCAATGTAGAAAAGAGAACGTCAAAAGAAATAGGGGAAGGAGAGATAAACTCACTGTGGGCCTGATGGCGGTAGTGGTGGGAGCCTCCCGAAGTAGTCCCTCATATGAGCGTCCATAGCGTCCAGACGCTCATCTACATCAGCACGGAACTGGGTCTGCCAAGTCTGCAGACCGGTCTCTACTCGGGTGTTCCAGTGAGTCTGCTGCACTGAGAATGCATCAAATCTTGCATACAACTCCTGCCAAGGTGTGGCAGGACCATAGGAAGACGAGGGCGCATCAAACTGAGTAGGCATGGGAGTATCCTCACCCACAAACTCAGCAGCAACATGAGCAACACCAGTACTAGGGCCCTCTCCAAACGGACCCGAAGGAGCAGCAGCAGGGGTATCATCAGCCATAACTCTGCTATCACTGGGAATCCACCAATCCGCAAATGAAGGGGAATAGGCAAACTCCCGGGGAAGAATCAGAATATGGCCATCATATGAAGACCAAACTAAATCACCATCCCTGCCCAATGGCTTCAGCATCGAGCACACTTTCATGTGCGCCATATCATACACCGCGTGAGCAATAGGTCGAGGAATCCGATCGGTAGCTATAATGTCAGCACAAAGAAGAGTGATCAAACCACCCCCACAGATATCACGTGGCTCACCATCACGAATCCTCTTCAGGGACCCTAGAAAGAGGGTCGCCCAACACGGCGTGTACGTAACAATCTCCAAGATGCTTAAAAACCACTGGAGATCCTTCAAAGGGACCTTACCATCATCAGCATGGCCAAAGAAGTCTCTCATCATCACCTTGTGGATCAGCCTTAAGCAAGGGTTCACCAGCTTCGAATTCACTTCCTGGCCCTTCTTGAACTTCCTGTGCGTGGCCTCCTCCCAAAACTCCATCATATCTGTCTCAACTATTCCACCAGACCACCCATCAGATGGCTCCTTTGTAATGCCCAGGGCATCACGAATCTCCTCAACAGACAAAGCATAATCACGACCATTATACGTGAACGTGATCTTCATCAACCTCTTGTCAGCGGAACCATCAGAATACCTCTTAAAAGAGGCAATGAACTGGTAGCAAAGTTCGGGATAAGCATCAGCGGACTTGTTCAAGAAGGTCCCCCGGCCACACTCTGCTAGACAAAAAGATACACACTCCAACATACCAAACTCAACCAACGTCGGCTTGTCAAAGAATTTAGTAGCCAACACCTTCCTCTCCTTCACAACATTGTAGACCTCATTCTCATCCCTCGTAGATACTTGCTTCCTACCTCTAAGTGCCATAAGTAATGAATTGAGATGCAAAAACAGAGGGCAACCAAGAGAACTTACAAACGAGCGACAACACGAAGTCTGGTATTCTCGACGCGGGGCGGTGGACGAGTCGCCGGGTCGCGGTGAGACAACTGGGGGTTCTGGCCGGGTCGCGGTGGGGGTCGCCGCGGGGCGGTGGCTGCAACGACGCGGGGCAGAGCGGCGCGAGGCGGAGCGACAGTGAGGCGGGACGACAACGACGCGGTGGGGTTGTGTTTGGCTAGTTTGTGAGGCTAGACTCCAAATTAGGCAAGGACACTCAAGGTGTAGGCAATTGGAGGCTAGATCGGACTAAGAACAAGAGGGAATTGGGGGAATGGGGGGATTTTGTGAGAGTGGGGGCTAGGTTAGGGAAAGGGAAGCAAAGGGGATGATGGGCCGGTCATGTACATTGGCCCTAGAGAAATCTCGGCCCAAAAAGGGGGCCCAATCCGTCAAAACCTTAGTTACCACTCAAGAAATAAAAATTTGTACTCACCCGTTTAAGGTTTTTTCGGGGCCCTTTATTCTTGCTTTTTTTTTTATGAGGGGAGAAGATATACCAGACATCCACCACGGGGCGGTGGGCTCCACCGCGGGGCGGTGGGGGAACTGGGAACACCGTCTCCTCTCCATTTACTTTCGTACCTGAAATATTAGTGACAGGCGAACGAAACAAAGCAAAAGAAATTACGAAATTAAACTAAGAGAAATAAAAATCAAGGAAAAACTACCTCGGGTTGCCTCTCGGACAACGCCTTGGTTAACGTCGTTGGCTCGACGTACTGCGAATTCATCACCACCTAGAATAGGATCCCCTCAGAATCCTCTTAGTCGTCTCTTCCTGCTGGAACCTTCCATGGAAAGGCTCGAACCTTAGACCATGTCCCCTCTTAGCCAATGACTCCATGATTGCTGCCTTTGGAGCATCTCCCCCATACTTAGAGCGATGTGGGGGCCGATATGGCTTGACCTGATCATGCTGCACGACACTAGATGAAGACTTACAGCCTTGTATGGTTAGTGCTGGGGGGCAAGTGCCCAAATTAGAGGGAATTGAATCTCCTATGTCATCGAGTAAAACATCATATTCATGCAACTCAAAAGGTTCAGCAATAGCAGACAGTTCAACTTTGGTCTCCACTACGCTAGTCTTAACATTTTCCTGAATAGGATTATCAATATCACTAATGCAGCGAAGGGGAGGCAATTCAATGGAGTTGGCCTTATGAATATTATGCTAAAAAATTATTCCATCGAATTCCATAGTCAAAGTTCCACCATCTACATCAATCTTTGTCATGGATGTTTTCATAAAAGGTCGACCTAACATAACAGGAGCAACCTGCTCATCATAGTCCATATCCATAACAAAGAAATCAACAGGGAAAATCAAAGGACCTATCTTAACAAGAACATCCTCCACAATACCCTTAGGAGGCACACAAGAACCATCAGCAAGTTGAATCACAATATTGGTATCATGCAAGGGTCCTACTCCTAAATCCTCAATCAATGAATAAGGCAAAACCTTAATAGAGGCACCCAAGTCTAGCAAGGCTTTCCCAAATCGATGCTCACCTATAGCAATGGGGATAGTGAACGTACCTGGATCCTGGCACTTCTCAGGCATGCGCCTTTGAAATACCGTCGAGACATGCTTACCAACTGGAACCTTCTTCTGAACCTTCAGCTTTTGTGTCCTCTTAACGGTGCATAGCTCCTTCAAAAACTTGGCATATCGAGGGATAGCCTTAATAAGCTTGAGCAGAGGAATGTTCACCTCACAGTTCCGGAAAGTCTCGAACAAATCGCTGTCGTCGGCTACTCTTCTAGCCTTTAGCGCCTCGGGAAAAGGTGTTGGCGGCTTCTCAGAACCAAGGGGAGGAAACACCGGACGAACATAATCATCAACACAGGCTTCATCGACAGAGCTGGAATTCTGGAGATCGGGTCGTGGCAAGCTCACCGCGGGGCGGTGGTCATCGCCGCGGGGCGGTGAGGTCGCGGTGGTGTTACTCAGATCTGCCGTCGGGTCGCGGCCAGAGTCGCTGCGGGGCGGTGGCAACAAAGTTTCTTTCCTGGCTTCAGCCTCAACTTTTCGCCGGGTCGCGGTGGGGTCCACCGTGGGGCGGTCGGCGATTTTCTCCTTCTCCACATCGTTCTCCTCTTCAGCAATAGGAGTAACGACCAGCTTTTTACCACTTCTAAGGGTGATGGCACTCACATTCTCCCTTGGATTCATTGTAGTCTGAGATGGCAAGGAGTTTGATGTCCTCTGGTCTATCTTGGTCACAACTTCAGCCAGTTGGCCAATCTGCCTCTCCATATTCTTTATGCTTGACTCAGTAGCCTGAACATGAGTGGCGAAATGCCGAGTCAGAGTCTTTAGCATCTCTTCAGTAGTAGCACCAGAGGTTTGGCCTTGAGGCCTTTGTTGGTACGGGACTCTATGTTGGTATTGCTGTTGTGCTGTCTGTTGACCACCCTGAGGGTCACTCCATCTGAAACTTGGATGGTCTCGCCCTCTCGGATTATAGTTGGGTTGTCCACCAAACTGCGGTCTAGGGGGTCCATAACCTCCTACAGCATTCACTTCAGCAGTACCTTCCTCCTGCAACTGAGGACAAGTATCGGTAGGGTGGAACTGATCAGAACAAAGTCCACATGCCTTGACTTGTTGAGGAGTGTTTTGATTTGCCATTCTCTTCACCATCTCCTTTAACCCAGCTAGCTCAGTCAGCACTGGACTAGGTCCTGCAGGGGTCACAGCATTGACCGCCTTTCTCTGGTAAGTCTTTCCAAAGCTCCTGGTGCTCTCACTCATCTCCTGGAATCTCTCCATGGCTGCATCCGATGTCAGATTCAGAATGCTTCCACCGCATGCAGCGTCAACCATCCTTCTCTCTTGATCTAGCAGACCATTGTGTAAGTAGAGAACAAGGTCCTGCTTGGCGTAGCTAGAGCAAAGCCTCTTGTACCTCTCAAGATAATCATACAGCGTCTCATCACCAGCCTGCTCAATGTTAGCAATTGCCTTTTTCAAAGCATTCGCCTTCTTCGTTGGGAAGTACTTATCAAGAAATGCCTTGTACAGCTTAGTCCAGGTATCTATGGTTCCTGGCGGCAAATGATAATACCAGTCGCTAGCAGAGTCTAGCAAGGAGAAACCAAAAGCTCTCATCTTGATTTGATCCTCCGTCACATTCCTGGGCTTCGTAGTCATGCAGACATTGTGGAATTTACCCAGATGAGATATCGGGTCCTCTCCACTCAAACCATGGAATTTCGGGAGATAGGCAACAACTCCAGACTTCAGCTCAAAGTTCACCCCTTCGCCAAATGCAGGGATGATGACAGCCAAGGGTTGTGCTCCGATGTTTGGTTCAGTCAGCTCTCTCAGAGTTCCGGCCATTGCAACAACATGGATGTCAAATGGCTCAGTCATATCAACGGTCTCAACTGTCTCAACGATCTCAACCTCTACTTGTTCTTCTCCTTGATCGCGTAGGTTCGCACGGAACGATCTGTCGATTTCTGGATCAAAAGCAGCTAGAGGGGAGTCAGTACTACGGGTGTCGACCATAAGATAGGTCTCCACCAAGAATCAATCACAAAAACACACAACAAGAACAGAAAACTTCCCCGGCAACGGCGCCAAATTTGACGGGGCTAGAAATGCGCAGTGCAAATATCGTTGATTAGCCTAGTCAAAGTAAAAGTCCTAACAGACCCACTAAACAGATGTATAGTAAGCAAGTAAGGGTCGGACCCACAAGGAAGATCTGATGCAGTATGCAATTGTGAATGACACGTAACAAGAAGGGGGGTTTAGTTATCACGAGAGAACAAAGCAAACAAGTTTGGTTGATGAGAAAATATGATGGGGAAAGTAGTCCTACTGGAGCGAGATCCACAATACATAGATATAATTTGATCACAGAAATCTATTCAATCCAAGTTCTTTTACTATTCTTATGTTGTTCCCACCCTGATCTTAAGTACTACCAATTCTCACAGTTGTTGATAGACTTATTACAATCTCAATGGAAGAGTACTACCAATTCTCACAGTTGTTGATAGGCTTTACCACTAACAAAGCAATAGCAATGCACATAAGGATATAGGATACATGCAAATAGAAGAAAACCTTACTACTTAACATGCAAATGATTCTCACTCACGATTGCGCACTCGTATTCCACTATATGCAACAATCGTGTATGCTACTAGATATGCACTCGTATTCCACTATATGCAAATCCTAGCAATTGATAAAAAGTATTCAACCTAGTTGATCAGGCTAAGAGGAATAACAATAAATCAGTATTCAATATTACCAAGAGGATCAAACCAATGCGTATAAGAATAAGAACAAGGAATAGAAATCTCACAAACACATCAACTGTATTGCTTCAAACGTCTAGTAGAACAAGGGAAATTAGTGCTCCATCAAATGTGAATGAAACCCTAATGAAAAGTAAAACTGCGTAATGTAAAAGTAGTGTCTCCGCCTCTTAACCTAAGAAGAGGGCTTAAATAGGTTCTCGAAAATAAACTTAACCTAATGCAATTAACAAAGGAAATAAAATAATAGAAATAAGGAAATCCGAAAATGCATAAAAGGAAATAAATGTCTTCTGGCCGCGAGGCGTTGAACACGGCTACCGCGGGGCGGTGGGAATCACCGCGGGGCGTCAGGCTCCCACCGCAGGGCGGTGGCTTCCTCTTGGCGCAACCCTCAATCTTCTCTGAGAGCCACCGCCGGGTCGCAGTGGCTCTGGCGCGGGGCGGTGAAACTCGCCCGCCTTCTTCAACTCTTCTTCTCTTCTGCTCTTCATTACTACCAAGTATTGGTAGTCTTCTCCAAGTAAACTCCAGCAGATCCTCATCTTCATCATCTCCATCTAAGCTGTTGACATGGCCTAAGGTCGTTATGCCAAATCAAAGTAAACCTCAACTTTCAAACTAGTATAGTAAGCAAGCAAGGGTCGAAATCCCAAGAGAATCACAAGCGTTTATTTTCTTGTCAATAACCGAATACCAATAGAACAGTGTAACAAAAGGGGGGTTTTGAGGTTTGAATCAAATAAGAAATAAAACAGAATAAATAATATGCAATCAAATGTGAGAAAACACTTAGCCAGGCAATTTCCACTTAAGTTTTGGTTGGTTGATCCTAGATTACTTCCAATTCCTTCCTATGATTATTCCTGTCCCGATCTTGTGTAGATTCAGAGGGAAACCTTCCACAAAGAACCCTTACCAATGAATAACTCTAGTACCACTAAATGTTCAACCCAAAGGCAGCAATACAAATAAGAATTAACCAGGATACACAGAACGCTCGCTCAGATGCATTTACCATGTAAATATCTCTCCCTACAATAGAACGATTTCAACCAGAGCATGTAAATTGTAGTTGCTACAGCGGAATATGACGTTAGCCCAACAGTTTCCTAATCCTAGCAATATGAAAATCACCAACAACAACTAGTTGCGCGGGTTAGTGCAATCAATGAAATCCAATGGAATAAGCTTAGAAGAGATAATATAACTCAATAGGAATAAATAGATAGGAACAAAACCTCACAACCAGATGAATAAACTCATGCTTCCATTACCAGACTAAGCCAAAGAGGCTTAGCTCCTCATAGACATGGTGAAAACTTCAAAGGAAATAAAACAACGATGAATTGAAATTGCAAAAACTAGAACCTGTCTCTAAAGAGTGGGACTCTAACCCTAATGCATAAGGAGAGTATTTATAGGGCCCTAACAAATTACCTAAGCCCATTAAGCAAATAACTGAAATAGAAATAAGAAAAAGGGAAAAGAAAACTAAAAAGATAATTCGGAATAAGTCCGAGCCTCTGCCGTGTCAGACCCGCGATCGCGAGTGGTGGACCTTGATCGCGGCCCATGTGGCTCCGCGCCCTTCAATCTCTCCGCGCCCGCAGAAAACTCTCGACATGCTCCGAGGCCCGCTATCGCGGCACCCATGCCTGTGATCGCGGTTAATGCTCGGCATTCTTGTCCTTTGCCTTGCACCAACTCATCTCCTCTTCACTCCTTGGCGTCTTCTCTTGATGGCTTCCTTCCTCAGTGTCTTCATGATATCCAAAGTAGCTCAAACACCTCCAAAAACACCAACTTCGCCTCCAAATGCCATACACAAGAATGTGTCTAAATCTACCCGAATGACACCAATAAAACCTCTAATAACTCTTAGTTAAGCCCTACAAAGTAGTGCTTATCAAACTCCCCCATGCTTAGACCTTTGCTCGTCCTCGAGTAAACTAAAAGAAAGTCTACTCCTCCAATGTAGCACCCAAGGTCTCAGGAAGCATATCCTCCAACTAAGAGTTACCTAACCCATGCCAAGCTCCTGGCACCAATCTCATCTACAACACATCCACAACTCAACAGGCTAAGGGGCAAGCAGAGTACTTCCCCCAAGCCTAACCCGGACATCCAATGGTGTAAAGTGACCTCTAATCCTAGCCTCCATCTATGACTCCTTATGCCTCCCAGAGTGACCTACCCGACAATCCTTCTTTGGCTCCTCTTCTTATGTCGCCCCTCCAGATAAAATGAGATCCTAAAATCACTTCTCTTCTTTTCACTCATTTTTCCTAGGAGCCCTTTCGGGTTTTCATCCTAGCCACTCATATTTTTTTCATAGATGTGCTCATATAAGCTCACCTCACTCAGACACCTTTTTACCCCAGCCTAGCGCTGGTCCGGGCCACCTGCTTATTACCCAAGCCGCCCTTTCGGGTTTTCGACTTGTTCCAGGATTTTCATGTATGTCTTTTTTGCTTTTTGACTTTTTTTTTTCAAAAGGGAATGCGAACAATGGACAATACTGAATGGAAATAACAATGCTGAAATCGAAACTAAGTTACAAGATAGATAGCAAGTACTTTCTACTCCCCCATGCTTGAATCATGCATTGTCCTCAATGTATGGAAGACAAAGAAAAATATGAGGAGAAGAAAGAAAGAACTCACTGAGCGTATGCCGGGGTGGTAGTCTTCGTCAATAACGCCAGGAAGGTACTCAGGGATGTAGGGATCCCCATAAACTTCATCACCACTTCAACAGTCGAACTTCCCAAGAGATGGATCATGGAATGCTGGAACTCCGAACTCAGTATGCACTGGTGGTGACGTACAGGTGAAGACGTACCGCAGGGAACAACAACAATGGATGGATCAAGGGTACACCGGTTGTTGCTCGCGAACATGATGAAGAAAGACCGCCTCAGAACCGCCATGAATGAACCGCCGTGGAAATTACCTCCATAAAGGAGGGAATCGTCGTGGAAGAATCGCCATAGAAGGAACACCGTGGAGGAACCGTGATCGCGGCAGTGAAAGCCGCGATCGCGGGTAACGTACAATTTTTTTTTTCCGGACTAAACCCTAATTCGCGGCGCGCCATGGGCCCGCGATCACGGGTGTTATGCCGTGGTCTCGGTTTCTTCTCGGCTTTCCTACGTGGTTTAGTCGAAAAAAACAGAGCAAAAACTTCAAAAACAAGGAAAAAAAACTAAGTCTTACCTCGGGTTACCTCCCGAGCAGCGCCTTGGTTACTGTCGTGGCTCGACATGGTGCTCTCTATTCATCCCGGGTCGCTTACATCGACCACCCTTCTTGGTTCCAAATCTGGGGGGTGCCTCTTCAGGTACGACTGTACCCCCTTCCTTCTGCCTTTCATTGTGAGTGGATCACCCTTCGTATCCATGACCGCAGTTGTCATCTTCAAGAACTCTCTTCCCAGCATTGCAGAGGTTGTACACCTATCCTGCCCCGTGTCCAGTATGAGGTAATCCGACACCTGGCCTGCAACCTCACTCTTTTGCTTCACCTTCGGCTTCTTTCCTATCTTCCGCCTCGCCTTCACAGAATCTGCACAACGGGGGATGATGTTGGCCAGTGTGACCAAAGAAGCTTCTGGCTTGCTTCCATTGAGAGCCTCAGGGGGAGGTGCGATGGGAATCTGGGACTCCAGCAGGGGACATTCATGTTGAGTGTAGTTTTGAGGCTCATAGTCCCAGTCCTCGTCCATCTCCTCTTCAAATTCAGGAGAACATACCGCGTCAGGTAGTATACTGTTCTTGAAGTTTTGGATTTCCTCCTCAAGGTCCTCCTCAACCTCATCATCAAATTCAGCACAATGCCCTATTTCAACCAGCATATCGTGGTTGCCGCACTCCTTCCGCGGTCGCGGGTTCTCTTTTGCGGGGAGCTCTCCAAATTCTTCCTTCTCCGTGAGATAACCGTGATCGCGGTTTTCGACCCGCGATCGCGGTTCTTCACTGTGTTCTTCTCTTATCGGCGCTTCACCCCTTTCCTCAGCATAGGGGTCATTCACCCTTTTTCTACTTCGCATGGTGGCTGCATTGGCTTCCTGCGGGTCTTCACAATACTTGTTTGGGGACTCCGTTATTGCAGGTGTACTAAGCATCAGCTATCCCAGTGATGCACCCAATTGTAATATAGATTGCTGAGAGGCCTGGTGCAAAGTGTAATTTTGCTGAGTGAGCTGAGAGAATCCCTCTTTCATTGCTAGTGCATTGTTTGCACCAGCTTGAATCACTGCTTGTGTATTGGTTGCACTTGCTTGAATCACCGCTTGTGTGAGTGCTTGAAGAGTCTGGGTGAGAGCCAGCAGCGTGCTCTCTTGCGCCATAGCTAGAGTTCTCCAACAGAATTATCTACTCTGAGTCACACTTCGTCAATGAAAAGTTAGTAATGTTAGAGAGAACCGTAAGATAGGTTCCCTACAAAGATCAATATTCAATTCATATACAAGAAAACAGACAGTGATTCCCTGGCAAAGGCGCCAAATTTGACGTGGCCTAAGGTCGTTATGCCAAATCAAAGTAAACCTCAACTTTCAAACTAGTATAGTAAGCAAGCAAGGGTCGAAATCCCAAGAGAATCACAAGCGTTTATTTTCTTGTCAATAACCGAATACCAATCGAACAGTGTAACAAAAGGGGGGTTTTGAGGTTTGAATCAAATAAGAAATAAAACAGAATAAATAATATGCAATCAAATGTGAGAAAACACTTAGCCAGGCAATTTCCACTTAAGTTTTGGTTGGTTGATCCTAGATTACTTCCAATTCCTTCCTATGATTATTCCTGTCCCGATCTTGTGTAGATTCAGAGGGAAACCTTCCACAAAGAACCCTTACCGATGAATAACCCTAGTACCACTAAAGGTTCAACCCAAAGGCAGCAATACAAATAAGAATTAACCAGGATACACAGAACGCTCGCTCAGATGCATTTACCATGTAATTATCTCTCCCTACAATAGAACAATTTCAACCAGACAATGTAAATTGTAGTTGCTACAGCGGAATAGGACGTTAGCCCAACAGTTTCCTAATCCTAGCAATATGAAAATCACCAACAACAACTAGTTGCGCGGGCTAGTGCAATCAATGAAATCCAATGGAATTAGCTTAGAAGAGATAATATAACTCAATAGGAATAAATAGATAGGCTTATAATTTGATCACATAAATCTATTCAATCCAAGTTCTTTTACTATTCTTATAGTTATTCCCACCCTAATCTTAAGTACTACCAATTCTCACAGTTGTTGATAGACTTATTACAATCTCAATGGAAGAGTACTACCAATTCTCACAGTTGTTGATAGACTTTATCACTAACAAAGCAATAGCAATGCACATAAGGATATAGGATACATGCAAATAGAAGAAAACCTTACTACTTAACATGCAAATGATTCTCACTCACGATTGCGCACTCGTATTCCACTATATGCAAAAATCGTGTATGCTACTAGATATGCACTCGTATTCCACTATATGCAAATCCTAGCAATTGATAAAAAGTATTCAACCTAGTTGATCAGGCTAAGAGGAATAACAATAAATCAGTATTCAATATTACCAAGAGGATCAAACCAACGCGTATAAGAATAAGAACAAGGAATAGAAATCTCACAAACACATCAACTGTATTGCTTCAAACGTCTAGTAGAACAAGGGAAATTAGTGCTCCATCAAAGGTGAATGAAACCCTAATGAAAAGTAAAACTGCGTAATGTAAAAGTAGTGTCTCCGCCTCTTAACCTAAGAAGAGGGCTTAAATAGGTTCTCGAAAATAAACTTAACCTAATGCAATTAACAAAGGAAATAAAATAATAGAAATAAGGAAATCTGAAAATGCATAAAAGGAAATAAATGTCTTCTGGCCGCGAGGTGTTGAACACGGCCACTGCGAGGCAGTGGGAATCACCGCGGGGCGTCAGGCTCCCATCGCGGGGCGGTGGCTTCCTCTTGGCGCAACCCTCAATCTTCTCTGAGAGCCACCGCCGGGTCGCGGTGGCTCTGGCGCGGGGCGGTGAAACTCGCCCGCCTTCTTCAGCTCTTCTTCTCTTCTGCTCTTCATTACTACCAATTATTGGTAGTCTTCTCCAAGTAAACTCCAGCAGATCCTCATCTTCATCATCTCCATCTAAGCTGTTGACGTGGCCTAAGGTCGTTATGCCAAATCAAAGTAAACCTCAACTTTCAAACTAGTATAGTAAGCAAGCAAGGGTCGAAATCCCAAGAGAATCACAAGCGTTTATTTTCTTGTCAATAACCGAATACCAATCGAACAATGTAACAAAAGGGGGGTTTTGAGGTTTGAATCAAATAAGAAATAAAACAGAATAAATAATATGCAATCAAATGTGAGAAAACACTTAGCCAGGCAATTTCCACTTAAGTTTTGGTTGTTTGATCCTAGATTACTTCCAATTCCTTCCTATGATTATTCCTATCCCGATCTTGTGTAGATTCAGAGGGAAACCTTCCACAAAGAACCCTTACCAATGAATAACCCTAGTACCACTAAAGGTTCAACCCAAAGGCAATAATACAAATAAGAATTAACCAGGATACACAGAACGCTCGCTCAGATGCATTTACCATGTAATTATCTCTCCCTATAATAGAACGATTTCAACCAGAGCATGTAAATTGTAGTTGCTACAGCGGAATAGGACGTTAGCCCAACAGTTTCCTAATCCTAGCAATATGAAAATCACCAACAACAACTAGTTGCGCGGGCTAGTGCAATCAATGAAATCCAATGGAATAAGCTTAGAAGAGATAATATAACTCAATAGGAATAAATAGATAAGAACAAAACCTCACAACCAGATGAATAAACTCATGCTTCCATTAACAGACTAAGCCAAAGAGGCTTAGCTCCTCATAGACATGGTGAAAACTTCAAAAGAAATAAAACAACGATGAATTGAAATTGCAAAAACTAGAACCTGTCTCTAAAGAGTGGGACTCTAACCCTAATGCATAAGGAGAGTATTTATAGGGCCCTAACAAATTACCTAAGCCCATTAAGCAAATAACTGAAATAGAAATAAGAAAAAGGGAAAAGAAAACTAAAAAGATAATTCGGAATAAGTCCGAGCCTCTGCCGTGTCAGACCCGCGATCGCGGGTGGTGGACCTTGATCGCGGCCCATGTGGCTCCGCGCCCTTCAATCTCTCCGCGCCCGCAAAAAACTCTCGACATGCTCCGAGGCCCGCTATCGCGGCACCCATGCCTGCGATCGCGGTTAATGCTCGGCATTCTTGTCCTTTGCCTTGCACCAACTCGTCTCCTCTTCACTCCTTGGCGTCTTCTCTTGATGGCTTCCTTCCTTAGTGTCTTCATGATATCCAAAGTAGCTCAAACACCTCCAAAAACACCAACTTCGCCTCCAAACGCCATACACAAGAATGTGTCTAAATTTACCCGAATGACACCAATAAAACCTCTAATAACTCTTAGTTAAGCCCTACAAAGTAGTGCTTATCAGCTGTAAATCCTTGGATATCTTCACTTCTCTCCACAACTTCTGGATTACAGACTTAGCCACAAAACTCATCCTAAACTCCTCCAAATCATGCTAATAACTGCTAGTAAAGGTGCATGAAATGACACCTATCAATCCCCTTTGTGGTCAAACGAAGCCATGGAAAGACTCATGAGATGGTACACTACTTTCCATTTTTATGACATTGTGTACATGTAGAGGGTAAGCATTTGCTCTTAATGAATTCATAGCTTAGGATATGGGTGGTGCTATTGAGACATACTTGATGGATTCACCATTGTAATAATGAGAGGTTGAGTTGTTAAAACTCTTAATGACTTCAAAGCCCTAACATGGGTGGTCCTAGTTGAGATGGACTTGATGAAGTTACCTACTAGAGTGTGAAGAGATAGCTTCCTTCTATGAAAGAACTTGGCATGCAAGTCGACGCAGGCACGGCCCTGGTCATCAAAGTAATAGTACTGCTCGCATGCATGCGCGCATCTAAAATAAATTAGCTCATTAATCGATCAAGAATTTAAATTTCAGACCTACATGTTGGGATTTAGATGCTTTAAGCGTAATTTCAAGGAAACAGTTTTCTAACATCTAACTTAGGATCTCGTGCATAAACTTGATACGAACCATTTATGAAAGAATAACATATCTTTTGATGCAAAACTTGTTTCCAGAATCACCCTGGAGAATAGAGCCTCAAGTGTGACTCCTCTACTTGGTCCATACGAGCACAAAACGAACAAACGAGAGGATAAACAACTCCACCAAATATGATGTATGGCCGTACGTGAGATCTATTCAATGTGTGGGTTCAATTGCAATATGCCAACCAACAAAATTGTGTGTTTCTCACGTTAAAAGGAACCATTCACTTTTTGGTATATACGGAATATATATATATATTAATATATATCTTATCTTATCTTATACCATATATCTTATAAGATAAATCTCATTTTAACTAGAAAGAGATATTTATGGTTGATACAATATCTTATCTTTTCAAAAGATATATTTCCTTATATAATCAAATAAATAGATAATTATTTATTATTACTTGATGAATAATCCACTCTTCCACTATTACCATATGGCCGAAATTCCATAGTCCCACTATGGGCCTCGGGTTGCTTTGATCTAGCCCAATTACTCTATTGTGTGTGACCTTATAGGACCCAAATAAAGTAGCAATGGGCCAAATCCAATTTATCCCATAAGTCATAGTTGGCTTCTAGCAAAGCACTAAGACTACCTAAAATATCCGGATAATTAATCTCCATTATAATCCTATTCTATTATTAGTAATTGCCATCTCGATTAAAGGACACATATTCCTTCAATCTCCCACTTGTCCTTAAACAAGTGTGCAATATCAATTCCTTTGTCACTTAGTGTCTAATTTGATGATATGATGACATCTTATGTAATCCATATCAATATTCAAATTGTTTCTTGAACTCCGAGCTTGAACTGTCAAAACAAATGATTACTATTAATCCATTTGAGCACGACCATGCATTTTCAGTTCTTACTCTTCAAGTGGCCAAGACACCATTCCAATCCACATATATACAAATATATGAATAGGAAGACTTCTCCAATCTTGTGTGACTATAGCTGCCACTCAATTTTCAGCAATCCCGATCATTGTATTTATAGCCGCCTTTTACGCAACGGTGTTTGACAATGTCAAAGACTACCAATCACCAAGCAAGAGGTATATCACACTCATGTATGAGGAATCTACTAATCATAGTTCAACTTAAAATTCTATAACTCATTTGAAGAATCTTAAGGTAGGTCTGCCCAACACGTATCTACCATACATGTCCATGTAATTGATTAGACATCTCCATGTCCCTATAACCCGTGAAACTTGGCGCTATCAATCAACTTACATAATAGCATGTATTGAGTCATTTATGTCCAATTTAATGACTTAGACTACGGACAACTCATAATTCATAATATCAGTTCACTTAATGGGGTTTCATCCACCATAACTTTTATGATGATCCTATTTGATGATTATAAATTATTAGGGCATTTTATTATATTCTAAACCATAATTAAATAATAATAAAACTTTATTTCAAAAAAAAACATGATGCATTGTTTCAACAATCATGAAATCATCATCCATAATCTCAAAACAATACAATCTCAAAGTCATTTCTCCAATGTGCTTGAGACTCTTAGCCCTAGTGACTGTCACGATTAGGCTTAGGTAGAGGTTTAGTCAACAGATCTGCAATGTTGTCATCCGTATGTATTTTGCAAAACTTCACATCTCCTTAACGACTAACTCATCATCTCCTCCATACACCAAGAGATCTGTAAAGAAGCATTTATCTGATTTGGGTGCAAGCTTATCTGATAGTAAACCCTTTACAAAAGCTTCACATCCCCAGATTTTCAGGAAAGACAAACTTGAAACTCTTCCAGTCCATATCTCATATGGTGTCTTGTCTACAGTCCTAGATGGAGTCCAGTTTAGTGTGAACGCATCGGTTGTGAGGGAATATCCCCAGAAGGATGCTGGAAGGTTAGAAAAACTCATCATTGAACGAACCATGTCCAACAGGGTCCTGTTCCTCCTTTCAGACACACCATTCAGTTGTGGCATGCCTGGTGGAGTCAGTTGTGTTATGATTCCACAACTTCTCAGATGATGATCGAACTCCTGACTCATATATTCACCACCACGATCTGATCGAAGTGCCTTTATCTTCTTGTTAGTTTGAGTTTCTACTTCATTTTGAAACTCTTTGAACTTTTCAAAAGATTCAGATTTGTGCGCCATTAAGTAGATATACCCATATCTACTCATGTCGTCAGTAAATGTGATGAAGTATCGATAGCCTTCTCTAGCTTCTGTGCTCATTGGTCCACAAACATCAGTATGTATTAGGGCCAGTAGCTCTGTGCTCATTAAGTAGATATACCCATTAAGTAGATTAAGTAGATATACCCATATCTACTCACATGTCTTAAGTGATTCACAATCAATTGATTTGAGAATTCCATCTTTATGGAGTTTCTTCATGCGGTTCAAGCTAATGTGACCCAAGTGATAATGCCATAGATAGGCTTCACTCAAATCATTCGACTTTTACCTTTTAGTATTAATGTTATATAATTCTGACTTGAGGTCCAACACAAAGAGTCCATTACTCATGTGAGCATTGGCATAGAAAATATCATTCTTAAAAATAGAAAGACCTCCATTCTTAATGACAAATTCAAAACCTTCAAGATGTAAAACTGAAATCGAAACAAGGTTCTTAGTAATTGAAGGAACAAAATAACAATTATTCAGTTCTAAAACTAAGCCAGAAGGTAAAGACATACTATAATCTCCTACGGCGAGCGCAGCAACCCTTGCTCCATTTCCAATGCGCAGGTCTATCTCTCCCTTCTCCAATTGCCGTCTACTTCTTAGTCCCTGCACATTCGAAATAATGTGAGAACCACATCCGGTATCCAATACCCAAGTAGTAGCTTTGGTTGTTAAGACTTCTATAACAAAAATGCCTGAAGTGGAGCTCACAGTTCCATTCTTTTTGTCTTCCAGGTACTTGGGGCAGTTTCTCTTCCAGTGCTCCTTGGCCTTGCAGTAGAAGCAGTCGTGCTCAGCAGCCACCTTTGGCTTCTCAGCTGCCTTGGGTTTGGCAACTTTCTTGCCTTTCCCTTGGCTTTGTTGTTTCTGCTTCCCATTGGGCCCCTTCTTGAACCCTTTCCCTTTGTTGATCAAAAGAACTTCTTTCTTGTTGTCAACTTGGATGTTTTGCTCAGCTGTCTTGAGCATGCCATGGAGATCATTCATGGTTTTTCCAATTCCATGCATATGGTAGTTCAATCTAAATTCAGCGAATCCATCATGCAAGGAGTGCAAAATGATGTCAGTAGCCAACTCTTGGCTATATGGGGAACCCAGTGCTGCCATTTGGTCAAATAGACCAATCATGTCAAAAACATGGGCACTCACTGGTTTACCCTTCTCAAGTTTGCGCTCCAATATGGCCCTGTGTGTCTCATACATTTCAATCCTGGCCTGCTCCTGAAACAACACTTTCAGGTTGGTCATGATTGTATGAGCATCCTGGCGTTCAAACCTCTTTTGAAGGCCAGGCTCCATAGCAGCGAGCATAAGGCAGGTGACAAGCACCGAGTTAGCTCTCATCTCCTTTTCTTTCGCCTTCTCCTCAGCAGAAGAAGCGTCAGTCAAGGTGGGGATAGGGTTATCTAGAACGTCCTCACATCCTTCGGATCTGAGAACAATTCTCAAGCTCCGTTCCCAATCAAGGAAATTTGTTCCATTGAGTTTGTTCTTCTCAACAATTGAGCGCATAGTGAATTTCAAGTTATCGTTGCTAGACATGATATCTACAAAGGAAGTAACATGCAGATAAGTTTATGCTTGACATGCAAAAGCTCAAAATTAAACATGCTTTAAAATTTAAGCAAGTGCACATTTTATTCAAATTAAGTTTGTCCCTGGTGAATAAAATGATTCCAAGACCCTATCTCAGATAAGACCTAAGTGTACTTTGACACTTCCCTAAGTCTTATGTGATCAAGGTAAGTAACATTTACTAATTATAACTCCTTATAATTCTTGGTTGATGGCCCACATCCCATGATAGACTCATCTCTATGCCTCAAGATCCAAAACTTTGCCTTTTGGTCCCTTGTTGAGTATAACCACATCAAGGTTTATGAATCCCTTATATAGATCCACCCTCACTATCCCAAGGTCAAAGAAGGACACCTCGCTTTGGCGAAACCTATCAAACGAATTCCAAGGGCCTCATGGGTTATGATATGGAAAGGCAATACCTCAATATTCTTTTAGGGACTTAAGCATGCAATGGTTGTCTATTTACTGGTGAAAAAAATAGCATAAACAAACAATCATGCAAGGCTTAAAATAGTAAAGCATTCAAAATGCAATAATTAAATGTGATCCTAGTATGACCCCTAAAAACCAAAATTAAAGATCTAATCTTCATGGGTCTTGTTCCTCCTGGATCTCCATCCTTGATACCCTCCATGGATCTCCATCCTTTGGTCTTCTTAGGATCTTCTCTTCTTGTATTCCATATTTTTTAAAATAATCTAATTGCTGAAAATTAAATTACAAAAATACATAACGATACGCATATCGTGTACAAGAAAACATAACGATACGCAGATCGTATTTTCTATCCTAAGTGGGCCATACTAGTCACCTCATGCAAGCAATAATATCATAATATTATAAAACATGCATGCAATAATAACATCAAATATTATCAATAATATTAATCTAATTAATAATAATAAACAATTTAACTGATTTAAATAAAACCTTATTAAACTAAGTAAATCATCTCATGACATAAATAATTTAATATCAAATTCTTAATTCAAATTTTAAAATCAATATATAGCATTAATCATTAAAATGCATTATTGGATAAGATATGCATAAATAAGATAAGATATCAAATATCCTTATCTTAATCTAGTGAGAATCTTGTAATATCCCTCATTTTATAAGGATATTTTGGAATTTTTCCAACTCCTGTATTACAAGTCGGATTAATTTTAGAGAGGTTCAGACATTCTGTAAATTGTTTGATCTCTGTAATATTTTTCTGAGTAATATAAAATACAGTTGACGTATGTTCAAGGTTAAATAGTCGTTCGTGTATGAATATATTTAACCCGGGGTTAAGATAATTAACCCAAGATTAAAACGGACAAAAAGGGTGAAAATTTGCCTTGACCGCACCCCGCGGTGGAGTTGCCGCACCCGCGGTGAAGGCCAAACAAGTGAGGCGGTCAGAGGAGACCACCGCACCCTGCCGCACCCCGCGGTGGGATATTTTCTTCTGCAACGTTATCGTCTTCCCCTGTCAGTGGCACCGGTTGTCAGGCTGCCTAGCCTGCCTAGCCGTCCCTTCTGTTCCCTTGCAAGTGGAGGTGAATTGGGGATATAAAAGGTAGGAGCTGGAGAGGAGGATTCGCCCTGCTGAACGTCTTCTTCCTCCTCTGTTTTCTTCCTTCTCTGTTTTCTCCATTGTCGCTGGAGCTTTCTGTGAGTTGAGAAGGCACTCTCAAGTGGTTTTAGAAGGTCTAAAGTGTTTGGAGATCGAACCATAATCAAATCGAAAGCAAACGAAGTGATTGGGTGAGTTTTCTCCATTAAAACATTGTCGCGAGCTCGCCACTGTAACACCACCGTACCCCGCGGTAAGAGCTCCACCGCACCCGCGGTGAGCCTTGTCCGAGTGTGTGTTCTTGGGTGTTTGGCTTGGGGCGAGGCTCGGTTCCTTCGATTCTTTTCGTATTCTTTTAGATTCATATTTGTGGATATTGAATCTAACTTAGGATCTCGTTATGGGTCGTTTCTTAGGGATTTTTAATCCGAGATCTATCCCAGTTCCAGATCCAGGAACCCGACGTTTCTAAGCTTTGTTCGAGCTCGACTAATCTAAGGCAAGTGGCGGTTCGCTCTTGCTCATCATTCCATACTTCCATTAATTATCAATTATTTAGTTGTTAATTAATTTGGGATGATTTACTGTTTATGTTGGGAACAACTTTGTTAATAATTGATTAAAAGATGATATTATACTAGGTTGTATGTCTGCTAGAACAACGCTAGTATAAATATATGTTTATGATGTTGGCCATGTTGGCTTTTATGTGGACTATTACCGTGTTGAACTGTTAGTTAGCACGAGTATTCGTAGGAACGCTTGGACTTTGCGAGGTCCATTCGTTTCTTTATAACTTGGCAAATAACAGGGCGATCAAGACCCTATGCCAAACTTTCTGGTCATGACCAACCGTGATGTGGATTGAGGTTTGGACCCTGCGAGGTCCATTCCTTCGATATATGTCCCTCATGACGAAACATATATCTAAAAGCTTATAACGTGATGTGTGTTTTGGAATTAATAAGATAAGTGCCGTTGTCGCACATAATTAATATACCCTTGGGCGAGCAGTGCAACTAGACTGTAGTGCAGCTAGGAAAGCTCGTCTTGATTTTTAAACGCTTGTGTGTAATTATTAATGTTCCCTAACATTTGTCATATTTCCGATAAGACTCAAATCCTTGGGAGTCTTCTCTTCAGTGCATATCTTATTTAATATTCATTCAGTGAAAGTATCGGGTTATGTATCGTTTCGTCGGTTATTATTCGAGGGACAATGATAGTAAACGGTTACGATCACTCGAACCACTCTGCTTTGTACCCCTTGCTTGGTCTTTCATTAGACTAACCAACCGCAATTGTTCTCTGCATGGTTGGCTGGTGTCATCCGTTCGATTCGGCACATCAGATAAATTGCGGATCCGAGAAGGCTAGAACGACTATAAAGGCGAACGGTGCTTTTGTTGTTATTTTAAGACTTCCGCTGTGTTAACTATGTTTTGTATTTAAGACTTCCGCTGTAATAATTCTGATTATGTATTTTGATGTATTTGGAATTTTGCTGAAATTCTGAGACTTGGTTTTAATGAAAGTTATGATATGTTGTATTATAACTGTGGTTTAATGATTTATATCAACTAGTAAAGCCTTGGGTGACATCGGACAGTACGTCTGAGGTCACTGGCGGTAATACTTTCAAGAGGTTATTTAGGGGTGTTACAGACTTGGTATCAGAGCCGAATTTTTTTTTCTTACGGGTCGGGTTTAAAATGTTTTATAGGAATAAAACTTTTATAAACCGATCACTCGTTTGAAACTGAGAAATGTTTTAGAAGGCTCTGAATTTTCGAATAAAACTTTTAACCGTTCATAGTCGTGCCTTTTCTTGAAGTCTGATATGGAAGTTCACTCCCATGTCTAGAAAGACTAATTCTCGTCTTGTTACCCCGTAGATTATGGGTGCATGCATTTCCCTTTTGAGAGATTTGAAAGATGCCGAGATGGCTCCGCCATCTCCAACAAGGCTAAATTTCCCTACTCCCCCGAGATGCTTTGAAATCGGAGGACCTAGCAACCCACCCGAGGAAGTAAAGCATGTACTTCCTGAGTCAGTGGTACTTAGATCCAACGATGTTGTGACTCCAGTAGTGGAACTTGTTGAGCTGTCAAGGTACGCTCAAGGATATTACAACGACGACCTCGAGATTGAGTCGGTATCCGAAGAGGATCCCGAGGAGGATCCAGAAGAAGATCCTGAAGAGAACCAAGAAGAACAGGGGCAAGAGCCCGATAGCTTGAGACACTCATTAGTGGACCATGAGGACACGGGGATGCAATTCCTCTACCCAAGTCTGCCACCCGAACCAGTATCCGCGCCAATGACTGACGCTGACTGGGAAGCACTCTATGTCGAGTACGGCATTAGAGAAAGCGGACCACGAGAATTATCTGAGAACTCTGAGCCTAATCTTATTCGGAGAAGGCGAAGGTCGAGCCTTGAATTACGCAGGATACTTTGTCAAAGCCAAGAGATCTCTTTTGAAGAGTAGCGGCTGATGGACGAATTGGCCGATCATGCTCAAAGGAGGGCAAGGCCAAGAACACCAGAGCCAAGGGATGAACCATGTGTTCCAGGGCCGAGTAGGGTCAGGAGTCCGTCACCGGATTCAGATGATAAACCCCGCTCAAAGAAGCCTTGTGTGAGGAGTTTGCCATACAGGAAACGTGTTTAGGGCGCCTTGATATGGGCCAACTTTGACTGTAGTAGTTTCTTTTCCGTATATTTTGATGTATATGCGGTGAAGTACAAAAAAAATCTCCGAGCAATTTTGTTCGAAAGCTCGGGAGATTCCTTTTGTAAAATCAGTAGCTCAGTTGAAAGTTCATCTATATAATTAACCAGTTGATCAACTCTGAGTCGATTTTATTACATTAAGTATGATGGAATTATATTAATGTATAAATTACTTGGAATTTGATCGGTAAACAGATGGTGAATACAAGGAACACTATCCGTACTGGTGCTGGACCAAGCAATGACCCCAGACCAATTATAAGGAATGTTCCAGACCCTGTGGAGGAAAATGAATCAATTTCCCATAATAACCCTGGAGGCAATGACCAAGCTCAGGCCAACGCTCCGATGGTGTTTGATGCAGCGGCGGTTGCAGCTATTCGGGGAATATTTATGCAAGCATTTGCCGATGTTATGCAACCTGTTGCACCTCAGGCACAAGGTGTGCCAATTCCGCCAGAAGTTCCTAGGTTCGTGGAACCTAATGTTCATGTACACCGTGATGAGACGGCCAAGAATAGAGATAATTATGGTTGAGCACTGAAGACCATTAACTCTATGAGACCGGACAGTTATGACGGAAAAGGAGAGCCGGTCAGGGTGGCTCATTGGTTTTCCCATATGGAGCGGTTGTTCCGCAATATCGAATGCACCGAGGCTGAGAAGGTGCATATAGCTTCTCTTCAGTTGAAGGGAGATGCTAGCGAATGGTGGGAGAACACTAGACTAGCTGATCGGGCTGATTTGAACTGGGGGATGTTCAAAACAAAGATGAATGATCGTTTCTTTTCCCAAGCCATGCGAGATGAGAAACACAAGGAATTCCTCTATCCCAAGAATGACGGATTGAAAGTGACCGAGCTAGCGGCCAAGTTCAATCATTTATTACAATACGCTGGGTCTGTTGTGTCTAGTGAGGAACAGAAGATTTGGCATTTCCATGAGTGGATGAGCCCAGACATTAAACCGATGATGTTGCATCACAAATGCTCTACCTTGGAGCAATACGTGGATGCAGCGTATAAGTTGAAAGTTACTCTGAAAGAGTCAACCAAGAGACGGAATCGCCAGAGGTCGATGCAAAATCAATCTCAGGAAAGTGGATTTAAACGTCCTGCGCCACCGTCCAACTTCGACAAGTCTGGCAAAGCGAGGACAAAAATGACTCAAGGAGGGTCAACACAACAATCGGGTCAGGGCAAGAGTCCGATCCAATGTCACAATTGTGGTACAGCTGGGCACAAAAACTTTGTGTGTCAGGAGGAAAAGAAGACGTGTTTTGGTTGTGGGAAGGAAGGGCATATGCAGAGGTTCTGTTGACAGGGAAAGCAGAAGGGAACTGAGTCATAGTAAGGGTCTGTTAACCAGAACAACCGACCTAGGTTCAAACCGACGGAGACTCCTAGTCCTTCGATGCAGACGACTGCACAGAACAAAGGCAAGGCCCCAGCTACTTCGGGAGGTCAGGGTCAACGCATGTACGAGATGCGTGAGGCTGATGGACCTAACGCTCCAGTTGCTCAAGGTACTCTATACCTTCATTCTACTTCAGTGTGTATACTATTTGATTTGGGTGCTACCCATTCCTTTATTTCAGAGAATTGAGTTAGTAAGTTAGGATTAGTCTGCAACGAGGTTTGTGAACCTTTCGTTGTGAATCTTCCTAATGGTGACCATTTAGTGGGCACCAAGCGTTTGTCAGAATTTCCGGTTACCATTCAAGGTAAGAAGTTTGAGGCAGATTTGATCTGTATTGCTATGGCTCCATACGACATTATTCTCGGTATGGATTGGCTGACGCGTCATGGGGCGGTGATCGACTTTAGTTCAAGAACTATAATGGTGTCATCTGGGGGCCAGTGTGTGTGCAAATTCAAGGGTCGGAATGACGCGGATAATGGCAGGCTTATCAATGAGATGGCTGCGTTTAAGCTACTTTGACAAGGTTGTGTCGGGTACCTTTGCTACCTGGAAATGTTGGGCCTAGCACCTCCTTTGGAAGACGGATCGGGCAGGATAGGCCCAGGCCCAAGACGAGTCGGAAGAACAGAGGAAAAATGCAGACGAGTCGTTGAAGCCTTCCCAGTCGAACGCTATCCGACAAATCACGGAGATCTCGTGGAGCATTAAATGCTGGATCGACGAAACGGTAAAAAGCATTCAAGCACCAGAGTAATGGCAGCATTAGAAGCAGAATCCCAGAAATCACTCTCGGCATTGAAGGCAGGATATGGCTGAATCATAAGAAAACGGTCAGAAAAGGCACTTACCATATGGGGATTCAGAGGAGATAAGAGGGGAACATGAGCTGGAAAAGAGAGGAGATAGGGCATTCTCGCGCATAATCAACTCTGAAAATACGCACATTTAAGCTCTGAATCGCCACCACTTACTCTGCCCGGAATGCCGTTTCACGTCCATCGGTCGAACATCATCATCCCCGGTCGAGTCTGCTCCGACCTACTTCTCTCTAAGGATAAGTTGTAACCCGACTTGTTTCAATCCTCAACACGTTAATAAAATTACATTGTTTCCTTGCATTTCTTATCTATTGGTTGATTATCTATTTGAATTGGTTTGATTTCTACTATTCGATCGACTAGTTACCCCGTCTAAGGCGATTTAGATCGTCTGGTCTTTTCGCCCCAAAACAATTTGGCGCCCACCGTGGGGCAACTTGCCGATCACTCTCTTGAAACCTTTCAAACATGACTATCGACCCACCTACCAACACCGAAGAGCCAAGCCTCAGGGACAACATCCAAGCTCAAGGAAACATGACCCCTACCGGAAATCCTACTCCAACCCAATTCCAAGAGCTTTCCCAGAAAATGACCGCCCTCCAAGAGGAACTAGCCCAGCAACGCCATAAGACTGAAACCCTAGCCACCTTGTCGGCCCAATCCGAAGCCGAAATCGCACAACTAACCCGTGAAAATGAGTCTCTTAAGTCGTAGGTACAATCAATGGCTTCAGGGTCTAGGAACATGCATATCCACAGCAGCGTCCGAACGCGCCTCG
Source organism: Rheum nobile (assembly GCA_027886185.1). Lineage (NCBI taxonomy): Eukaryota > Viridiplantae > Streptophyta > Magnoliopsida > Caryophyllales > Polygonaceae > Rheum > Rheum nobile. The sequence continues at coordinate 11,403,917 of WOAB01000020.1, forward strand.
ACATGGATAGCATCGAGCCGACACCTCCGAGCATACGTCGATCCGGACACACAAAGGGTACATCTCAAACTCATTTTGCTAATCCATTTTCGACTAACAATGTCACTTTTTCCACACCGATCGGGTCGGCAGGGACCCGAATCGATGAGCCGCATGTTACCAATCCGCCAGACATCCTCGCTCTTGTCCAGCAGACACTCGACCGACACATGAAGACGATCGACGATCGCTTCACCAGGCTTCCAGGGGTCCCGCAACCAATCGAGAAGGAAGCGTCCGGCGGATTCGAAGAATCCCCGTTCGACGAAGAAATCGCTAGGGTCGAGATTCCCAAGAAGTTTCATCTCCCCAACATGGCGACATTCACCAGCGACCCAGATGACCATATCTCTCTCTATAAACAAAAACTAATGGCTGCATCCGTTTCAAGGGAGAGTCGCGAGGCAGTCATGTGTAAAAGCTTTGGCACGACCCTCGCGGGTCCCGCACTAACTTGGTTTATGCGTTTGCCTCAGGGAATGATTGCATCGTTCGCAGATCTGGTCAACTCTTTCAAGAGTCAGTTCGCCAGCAGTCGGAGGCTCGAGAGACAATCAAGTGACCTCTACCGAGTCACACAAAGGTATAATGAACCTCTCTGAAATTACCTCAACAGGTACAATAAAGAGAAAGTGCCGATCCCCCATTGCGACATCACCACCTCCATCGAAGCCTTCCGACAAGGTCTGATCAAAGACAACAATCTCTACAATGAGATCACCAAGTACCCGTGTAGAAGTTTCGAAGATGTCCAGGCCAAAACCATGGCCGGGGTAAGATTGGAAGAGGACCGTGAGTCACGGAAAGCCTCACACGGATCCGATCCATCCGATCGTAAAAACCCCTCCGACAACCGTCGAGACAGACGTCATCATCCCTATTCTTGTAATCGAAACGAGCCGAACTAGGTAAACTCTTTCTATGACAGATCACAGGATTGGAGAGACGGTCCGGCGTTGCCTCCCAGGGTCCAATCTTATAACTTCAATGTTTCCGTGTCGGAGCTCGTCAAGAGTTTTGACAAATATGGGAAAGAGGTAAGATGGCCCCGAAAGAGCGACCAACCGGACGTCAAGAAGGACATGAGCCGACGGTGCGAATTCCACGGCGACCACAGTCATTCGACCGACGAGTGCATCGCCCTATGAAAGGAGGTCGCTAGACTACTCGCGCAGGGGCTCTTGCGCGACGTAATCTCAGAGCGAGCAAAAGCCACCATGGAACGGCGAGATCAGGCAAAGCAAAACAAACCCCCATCTCCTGTCCATATGAAATTTGTCAACACTATTTCAGGTGGTTCGGATATATGTGGAAACACATACTCCGCGGCTAAGCGACATGCAAAGGAAAGCAAGGGCGATAAGCCCGAAGCGTCGGAATTCAAGCCAAGAAAGGTCTCCGACCTTCCAACGGTCACATTCGATGAGTCCAACTCCGACGGATCAGAAGGTCATCACGACGGTCTGGTAATCTCTTTGTCCATTGACAATTGCTTAATACGAAGAGTACTAATCGATACAGGGAGTTCAACCAATCTTTTAACCCTAGACGCCCTTAAAGAAATGGGTCTGACTGAAAACGACCTAGTCAAAAAATCAACTCCATTGGTCGGGTTCAGCGGTGAGGTTAAACATACGACTAGCGAAATCATCCTAACCACATACGCTGGGGGAATCAACCAACAGGTGAAATTCTTAGTCCTAGATTGTCCGTCTCCCTATAATTGTATTCTTGGTAGGCCATGGATACACGCTATGAAGGCGGTACCCTCGACGTACCATCAAGTCATCAAATTCCCCACTGAATGGGGAGTCCAAGAAATCAAGGGAGATCAAAGGACCGCTAAGGAGTGCTACGTCACCTCTATGAAAAGCGCCGTCGAACACAAGACCGCATAACAACCACAGAGCGGCGAAGGACCTAGTCGGTACGTCAAACCAGAAATGGAAAAGCTCGACGAGATCGTACTAGATCCTTCAAAGCCAAACCAAACGGTAAGGGTCGGGTCGGACCTGGACGACTCGACCAGGCAACAACTCCTCGATTTTCTCAAGACCAATGCCGACTATTTTGCATGGTCGCATGAGGACATGGTCGGAATATCTCCAAATATTATTACTCATAAATTAAATGTAGATCCATCTCATCCTCCTGTCAAGCAGAAACACAGGAAGTTCGCCCCCGAGCGGAACAAGATAGTCGACGACGAAGTCAAAAGCTTATTAGAAACAGGGAAGATAAGGGATGTCCACTACCCCGAGTGGCTGGCCAACGTAGTCGTAGTCCAGAAGAAGAATGGCAAGTGGAGAGTTTGCATCGACTTCACAGATCTCAACAAAGCTTGTCCTAAAGACTCGTTCCCGCTACCCCACATCGACGCCATGGTCAACGCTACGGCGGGACACGAAATGCTTACCTTCATGGACGCTTTCAGTGGCTACAACCAAATCCTCATGGAACCAGAAGACCAAGAAAAGACAGCGTTCATCACTAGCCAAGGTATCTATTGTTACAAAGTAATGCCATTTGGTCTAAAAAATGCAGGGGCTACGTATCAACGACTAGTCAACAAAATGTTCAAAGACCAGATTGGGAACACGATGGAAGTCTACATAGACGACATGTTGGTCAAGTCAAAAAGGAAAGAAGATCATATAGACCACCTTCGTGACAGCTTCGAGGTGCTAAAAAGGTACAACATGAAACTAAACCCTACTAAGTGTTCCTTCGGAGTGTCGTCAGGAAAGTTCTTGGGGTACATGGTGACACAAAGAGGAATAGAAGCCAGCCCAGAACATATCAAGGCTCTCATCAAACTTCAATCCCCCCGATGCATCAAGGACGTACAGAAACTTACGGGTCGGATAGCAGCCCTGAATAGATTCATCTCAAAGTCATCCGACAAGTGCAAACCCTTCCACGACGCTCTCAAGAAGAACAAGTCCTTTCAATGGACGGAAGAACACGAAGCAGCATTCCAGAACTTGAAGGAGTACCTGGTCAGTCCCATGTTATTGACCAAACCCAAAGGCGACGAGCCTTTATTTCTATACCTAGCAGTGTCAAAATCGGCCGTAAGCGCAGTACTGGTCAGAGAAGAAGACGGCAAACAGTCACTGATATACTACGTCAGTCAGACGCTATTACCGGCAGAAACAAGGTATTCGTCGCTTGAAAAGCTCGTACTATCATTGGTAATGGCCTCGAACAAACTCAAACCCTATTTCGAATTCAATACTATTATTGTCCGCACTAATCATCCCATGAGAGCGATCATGAGGAAGCCCGAGTTCACAGGACGAATGACCAAGTGGGCCATACACCTCAGCGGTTACGACATCGAGTATGAACCCAGGACGGCAATCAAGTCGCAGGCCTTAGCCGACTTTGTAGCAGATTTCAGCCCGACCCTAGAGCAAGAAGCCACAAGAGAAGCAACACAACTGCTCGCAATAGAAGAAATAGGCACATGGGAACTCCACACCGATGGTGCGTCGAACGCCAGAGGATCGGGGCTAGGGGTCGTGCTGAAATCGCCACAAGGGGACAAGATAGCCCAAGCCGTAAGATGTGAGTGGGACACAACTAACAACGAAGCTGAGTATGATGCACTCATATTCGGACTCATCCTAGCTCACGACCTGGGGGTTCGAGAGATCGAAGTCATTTGCGACTCCCTGCTGGTGGTGAACCAGATACAAGGGTCATACAACGCCAAAGACGTCAGAATGATAGCCTACCTGGAAGTAGCTAAAAAGCTAATCGGACAGTTCCAAACGTTCGACATCAGATAGGTACCCAGGGATCTTAACTCCCAAGCTGACGCATTTGCCAACCTAGGATCCGCCTTGGACCCGAAAGAATTTCCATACATACCATTGACACACATCATGACACCAGCCGTCCCAAGGACATCCGTCGAATCGACTACACCAGTAGAAGAGCTGGTCGCCGTGGAGATGGGCGATCGACCAGAAGAAGACATTGTCAACACCGATGACGATTGGATGCTACCCTACGTCAAGTGGTTAAAAGACGGCATCCTGCCCGACGATAAAACAGAAGCAAAAAGGCTCAAGGTACAAGCACTCTCTTTCGATATCCTAGATAACATCTTGTACAAAAGGCCTGTCACAGGAATACTCCTGCGATGCCTCAAGACTCCGGAAGTCGGACGCATCTTACAATCGTTACACGAAGGAGAATGTGGAAACCATACCGGCGGACGAAGCCTCTCGGGGAAAGCCCTGTGAAACAGGTACTACTGGCCCACGATGAACAAAGACGCTATGGAGTACACCAAGAGATGCGACGCCTATCAGCGACACGCGCCCGTCCATCATCAACCTTCAGAGCTCCTCCATCCGACTTTGGCTCCATGGCCCTTTATGAGGTGGGGAATGGACATTGTCGGGAAGCTCCCACCCGCGTCGGGTTAAAGAGTCTTCTTCCTTGCCATGACAGACTACTTTTCTAAGTGGATCGAAGCCGAAGCCTACATTGAGGTAAAAGATCAACACGTCATTTCATCCATAAAACGCAATATCTTGTGCAGATTTGGCGTCCCATCAGAAATCGTGTGCAACAATGGTTCCCAATTCATTAGTCATAAGACTCGAGCCTTCTGCGACCAATGGAACATCAAATTGGTCACGTCCACACCTCGGTACCCACAATCCAATGGACAAGCTGAGTCCAGCAACAAAATCATCATCAACAACCTCAAGAAATGCCTCACTAGGGCTAAAGGCAAATGGGCAGACGAACTCCCATTCATTCTCTGGTCAGACAGGACTACTCCAAAAAATGCGACCGGACAATCACCTTTCTCTCTCGTCTATGGGAGTGAGGCAGTCATTCCGGCCGAGTTATTGGTTCCGACCGCCCATTGCAACCTTCAGACAAACGAGCAAAATGACGTCGAACTAGCACACAACCTAGACACGGTGGACGAGATCAGAGAAAGACCCCGAATTAGGATGGTCAGGTTCCAACAACAGGTCGCAAGGAGTTACAACAAGAACGTCCGGGTCAAAGCATTCCAAGTCGGAGATTGGGTCCTCAGAAAAACGTTCCAGAATACCAAAAGTCCATCCGACGGAAAGCTCACACCACAATGGAAAGGACCCTACTTAATCACCGAAGTAGTCGGACAAGGAACATATCAGTTAGAAGACAAAGACGGACGACCAATCCCAAGAAGTTGGAACGCGACACATCTGAAGCTATACCATTTCTGAACCAAACGAGGTAAGACATCACATAACTTCATACATCGTTTATTATCACATACACATCTCAATTCTTTAAAAAACTAGCATTCAACACTAAGTGAGGACCTCCTCCTTACAAAAATATGAATGCAGAACATCATTGACACATACAATGGATCCAGTCATCCGCGAAAAGCGCTTACATTACATCTATACGATCGATCGGAACACGGGGAGATGAACAACACAGGCACGTCGACACACCGCCTGCCTTATACAAAACATAAGGTAAGACACCTTATTACATTCACGCAATAGAGACATATTGCTTACCTCCCCGGCATAAAGTCATGACTAACACATACACAAACATTTACATGCCTTCTTTAAACACATACATACGGCGAGCCCCACTCGACGGAGCACACGGGCGAAACCGACATACAAAATACACAGCGTCATCGACAATTTCCATGAAAGTCTGACGACATGTACGAAGCAAACAAACATACAATTCTATGTGTAGAAACAGATTGCATCAAATAAAATTATGAGCATTTTTATACAAAAATGCGACCCGCGATAGTAGACGGGTCGCCAAAACACATTGTTTGCCTACGTACACGTAGGACTTCAGAAACATCTGTTAAAAACATTATGCGACCCGCGATGGTAGACGGGTCGCCAAAACACATAATATCCAAACCCACACACATGTGGGGCAACAAGTCAGACTACATAAGAAAGATAAATCAGGCATCAGGAACGACGGCACCACCTTCGACAGGGGCTGGCTCTAGAGAAATCTGAGGATTAACTGGCTCGACATCGCCGGAATGGACCTCATCTTCGCCATCACTCCCATCCGCAGCTTCCTCTCCAACGCCAGCCAACTAGAAAAGCTCCTGACCAGGATTCCCCTTTGGGAACATGGAGTCCAAGGTCTCCTTCTCCGCCTTCAGATCCTAGAGCTCATGCTTACCTTCATCAAACTCCTCTATCATCTCAACACGCGACTTCAACGCATAAAAAGCGCAGACGTCGCCTGCGAGCTGTCCAGCTGCGATCTGAGCCTGCTTCACCTCCTCCTCGACACCTGATCGACTCTCGTCAAGCTCTTTCCGGCATATGACTAACTCCTCCTGACAACTCTTCAGCTCCCTAGCAAAGCGACGCTCAGCCTCACGACAACGACTCTCCGCCCCCTCTAGCTTGCTCCTCAAAGACGCGAGGGCGGACTCCGACTTAGTAGCCCTTTCCCCGGCCTTGACAACCATCATCTTGACGCCAGAGTATGCCCCCAAGAGATACTGAAAGGTCTACAAAAAAAAAATATAAAAAAAATGCATAACAACAATCAGAGAACTCAGTCGACAAAAGGGAAGGAAAAACGAAAACAAAGACGACTTACCCTCCACGCGGAACACCCCGCTTCACCAATACAGTCCAGGGGAGAGATGTCGTCGACTTCCGACTTCAGAGTCGGATCCTGGGCATGAAAGAGGTCAGCAATCGATTGACCGACTGCACCAATCTTGTCGATCCCTTCAATGGTCGCCTCTCTCTTCCTAGGAACCTCCTCTGCCTTAACATCACCAGAGGAAGCACCCGCTTTCCTCTTAGAGCCAACTCTGACTTGAGGTGCCGGGTCCGTCGGAACTGACTTGTTCGATGCAACTTTGGCTGCCGCCCTCCTCTGCTCAATCAGACCCTTTCCAGACACCCTCTCAAACGAGCACTTGTTTGACCACCAGGAGAAGCTGACATGACAGACGACATGAAAAAGTAATGAAGCATGCAACGAAGTAAAAAAGGAACAGAGAGGACTCCAAAGATTGGAAATTTACTCTTGACACTAGACGACGAGACGGTCGACATATCGTCTTGAGCGGCAGGGGAAGACGATAACAGATTAACGTTGACAAAACTTCTCTCCAATGCAGAAACGCTAAGGACAATCCTTGACAAACCCTCCGACTGAGTATCCACCTCCAGATCTTCCGCCTCAGGAACTACAAAAAAGAAAAGTTAAAGAAAAAAGTTAAGACACACAAATAAGCAAAAGAGAGGATAAATACATACTCTCTACTTACCACTCCGTCAACAAGAACGAGCACTCTCCCCCCTTCTCCAGAGACAAACGCTCGACAAAAAAGAACTTCGACCCCTATCCGCGGTCGTTTACGTCAAGATTAAGCACCAAAGGCTTCCGACCCTGTCGAATACACAACTGAACACGGGAAGAACTCTTCGACCCAAGGAAGTAATTGTACCACAATGCGTCGAAATCGAAACCAGCCCCAGATCGAGCGTTTACAAGATCCAGAACCCTAAGAACCCTCCATGCCTGTGGCATCACCTGACATGGCGCCAGCGCCAAAGTAGCCAGGAAGTCCCTGACGAGAGGAGAAAAGGGAAACCTGTGACCAATCCGAAACGGGTAAGCATAGAAGCAAACCCATCCATCGTACCGAGCATCGGCCCTCTCGTCTGGGTGAGGCAGCCTTGCAACCGTCTTCGGAGGAAAACCCCTAACTTGAAGGACCTGCTCTAGCTCCACCTGGGACAAAGTACTTGTAGAGCGTCAGACTCCTTCAGAATGAAAAGGGGAGGAGCCTCATCCTTGCGCGAGTCCGAGTGAGTCGCCGATGACTTCGAAGATTCGCTAGACACCATGTCTAATACAGAAAGAGGAGGGAATCGAAAAGCTATAATGGGAGAACGAAAGAAACCTACCAGAGAAAACTTGCAAGAGAAGAAGAGTGAAGTCAAATCGCCAAAGGTCTGCTCCGAATTTATGGAGGGAGATGATGAATTTGCAGAAACGTCGTGTCACTCCCGCCACGTAGCCCTGGGCAGCCGCGCCAAAAAAGGATGGTAAAGATCATGGCTTAGGAAGTTGCCTTGGATTCTGCCCATATAGCCCTGGGCAGCCGCGCCAACTTGGGGCTATTATTGGGCCCAACACCTCCTTTGGAAGACGGATCGGGCATGATAGGCCCAGACCCAAGACGAGTCGGAAGAACAGAGGAAAAATGCAGACGAGTCGTCGAAGCCTTCCCAGTCGAACGCTATCCGACAAATCACGGAGATCTCGTGGAGCATTAAATGCTGGATCGACGAAACGGTAAAAAGCATTCAAGCACCAGAGTAATGGCAGCATTAGAAGCAGAAGCCCAGAAATCACTCTCGGCATTGAAGGCAGGATATGGCTGAATCATAAGAAAACGGTCAGAAAAGGCACTTACCATATGGGGATTCAAAGGAGATAAGAGGGGAACACGAGCTGGAAAAGAGAGGAGATAGGGCATTCTCGCGCATAATCAACTTTGAAAATACGCACATATAAGCTCTGAATCGCCACCACTTACTCTGCCCGAAACGCCATTTCACGTCCATCGGTCGAACATCATCATCCCCGGTCGAGTCTGCTCCGACCTACTTCTCTCTAAGGATAAGTTGTAACCCGACTTGTTTCAATCATCAACACGTTAAAAAAATTACATTGTTTCCTTGCATTTCTTATCTATTGGTTGATTATCTATTTGAATTGGTTTGATTTCTACTATTCGATCGACTAGTTACCCCGTCTAAGGCGATTTAGATCGTCTGGTCTTTTCGCCCCAAAACAGGAAACACCCATAAAAGATGAACCAACAATTCTTGATATTCCCGTGATTAATGAATTTCCTGATGTTTTTCCGGAAGAGATTCCTGGATTACCCCCGAAGCGTGACGTGGAATTTTCTATCGATCTCGAGCCTGGTACTGCGCCGATTTCTAAAGCACCGTACCGGATGGCTCATGCAAAGATGAAAGAGTTGAAGAAGAAACTTGAGGATCTTCTCGACAAAGGTTATGTAAGGCCGAGCGCATCACCTTGGGGCGCTCCGGTGTTATTTGTCAAGAAGAAGGATGGATCGTTTCGACTTTACATCGACTATCGTGAGTTGAATAAAGTCACGATCAAGAACAAATATCCTTTGCCAAGGATTGATGATCTGTTAGATCAACTATATGCGAAATTGTCTAAGTGCGACTTTTGGATCAAGGAAGTGGCTTTCTTAGGCCATGTGATCAATGAGAATGGGGTGATAGTTGATCCCCAGAAGATTGAAGCAGTAGCCAATTGGAAGCGGCCTCAGAACGTGAAGGAGGTGCGTAGTTTCATAGGACTTGCGGGATACTACAGACGGTTCGTAGAGGGATTTTCTAAGATCGCTCTACCTATGACCGGTCTGCTCCATAAGGCCCACAAGGCGTTTGTATGGAATGACAAGTGCGAGGTCAGTTTTCAAAAGCTGAAGCAATGTCTGACCTCCGCACCAGTATTGACACTGCCGGAAGGAACTGATGATTATGCGGTCTATAGTGAAGCTTCGAAAAATGGGTTGGGATGTGTGTTGATGCAAAGAGGCAAGGTTATTGCTTACGCATCAAGACAGCTAAAAACCTATGAAGAAAACTATCTGACGTATGATCTGGAGTTAGCAGCAGTAGTGTTTGCGCTGAATATTTGGAGGCACTATCTCTATGGTGTGAGGTGCCAAGTCTTCACTGATCATAAGAGTCTCAAGTATATATTTACTCAAAAGGAACTGAATATGAGACAACGTCGCTGGTTGGAGCTACTCAAAGACTACGACATCGAATTGCTGTATCATCCGGGTAAGGCTAATATAGTAGCTGATGCGTTGAGCCGGAAGACACCGCATGAGACTGTAGTGGCTTTGCTTGTTGCTCAGACCAAGCTGAACCAAGAATTGTGCGAGATCGAAGTCTTGTACGATCAACGTCGTGGATACCTGAGTATGCTTGAGATTCAAGCTATGCTTCTTGACCAGATCAAGGAGAAGCAGGTCGATGATGTAATTTTGGTGAAGCTATGTAGCGAAGTAATGGACGAGAAAGCTCCCGGTTTCATGATTCAGGAAGATGGATCACTCTGGTTTCAGGACCGGATTTGTGTGCCTGACGTTGAGGGTCTTCGCCAATTGGTGATGAGGGAAGCCCATTCGTCAGCCTATTCTGTACATCCAGGCTCTAGCAAGATGTACAAGGACCTCATAATGAAGTTCTGGTGGCCCAATATGAAGTGGGATAAGGCAGAGTTTGTGGCGAAATGCTTGACTTGTCAGAAGGTCAAGATAGAACACTGATAAGCGCTACTTTGTAGGGCTTAAGTAAGAGTCATTAGAGGTTTTATTGGTGCCATTCGGGTAGATTTAGACACATTCATGTGCATGGCGTTTGGAGGCGAAGTTGGTGTATTTGGAGGTGTTTGAGCTATTTTGGAGATCATAGGAGACACTGAGGAGAAGTCACCAGTAGTAGACGCCAAGGAGTTATGAAGTATTGGCGAGGAGGTGCTGAAGATACGCTTTCGGGAGCTGAAGAGACAAAGGAGGAAGAAACGAGTGCACAACGACCGCCGTGCAACTTACGGTGACCGTCGCCAATTCCTGCCCAGAGAAGCTAGCTACGACTTGGTTACGGCACCCGCCGTGGAAATGCGGCGCCCGCCACGATTACGGCGCTTGCCGTGGAGGTTGTAGCGACCGCCGTGCGTGTCTGAAGTCTGCCGAGCCGATTTTCCTTATTTGTTTATTTTGCATTATTTTATTACGTTTTTATTATTTCGTTTTAGGTTAACTTATCTTTATTTCCTTTAGTATTTAAGGGTTGAGAAAAGGCTTGTTTTCCTATCTTGAAATCTCTCTCTGGAACCCTAATTCCCATTCTACGTATTTGCTATGAAGAACTAAGCCTCCCTGACTTAGTCAGACGCTGAAGCTTTCATTTTGATTCAGTTGTGAGATTCTTGTTCTTAATCTATTGCATGGTTTTTATCTTTCTCTTGCTTAAGTTGCTTATGATTGATATTGATAATCTCTATTTGGACGCAACTAGGGTTTGTCGTTATTGATCTATTGCTAGATCTAGATTGTTACTGGTTGAGCATATCTATTTCAGAGTAGCAACTGCATCGTACTAGTATCTGGTTGTGCTAGTCTTATGTAGAAGAGAACTGATTTACATTCTAGGATAAAAGCTGGTTGTTTATGCTAGAATTGTATCCAACTATATTCCTATTCTTAACGCTGCTGTTAAACTGAATCTTGATAGTTTCAGGGTTGTTTAATTAGTTAGTGCTAATAGTATCTGGTTGTGCTATTAGTTATATCTGAAAAGGAATTGGAATTTCCATTGCATGAGATTTTGAATGAGTATCTAGGATCAACTTGTCATACGAATAGTGGATGTTGTTTGACTAAGTGCTTTTCCCATCACTGATTTCACAACTTTTAGCTTGTTTACCTTTTGCATGTTTAGAACTTACAAAGCTCACAAAACCCCCCTTTGGTTAATTTGGATTGACATATAAATTGCATACTAAGATAGAATCCGCCTCCCTGTGGATTCGACCTTTACTTACCTAGGACTACGGTTTAGGGTTTGTTTGGATATTTTGCATAGTAGGAATTAGAACGACAAATTCATGTTATCAAATTGGCGCCGTTGCCGGGGAGGCAATAATCTATTTTGTGTGTGCAATTTGTATGCCAATCTTGGTGTGAACCTATCTTATGGTTCACACCCGTATTACTAATAATCTACCTCTAGTTTTTGATCCAGAAATCGAAAGAACTTTTCTTCAGGCTCGCAGGGCTGCGAATTTACTACTTGAGGAAGCTGATACGATGGTTGATCGTGTTACTCTGGAATCTTTGACAGCTCCTAACTTGGAGCAACCAACTCGTGCTGTGCAATTCCCTGCCCTGGGTGATGGGGTTAAATTTAAGCTCAAGACAGGAGTAGTCCATTTACTCCTGAAATTCAGTGGAACCCCGCTTGAGGATCCTATTCAGCACCTGGATGAATTCCTTGAGGTCTGCACCAGTATGAGGCCATCTGAGATTACTGAAGATCAGATGAGGTTGAGAGTCTTTTCCTTTTCTCTGAAGGATTCTGCTAAAGACTGGTATCATTCTTTACCCCCAGGAAGCATCACTACTTGGGTGAATTTGAAGAAGGTGTTTCTTGATAAATACTTTCCGGCAATCAAGTCCAATCAGCTCAAGAAGAAGATCTGCAACGTAGAGCAACTGTCAAATGAGTCTCTCTACGACTACTATGAACGCTTCAAGAAACTGGTGAAGAGTTGCCCCTACCATGGTTATGCTAATCATGATCTGATTATTTATCTGCATGGAGGACTCTGTGAAGATGATCGTCGGATGGTAAATTCCGCATGTGGTGGGAATATTCTGAAGAGGACCTATGAGGAAGCTCTAGAGATATTTGCTACCCTGGCTGATGATTCTAGACAGTACGGTGGGAGAGGTTCCCAAAGCTTGGTCGTTGCTAGCTCTCAATCAAAAATTGATCAGGCTGATTTTGATGTGCTGAGAGAGGAGGTGCGGCGTCTGAAGCTGAAAGGTACGCCTCAGCAGGCCAAGGCCTGTGAGATTTGTTACGACGACTTGCACCCTACTGACTCGTGTCCTACTCTACAAGAGGAGGTGAATGCAGTAGGAGGATATCAGCAGAGGCCCAGGCATGACCCCTACTCTAGTACATACAACCCTAGTTGGAGGGATCATCCCAACTTCAGATGGAGAGACCCAGAGCAAAATCAACCACAGGGTAATCCTCAACAACCTAGGCAGCCATTTGTGCCAAATCCTCAAGGGCAGAGTTCGAACCCATCCTCGTCTATGGAGGATATGATGAAGATGCTGATGCAGAGCCACGTCAATCTCAATGAGAATGTTGCTAAGTTGAGTAAGAACCAGTTGAAGTTCCAAGCGACTACACAATCCAGCATTCAGAACTTGGAAAGGCAATTTGGCCAGATCTCTCAGGTGGTGAGCAAGCTTGATGCGGAGATTTCTGGTAAACTTCCATCTCAAATAGAAGTGAACCCGAACATTAGGAATGTCAGTGCTATGACTCTGAGGAGCGGGAAGAGGCTCGAAGAGGATGATTCTGAGGTCGACAAGGAAGCGGATCAGGAGCTGGAACAAAACAGCGACGGCGACCGCTGTGCAACTTACGGCGCCCGCTGTGACATCGACGGCGACCGCCGTGAATACCACGGCGCCCGCCGTTAAAATGACTCAGCTCTCGAATTTTCTGATGAAAATTGCGGCGCCCGCCGCAATAATCACGGCGCCCGCCGTGACGGTGAACAAAATCCCGAACTTTCTGATGATGTTCACGGCGACCGCCGCACCTTTTACGTCGCCCGCCGTGATACTGTAGTCGATCCTGAGGCTGAGAAGGAGTATGTACCCCCAATTTTTCCTGAGTGGAAGCCTGTTGCACCGTTCCCGTCTGCTTTGAAGTGTACCAAACCACTTGCGCAGGACAAGGACATGTTTGAGATGTTCAGAAACGTTGAGGTCAACATGCCTCTCCTAAATTTGATCAAGTCTGTCCCTCGTTATGCAAAGTTCTTGAAGCAGATGTGCACCACGAAGAGAAACCAGGACAGGAACAGCAAGAAGAAGGTCAAGGTAAGCGAGCATGTCTCTGCTATTTTTCAGAAGCGCTTACCCAAGAAGTGTGGCGACCCAGGTATGTTCACCATCCCTGTCACTATTGGAGGTACTAAGTTCAATAAAGCTATGTTAGATTTGGGTGCCTCCATTAATGTTTACCTTCATCTCTTTGTGAATCCTTAAGATTAGGACCCATGCATGCGACCAAAATTTCCATTCAGTTAGCTGATAGATCTAGTGTGCGTCCTATAGGGATAGTGGATGATGTTTTGGTTAGGGTTGGTGATCTTACCTTTCCTGCTGACTTCTATGTGCTTGATATGAAACATGATATGCATGCAACCCCTATTCTGTTAGGGAGACCCTTCTTGAAAACTGCCAACACTAAGATCAACGTGAGTACTGGTTCCTTGACTATGGAATTTGATGGCCAAACCATTAATTATAATATCTATGAAGCCATGAAATTCCCTTCTGATGATCATTCTTTGTGTGCAATTGATATCCTTGAGCCTGTGGTGCAAGATGTTTTTGATGAGGACCACCTAGATGACACACCACATATTGTTGATTCTAGCTTGGATATTGCTATATCTACTAACTTGCATGAAGGTGTTGATGAGTGGGACGCTCACTATAAGCTCCCTCTAGAGCTACCAGGCAAATCGCCTTTACTGCTAACTCCGAGCGAGAAGCTCGTTCCCTCTTTAGTGCAGGTCTCTGAAGTCAAGGCTAAACACCCCCCTGATCGTTTTAAGTATGGGGTAGACGCGACTAAGAAGGTCAAGGTGGAGGAGCCGTTGAAGAAGAAGAATGGTCTAAGGTTCAAACCTTTCCATGATTGGTTCAGGAAGGAGGTATGGATTGAGAAGGTTCCTAAAGAGCCTGATGATATGGATTGAGGTTGTTCGAGTAGTATATCGAGCCACAACATTAACTAAGGCGCTGCTCGGGAGGCAACCCGATGTTCGGTAGTTTATTTCCTTTCCCTTAGTCAATTTCTTTTGTTTTTCCCTTTAGTTTTTGCTTTTTTGTGTCGAACTAACCTACAGGAAGCGCATCAAAGCGAAGAAGGAGTTCACGGTGCCCGCCGCCCTCCTTACGGCGCCCACTTTTTCCCCCTCCCTCGCTCACTCTGCTTGCGGCAAATGACGGCGACCGCCGTTTAATTACGGCGATCGCCTCCATTCTCAGGTTCGAAAAAAAGGGGAGTAAAAGTCAATAAAAACCCGAAAAAAAAAAAGTTTTACCGAACTGTCCAGATTCCCCACGGAGAGGTGCGCATCATGTTGCTAACGGAGGAAATACATTCACCATACATTTATTTGGCAACGATGATGGCCCTACAGTCGACAGCTGGAGAGGAGGTACACCAGGGCCCGACCACGATGACATCTGGGCCCATTTTTGAAGGCCATGCAACCCCGCCATACTCGTATACCACTTTTCACCAGAGTGGTTCATATTGGTTGCGTGGTAGAAGTTGATAGAGTTGAAGGCTGATATGACTATGCAAATGGCCAGTGAGGTGCCTATTATTCAAGAGGAGCCAAGGCCACTGGTGGAGACCGAGGCAAGCACAAACCCTAATCCTTCGCCGGCAAACCCTAACTCTCCGCCAAGCCACATGGAGACTCCTCTCGGAAAACCACCAGTTCCTTCGGCCACCAAGGCACCCACAGCTTCCATGGAGTCACCCCAGACCAATGGAGCCCAAAGTGCCGAGCCAAGGCAACCTTTGCCGAGCCCCAGGTCAAGCCCTAGAATTGCGGCCGCACGTGAGGAGGAGCGAAGGCACGAGCTCGCACCTGGCACAATCACCCATGCCCGAGCTCATCTACTGCACCACCAACTCAAGGGAGGTCTGATGGCTCACGGAGTGCCGAGCCAAACCGAGCCCAGCCTGGTCCTATGCTTGGAGACCTCTCCGGATTTCTCGGCGCCGGCGACCACGTCCGGGTTAAATGCCCTAATGAAGCTCAAATGATTTCCGATGATATTTCCGGTTTAATCTTGCAGATTAAGACATTTTTAGACTTTATTTAAATTCCCTAAAAATGCCCATTAAGTGTGTTTAGGTTAGTGGGCACGTAATTAGCCTTTATTAGGTTAATTTTAGTATATTCTTTTAATTTCTTTAGTAACCGAATGCTAGGTTACTTAGGCAAACTTGTTTCATTTGTGTTGGCACGTTTATGCAGATTGAAATCAGGAATATTTTCAGTTTAAAGCTTTTCTTCTTGTTCATCACTTGTGCGTAAGATCAAGTGCTTTTCCTTGAGAGATTTGAGTGTGTAGTATCTCCGATTTCTCTTGGTCACTCTCCTTGGTTTAGTGCGTGACATCTAGACCTAGAAGAGTGCTTATCCCTCACATATCATCCACCAACCGATCGCTCCATCGTCCATCCCCAAAATCCCTAAAAGTGCCGAAGGTGCCCTAATTCTTCAACTTTGGAGATTAGCCATTTTCGTCCACACCAAGAGCAATTCTTGCACAGAAGGCTTCATAGATCCAAAGGGCTATCATTTGGTATCAGAGCTACGTAAGTATTGCTCTAAATTTGGCTTTGAATCCATAGAAATTTCGGACATTTACTTGCTCACTTTTCGTGCCCTTGCATGATCGCATGTGTAGTGTTCTTAGGTTTGTCTTGCATTTTTCGTCTTGTTCATTTGCATTGAGTCTTGAGTCTGCATAGGGAAGGAAGGGTTCGAGTTTTTGCAGTTGTTTTAGGAAGAATCAGTCGTGCAACATTAAGGGATTTGGTTAGAATTTTCTTCCTAGATTTTAGGGTTTTTTTGTTACGGTTGTTGCATGGGTTGAATTTCAAATTTTTGGCTTCCAATCTGCATGAACCAGCCATGCCCTACCTAGTTCATTTAGTTTAGGTTATTTTGAGTCTTTTATATTTGTTTTTGGCATTTAATCAACCTAGGGTTATTCTTGTGCAAACCGAAGCAACCGATCTTCATTCTTGCGTAGGAAAAGTTTTGAATTTCCTAAGTGTTGATTCCGACTTTCAATTATGTATTTTCAGTTTATCAAGTTGTTCTAGTGTTCAAAAAAAAAAAAGAGACGAAAAGATCAAAGGAAAAATCAAACCGGAAGAGTCAAGCCATTGAACAACAAAGACAAAGACTTGGCTTGGAAAAGTGGTTGTTCAAAGCTTGATATCTTGTGTTGAATTTTCCTTTCGTTTGATATATTGTGAAGCTCCTCATTGTCGTTATTCGGCCAGAATTGTCACTCAACTTGTGTAAAGGAATTTCAGAGGCTAAGTACTTAATTTGTGTTGTGAAAGTTGTGGACTTAGCACAAGGATTAACTTAAAGTTGTGGTGCAATTTTATCTTGTCTTTGGAGTCAATTTGAGCATCTAGACAGCCCTACCTTAACCAAGTTTTGAGCTAGTAAAGTTATGAATTTTCTTTGGTTTAAAACTGAATTTTGTAGCTTGCTTACTAGCTAGGGTATCACTTGTTGTCTTCTTTCTTGTGGGCTGTTGTGCTTGGGTTTTCTTTGTGTAGGACACTATGTCGAGATCCAAGGACAAGGACATGGCTTCGGAGATCACCTTGAAAACACTACTATTGGCAATACAATCCGCCAAGAAGGAAGCCGAAGATCAAGGTCG
Source organism: Rheum nobile (assembly GCA_027886185.1). Classification (NCBI taxonomy): domain Eukaryota; kingdom Viridiplantae; phylum Streptophyta; class Magnoliopsida; order Caryophyllales; family Polygonaceae; genus Rheum; species Rheum nobile. The sequence continues at coordinate 11,421,309 of WOAB01000020.1, forward strand.
CCAAGCCGATGAGCGAACTCGACAACTCTTGAAAACCATTCGAGATGAGAAGGCTGCCTTCATGAAGGTCATGGAGGAGAAGTGGGATCTTGCTCATGACCCATCACCGAGCCAATCTCAAGAGGTGTCCCAATCCCCACCGAATGTGAGCACTTCAAGGGGAGAACTCGGTTTGACTTCTACACTCTCTTCCCCTTACCTTGTAGAGAAATTGCAGGTTGTGGCTACCCAAGGTGAATGTTTGGTGACCAAGAAGGTTTTGATTACCTCGGATGTTCCAAGTGTACCTAGTCAAAGGGAGATTATCTTCCAGACTAGGTGCACTATTAAGGGGAAAGTATGTAGTGTGATAGTGGATGGAGGGTCATGTTGTAACATACTTGACAAAGAAGTAGTAGAAAGGTTTCACCTAGCTACTACTCCCCATCCACAGCCCTATACACTTTGTTGGTTGAACTCCAACACTCCTCTTAAGGTCAAGGAGCAAGTCACAATTCAGTTTACCATAGGGGGATATGAGGATGAGGTTGTGTGTGATTTACTTCCCATGACCGCATGCCATCTCCTTCTAGGGAGGCCATGGCAATTTGATAGAGGCGTGATTCATCATGGAGTGACAAATGAGTATTCTTTTATCATGAATGGTAAGAGAATTACTTTACACCCTTTGTCACCTCATGAGATCATGGCCGATCATTTGGCTCAAGAGCAAAGGAGAGCCCAACAAAAGGCCGAGCCAAAGCCATGCAAGAAGTTGGCAATTGGGAACAAAGGAGGAGTTCCCAATCATATGCTTTTGGCTAAGCCTAAGGAGGTTGTTCAAGTAGTCAAGCAAGGTGAGCAATGTCTTTTGCTCATACCAAGAGATAGCTTACTCACCTTGGCTGACCTTGGAGAACTCCCTACACCCATCACTCACCTATTGATGGAGTTTGAAGATCTCTTTCAAGAGGAAGTGCCAAGTGGGTTGCCACCGGTAAGAGGTATTGAGCATCAAATTGATTTCATACCGGGGGCAACACAACCAAACCAGGCTGATTATAGGGTTAATCCCGAGGAGACAAAAGAGCTCCAACGTCAAGTAGATGAATTGCTTAGCAAAGGTTATGTTCGAGAGAGCCTTAGCCCTTGCGCGGTTCCCGTCATCTTAGTTCCTAAGAAGGATGGTACTTGGAGAATGTGTGTTGATTGCCGAGCAATTAACAACATCACTATCAAGTACCGACATCCTATCCCTAGGCTAGATGACATGCTTGACGAGTTGCATGGGGCCAGTGTTTTCTCCAAAATCGACCTCAAAAGTGGTTACCACCAAATTCGCATGAAAGAGGGCGATGAATGGAAAACGGCCTTCAAAACTAAATATGGGCTGTATGAATGGTTGGTAATGCCTTTTGGGTTGACATATTCCCCTAGTACATTCATGAGACTCATGAACCATGTCTTGAGGTCATTTCTTGGCAAGTTTGTGGTTGTATACTTTGATGACATCCTTGTGTATAGCCATAATCTTGAGGATCATATTGAGCACCTTAGACATGTTCTTGAGGTTCTTAGGGAGGAGAAGTTGTATGCCAACTTCAAGAAGTGCCACTTCTATTCAGATCATGTGGTATTTCTTGGGTTTGTGGTGTGCAAAGACGGATTGAGAGTGGACGAAGAGAAGGTGAAGGCTATTCACGAATGGCCAACACCTACAACTATGACTCAAGTCCGTAGTTTCCTTGGTTTGGCTGGCTTTTACCGCCGCTTTATGAGGGATTTTAGCACATTGGCTACTCCCCTCACCGAGCTCATAAAGAAGGGCATGGTGTTCCAATGGGGCACCAAGCAAGAGGCAGCCTTTACTAGCCTTAAAGCCAAGCTCACTCAAGCACCACTTCTATCTTTGCCAAACTTTGACAAAACTTTTGAGATAGAATGTGATGCTTCATGAATAGGCCTTGGGGGTGTCCTTATGCAAGAGGGAAAACCTATAGCTTATTTTAGTGAGAAATTAGGGGGAGCCGAGCTGAATTACCCCACGTATGACAAAGAGCTTTTGGCACTTGTACGTGTACTACAAGTGTGGCAACGCTATTTGCTACCAAAAGAATTTGTCATACACTCCGACCACGAGGCATTGAAATATTTAAAAGGGCAAAACAAGCTCAACAAAAGACATGCCAAGTGGGTGGAGTTCATTGAGTCTTTCCCTTATGTCATAAAACACAAGAAGGGAAAGGACAATGTAGTGGCGGATGCACTATCTAGGAGGTACACACTCTTGACTATCTTAGATGCCAAGTTGCTTGGGTTCACTTTCATGAAGGATTTATATGCACATGATTCTGATTTTTGTGATATATATGCTGCATGTAAGTCTTATGGAAGTAAGGACCAATTCTACTTGCATGAAGGGTTCTTATTCAAGGGTCAAAAGTTGTGTATCCCTAAGGGTTCTCTTCGACCCACATTAGTGCAAGAAGCTCATGGAGGAGGGTTGATGGGACATTTTGGTGTCCTTAAAACCTTACATGTGTTGAGGGAGCATTTTTATTGGCCACATATGCTCAAGGCCGTAGAGAAGCATTGCGCCTCTTGTACGACTTGTGCACGTGCCAAAGCAAAGATGCAACCTCATGGTCTCTATACTCCCTTACCTATCCCCAAACATCCTTGGGAAGACATCTCCATGGACTTTGTTTTGGGATTACCAAGGTCTAAGAGAGGGAGAGACTCCATCTTTGTAGTAGTGGACCGGTTCTCCAAAATGGCACACTTCATTGCGTACCATAAGACCGATGATGCATCTCATATTGCTAACCTTTTCTTTGATCATATTGTGAGATTACATGGAGTTCCTAGGTCCATTGTTTCGGATAGGGATGTGAAATTCTTGAGCTACTTTTGGAAGACCTTATGGGCCAAGATGGGTACTAAACTACTCTTTTCCACCACTTGTCATCCTCAAACGGATGGACAAACCGAGGTAGTCAATTGAACACTTGGTGCTTTACTTAGAACTATTTTGAGGACTAACTTGCGCAGGTGGGAATATAGCTTGCCCTTCATTGAGTTTGCTTACAATAGGGCAGTCCATGCGACAACCAAGAAGACACCCTTCGAGGTCGTGTATGGGCGCAACCCCATTACACCCTTAGAGTTGTTGCCGTACACTATCAAGGAGAGGGAAAGCCAAGAAGGGTCGGATGAGGCTGCTAGAATCAAGACGTTGCATGAGGACACAAGGCTTCAAATTGAGAGGAGAAATGAGCAATACAAGAAGCACGCCAACAAAGGACGAAGAGAAGTGCTCTTTGAACCGGGTGAGCTAGTTTGGGTGCACCTAAGGAAGGGGCGCTTCCCCACTCTCCGCAACTCCAAGCTCAAACCCAGAGAAGATGGTCCTTTTCAAGTCCTTGAGAGGATCAACGACAATGCTTACAAGCTGGAGCTGCCATCCTCTTATGGCACACATGATGTTTTCAACGTCGCCGATTTGATGCCTTACATTGTGGATGATGATCAAGACCTTGACGAGCCGGATTCGAGGTCGAATCCCTTTCAACGAGCGAAGGCACGAGCTCGCACCTGGCACAATCACCCGGGCCCGAGCTCGTCTACTGCAGCACCAGTTCAAGGGAGGTCTGATGGCTCACAGAGTGCCGAGCCAAACCGAGCCCAGCCTGGTCCTATGCTTGGAGACCTCTCCGGATTTCTCGGCGCCGGCGACCACGTCCGGGTTAAATGCCCTAATGAAGCTCAAATGATTTCCGATGATATTTCCGGTTTAATCTTGCAGATTAAGACATTTTTAGACTTTATTTAAATTCCCTAAAAATGCCCATTAAGTGTGTTTAGGTTAGTGGGCACGTAATTAGCCTTTATTAGGTTAATTTTAGTATTTTCTTTTAATTTCTTTAGTAACCGAATGCTAGGTTACTTAGGCAAACTTGTTTCATTTGTGTTGGCACGTTTATGCAGATTGAAATCAGGAATATTTTCAGTTTAAAGCTTTTCTTCTTGTTCATCACTTGTGCGTAAGATCAAGTGCTTTTCCTTGAGAGATTTGAGTGTGTAGTATCTCCGATTTCTCTTGGTCACTCTCCTTGGTTTAGTGCGTGACATCTAGACCTAGAAGAGTGCTTATCCCTCACATATCATCCACCAACCGATCGCTCCATCGTCCATCCCCAAAATCCCTAAAAGTGCCGAAGGTGCCCTAATTCTTCAACCTTGGAGATTAGCCATTTTCGTCCACACCAAGAGCAATTCTTGCACAGAAGGCTTCATAGATCCGAAGGGCTATCAAAGGCCGTACAGCCCCGAATCCTTTGATTACCACTACTCACCAAGTGGTCACCTTATGGTTGCACGGTAGAAGTAGATTATGGAGTAATAAAGACGCACACTCAACACCTAGATCTGAGCTTTTATGACTACACCGCCAGCAACAAGGAAGTGTCCAAGCCAACTCGGCAACGTTGTGAGTTATTTTTTGCTTTTCCCTGTGCTTTATTCTTTTGTCTTTCATTACATTGAGGACAATGCAATGTTTAAGCATGGGGTAGGGTTTTATACTTGCTACGTTGCTGAGGAGAAAAAAAAAGAAAAAATGAAAAGAGCCGAAAATCTGAAAAAAGGCGTACATTAAAAATCCTGGGATAGGTCGAAAACTCGAAAGGGAGGCCTAGGCAATAAGCAGGTGGCTTGGACCAGCATTAGGCTGGGGTAATATGTGGTCAAGAGTGACGTGAGCTTATGTGAGCACATCTATTGGAAAATGAAATGAGTGGCTTGGTGAAAACCCGAAAGGGCGCCTTGGCAAAATGAGGGAAAAGAAGAAGAGTGATTTTAGGATTTCTCACTATTCTTGGCGAGGCGTCATAAGAAGAGGAGTCAAAGAAGGATTGTCGGGTAGGTCACTCTGGGAGACATAAGGAGCAATAGATGGAGGCTAGGATTAGAGGTTACTCACACTTTTGGATGTCCGAGTTAGCTTGGGGGAAGTACTTTGCTTGCCCCTTAAGCTTGTTGAGTTGTGGATGTGTTGTGAATGAGATTGGTGCTAGGAGCTTGGCATGGGTTAGGTGACTCTTAGTTGGAGGATATGCTTCCTGAGACCTTGGATGCTACATTGGAGGAGTAGACTCTTTATTAGTTTACTCGAGGACGAGAAAAGGTCTAAGCATGGGGTGGTTTGATAAGCGCTACTTTGTAGGGATTAAGTAAGAGTCATTAGAGGTTTTATTGGTGCCATTCGGGTAGATTTAGACACATTCATGTGCATGGCGTTTGGAGGCGAAGTTGGTGTATTTGGAGGTGTTTGAGCTATTTTGGAGATCATAGGAGACACTGAGGAGAAGTCACCAGTAGTAGACGCCAAGGAGTTATGAAGTATTGGTGAGGAGGTGTTGAAGACACGCTTTCGGGAGCTGAAGAGACAAAGGAGGAACAAACGAGTGCACGGCGACCGCCGTGCAACTTACGGCGACCGCCGCCAATTCCTGCCCAGAGAAGCTAGCTACGACTTGGTTACGGCGCCCGCCGTGGAAATGCGGCGCCCGCCGTGGAGGTTGCAGCGACCGCCGTGCGTGTCTGAAGTCTGTCGAGCCGATTTTCCTTATTTGTTTATTTTGCATTATTTTATTACGTTTTTATTATTTCGTTTTAGGTTAACTTAGCTTTATTTCCTTTAGTATTTAAGGGTTGAGAAAATGCTTGTTTTCCTATCTTGAAATCTCTCTCTGGAACCCTAATTCCCATTCTACGTATTTGCTATGAAGAACTAAGCCTCCCTGGCTTAGTCAGACGCTGAAGCTTTCGTTTTGATTTAGTTGTGAGATTCTTGTTCTTAATCTATTGCATGGTTTTTATCTTTCTCTTGCTTAAGTTGCTCATGATTGATATTGATAATCTCTATTTGGACGCAACTAGGGTTTGTCGTTATTGATCTATTGCTAGATCTAGATTGTTACTGGTTGAGCATATCTATTTCAGAGTAGCAACTGCATCGTACTAGTATCTGGTTGTGCTAGTCTTATGCAGAAGAGAACTGATTTACATTCTAGGATAAAAGCTGGTTGTTTTATGCTAGAATTGTATCCAACTATATTCCTATTCTTAACGCTGCTGTTAAACTAAATCTTGATAGTTTCAGGGTTGTTTAATTAGTTAGTGCTAATAGTATCTGGTTGTGCTATTAGTTATATCTGAAAAGGAATTGGAATTTCCATTGCATGAGATTTTGAATGAGTATCTAGGATCAACTTGTCATACGAATAGTGGATGTTGTTTGACTAAGTGCTTTTCCCATCACTGATTTCACAACTTTTAGCTTGTTTACCTTTTGCATGTTTAGAACTTACAAAACTCACAAAACCCCCCTTTGGTTACTTTGGATTGACATATAAATTGCATACTAAGATAGAATCCGCCTCCCTGTGGATTCGTCCTTTACTTACCTAGGACTATGGTTTAGGGTTTGTTTGGATATTTTGCATAGTAGGAATTAGAACGACAAATTCCTGTTATCAAACACCAAAGACCCGGTGGAGAATTGCTACCTCTTCCAGTTCCAGAATGAAAGTGGGAGGACATTGCAATGGATTTCGTCACAGGGCTGCCTAAAGCTGGAAGTCAGAAGGATGCTATATGGGTTATCGTTGTCAGGCTCACGAAAAGTGCTCACTTCGTGGCTATCAAGACAACGTGGGGAACCCAGAAGCTGTCAGAAGTGTTTTTACACGAGGTTATCCATTTGCATGGTACTCCAAAGACCATTGTATCGGATCGCGATGGCCGATTCATGTCAAGATTCTGGAAGGAATTGCACAAGGCCATGGGAACCGAGTTAAGGTTCAGTACTGTGTTTCATCCTCAAACGGATGGACAGTCTGAAAGGACCATCCAGACCTAAGAGGATATGCTGAGAGCTTATGTACTCGATCGTCCGACTAGCTGGGAAGACAAACTGAGTCTGATTGAGTTCACATACAACAATAGATGGCATGCTACTATCAAGATGGCTCCATTCGAAGGCCAAACAGGTGAGGCGGTCAGAGGAGACCACCGCACCCTGCCGCACCCCGCGATGGGAAATTTTCTTCTGCAACGTTATCGTCTTTCCCTGTCAGTGGCGCCGATTGTCAGGATGCCTAGCCTGCCTAGCCGTCCCTCCTGTTCCCTTGCAAGTGGAGGTGAATTGGGGATATAAAAGGGAGGAGCTGGAGAGGAGGATTCGCCCTGCTGAACGTCTTCTTCCTCCTCTGTTTTCTCCATTGTCGTCGGAGCTTTCTGTGAGTTGAGAAGGCACTCTCAAGTGGTTTTAGAAGGTCTAAGGTGTTTGGAGATCGAACCATAATCAAATCAAAAGCAAACGAAGTGATTGGGTGAGTTTTCTCCATTAAAACACTGTCGCGAGCTCGCCACTGTAACACCACCGCACCCCGTGGTAAGAGCTCCACCGCACCCGCGGCGAGCCTTGTCCGAGTGTGTGTTCTTGGGTGTTTGGCTTGGGGCGAGGCTCGGTTCCTTCGATTCTTTTCGTATTCTTTTAGATTCATATTTGTGGATATTGAATCTAACTTAGGATCTCGTTATGGGTCGTTTCTTAGGGATTTTTAATCCGAGATCTATCCCAGTTCCAGATCCAGGAACCCGACATTTCTAAGCTTTGTTCGAGATCGACTAATCTAAGGCAAGTTGTGATACCCCGTAATTTTGTAAGGCTATTTTGGGAATTATGGATTTTTCCCGAACGTCCGTTTGGTACGTCGGATTTAATTCTGAGAGCTTAAGACATTCTGTAATGTGCTCTGTATTTGTAATATTTTTCTCAGTGAAGAATTATACAGTCGAGGTGTGTTGGGAGTTTATACTAGTTCGTGTACGACTTTTGTTAACGCGGATTAAGATTGGTACAAGTTTATTGCCCAAGAGTTGTTATCTAATGGGCAATAGTACAAGATTCTTTATCCAAAGGTTTTTGTCCAAGAGCCATTGTCCAAGGGGCAAAAGAGTTTGGATATTGTCCAAGAGGCAAGGACCCTAATTTCTTCTATAAATAGAGGTGTTGGGTGAGGGTGGAAGAGGGTGCGAAAGACGCGGAAGCGCTCTCAGATTCTCGACTCTCAAAAACGCTCTCAAAGAAAACGCTCTCTCTCGAGAAGGCTCTAAGTGGATCGTCGGAGCTTGTTTAGTGTCGTTCTCGGTGGCCAAGGGGAAGCTTGGGAGGCCCTTAGAAGCCTAGAAACCAAGCAAGGCGAAAGATGAGCCAAATCGATCGTCGAGGGTGAGTTTTCTCCTCTCGTATTTCTGTTTTCGTTCGCGACGGCGACCGCCGCGAGGATCACGGCGACCGCCGGCTCGAAGGCGGCGACCGCCGGCATGAGACGGCGCCCGCCGTGAGGAACACGGCGACCGCCGGCATGAGACGGCGCCCGCCGTGGTGAACGGCGACCGCCGTGATGAAGGAGGCCAGCCGCCGTGGTTGAGCGGCGCCCACCGTGGTTGAGACGGCGCCCGCCGTGAATTGGGCGGCGCCCGCCGTGATTGTTGTGGCGCCCGCCGGCGAGTTGTTGTTGGCCGGGTTGTTGGTGTTGGCTTCCGTAGCCTTCGTTCGGGTTTCGTTTCCTTCGATTCCTTTCGTTCTTTCGTAGATCGGTATTGTTGTTTGTCGAATCTAACTTAGGGTTTCTGTATGGGTCGATCCGAAGGTACCGGAGTTGGCAGATTCATCTCTGTGTCGAGCCCGGAATCCCGTCGTTAGACTTCTTTCAAACTCTGCGGATTAAGGCAAGTGACGGTTCGCTCTTGCTCATTCGTTCCATATTTACATTAATTATCAGTAGTTTATCTGAGTAATTAATTTGGAATGAATATTCTGTTTGTCTGGAAACGGTTTTGTTAAACTATTTTGAAAATCATATAATAGGTTGTATATCTGTTAGAACAACGCTATTATCTGTGATCGCCTTTCGGGCCTTTATGTGGATTTATCCAGTAACGGTTGTTGTGCTGTACTATTTAGTTAGCACTAGTGGCTAGGAACGCTATGTACCTTGAGGGGGTTTAGCTGTTTCTTTATAACTGGTACTTGGTGGTTCATCCCCAGTAATTTCTCTTTGGTCATGACCATACCCTTTCACAGGGTAGGCGCACTTCGCTAGTGCCAAATCTTCCAGGGTTCATCCCTCTGATATCTCTTGTGAGGAGATCCGATATCTCTTGTGAGGAGATCCGATATCTCTTGTGTGGAGATGTAAAAGCTTATAACGTAATGCTCATTTTGGAATTAAATAAGATAAGTGCCCGAGTGCACATGATTAATATACCTTGGGCGAGTAGTGTAGCTAAGTCCAGTGCAGCTAGGAAAACTCGTCTTGACTTGAATGTAGTACGTTCTCTTTCCAATCTGGATTCGCTGTAGGCGATGAGGTTGGTCGTAAACCGAAGCATCTCAGTCAGTTTTAAATCATTGTTGTATGATCCTGTAATCATTCCAGATTTGTCATTTTTCCTTAAAGACTCAATCTCTTGGAGTCTCTTTTCGAGTCGATTTCTGTGAAGATGAAGTCTTCTAGAATCTTCTCTCATGCATACCTCTTGTTGTTATTCCGTGAAAGTGTCGGGTTATGTATCGTCCCTTCGGTTATTATTCGAGGGACAATGATAGTAAACGGTTACGATCACTCGAACCATTCTGCTTTTTACCCTTGCTAGTCTATTCAAGTAGACTAACCCACGAACTTTGTTCTCCGCATGTGGGCTGGTGTCATCCGTTCGATTCGGCACATCAGATAGAGTGAAGATTTGAGGAGACTAGATTGACTATGAAGACGACGGTTGTTTTTGGATGTTTTAATAATTGCTTTTAATCAGGTTGAGATCCTTGGGCAGGTGATCATCACGATCACAACCCCGTTTGTAAAATCTTTTACTTGTCTTCCGCTGTACTTTGTTTGAACTCTGTGTTTGGCCTATTCGGGATTGGGTTGTAATCCCGTAACTCTTGTTTCCTCAACAATGTTATGTTTTGGAATTTATTGCTTGATCTTTGTGTATCAATTGCATTTCATAAATTGTATTTATTTGGTAAAGCCTTGGGTGATCTCGGTAAGGAACACTGGGGTCACTGGCGGTAATACCTTTCCAAAAGGGTTAAGTTTTGGGGGTGTTACAGTTGTGGTATCAGAGCCAAAGGTTTTAAAACGGGTTTGGGATTTTATAAATCATTTATCTGTTTTTGAAAATGCTTCAAAAGGGCTCTGAATTTTCAAAGTGAAAAGAATTTCAAAACACCGTTCATAGTCATGTCTTCTGTACAGTCTGATATAGTAAGCTTGCTTCTATGTCTAGAAAGACTAATTCATTTCCCGTTGCCCCGTTTGATATGGGTGCATTCTGTTCTCTTCAGAGGAACCCGGGAGAAGCCGAGGTGGTTTCACCATCTCTAGCTAGGCTTGATTCCCAGCTCGCTCGTTGTGAGTTGAGGTTGTAGAACCTAGTAACTCGGTTCGAGTCCATCAATAGAAATTACCAAGTTGATCTATTCTAAGTTGATTTTATTACAATAATTATATCAAAATGATACTAAAGTGATAAAATCCTTGGAATTTGATCGGTAAACAGATGGTGAACACGATGAACACTATCCGTACTGGTGCTGGGCCAAGCATTGACCCCAGACTAAATCCAAGGAATGTTGCAGACCCATCAGAAGAGCGTGAGTCTGTCTTCCATAATAATCCTGGAGGCAACGACCCAGCTAGGGACAACGCTCCAAGGATATTTGATAAAGCAGCTGTTGCAGAAATTCGGGGAATCGTCATGCAAGCGATTGCCGACGCGTTACGCCCGAATGTGCATCAGGCACAAGGAGTGCCAGTATCTCGAGAAGTTCCGAGGTTTGAGGAACAAGAGAACCATGTGCTGCAGGGAGGGGTGATCAGGAATAGAGGGGAGTATGGCCGAGCCCTGAAGGCTGTTAACTCCATGAGGCCTGACAGCTTCGATGGGAAATGAGAGCCAGTCAAGGTGGCTCATTGGTTTTCCCACATGGAGCGGCTTTTCCGTAATGTTGAGTGCACTGAAGCGGAGAGAGTGCATATAGCCTCTCTTCAGTTAAAGGAAGAAGCCAGTGAATGGTGGGAGAGTACCGACTTAGTTGATAGCCCGGTATTGACCTGGTCTATGTTTAAGACCAAGATGACTGATCGTTTCTTCTCTCGTGCTATGAGGGAGGAGAAACACAAGGAGTTTCTGTATCCGCAAACGGATGGATTGAAGGTGACCGAGCTTGCAACCAAATTCAATCATCTAATGCAGTACGCTAGACCTGAGATATCCAGTGAGGCACAGAAGATCTGGTATTTCCATGAATGGATGAGTCCAGACATCAAGCCGATGATGGTGCACCACACAGCCTACAAGCTGGAGGCGACTCTGGAGGAGTCGACCAAGAAGCGTAACAGCCAGAGGCAAGTGCAGTACCAGCCTCAGGCAAGTGGGTTCAAACTCCCCGCGCCACCATCAGATTTTGCCAAATCTGGCCGAGCAAGAACGAATAAGACTCATGATGAGTCTACGCAACGTTCGGGTCAGGGCAATAGCCTGATCCAGTGCTACAACTGCGGTACGCACGGGCACAAGAGCAATGAATGTCTGAAGGACAAAAAGACATGCTTTGACTGCGGAAAGGAGGGTCATATGCAGGCGTTCTGTCAGCGGAGGAATGTGAAAGGAGCTGAGTCACGGAAAGGGTCTGTTAATCAGAACAACCGACCCAAGTTCAGTCCGGTGGAAGCTCCTAGCCGTTCAATGCAGACGACTACGCATAACAAAGGGAAAGCCCCGATGGCTTCAGGAAGCCAAGGTCAACGCCTGTACGTGATACGTGAGGTGGATGGACCCTATGCTCCTAATCCTTAGAGTACTTTGTATCTGCATTACACTTTTGTTAATGTGTTGTTGATGTGGGTGCTACCGAGACTTTCATTTTGGATGGTTGTAGTTAAGTTGCGTGTGCAACGAGGTTGTGAACCTTTTGTTGTAACTCTTCTTATATACGAACCTTTGGTTTATACCAAGTTATGTTTTGTTGCTTGTTGATGGGGTAAGGTCTCGTGTTCGAGACTCACCAACAACCTCTGAGGAGATGACTGCCTATTAATTAGGTGGAGCTACCAAGGATGGGTTGAGATGTATGGACAACGGCTCATAACAACAGAGGACGCTGGTAATGGCTGGGCCTGGACTCGGAGCCACTAGTGAGTCATCTGTGAACCATGTAGTGGGCTGGTCCAAGATGGTGACCATTTAGTGGGAACCAATCGTCTGTCGGATTGTCAATTACCATCAAGGGTAAGAAATTCAAAGCGATTTGACCTAAATAACCATGGTCCATACGATAATTATTCTCGGTATGGATTGACGGAAGCGTCACAAGGCAGTGATCGACTTCAGTTTTTGATATTTCTGTGGTTAGAGGATTTCCGGGTGTCTTTCCAAAAGATATTCTTGGATACCCCGAATCGTGTTGTGGAGTTTGCAATTGATCTCGAGCCGTGTACCACGCCGATCTCTGAGGCACCGTACCGGATGGCTCCTGTTGAGATGCAAGAGTTGAAGAAGCAACTCAAGGATCTTCTTGACAAAAGTTATATAAAGCTGAGTGCATCACCTTAAGTAGGAGTGCCCTAGTTTATTTGTCAAAATAAAAGATGGACCGTTTCGACTATATTTTTACTTTCGAGAGTTGAATAAAGTCACGATCAAGAGCAAGTATCTGTTGCCAAGGAGTGATGATCTGTTGGATCAACTACATGGAGCAAAAGTTTTCTCCAAGATCGACATGAGATCTGGGTATCATCAGCTCAGGATTCGTGAGGATGATATTCCGAGGATTGCGTTTCGGACAAGAGATGGTTACTACGAGTTTGTAGGCATGCCATCTGAGCTTACGAATGCTCTAGGAGTTTTCATGAACCTAGTGCATCGATGTTTTAGACCAGTACTTGAATAACTTCATAGTGGTCTTCATCAATGGCATTTTGATTTTTCCCGAGCAAAGAAGCTCACAAGGAACGTCTGCGGATTGCTTTATCGGTCCTTAGACCAAGTCGGTTGTACGCAAAATGGGCTAAGTGTGATTGTTGGATCTAGAAGTGGCTTTCTTAGGCCATGTGATCAATAAGAATGAGGTTATGGTTATTCCCCAGAAGAGTGAATCAGTAGTTGTTTGGAAGCGGCCTCAGGGTGTGAGCGAGGTGCGCAGTTTCCCAGAGCTTGCAGGACATTATAGACGGTTCATGGAAGGATTTTTCTAAGATCACTCCACCTATGACCAATCTGTCCACAAGGTCAACCAGAAGTTGTCTGGGATGACAAGTGCAAGACCAATTTTCAAGAAGTTGAAACAGTGTCTGACTTTTACACCAGTTTTGGCGTTGTCAGAAAGAATGATGGCTATATGGTCTATAGTTAATGCTTCGAGAAATGGGTTGGGATGTGTCTTTGATGCAGAAAGGCAAGGATATTGCATACGCATCTAGACAATTGAAAACCTATGAAGCAAACTAACCAACACATGACCTAGAACTAGCAGCAATAGTGTTTGCATTGGAAAATGAGGTTACTTGGGTAACTCAGAGGTCAGCAGAAGTTTCCACCAGGAGATTGTCCGTTACATGGCATTCCTAAGACCATTGTATCGGATCGAGATGGCCGATTTATGTCAATTTTATAGCAAGAACTTCACAAGGCCATGGGAACTGAATTGAGATTCAGCAGCGTTTCATCCTCAGACAGATGGTCAGTCTGAAAAATCATCTAGACCCTAGAGGATATGCTAAGAAGTATACGTACTCGATCATCCGACTAGCTGGGAAGACAGCCTAAGTCTGATTGAGCTCACGTACGATAATAGTTGGCATGCTACAATCAAGATGGCTCCGTTTGAAGCTTTGTATGGTCACAGATGTAGATCTCAGATTTGTTGGGTTGAGTACGCCGACAAGATCCTACTTGGACCAGAGTTGGTCGAAAGGACAACTTCGAACATTGCTCTGAGTAGACAGAGGTTGTTGACCGCTTAGAGTCGACAAAAGTTTTACGCAGATCAGAAGTGTTAAAGTGTTGAGTTCAAGGTTGGTGTCAAGGTACTTGTCACAGTATCGCCACCCAAGGATGTTTTCAGGTTTGGTAAGCGTGGGAAGCTTAACCCTCGCTATATGGGACCATTCAAAATTCTGGATAGAGTAAGATCTCTAACATACCGTTTGGCATTGTCGCCATCGGCATACCCAGTGTATAATGTGTTCCACGTATCATTGCTAAGGATATTCGTGCCAAGATGAGTCTCGTAGGCTGAGCTATAAGGACGTCGAGATTCAGGCAAATGGTACTTGAGAGGAGATGCCAGTGTGCATTCTCGAACGCCGTGTGAATCGACTGTGCAACGAGATCGTACTGTTGGTACGAGTTATGTGGTCCAGGTCTGGGACTGAGGAAGTTACTTGGGAAACCGAGGCAGAGATGCTCAGACACTTTCCCGAGTTGTTTTTCGGCCAAGTTTCGGGGTCGAAACTTCTTTTAAGGGGGAGGTGATGTGATACCCCGTAATTTGTAAGGCTATTTTGGGAATTATGGATTTTTCCCGAACGTCCGTTTGGTACGTCGGATTTAATTCTGAGAGCTTAAGACATTCTGTAATGTGCTCTGTATTTGTAATATTTTTCTCAGTGAAGAATTATAGAGTCGAGGTGTGTTGGGAGTTTATACTCGTTCGTGTACGACTTTCGTTAACGCGGATTAAGATTGGTACAAGTTTATTGCCCAAGAGTTGTTATCTAATGGGCAATAGTACAAGATTCTTTATCCAAAGGTTTTTGTCCAAGAGCCATTGTCCAAGGGGCAAAAGGGTTTGGATATTGTCCAAGAGGCAAGGACCCTAATTTCTTCTATAAATAGAGGTGTTGGGTGAGGGTGGAAGAGGGTGCGAAAGACGCGGAAGCGCTCTCAGATTCTCGACTCTAAAAAACGCTCTCAAAGAAAACGCTCTCTCTCGAGAAGGCTCTAAGTGGATCATCGGAGCTCGTTTAGTGTCGTTCTCGGTGGCCAAGGGGAAGCTTGGGAGGCCCTTAGAAGCCTAGAAACCAAGCAAGGCGAAAGATGAGCCAAATCGATCGTCAAGGGTGAGTTTTCTCCTCTCGTATTTCTGTTTTCGTTCGCGACGGCGACCGCCGCGAGGATCACGGCGACCGCCGGCTCGAAGGCGGCGACCGCCGGCATGAGACGGCGCCCGCCGTGAGGAACACGACGACCGCCGGCATGAGACGGCGCCCGCCGTGGTGAACGGCGACCGCCGTGATGAAGGAGGCCAGCCGCCGTGGTTGAGCGGCGCCCGCCGTGGTTGAGCGGTGCCCGCCGTGGTTGAGACGGCGCCCGCCGTGAATTGGGCGGCGCCCGCCGTGATTGTTGTGGCGCCCGCCGGCGAGTTGTTGTTGGCCGGGTTGTTGGTGTTGGCTTCCGTAGCCTTCGTTCGGGTTTCGTTTCCTTCGATACCTTTCGTTCTTTCGTAGATCGGTATTGTTGTTTGTCGAATCTAACTTAGGGTTTCTGTATGGGTCGATCCGAAGGTACCGGAGTTGGCAGATTCGTCTCTGTGTCGAGCCCGGAATCCCGTCGTTAGACTTCGTTCAAACTCTGCGGATTAAGGCAAGTGGCGGTTCGCTCTTGCTCATTCGTTCCATATTTACATTAATTATCAGTAGTTTATCTGAGTAATTAATTTGGAATGAATATTCTGTTTGTCTAGAAACGGTTTTGTTAAACTGTTTTGAAAATCATATAATAGGTTGTATATCTGTTAGAACAACGCTATTATCTGTGATCGCCTTTCGGGCCTTTATGTGGATTTATCCAGTAACGGTTGTTGTGCTGTACTGTTTAGTTAGCACTAGTGGCTAGGAACGCTATGTACCTTGAGGGGGTTTAGCTGTTTCTTTATAACTGGTACTTGGTGGTTCATCCCCAGTACTTTCTCTTTGGTCATGACCATACCCTTTCACAGGGTAGGCGCACTTCGCTAGTGCCAAATCTTCCAGGGTTCATCCCTCTGATATCTCTTGTGAGGAGATCTGATATCTCTTATGAGGAGATCCGATATCTCTTGTGAGGAGATCCGATATCTCTTGTGTGGAGATGTAAAAGCTTATAACGTAATGCTCGTTTTGGAATTAAATAAGATAAGTGCCCGAGTGCACATGATTAATATACCTTGGGCGAGTAGTGCAGCTAAGTCCAGTGCAGCTAGGAAAACTCGTCTTGACTTGAATGTAGTACGTTCTCTTTCCAATCTGGATTCGCTGTAGGCGATGAGGTTGGTCGTGAACCGAAGCATCTCAGTCAGTTTTAAATCATTGTTGTATGATCCTGTAATCATTCCAGATTTGTCATTTTTCCTTAAAGACTCAATCTCTTGGAGTCTCTTTTCGAGTCGATTTCTATGAAGAAGAAGTCTTCTAGAATCTTCTCTCATGCATACCTCTTGTTGTTATTCCGTGAAAGTGCCGGGTTATGTATCGTCCCTTCGGTTATTATTCGAGGGACAATGATAGTAAACGGTTACGATCACTCGAACCATTCTACTTTTTACCCTTGCTAGTCTATTCAAGTAGACTAACCCACGAACTTTGTTCTCCGCATGTGGGCTGGTGTCATCCGTTCGATTCGGCACATCAGATAGAGTGAAGATTTGAGGAGACTAGATTGACTATGAAGACGACGGTTGTTTTTGGATGTTTTAATAATTGCTTTTAATCAGGTTGAGATCCTTGGGCAGGTGATCATCACGATCACAACCCCGTTTGTAAAATCTTTTACTTGTCTTCCGCTGTACTTTGTTTGAACTCTGTGTTTGGCCTATTCGGGATTGGGTTGTAATCCCGTAACTCTTGTTTCCTCAACAATGTTATGTTTTGGAATTTAATGCTTGATCTTTGTGTATCAGTTGCATTTCATAAATTGTATTTATTTGGTAAAGCCTTGGGTGATCTCGGTAAGGAACACTGGGGTCACTGGCGGTAATACCTTTTCAAAAGGGTTAAGTTTTGGGGGTGTTACATTTGTAATACCCACACCACATTGGGCCGGCCCATTACAGGGCTGCAGCCCATACACCCCAACCCATCCTTGGTAGCTCCTCCTAATTAATTAGGAAGCTATTTCCAAGAGGTTGTTGGGAGCGCTCGAACTCGAGACCTCTCCCCTTTATCCACTCCCCACAAGGAGTGAATACCAATTGTGCTGCAGCGCAATTGGTATTCACTCCTTGTGGGGAGTGGATAAAGGGGAGAGGTCTCGAGTTCGAGCGCTCCCAACAACCTCTTGGAAATAGCTTCCTAATTAATTAGGAGGAGCTACCAAGGATGGGTTGGGGTGTATGGGCTGCAGCCCTGTAATGGGCCGGCCCAATGTGGTGTGGGTATTACAAAAAAGTACACTTTGAATGAGAGGGGCTCCGACCTTATCGGCCAGCCATTTCTCTATCCATGGGCCACAGCCCATGTACCCCAACCAAATCCCCATGGATGGGAGGTTGTTCGTGAGTCTCGAACACGAGACCTCACGCTTTAACAAGCGGCCTTACGCCCACTTGTTACCAATTACGCTGCAGCACAATTGGTAACAAGTGGGCGTTAGGCCGCTTGTTAAAGCGTGAGGTCTCGTGTTCGAGACTCACGAACAACCTCCCAGCCATGGGGATTTGGTTGGGGTACATGGGCTGCGGCCCATGGATAGAGAAATGGCTGGCCCAATAAGGTCGGAGCCCCTCTCATTCAAAGTGTATTTTTTTTGTAACATCCCCCATCTCTGGGCCGACCCTTTACAGGGCTACAGCCCATACACCCTAACCCTTCCTTGGTGGCTCCACCTAATTAATAGGCAGCCATCTCCAAGAGGTTGTTCGTGAGTCTCGAACTCGAGACCTCACGCTTTAACAAGAAGCTTAACGCTCTCTTGTCACCAATTGTGCTGCAGCGCAATTGGTGACAAGAGAGCGTTAAGCTTCTTGTTAAAGCGTGAGGTCTCGAGTTCGAGACTCATGAACAACCTCTTGGAGATGGCTGCCTATTAATTAGGTGGAGCCACCAAGGAAGGGTTGGGGTGTATGGGCTACAGCCCTGTAAAGGGTCGGCCCAGAGATGGGGGATGTTACACAAGTGGCGGTTCGCTCTTGCTCATCATTCCATACTTTCATTAATTATCAATTGTTTAGTTGTTAATTAATTTGGGATGATTTACTATTTATGTTGGGAACAACTTTGTTAATAATTGATTAAAAGATGATATTATACTAGGTTGTATATCTGCTAGAACAACGCTAGTATAAATATATGTTTATGATGTTGGCCATGTTGGCTTTGATGTGGACTATTACCGTGTTGAACTGTTAGTTAGCACGAGTATTCGTAGGAACGCTTGGACTTTGCGAGGTCCATTCGTTTCTTTATAACTTGGCAAATAACAGGGCGATCAAGACCCTATGCCAAACTTTCTGGTCATGACCAACCGTGATGTGGATTGAGGTTTGGACCCTGCGAGGTCCATTCCTTCGATATATGTCCCTCATGACGAAACATATATCTAAAAGCTTATAACGTGATGTGTGTTTTAGAATTAATAAGATAAGTGCCATTGTCGCACACAATTAATATACCCTTGGGCGAGCAGTGCAACTAGGCTGTAGTGCAGCTAGGAAAGCTCGTCTTGATTTTTAAACGCTTGTGTGTAATTATTAATGTTCCCTAACATTTGTCATATTTCCGATAAGACTCAAATCCTTGGGAGTCTTCTCTTCAGTGCATATCTTATTTAATATTCATTCAGTGAAAGTACCGGGTTATGTATCGTTCCGTCGGTTATTATTCGAGGGACAATGATAGTAAACGGTTACGATCACTCGAACCACTCTGCTTTGTACCCCTTGCTTGGTATTTCATTAGACTAACCAACCGCAATTGTTCTCTGCATGGTTGGCTGGTGTCATCCGTTCGATTCGGCACATCAGATAAATTGTGGATCCGAGAAGGCTAGAATGACTATAAAGGCGAACGGTGCTTTTGTTGTTATTTTAAGACTTCCGCTGTGTTAACTATGTTTTGTATTTAAGACTTCCGCTGTAATAATTCTGATTATGTATTTTGATGTATTTGGAATTTTGCTGAAATTCCGAGACTTGGTTTTAATGAAAGTTATGATATGTTGTATTATAACTGTGGTTTAATGATTTATATCAACTGGTAAAGCCTTGGGTGACATCGGACAGTACGTCTGAGGTCATTGGCGGTAATACTTTCAAGAGGTTATTTGGGGGTGTTACAAATCTATCCTAACAACTTTTAGAAAATTATATTGTAGATAATATCAAATATTATCCAATTAGGCAAATAAGATCTTATCTTATATTTTAGGTAATTATCCTAAAACGCCAAATCTACCCAACCGGACCGAGTCGCACCCGAGTCCATCTCGTGCCCATCGAACCCACCAACCACTACGGACCAACCCGGACCCAGCCCAGACCGCCCAACATCTGCGCAACTCACACGGTTCAGCGGAACCACAGAACCGGGTCCAACCCGGTATGGACCGCGCGGTGGTCCGGTGGACCCACACCTCCGCAGGCCGCGGTTCTGCACTGTGCAGAACTGTGGTCCGCTGGGCTCATCCCATGAGCCGGGTGTGGTCCATACCCGCCGACTGTGGTCCGCACCATCTGGGCTCATCCCCATGAGCCGGGGTGCGCGCTCGAATCGGATCGGATCCGGTCCGGTTTGTTTTTTTCTAGAAAATTCAGAATTAATAAAAACAGAATTTTGGGTAAGTGATCCATCTTATGAAAATCAAAATCTTCATCTAATGATTTAAACATGCCAAAAAATCACATCTCTTGCATAATTAAATCACATGAATCAAGTATGGGTAGAATAATTTTACATGCATATATGTTTATAAAGTTCTTCAACTGTACTAATCCAATCAATTAAAATTTAGAATTTTAATCATGCAAATTAATCTATATATCAATTTACCACTTAATTTGAATCAAGACATGCATCAAAATTAACTCTTTAATTTTTTTGATCCTATCAATTTATGCAAGAGGCTTTGATACCACTGTTGGGATTAGATCCGTATAAGTGAAATTTCAGAAAACTATTTTCTAGCATCTAACAAGGATCTCATGCATGAATCAATAGGAATCAATTAGGAGTAGAGTTACATACCGTTTGATGCGAGTCTGAAACGTTCCTGTAGGATTTCAGCGGAGATCGAAAACCCCAAGCGTGGCTTCTCTACTTGGTCCACACGAGTCTGGAATCTGGATCGCCTCCGGTGTCGTCTGCTAGAACTAACGAACGAAGGAGCAAACTTTGGTTTTGGCTTGGGGAGCTCAGCCGTACTATTGCTTGGAGAAGGAGGTAATGTTCTGTACGTGTGTTTCATAAGAAAAAATCACCTTTTGTAATATCATATATATTATCATTAGTTATGGATATAATATCTTTATATTGTTTCCATATATCTTCTAAAAGATACATCCTTATCAAGTAATTATTAATGATAACTTTTATCCATTAATAATAAAAGCCTATCTCCCAATATAAACCACATGGGCCGAAATCCATGTCTAACATGGGCTTTCGGTTCGGTTTGATCCAGCCCGATAACTCTATGTGTGTGACCTCATAGGATCCGGTTATTATAGCCATGGGCCTAACCCGATTAAGCCCATAGATCGTAGTTGGCTTCTAGCAAAGCACTACGACCCCTAAAATTCCCGGATTATAATTCTCCATTAATTGTCTTATTCCATGTTCGGTAATTGCACCTTTGATTAAAGGACACAATTCCTTCAGAGAGGAGGAGACAGAGAGGGGAGCGATTTCCAAGGGAGAGATTTGGAAATACGACACCGGCAATTCCAGAGCAGCCATGGGAGAGGCTTCGGCCTGAGCTTGAATGTCAACCCGTCCATCGATTTGTCGATCCGCGATCCTAACAAGATCAGATCCAAATACCAAAATAGCCCCACACTGCCTGATTACGGAGGCAACGACGTTGGCGAAGCTCCGATTCCCGCCGGAGAGACGCTCCCTCTCAACCTCACTCTCATCTTCACGGTAGATCGCTTCGTCTCCAACTCCCTAGCCTTCGGCGATGTGGTTTCTGGTATGCTTCCCTTCTATGTTCATACCTCTGTTTCAGGAAGAGTTTCCTTTCTCAAGTTCGTACACAGCCCCGTCATTTCACATGCGACTTGCAATTTGACTATTAGGGCATTTTTATCTGGGGCTTTTAGCATGGGGCTTTTAATTAAAATGTAATAAAATATTTGAAGGGAGCTAAAAGACCCAAGGAGAGTCCCAAAATTTGGCTCAAATTTGGGACCGTCCCATAGGAATAAAGATAAGGGCTTGTTTGGCCGACAATTTTTTTTTGCCTTGATTTCCTTGCAAAACGACGTCGTTTAGCGTAAAAGCCAAACGTGTCCTCTCAGCTTTTGGGAGAAGACAGTGCCATGTGTCACTCAGCGATTGGTGCTCGGTCGGCGTCCAATATTTGTTTTTTAAAATTCATTTTTGATAAATTTTACATGTTAATTTTTTTTTAAAATACCATAATTCTAGTTACATTTTTCTCTATTTATAGACATCCATTTTAGATATATTTGATAGATTTTTTTTTTGTATTTTGGGTATAAAAGCCCCTCCTAAAAGCCTCCAATAAAATACCCCATTTCACCTAGGGTCTTATAACAATTAAATCCCCTAAAACTCACCTAAAAGACCCATCCTATGGGACTCCATTAAAGTTGCTCTTAGCCTCTAGGAATGTCATCGGCAACGCTCGTACTTGCAAGACTGAGTAGTTAATTAGCTAAAATTGAAAATAATGTGGTTGAATGAACGAGCATGCTATTTAGAACATCGCTTAATAATTAAAGGATTTAGGAGCTCTTGGGATTGGATCATATTGATGAAGCTTGATATCACGGAACTAGTTCTGACGTCTTGTGATAAGCTAGACAATTGGCTTGATATACCAGACGACTATATAGCTTTTGGGATCGACTATGCTTGCTCGATGTCTTATTCGAATACTTGAAAGTATATGCTAGCGTAGGAGATGTGTCTTTGATAGAGTAATCGATACTAGAAGGTCCGACACCCTACTAATGAAATAAAGGATGAGTGTACTCGTCCAAGGTAAGTTTGATGGATAGGTGAGCATCTCTCAACTTTAGCCATTTATAAATATATATATATATGTGCTTTTCGTATGGAAAACTGACTTGAGCGTCAGAGAGCCCTCCCCCGGGGAAGCCATCTCCAGAGCATGTTCAGGTGAATCTGGCGTCTGAGAAAGCTGTCGAAGCTCAAGAACAACCATATACGATCTGGAGAAGTGTGAAGGAATAAGATCTGCATCAGAACCAAAGAATGGGGCCAGAGACCCCATCCTACGTGAAGCTAGTGACCAGGAAGTTGTTGAGGATGTCCCCAAACAAACAAATCATCGACAAATCCGAGCTGAGGGTGTATTGACCCTTAGCACCTTCACAAAGCGTTGAATCGGAATTCAACACTGGCGTCGACCGTGGGGATTTCCTCACACACTAGGAACGCTCATGTCAGGTCGAAATGCCCACTCTACGAAGAACCTCCGACAACCAAGCTCCACTACACTCCACTCTGGCTTTGGTTAGCCTTCACTCCTTTCTACTTATACTTCGCGTAGATCAAACTGCTTTACCTTTGTTTTCGCGTAGGCTTTACGACATCTTACAACAGCTGGGGCTCGTACGTCCCTCAAGCTGACGCAATCTATGGTATCACTCCGCTCACTACCACTTATGCCTTGTACAAGGATGCAAGAACAAAGGCAATATGAGGCCGAAAAGGAAGAGACGCTGCACTTTAGAGCGAGTGGAGCAACATCATGAGAAAGACTAGCGGGGTATCCTTTGCGAAGGCCTCCCCAGCCTTCGCCTCCTCGGCCTTGGCCCGTGGCCTTCCCGTTCTTCGCTCTTGGCCTTTCCCGGCCTTCGCGAAGAACTCATGGCATGTGCTCGTCGCCCCCCCCCCCGGCTTGAGCCTATTGCCTTCACGAAGACACCCCCTCAAGAAGGTCCCTCTTTCGTGGAGGTCTCCCCTTCATGAAGGCCTTCACTTTATGGCCTTCACAAAGGCCTCCCTTTACGTATGGCTTCCCAGCCGCACGCCCTCTACGGGCTTAGAGAAAGCAAATTACAAATGCGATACGATAAAAGCAATATAGATGCACAAGTGTTGAAAGCAAGTATTCTAAACAAGTACTGAAAGCAAGTCTGATGAGCAATACGTGGAAGCAATACCCAAAAGTAAGCAAGTGAAAGCAATACCCGAAAGCAATACCCAAAAGCAATACGCGTGCAAGGCAAGTTGTAGAGCAATATCAGACGGTATTGTGCTCAGCCACATCGAGCCAATACGCGTAGCAACACCAACAATATTTAACGATATTGGGTTGGGCAAGTATTAGCCAATACGTGTGCAAGGCAAGATGTAGAGCAATACCAGACGGTATTGTGCTCAGCCACATCGAGCCAATACGCGTAGCAACACCAACAATGCTTAACGGTATTAGGCTTGGCAAGTATTAGCCAATACGCGTGTAAAGCAATGTCTATTGAACAATATTGTATAAGCAAATCGTGAAAAGCAACACCCTTGGAAAGCAATATGTGCGAGAAAAAGCAATGTAAGTGTTTAAGGCAATTCGTACTCGAGAAAAATGATGCAAATTAAAAGACAAAACGAAATGACCGGTAAAAGCAACGTTCAAAAGAAAGTATAAAAACGATTTAAACAAGCCATGGAAAAAGCTGGCTAATACGGGCCTATCGCCTCAAAGACCATGCGGGGAATCTGGTTCCAAGTACTTAGAACGTGATGAGACTCCGCAAGTGCTATCCTTAAGAGCAAGTACGCCTCAAGCAACACTTCGCAACACATAAAAGCAACACCAGTGGAAGTGTGGGCCTGAGGGCTAAGAGATGAGCAATAACAAGGAAAACAAGTGTCAAGAAAGTTTTGAGCAAATGTCAAGAAGGTTTTGAGCAAGTGTTAGAGAGCAATAAAAGTGCAAGATACGCACGAGGGTAATTGGTACGAGAAAGACTCAGCAACTTAAATGGGCAACCATCACCTACAAGAACCTAAGTGGCGATGAGGTACGCCTTCACGAGGATACAACAAGGAGCAATTTACAAACAAAAATGTTGGAAACAAAGAGACACGCAAAAGAAGTAGAAAGTTTATATATTTTACTTGTTGCTTTTCAAAAATGAGAGTTGTAGATACATCGTTTTGCCTAATACAAAGCTTCACTACATTTACCATGTTTACATCCATTACGCGTGCCCAAAACATACAAAATGGCCCCTAAGGGCAGGCACCATGGCAGATACTAAAAACAGCGAGCCAACCCCCCTCACAACCCCTTCTTCAATCCCCCTAGTTCGCAAACTGGTATGAGGGATGGGGGGGGGGGGGGGGGGGGGGGGGAGGAGAAGGGGGTTGTACGTGAACAAAGTCAAAAATGTGCGGTCTACCCGAGTAATTGTCATGATTACTAAGCCGAAATTGATTAAGTCATGTCCAAAAAACCGCGCACACGGCATAGTCAGCCTCGCGAGTGAATTACACGAAGAGTTACATGCACACAGAATTTATATGCTAAATGCAGCTAGCAACACGCGCGAAACAACTAAGGGAAACTTAAAACAGAATGTTGAATCCATTGGGCCAAACGTCGTTATCCATCAAAGAACCTTGTTCAAAAGAAATCACATTACAAAAGCATGAAAAGAACAATACAAGGGGGCAGTTTAGCAACACGCGAACAGGGTAATGAAAAGCCAAACTAAGGGCGAGGAGTAACAACACTTGAAAGTTCTCTTCACGGGGATTCCTCCCGAGAACACTTGACTCCCACAAAAGGGGTAGCTCCAAGAGAGAGCGGCTTCCCCATGAGAGGGTCACCCTCCTTCAGAGTCGTCACTGTCCATGCTTCCAAGACCCCATCATGGTCTTCCTTGACTTCCCCAATGGCAGGAATCGAGTAGGGAGCCCTCTCGCTGTAGACCACCCCTGCAGTGTTCCTAGAGTCGGGAATGATGGCCCGGTTCCTCCACGTATTCGGGTGTAGCTGGATGGGACTGATGCCTTGAGCATTCAAAATCTCCTTAAAAAGCGGGTGTATAGGCACGCGAAACCCCGTGAATAACGTCGGAAGGCTCACTGCCATGAAGTTAAGATAATGGTGCAACGACCGTGACCCTTGTTCATGAAGAGAAAGTATGGATCCCGCGGGGAAGGGATAAGTTCCTACTATCCCCTCCAAGTTCTCAAAAGTGAGGACGGATTCGTCTCCGTCGTCTTCCCGGAAAATGGTGCTATCAGAAAAGGGCAATCGCCTTACCCATTTCCTCAGTATCTAGATTTTAACAGTGTCCGTCGCGTAACGCGAAGAGGAGGACGATGACGAAGTTTCTTCTCAAGATGAGGCCCTGTTTGATGGTGGGGGTGAGGGCTCCTCAGGGAAGCCTTCCCCACTGTAGCGAGGGGCACGATCGTGCCTGGCATTGTAACGATTCTCTGGAAGAACGAGACATCTTCTAGGGTGGCTCTCTGGCGAAGGTGACCGATCTCGTCCTAAGCGAGTCTCCGGTGAAGGCGGTTGATTGTGCTCGCTAGAAGATGATACTCTGGTCTTGCAGTTCATGTTCCCCCTCGTGACAGCAAGCAAAACCCTAAACAAAGCCAAGACGCGACGAATAAACAGGAAATCAACGTACAAATAAGCAAGGAAAAGCGGGAGAAAATTCGACTAAAAACGATTTAAAAAGCAAGCCCGACTTATCAAAAGCACTTTCATTGACTTCGAAAACTAAGCGCATGGGCTCTTTCCCCTCTTGAGTCTTCTCGCAGACCCTAAAAATGACACGCCGAGATTCTCAATCCCTTTGCGGACCTTCAAAATAATAAACGTTGGGGCTTCACCCCCTCACATGTTCCATTCATGAACTACAAAATTAAGACGATGAGGTTTTAACTCGTCATAACAAGTCTTCATAGCTCTAGAACCGAATAACGAATGAGATGTAAATTAAAACCGAGACGATGCATGAAACGAGCAAAAACAAAGCAATTAGTGAACACAATGTGTGAAACGCCCATCTTGAGAAGCAATTTGTAAATGCAATTCGAAAGAGCAATACAAAAAGCAAGCAAAAAGAGAAATACGCGAGAAAAGCAAGTAGAATGGCACGGGAAAAAGCGATACATGTAAAAGCAAGTTGAACAACAACATGAGAAAAACTAGTGAAGTTGCTTCGCGTAGTACTCGTGGCCCATGCTCGTGGTTTCCCGGCTTGTGCCTATTTCCCTTCACGAAGGCAATGCTTCACGTAAGCCATTCTTCACGAAGGCCCATCATTCACAAAGGCCCGTCCTTCACGGAGGCTTCCCTTCACGAGGATATTCACTTCAAGGACTTCACAAAGGCCTCCCTTTGCTCATGGCTCCCCAACCATGCACCCTCCATGGACTTAGAGAAAGCAAGTAGACAGACAATACGATAAAGCAAAGGATTAAGCAAGTAGAAGCGAAATACTGGAAGGCAAGTATACAAGCAATGTGAGGAAGCAAGTGACATAAGTAACACGAGAAAGCAAGTAAACATATAGAGTGAAAAAGCAAGCTAAGCAACACGACAAACTAGTGAAATCACTCTCGCCCTTATACTGTCTACGAGATCACTCTCTCCGACGCATGGGGGGTCCCTTGTGCACAAACGCATACACCCTTCACGAGTCTATTTTCTATGACGCACATACGTGTGCTTTATGCGCAAGTCTATATTCCCACAATGAAAAACTCGTATTTTCCTTCAAATACATGGTTCATGCCTGCACTCTTAACCAGAAAATGATAAAGCAAGAGTAAAAGAAATACAAGTAAACGATTAAAAGCAAAGTGCAAAGCAATCCATAAGCAATATCTCGGGCTCCGCGCCCACTCGACGAGTTCCCTCGCGAGCTCTAAGTGCAATATCTCGGGGCTCGGCGCCCACTCGACGAGTTCCCTCGCGAATTCTAAGTGCAATATCTCGGGGCTCCGCGCCCACTCAGTGAGTTCGCTCGCGAACTTGCGCTTTAACTTATGCTCTACCAAACCATAGAAATGGTTCAAAAATTTATATGAAACGAGAGATGATGCATAAAACGAACAAAATACACACATGATTTGCCATGTCACCAAAGGTGAATGCGCCAAAACTATGAAAAATAAAGGTATGTCTTCGAAAGTCGAAATCCAGGGAATTAGGTCACGACGACTCAGTCTGAAACTCTTAAGAAAAAAGGTAGAAAATCTGGCTAAGAGGAAACCTAACCAAAAGACAATAATTGGCTAAGTCATTCTTCTAAAAGAAAGAGAAAAAAGGAGACAACTCACAAGTAAGGTCCCGTGAAGCACCCGAGCGAGTGCAAGCTCTTACAAGGCCATCACTGAACCAAGCCTTCGCCTTCATTACGCAAAGCCAAAGGGCTTGCGGGGTTAGCTGTGGGAGTCGAATACAATTGGGCCTAAAAGTCCAATAAAAGGCAGAAAATGCCTAAGGCCCAAGGGGAAGACAGAAAAGGGGAGAGGGTGCTCCTCCTGAGGCGGCCGCAATTTGCAAGAAAAGGGGGATCAGGAAAAAAGCAGGGAAAGAGGATGGAGGAGAGCTTTCTGGAGCTCGAACAGATGAGGCACCAATGGGAGATCTCTGGCAAGGACGATAACAAGGGATCTCTCGTAGATGAGAGCTCGAGAGTGAGGCTTCGAAGAAGGGGGCCGCAATTTGGGAAAGAAAGCAAGGGAGCTCTCAGGAGCGATGGCGAGAGAACGGCGCCGCAATTCAAGAGGCGAGACTTCAGGAAAGAGGCAACGGGAATAGTGGGCTGCAATGGAGAGGAGGAGAAAGAGAGGGGAGCGATTTCCAAGGGAGAGATTTGGGAATACGACACCGACAATTCCAGAGCAGCCATGGGAGAGGCTTCAACCTGAGCTTGAATGTCAACCTGTCCATCGATTTGTCGATCCGCGATCCTAACAAGATCAGATCCAAATACCAAAATAGCCCCACGCTGCCCGATTACGGAGGCAACGACGTCGGCGAAGATCCGATTCCCGTCAGAGAGACGCTCCCTCTCAACCTCACTCTCATCTTCACGGTAGATCACTTCGTCTCCAACTCCCTAGCCTTCAGCGATGTGGTTCCTGTTACACTTCCCTTCTCTGTTCATACCTCTGTTTCAGGAAGAGTTTCCTTTCTCAAGTTCGTACACAACCCCGTCATTTCACATGCGACTTGCAATTTGACTATTAGCCTCTAGGAATGTCTCTAGCAACGCTCGTACTTGTAAGACTGAGTAGTTACTTAGCTAGAATAGAAAATAATGTGGTTGAGTGAATGAGCATGCTATTTAGAACAACGCTTAACAGTTAAAGGATTTAGGAGCTTCTGGGATTGGATCATATTGATGAATCTTGATATCACGGAACTAGTTCTGACGTCTTTTGATAAGCTAGACAATTGGCTTGATATACCAGACGATTTAATAGCTTTTGGGATCGACTATGCTTGCTCGATGTCTTATTCGAATACTTGAAAGTATATGCTAGCGTATGAGATGTGTCTTTGATAGAGTAATCGATACTAGAAGGTTCGACGCCCTACTATGAAATAAAGGATGAGTGTACTCGTCCAAGGTAAGTTTGATGGATAGGTGAGCATCTTTCAACTTTAGCCATTTATAAATATATATATGCTTTTCGTATGGAAAACTGACTTGAGCGTCAGAGAGCCCGCCCCTGGGGAAGCCATCTCCGAGGCATTTTCAAGTGAATCCGACGTCTGAGAAAGCTGTCGAAGCTCAAGAACAACCATATACGATCTGGAGAAGTGTGAAGGAATAATATCTGCATCAAAATTGAAGCATGGGGCCAGAGACCCCATCCTAAGTGAAGCTAGTGACCAGGAAGTTGTTGAGGATGTCCTCAAACAAACAAATCATCGACAAATCCGAGCTGAGGGTGTGTTGACCCTTAGCACCTTCACAAAGCGTTGAATCAGAATTCAACAATGACAAATCATATAAGAGTTCTGCCATTGAGCATTTGTTCCATGAGAGCACTTCTTTGAGTCACACTCCTCCTTCTTTTTTGGAAGGCATACACCTTTCCATGCAATTGGGGTTTTTCTTCCTTCATTGCATCCGGGCAAGAGGAAATTCCTCATTGAAGCCACAATAATTCTCATCACTTTTTTTGGCATCAAGAAGACCTTGCACCAGTAATGTAGGATTCCACATAGAACTGCTCTGATAAGTTCTAATCTTCCAGCATAAGATAGCTTCATTGAGGCCCATGCATTGACTTTGCAAGTAATTTTCTCATTCAGAGGCCTATAGTCTGCTTTGGTAGCTCAACTGCTGCAGATGGGGACACCAAGGTAAGTGATTGGCAACTCACCCAGTTCCATATTAAGCTCTTGGCATGCTTGGCTAACAAGGGATTCATTCATTCTTGCACAAAATATTTTTGACTTGTTGTTGTTGTTGTTGTTGTTGTTGATAGCTAATCTAGAGGTGTTGCAAAACTCATCTATCTTCTCTTTGACTGCTCTCAGAGTGGGAATGTCATCATGGGTGAAGTTAAAACGGTCATCAACATAACATAAGTGGGTAAGGCCAAGTCTAGAGCGGGATGGAACTTGAAGTTACTTGCTCTACTCATCCTTTTTAGTGATCTACTGAAATATTCCATGACAAACACAAAGAGATAAGGGGCCATATGATCTCCTTGCCTTAAGCCCTTTTCACCTTTGAAGAATCTAGCAAGCTCACCTCCAAATTTAATTGTGAATGAGTTTGACATAACACACTCCCTTATCCACTTGATCATCTTTGGATGAATGCCAAGTCCATGCAGGACTTCCATGAGGAAATTCCAGTAAATTGTATCATAAGCTTTCCTTAAGTCAATCTTAATAGCACACCTTGGGCTAGTGTGTTTCTTGGAATAACTTTTGATGAGGTCCTGGCAAACCACAATGTTATGCCTAATAGATCTTCCTTTGATGAAGGAGCTTTGAGCATGATTGATGATCTTAGGCAGTATAGGTTTTAATCTAGTGACAATTAGCTTGTTGATGACTTTGTAGATGACAGAGCAACAAGCAATGGGTCTATAGTCATGCAAGGTATTAGGTTGATCAACCTTGTTAATCAATGGAATAGCGGAGCATCCCACTTCCTATAAAAGTTTCCCACTGTTAAAGAAATAAAGAATGGCATCAGTGAAATCATCTCCCACAATGGACCAAGCTTCAGAGAAGAAGTGGGATCCATATCCATCAGGTCTAGGGCTCTTGTTTTTGCTGATGGACATCAAAGCTGCCTTCACCTCATGCCTTGTGAAAGGGGAGATCATAGCAGCTCTATTAGGTTCTTTAGCAACATGTCTTTTAGAGAAGATGAGAGGGTTGCAAGGAATTCAAGGTGAAACATGTTCAAACCACTCCTTGAATTACTGGATGATATGATTTTGAATATCAGCTGGTTTCGTAAGTAGTTGGCCTCCTTTGTCCATCATAGTAACAATGTGATTTCTAGAACTTCTAAGCTTAATGGAGTTGTAAAAATAGCTATTGCATTGATCTTGGAACTTAAGCCAATGGATCTTAGCATTCTGCTCTAGCATTGAGCTTCTGCACAAAATGGATCCTTTGAGCTACTCCGGGATTTGAATTTCAAGTTGCATCAAAGGCTGGCCACATGGTTTAACTTGAAGCTCATTCTGAACAAGGTTAAGTTTGTGTTGCAAATCTTTGATCATAGCCTCCTCAGAATCAATGGATCTTTGCTGCAACTTTTTAAGGTGAACCTTGAGCAGTTTCAACTTGCTAATAAGCCTATACATTTTTACTCCTTGAATATGCACATTCCAATTGCTGGTAAATGTGGGGATGAAGTTTGGGTGCATAGTCCATGCATTGTTGAACCTAAAAGATCTCTTCTTAGCATGTTGTCTACAGGGAATGCCCAGGATTATTGGTGAGTGATGAGAGCAGTCAGGAGGAGCCAAGTGCCCACTGCATTTAGGAAATTCACTGAACCAATATGGATTAGCAATAATTCCATCAAGCTTGCACATGATCTTG
Organism: Rheum nobile; assembly: GCA_027886185.1. NCBI lineage: Eukaryota > Viridiplantae > Streptophyta > Magnoliopsida > Caryophyllales > Polygonaceae > Rheum > Rheum nobile. Next base: position 11,452,608 of record WOAB01000020.1, read on the forward strand.
GTCCCATCAGGGTGCTTGTTAGACCAAGTGAAAAAGGCACTAGTGGCAGGGATGTCATTAAGACCATTCTTATTAAGGCAATCTCTAAGACCAGGATTAGGTTGGAAGGAGGTGGTACTTGCAATGAACTTCTCATTAATGCTTGTAACAGAATTGAAGTCACCCAATGAGTTCATGTGAGAGCCAAGGTGGTAGCAGCAGGGGTGGACGCATGAATTTAGTCCAGTGGGGGATAAAATAAAGTATTATTATAATAAATAATAAATAAAAATACTAAAAATTGCATAAGATTTTTAAATAGATAGCATTTTTTGATTTGCCATGTTATGAAATCTTACAATAATATCTTCAATCTAAATAGATTTCATTACATCTTTCTCAATATACGCAAGTAAATAATTATTTATCGAATCATTCCTAGGTCGATTGCGTACTCAATTTTTGAGAACTTTCATAACAGAAAAAACTCTTTCAACAGTAGTTATTGCAACTTGCAACATGTGAAAAATACTAACTTCACTAAAACATATCAAAAAGTAGACATGGTATTTTCTCAACTAAAACCAATTTCTTTGAAAGCTAACTAATAATTTTGATAAATTACTAATGAGCTCTTGGAAAAAATTAAGATAAACATGATGCTTCTAAGGAAAAAAAATTAAAAATAAACACAAAGATTTTATAAAAAATTTAGAAAAAATACACAAAAATACATTTTTTAAAAAAACCTAGTGGGGGCTACATTGGGCCCCATGTGGCTCTGCCACTGGGTAGCAGTGTTGTCAATGATATGCCACATATTTTTCCTTTCATGCACATGGTTAGATGCATACACAAAAGCCACCAAAATTTGTTTATGAAGAACTTGGGAGGAGACCTTACAAAGCAGCACTGGGGAGGTTTCTAACTCTATAGGATCCACAAAAATAGAGTTTCTCCAAAATAATCCATATTCTACCATTAATTCCTATGCAGTTAGTACTTCTATTCCAGCCTTTGAGCACCAGTTTGGATATGGAATCAGTGTTGTTGCTACGAACTTTGGTCTCCAAAATGGCCAGAAGATCAATATTAAACTTCTTTACAAAATTCTCTACAAAAAAAGGGTTTATAGGCACCTTGAAGTCCCCTTATGTTCCAACTTGCTATGTTGATTCTATTTATTGGGAATGACTAAGCCAACATGAAATCTTACCCCAAGGTCAACAACACTTACACCTTCATCCCCGTCTTCCAAGTCTGCTTGAAGCAAAATGAATTTTAAAGAAGATATCTAGATGTCCCCAGTGGTACATGCAATCTTTTTCCCATTGTCAGCATTCCTTGTAGGAGACTTGGCCTTGACTTCTTTCAATTTATCTTGTGTCATCTATATAGTAGTCACTTCTTTAGCATTCTCTCTGGTGTGTTCTCTAGCCTCTGTACCCTGGGTAGTTGTGATGTTGTGGACTGACTTCTCAGTCTTGTTTGGGTCTTCAGAGTTGTGTTCCTTCATGCCTTGAGTGAGGCCTTGGCCTTGGCCATGCCTCCTTCCAAACCCAGTATTTCTTTGTTTGATGTCTGCTATAGCTTTCTGCATTGAGGAGTGTTTAGGATCATTTTTATGGAATTGTCCAGTGCTATGTCCAAAGACATGACATTGACTACACTGCTTCGGCATCCATTCATATAGCACTAGTTGGGTCACTATGTCTCCATCTTCTCCATGTAATTTGGCTTCATTACGCAGGGGTAATTTTGCAAAAACTTTGATTAACATTCTAGCAAATGAAAGCCTTTCCTGAGTGGTTGTGACTTTATCAATGAAGACCGACTTCCCCAAGGTTCTTCCAATTTTTTCAAAGAAATCGTCTGACCAAAATCTGACATCAAGGTTAGGGAGGTCAGCCCACACTTGAGTAGTTTCGAAGCATGATGAGTCAAACTTAAACCCTTCACTCCATATCTTGAGCATAAGTGGTTTAATTCCACCGAGTAGCCAAGGTCCTCGTTCAAGAACCCAGAGTAAGTTACTTTCCTCCTGGAACTTAAAGATGAAAACTCCATTGTCATTTAGAATGATTTTTGGAGTTTTTATCTCTCCATAGCGACTAACCACAAAGTTTCTCATGACATTGAAGAAGATCTCAGCCCCAACAACCACGCCAGTAATGCTCCGTTTCCATTGAGCAATATTCTTCTGGATGTCTGGTTTCGTGAAGTTGATGATGCCATCTACAAATGCAAGTCTTATTCCATTAGCTACCACTCTATTATCTACAAGAGCTTCACTATATAAAACCCTTGGATTTTGCATTTGCATCGAGTTGTGTCCAAGGGTTCTGCTTCGTGTTGGGTATCATTCAACTGGGAATTTCTAGCTGTTGGAACCTTGACAGTTCTCTCTAGTTTTGATGATGATAAACACCATTGGGTTTTATGGTTTTGTGTTGTTCCTATGAATTTCAGGCTTCATGAAGAGATAAATGAACAATGGAAAAACAGTGAAGAAGAGAAAACAGAGGAGCAAATGGAAAGTTGTGAAAACAAGGAACAGTGCCCGCGCAAACAATTGGGAAATCTGGAAAGCGCGTATACAAGGAAATTTCTATTTATGGAAACGCCGCCGCGTCCGAGGAACAATGCGAGAACACAGAGATACGCCAGCTGTTCCCAAACAGACTCAATTATACAAGGAAACAAGATTTTGTGTTTTACTTGGAAAAGAAGGAGAAGATATTGAGTCTTAGGAAACTTTATACATGGAAACTATGTGTTTATCAGATTTAGAGTTTATTTGGAAACAGATTTTGTCATAGTTACCATACGTGTTTTTAGTTAGATTTTTTGTAATAGGATCTTTGTTAGAACCTATTTATAGATGAGAATTGTCTTAGGGAAAGATATCTCAGCTATTTGTCATCCAGAGCTCTTGAGAACTGAGATAAAAAAGCTAAGGCGAGGTACGGGGAGTTCTTGCTTTAGTTTTTGTTTGTGTTTTGTTCCTGTGTTGTTTAGAGGTGATTGCACTCAAAGTCTTTAGCCTAGGGTATAGATGGAGAGAAGACTTGTGAGATTGTACAACTCTAATAATACAAGTACACGTTTGGGAACTTTGTTGTTACTTTAAATCTTTACTTATTTCCGCTGCCCAGGGAACAGTCATATAGTTCCCTGTTTAACACACTAACGATTCAACAATTGGTATCAGAGCAGGTTAGCTCTAGATTGTGTGTTCTTTTCAGATTCACATGTAACAATGGCTTCTACTCATGAAGTTGGGCTTGGGAACAACAAACCACCGTTCCTGCCTATTGGTGGAAAGTTTCAACACTGGAAGGACCTCTTCACTGACTGGTTGAAGAGCTATGACTATCAATGCTGGAGAGTCATTGAGGTTGGTGAAGAAAAGGTTGCTGAAGACGTGATCAAAGGAATCAAACCTTGGAGCCCAGATGACTTCAGAATCATGGAAAAAAATTCTAAGGCTCGAATGTTTATCAACAATGTAATCAGCATTGAAGATGCAACAAACTACATTCTTGTGCCACTATAAAGGATATGTGGGCAGCCTTGGAACAGATGTATATGGGAAGTTTCGATCTTAGAGAGCTTGGTCGTTTCCAAGCAAAGAAAGACTTCTATAACTTCGCCATGGTTTATGGTGAGACTGTTTCCTCTTATCAATCCAGATTTGAGGAAATCACCACAAGACTTGCTGGTCATGATGTGGATGAAAAGGAAATCCTTCCTAAAGAAAAAATCTTCATCATTATTGATGGACTTCCTCCAAGGCATAAGATGACTAAAGCTATCCTCAAGGAGAATCCCAACACTCTCAAACTCACACTTCATGAAGTCTTTGGAAAAATTAAGAAGTATGATGAAGAAGACAAGTATGTCAAACCTAAAGGCATCGCTTTGATGGTTGAAATGGCTTTCGAGATGATAGAGAACAATAAAGATGACAACTTGGATGGTATAGATCCAGAAACTGCTCTCCTCACCAAGGCCATGCGAACTCTCTATCGCAAGGGTCGATCATTAAGGAATAAAGGGAACAATGGTGAGAAATGAGACATCAAGGATGTTACCTGCTTCAATTGCAAGGAAAAGGGTCACTATGCTAATAAGTGCCCTAAAGGGAACAACTCAGACAACAATGGTGAAAATTCTAGGAACGACAAAAAGAAGGCTTTCGTCGCTGTCTAGGGAGATGATTGTGCCAACTCTGACGATGATGAACCAGAGTCATGGGGGAACAACAGAATGTGTGCAATGACCCTAAAGTCATCAAGTGAAGAACAAGAGGTAGATCCTGAAACCTTCTTTGAATCTCTTGTTAATTTTGATAAAATGTCCTTGATTTCCCTCATCAAGAGCATGTATAATGAGAATCTTAAAAATCAAAACGACCTAAGTAATGCTGAGGATAAATGCAATGAATTGAATGAATCCTTATCTAAAATTGCTAGTTCCTCTGTTGTTCCTTGTGTTGAAAGTGCTGCTACTTACAGTGATCATAGTTCCTTTAGCACTGTTAGGGACCTATCTCAGATGAAAGCTCAGATTGATAAAATTCACTCCATCTTAGTTGAGCAAAAGCTTAAGGAAGACGAAATCCGCTTTGTTGCACCCAAGTACGGTCTGGGGTATAACGGAGAAAAACAAGATAGTGAAGAACATGAGTTAACCATACCTGAGCTTAGAGAGATGAAGGATAGGGAACTTCAGAGTACTAGGGATAGGAACTTATACCTAGAAGAGAGTGTGAAAACTCTGGAGAGTGGGTTGAGTGAAGATCAATCATGGTACCAAGGTCAACCTGCCCATAAGATGTATCTCATCCAATCCCAGGGAAACTTGCCCAACACACCTGACCTAGTTAGAGCCAAGCAACGTAGGATGCCTGTCCCAAATCATAAGTATGCCATGGGAGACTACTACAAGATTTGTTGGCATTGTGGGAACAACGGCCATGTTGTCAAAAACTGTGCTAAGAAACAAAGGTTCACTGAAGAGCACACTCAGCGAAGGAACAGTAGGAGTAACAATGTTGATTTAAATGACTATGATGTATCCTCTGACTTGTGCAATGCTGAGCCTAGAGAATATTATTTTGTTTCTAAACGACCAGATAAAGCCAAGCTTGCCTGGGTCGCTAAACACTAACTCTCTTTATGCAGGATGAAGTGAGGGGGAACAACAGGTGGTTCATCGATAGCGCATGCTCATGCCATATGACAGGAAATAAAGATCACCTTACCTCACTTCAACAACATTCTAAGGGAACATTTTCCCTTGGAGATAAACGCTGTAGAGAGATAGTGGGAACAGGCGAAGCTACATTGAACTCAAGCATCAAAGTAAAAGAGGTTAGTCTGGTTCATCAACTTGGCTTTAACCTATTAAGTGTAGCTCAACTTTGTGATCAAGGAGACAACGAGACTGTGTTCACAACCAAAGATTGCTACGTAAAGAATAAAAGAACCAAGGAGATAGTTTTGAAAGGTGTCAGGTTCAACGATGTGTACATTGTTGACACAACTTTCAAGCCTTCAAGGGAACTGTGCTTTGCGTCTCTAGCTGAAGAGACGGAACTGTGGCACAGAAGGCTTGGACATGCAAATCTACAACTCATTTACAAACTTCATAAGAAGGAACTGGTTAGAGGGCTTCCAAATGTCAAGCATGAGATCCATGGAGTTTGTGAAGCCTGTGTCAGAGGGAAGCAAACACGTTCCTCTTTCAAGAGTAAACCAGATGTTACCACTTCTTGTCCTCTAGAACTGATCCATATGGATCTCTGTGGTCCCATGAGAATAAGAAGTCATGCAGGGAACATGTCTGTGTTTGTCATTGTTGATGATTACTCTAGATTCACATGGACAATCTTTCTCTCTTCCAAAGAACAGGTTTTCGAGACATTTGAAATCTTCATCAAGGGTGTGGAAACCAATCTGGGTCTCAAGCTAAGCTCCATTCGATCCGACCATGGAACAGAGTTTGAGAATTCCATGTTCCTTGATTTCTGCAGGGAACATGGGATCTCTCATAACTTCTCAGCTCCTAGAACACCACAACAAAATGGAGTAGTCGAGAGGAAAAACAGAACACTGGAGGACATGGCTAGAACAATGCTCATTGCAAGCAACCTTCCTCGAATATTCTGGCCTGAGGCGATCAACACTTCATGCTATATCCTTAATCGTGCCATGCTTAGACCATTGCTAAATAAAACTGCATATGAGCTAATCAGGGAACGCAAGCCCAATGTTTCCCACTTGCGTGCCTTTGGTTGCAGGTGCTTCATTCACAATAATGGAAAAGACAACTTGGAAAAATTTGATCCAAGGAGTGATGAAGGAATCTTTCTGGGATATGCCAATTCAAGCAAAGCTTAAAGATTCTACAACAAGCGAACCCGGAAGATTGAAGAGAGCATTCATGTTGTCTTCGATGAACACTCCAAAGCTATGAATGATACCCTCAATCCAACGACCCCTGATCATGATTTTCCAAGAATGCAATGTGAAGACTCAGATGATGATGATGACAACAACAATCATCGTGACAACTCATGCACATGGAACCGCACACCCACTGCTAGTGGAAGCACCCAAGACTCTCAGGGAACTACATCAGATAACGGAACTGCAAACAACATTGTTTCACCAGTACCTGCAGTTCCCTCATCAACAACTGTGACAAGGAACAAGGCCAGATTGGTTGCTCAAGGTTACAACCAACAAGAAGGGATCGATTATGATGAGACATATGCTCCAGTAGCTCGTATCGAAGCCATTCGACTTCTCATTGCATATGCTGCCTTCAAAGGATTCAAGTTGTATCAAATGGATGTCAAAACAGCCTTTCTCAATGGCTATCTTCAAGAGGAAGTTTATGTGAAACATCCCTCAAGCTTTGAAGACACGGAACATCCTGAATATGTGTATACACTGGACAAGGCACTGTATGGGCTCAAGCAAGCTCCCAGAGCTTGGTATGATCGGCTGGCACAGTTCCTTCTCTCTAATGGATACAGACGTGGAGCAATTGACAAGACACTGTTCCTCTTGGAACACAAAGGTGAGATTCTTGTCGTCCAAGTCTATGTTGATGATATTATTTTTGGTTCCACTAACCATGTCCTCGTTGTAACACCCCCGACTTATTGTCGGAAATGCCACACGCCAGTGACCTCAGACGTTACTATCCGATGTCACCCTAGGCTTTAATCAGAACAATTAAACTTAAAGGAACATATTAATTAACAAAAGATTAAACAGTGGAAGACATTTAAATAAGAGACTTAACCCTTTTATTAAAAGATCTCTCATCAAACGAGAGTAGCGTTTTTACAACAAAGTTAAATCTCAGCGAAAGACTTATAAATTACACAGCGGAAGACTTTTAGAATAAACCTATTACATGACTAGGTTATAACAATATGTATTAAAGTAATACTAAACGACCTTGAAATACCGACACTTAAATCTACAACTGCAAGCCTCTTCTTCAACTGGTTACTTCAAGACTTCGGGAACCAACCACTGATGTGCCGTATAGGACGGATGACACCAGCCAACTATACAAGGAATAAAACCCGGTAGGTTAGTCTAATGAAAGACTATGCAAGGGTGAAAATAGAATGGTTCTAGTGATCGTAACCATTTACTATCATTGTCCCTCGAATAATAACTGAAGGAACGATATATAACCCGAAACTTTTACGGAATGATTAGAATAGACATGCATTGAAAAGAAGACTCTAAAGGAATTGAGTCTTATGGGAAATGTATGAAGAGAAGACTCCAAAAGATTGAGTCTTATGGGAAAGTATGACAAATGTTTGGGAACGTTATAGTTTCATACAAGCGTTTAAAAACGACTTGATCATTTGGGTCAACGACCAACCTCACCGTGCAATGCGAATCCAGATTGGAAAGAAGACTTACTCTAACCGAAGTCCGGGCGGTTTCCACGTTGTACTCCTCGCCCGAGGGTATATTAATTATGTGCATAATCGCACTTATCTTCTTAAATTCCAAAATGCATATTTACGTTAAAGCTTTTATCATATAAATATATCATCTCGATACAAGAGATATCTTGGGAATAAATCCTGATTGTTGTGGCACCAGTTGTGTGTACCTCCCCTATACTCGGATAGAGGATAGTCATGACCAGGAAAGGGTGTTAGGGCTTGGACATCCTATCCACCACGGTTATAAAGAAACGGCTAGACCTCATAAGGTACATAGCGTTCCTACGAATACTCGTTCTAACTATATATGTATAAGTTCACACATAAAATCCACACCAATACCATCATGGTAATAACAGATAGAATATCGTTGTTTCTAGAAATATATACAACCTATCATAATATCACATTTTATATCATATCATTTATAAAATCTGTTCCTGAACGAAAACAACAATTCATCCCAATTTAATTAACAATCCGAAATAATTGATAATTAACGAAAATATGGAATGATAAGCAAGAGGGAACTGCCACTTGTCTTGATCGAGATGAACGAATGACGATGGGTTTCTGGGTCCGGGAATTGGAAACGGAATCGGATTACGGATTCCTATGATGCCAACGAACCCACAACGAAACCCTAGGTTAGATTCGATAAATAATAATACGGATCTAAGGAAACGAAAGAAACGAGGGTCCCATCCGTGACCGGATCGTCCAAGGCCACGATCGCGTTTGCTAAGGCAATCCGCGGTCGCGGATGTCTGGACATCGTCCGCGGTCGCGGCTGTTCATGTCCGCGGTCGCGGCCATGAACCAGACAACCCTAATCGGACAAATCCTCACCAGCGATGACACAACGAGGCTCCGAACGAGAGGGCTTCGTCTCCTGGCACCACAACGCCTCTACTACACCACCACTCGACCACTAAAACCACCGGCGAGAGCTCCGACGATACGAAAACTCCGGCGACACGTTGCTCCGACGATACGAGAACTCCGGCGACACCTATGCCTTTGGTATCCAAGGAACAGTGGGTTTCAACTTGTGGGCTTCACCGATGCAGATTTTGTTGGTCACCTCGTGGATCGCAAAAGCACATCAGAGACGGCACAATTCCTTGGCCCATGTCTTGTCTCTTGGGCATCAAAGAAACAAAATTCTTTTGCTCTCTCAACCGCCGAAGCTGAGTATGTTGCTGCTGCCGCTTGTTGTGCCCATGTATTATGGCTAAAACAACAATTGAAGGATTTTGGTATGTCTCTTGGCACTGTTCCCATTATGTGTGATAATACTAGTGTTATCAACATCTCTAAAAATCCTGTTCATCATTCACGTACTAAGCATATTGATATTCGTCATCATTTTCTTCGTGATAATGTTGAGAAAAATTTCATTAGAATGGATCATTGCAGGATAGAGGAACAAGTTGCAGATATCTTCACCAAAGCACTGGATAGAAAACCCTTTGAGTATTTAAGGATGCTCCTCGGGATGATCTCTCTAAATTGAGGAACTCCACTTCCACTATTCCCTCAGTGATTGGCTAGATCGATCAATTATAAACTAGGGAACAACTTCTATGTGGCATGTTACTTGCAAATGACTTGTTTATTTATCTTGCTATGTGCTTTGTGTTACATTATATCATAAACTTCCTGCAACTTCTACTCTTGATCATATATGCTACATTTTTACATGCTAACATCTTCTTTCAAGCCCAAAGCAACCAATTTGATTATCTGAACCCTCATTACAAGTCAAAATGATAATTGGTTACACAGCCGTCCCTAGCTTGGATCCAGGTAAACGTTCCCTATGAACCTCTCTTTGTCTGCCTTATTTTACTGGGAATCATTATCTGGATCGTCATTGTTCCCTACCTATATTTTTGTTTGGATATATCTGTGCAATTTTGTGTGAACCCCATAAAATATCCAAACCAGCCTTTCTATCCACTCAAGGAACTCAGAGTCTTCTGTATGGGATTTGCCTAAGGGGGGAACTACGAAAGGAACAGTGTATGGGAACAGGCTACTGAACGTTGAGAGTTGCAGGTAGCCGTTGCTCGCTGAGTCGCTTGCATTCAATGGTGATTTGATAGCTCTGCAGCGAGGAACAATGTGATTGCGAGAAACAAGAGGAAAGTGACCGTTACCAGTGGAGAGAGAAAAGATCTGGTTGCCGATTTCGAAGATATCATTGGCGAGATTTTTGGTAAGCCTATCCTCACCTTCCCTTTTCGTTTCGTTTCCCAAATCTCTTGCCCTCTATAAATCGTAACCCTCACCTCAACCCTATTCACCCTTGTTTCACTCTCTCCCTCAATCTCTGAATCCATTCTCCCTTTGCTCTCTGCTCCCTGCCACTTCAAACCCTAAAAACCTCCAAAACCCCTCTTTCTCAAACACCACCCTATAACCATGTCCATACCTTTATCTTCTTCTACCCCCGCCATTGATGTCTCTGCATTCACAGAGGAGCAACTAGCTTCTCTCAAGCTCTCAATCAAAGCTTTTTAGGCGGCTAAGACTCCACAATCCAAGGACACCACCTCTATGGCTGCTGTGGTGAACATTGCCAAAGAAGCTACATCCTCAATCGCTGAGCTCCATGAGGAACAGTCTCAGGGGGAACAACCATCAGTAGAGCCAGTCCCAGAAACTGAAACCTCTAAAGAAATGGTGACAATTTCTGAGCCAGAAGAAGAAGTGGACTCTCCTCCCAAATCCAAAGAAGCTGAAGAGGAGGAGGCCATGGCTGAGGTGGAGGCTGATTTGGGTCTCCGACCGCTGGAAACAGTGGCGCCAAGTCGCAAGAGAAAGCACACGGTTGGCGCCGACGAGGAGGAGGAGGAGGAGGAGGAGGAGCATCCCGATGTCGTGATTACAGGGGAACTGCGAGCGTCCACCGATGTGTCTACTCCAACCAAATCTGACGCCGGTGAGACCACTCCGGGCACCCTCAAAACAAGGCTACGATCCGCTAAGAAGGTTGATGCCAAGTCTGAGCCTAGGAAGAAAGCCAAGCTGGAGGGCAAGGCTGTTAATGGGAAGAAAATAATTTCCCATCTCCTCATCCCAGATGGCTTCCTTGTCGCCAATGACTTCGCCGATGTCTTGGAGTGCCTCAAATTTCAAGGCTGGGAATAGTTTCTCTCCAACAGCGTCATGGCCAATCTAGACCAGATCAGAGAATTCTACCGTTCCTTCCAGCTCAACACAAGTGCTACAATGGTGGGAACAACAACGATTAAAGGGGAAGCATTGTCCTTCACTGCTTCCAAGGTGGCTCGCCTATTGTCCGTCACTGCTGAAGGGTTTGGCGAAATTACTGAGAAGAACGCCGACGCCATGAAGGCGGCCAAAGAGGCAAGTTCTGAGAGGTTGTTCAAGTAAAAAATCCCAGCCACTCATGTGTCAGCTCTCACCCTGCCCCAGAGAATAGCACATCACATCATCATGAAAGTTGTTGTTCCCAGGCAGGAGAAGAGGAACACCATCACTACCACTGATCTGCTGTTGCTGGATAGATTTTGGCACATGGAGAAGATTGACCTTCCACAGGTCATACTACATCATATGGCCAAGTGCAGTGCCAAAACCCATTCCCTTGCATACCCCAATGTCGTCAAACTGATTCTACAAGCAGAAGGGGTCTATAGAGCCGAAGGCGAAGTTCCCATGGTCACTGAGCTGGACATGGTGAATGTGAACAAGATGCATTTCCAAGGAGACACCAAGGGAACTCTGCATGTGCCTGACATCCTCAAGCGAGAGGCTGGAGAGGGTACATCCAAAGGTCCTTCAGTGCAAAGTTAGATGCTCACTGAGTTGCGTGAAATCAAAAACATCTTGTCTCTGCTTCTTGAGTATTTCCTCAATAAGGACAAGGCCTAGAAGGAGGATTCTGAGTCTTGAGTGGCCACCTTTTCTTATCCAACCCGTCTGACCCTCTTCTCTGGAATTTTTAATATGTTCTCTTGTTTAGATGTTTGCATTGTGATTTTTTTGTGATTGTCTGCTTGCTTGTCTTTTGGTTCTTGTAATCAATTCCCTGCATTTTGAATGAACTTGTCTTTGCTGGTAACTGTTACTTAGCTATGTTGTTCCACTAGTTATTATTGGTCTTTTGATGATGCCAAAAGGGGGAAGTGTGGAAATTGTTTGCGATAACTCAGTTAAGAGAGGTAACAGTTAACTGTTCCTAATTCTGGACGGTGCCAGTGCTGAGGGGGAACGATGATACAACTTGGAGGTATGAATTGCAATTATTCATTTGACATAATTTTTTTTACATTTAAACTGAGATACATGTTGATGAATATTACTTTGCTTGTTACTATGTCTTGATCGAACAATGTTTGGTTTTGCTTGAACAATTTTTGAATGGGTTTGTCATCACCAAAAATGGGAAAATTGTTGGAACCTTGACAGTCTCTCTGGTTTTGATGATGATAAACACCATTGGGTTTTATGGTTTTGTGTTGCTCCTATGAATTTCAGGCTTCACGAAGAGATAAAGGAACAATGGAAAAACAGTGAAGAAGAGAAAACAGAGGAGCAAATGGAAAGCTGTGAAAACAAGGAACTGTGCCCGCGCAAACAATTGGGAAATCTGGAAAGCGCGTATACAAGGAAAGTTCTATTTATGGAAACCCCGCCGCGTCTGAGGAACAATGTGAGAACACAGATATACGCCAGTTGTTCCCAGACAGACTCAATTATACAAGGAAACAAGATTTCGTGTTTTACTTGGAAAAGAAGGAGAAGATATTGAGTCTTAGGAAACTTTATACATGGAAACTATGTGTTTATCAGATTTAGAGTTTATTTGGAAACATATTTTGTCATAGTTACCATACGTGTTTTTGCGATTATACCACGTTCTCTCGTAGCATTTAAAATGATGCGTCATTTTCAAACACACTTGATTTGCAAGTATCAAGTGTTGTGATAGCTTGTCAAACAAAGTGCAGCTAGTAGCATTTGAAATGATGTTTCTTAACATCAATTCGCTTCTCCATGTAATTTAAGTAATTAAACACAAGACCTATATACAAGTTAATATACAATATCGATTACTTAAAATGGTAAATTTTCTATTAGGGTGATTTTGTGTGTCATGTGGGGTGGATTTTATTCTTTTCGTATTTCATATGGCTATCCATCTTTCGTTGTGAGTATTAGTGCACATTATTAAGTAGCTACAAACATAAAACCATAGCTTCACATAAGATTCTATAAGTATTACACACCATGATAAACACACCAAAAGTGAAAAGGTACATCATCGATAACTGTTGGAAAGGAACCTTCTGAATGCAAGTTCCTTTCCTATGTTTCTTCACTTTTGACGATGACAAACACATGTTATGCTAATAAGTCCATGAGTTTAGATTGACAACATTTTCAGTTCAACAAATCAAGAGAACAAATGGAGGGAACTTTCAAAGGAACCAAGATAGGGAACTGAAGAACATCAACGAATCATCTGAAGAACCTGGAGCTCAATCAACCTATGCTGATGAAGAGTACCTCGTACAACCTTAGAGATTGTTATCTGGTTATATTAGTTGTAAGTTGTTGTGCAGAATCTCGGAAATATATTGTTTGATATATTTGATAACAAACAATATCTATTCTGATTTTATAATGAATTATTATTTATAATTTCGACTGAGTTGTTGAGATCTTTTCATAAGCTTTCTCAACACTCTTCTAAGATTATAAATAACAATCTCGTTGTCTCTAGATACCTCATGCATTAACGGAAGCTTATCTAGTGCATCAAAAGAGAAAGAAGTGTTTGCTGGAAGAAGTGTGTTTCAACAGAACAATGAGTAACCTTTTTGTGCGTTTGTGATTGATTACTAGATTGATTAGGACTATATTCTTAGGAGTGTTTAAGAATATATCTGTGTGGATAATGTAATCAAATTATCAATACAGAAGTAGACTTGTTCAAAATCGTGGTGGGTTTTATCATGGATAACTTGTTGGTTATCAAAGGTTCCCATATTAAGGAACCGCGTCTTGTTTTACTTGTTATTATTATTCTGCTGCATAAGGAGTTGAACCTCGCTTAGGCTCGGTTCCCTTGATTCTAACACCGTTCGATCGTACAATTGGTATCAGAGCAGACGCTCTAGATTTGTGTGTTACTCTCAGGTTTAACAAGATGAGTCAAAATGAAGAACCAACTCTCGAAATCTCCATCAATAAGCCCTACATGCTGAACCTAGTGCATTATCAATGGTGGAAGAATTCCATAGAAGGCTACATTAAGACTAATGATTATCAATGTTGGCGTATCATTGAAAATGATAATGCTTACGTTGATGGAAAATGGCTGAGGAAGATTGGAAACCCGAACACTTTGCCCTCATGGAGAAAAATGCCAAAGCTCGCCAACTCATCCTCAATGCTCTCTCTAAAGAAGACATCGACAAAGTAGTGAGCATTATAGATGCTAAAGGGTTTTTGGAAAGTCCTCAAAGACATGAATGAGGGAAGTGATGATTTGAAGAACAACGGAAAATTCGCTCTTCACGGAGAATTTCATTCTTTTCAAATGCTTGAAATTGAAACAATTTCTGAATATTACTATAGATTTAGAAATTTGACTGACAAACTTGTATCATGTGATGTAACTCTGGAGGAGTGGTCCAAATCACTTATCATCATTGAAGGTCTAAATTCCAAGGTGACTCTCACAAAGAGGATCATGCAACAAACTCCAAAAATCCAAGCACTTCCCTTGGAGCAGGTCATTGAAAAGTTGTAGATTCAAGAAGATGAGGATATTGCAAATTCCAAAGACAAAACTGATAAGGAAATTGCCCTAAAGACCACTAAGGTTCTCAACAGAGTCCAAAAGGAAGAGGACTCCAATGAAGAAGATGATGATGAAATCACTGCTCTCCTTACCATAACTATGAGAAATTTCTACTCCAAAGGGAAATTTCTCAAAAAGGGATGTGAAAGACTACACATGCTACCTGTGTAAAAAGAGAAGGGACACATGACCAATAATTGTCCAAATAAACCAAAAGATGATGAGAAACCTCAAACGAAAAAGGCTCTTTTTGCTACTTGAGGAATTGAAGAGGAATCAGAGGAGGAACTGGACAATGAAGATTTCTCTGGAGGCCAATGCTTGATGGCCAAGCAAGAAACATAAGAATATAAAGGAACTATGTCTGAATTTCTTAATTCTCTTCATAAATATGATAAAAAAACATTTGATAAAACTGGTTAATCAACTCACCACTAAGAATAGTTCCTTTCAGGACAAAATAGGTGAATATGGGAAGCAATTTTCTGCTTAAATTCTAAAAATGCTGTGTGGAGTAAGAAACTTGAAGATGCTGAAAAACTTCTTTCTAAATCCACTTTTGCTTGCATGAATTATGAATCTCATCAAAATGAACTTGAACATGTGGGCGAAGCTGTTGTGAGTCGCCGCAAGCACTAGTTCCCCTTAGTTCCCTTCTGCGAAGCCCCTTGCCCTTTTTTCCTAGGACTTCTAAATCCTTGTTTAAGTCCTTCTTCCCGTCAGTTATGATACCTTTGGTTCTATGTTTTTCATGTTCTTGCTTGTCTTGTTCATATTTCCGATCCTTTTGTATTAGCATGTACTCTGGTTATTGTCTCTTCAATGAATATTATGCGTTTTACTGGTTTCTATTATGCTTTTATCTTTACTTGTTCCCTTTGTGATTATTCTAACCTATCTTTTCGATGATGTCAAAGAGGGAATTCTGGCAATTGTAGGCTGACAGGAATTGGACCAAATAAGCAACAAGAAAAGAAATCAGGATCTGCAGCTATAACAGAAGGTGATACCAACTCTGAAGTGGATATTTCCCTAGCTGTTGATGAACATACTCATCACTCTGATGTGTGGGTTCTAGATTTGTGGGCATCTTATCATCTATGTCCAATGCGAGAGTGGTTCGAAACCTACGAGCAGGTAGATGGTGGAAGCATTTCTATGGCTATCAGTATTATCTGCAAGGCGGTTGGAATTGGCTCGATCAAGATCCGTACACATGATGGTAAATTCTACACACTAAACGAAGTCAGGCATGTTCCACTTATGAC
This sequence comes from Rheum nobile, assembly GCA_027886185.1. Classification (NCBI taxonomy): domain Eukaryota; kingdom Viridiplantae; phylum Streptophyta; class Magnoliopsida; order Caryophyllales; family Polygonaceae; genus Rheum; species Rheum nobile. Next base: position 11,468,683 of record WOAB01000020.1, read on the forward strand.
AAAGAATATGTTATCTCTGAGTATGCTGGATAGTAAGGGTTCCAGTTTCAAAGGTGAATGTGGAGTTTTGTGTGTCTGCAAGGGTTCTAATGTGGTTCTGAAATGTGTCAAGTGAGGTACTTTGTATATTCTGTAAGGCTCTACCGTTATAGGTTCAACTGATGTTGCATCGTTAGAGGTTCACAAGGATGATATGACTAAGTTATGACATATGAGACTTGGTCATATGGGTGAAAGAGGGATGCAGATTTTGTCAAAAGATGATCTTCTTGGTGGTCACAAGATCAAGAGCCTCAAATTATGCGAACATTGTGTCTTTAGGAAGCCTCATCACAACAAGTTCCCTAAGGCCATTCACAGAACTAAAGGCACGCTGGATTACATCCACTCTGATTTTTGGGGTCCTTCTCGGGTTGAATCTTTGGGAGGCCACATGTATTTTGTGTCTATGATTGACGATTACTCTAGGATGACTTGGGTGATCATGATGAAGCATAAAGGTGAAGCCTTCAAGAACTTCAAGCAGTGGAAGACATTAGTGGAAAATCAAACAGGCAAGAAGATCAAGAGGTTGCGAATTGAGAAGGGTTCAGAATTTTGCTCGTTTGAGTTTTATGAATTCTGTAAGGATGAAGGGATTGTTCGACATCACACAATCATGGATACACCACAGAAGAATGGTGTAGTTGAGCCGATGAATCATACATTACTGGAGAGAGCTAGGTGCATGCTCTTTAATGCTAGCTTAGATAGAAGGTTCTGGGAAGAAGCGGTGAGTACAACATGTTACTTGATAAATAGCGGACCACACACATGCATAAAGTGCAAGACACCTACTGAAATGTGGTCAGGTAAGTCTGTTGATTACTCAAATCTGAAAGTTTTTGGTTGCACAATTTACTATCATGTAAATGAGGGTAAACTAGAGCCACAAGCTAAAAAGGGAGTATTTGTGGGCTATGGGGATGGAGTTAAAGGATTCAGAATTTGGTCTCCATTAGAAAAGAGGGTTATTTTGAGCAGGAGTGCAGCCTTTGATGAAAACTCTATGCTTAAACCCAATGTAAAGTGCACAACTGCAACAAAGAATGTTAGCATAGATAGACAAGTGGAGCTGCAAGTCATTTAAGGGAAGCATGGTTTTAAGCAACAAGAAGGAAATCAAGAGCTACACACAATAGCTGAATTGTCAAAGCCTATACCACCAGAAAATCAACTATTTGAAGCTACACATCGCAGTATTACTCTAGATCGACCAAGAAGGATCAGAGTTGGGCCTCCAAGGAGGTACGGGTTTGAAGATATGGTGGGCTCTGCACTGTAGGTTGTTGAAGAGGTGGATCTTCATGAACTGTACATCTACTAATAAAGAAGTTGTTTCAGGTAATGAATCTGAGAAATGGCTTGATGCAATGGGTGATGAGATAGAGTCTCTTCACAAGAATCAGACATGGGAATTAGTCATACAACCTTCAGGGAAAAAGATCATTACTTGCAAATGAGTTTTCAAGAAGAAGGAAGGGCTATCGTCTGCTGAAGGGGTCAAGTTTAAGGCTCGAGTTGTTGCAAGAGGGTTTCATCAGCAAGATGGAATGGACTACAATGAGATTTTATCCCCAGTGATTAGACACACTTCCATCAGAGTGCTATTAGTAATAGTTATATATCAGGATGTGGAGCTTGAACAACTTGATGTGAAAACAAATTTCCTACATGGAGAGCTAGAGGATGAAATATACATATATGACTCAACTAGATGGTTTCCAAGTTCTTAGAAAGGAGAATTATGTCTGCAAGTTACATAAGTCCTTATATGGACTTAAGCAGTCTCCAAGGTAGTGGTACAAAAGGTTTGACATCTATGAGATGGAGTTGAGTTACACTAGGAGCCCATATGATTGTTGTGTCTACTACAACAAGCTAAAAGAAGACTCTCTCATCTAGCTGGTGTTGTATGTAGATGATATGTTAATAGCTGCAAAGAACAAGTATGACGTTCAGAAGCTGAAGGGTCTTCTCAATGCTGAATTTGAGATGAAGGATTTAAGTACAACTCGGAAAATTCTAGTAATGGAGATTCTTAGAGACAAAGATCAGAAGAAGCTTTTCTTATCACAAAAGGTTACATTCAGAAGGTGTTGTATAGGTTTGATATATCATCGTCTAAACCTATTGACACTCCAAGTGCTTCTAACATTCATCTCACCACTCGGTTTGCTCCTCAATCAAATGAGGAAAACGAGTAGATGTCCTGAGTTTCTTATGCTAGTGTTGTAGGAAGTTTGATGTATGCCATGGTCTGGACAAGACCTGATCTAGCATATGCAGTCAGTGTTGTTAGCAGGTTTATGGGTCAACCAAAAGAACACTAGCAAGATGTGAAGAGGATTTTTCATTACCTTAGAGGTACGTCTGATGTTGGTCTCATTTATAGGAGTGATACACAATGCTTGGGGGTATTCTGACTCTGTATATGCTGGAAATGTTGAGAGTATGAGATTTATGACTAGTTATGTTTTTACCCTGGGTGGTTATGTTGTTAACTAGAAGGCAACTCTGCAACCTACAGTGACATTGTCTACTACGGAAGCAGAGTACATGACATTGACAGAAGCTGCCAAAGAGAAAATCTGGCCAAAAGGACTGGTTAGTGATCTTGGTCTACATCATGATCAAGCTACGGTGACAGCTTGAGCGCAATTTGTTTAGCCAAGGATCAGGTCCATCATGAGAGGACTAAGCACATTGATGTGAGATATCATTTTCAGAGGTGTGAGAAGAGGATCAATGTGAAGAAAGTAGGTACCGCTGTTAATCATGTTGATATGTTCACCAAGCCGGTTCCTCATAGTAAGTTTCAACATTGTTTGGACTTGTTAAATATCACAAGCAGTTAATTGCCCTATGGGCCAAATCTAAGGCAAAAGAGAAGTTTGTACAATCTGGCATTGTCATGGTGCATCTGGTACATCTGTGTTTGGAGGATTCAAGTCAAGGTGGAGATTTTTTGGGATGCCTAAAACTCTGTTAGGCCTATTCTTATGGGCCTAGTATATTAGGGTTTACATGAGTACTATAAATAGTATCTTTTGTTCATACCCTAGTTGTAATTTGAATTCTGCCTCCATCAATAAAATCAGTTTCTCTTCTGCCCGTGGACGTAGCTAACACCCTGTTAGTGAACCACGTAAATCTTTGTGTCATTCTTTGTGTTTTGTGCTTTCTATTTGTCTTTCTCATATCTGTGACAACATACTATGTGGCGATCGAATCTTATTCCCGATATGTATGGGAGTATTCCTAAGTAGGTATATTATCACGAACAGGTAGTTAAAGCCGCCTACTTATTTATTAATTTTGTTTACAAATGCTATTAATGGTGTCGATCGAGTAGGCTGCTTTTTATCAATTCTTGATTTCATATTGATGGACTTGTGTTAAATCGTTAGTGTGTAAGTTTAAGAAATAGTGAAATTGTTTCATGAGCAACATAATTCTCAAGAATAGGTTAGGTAATTAATAGTAAAGTTAGACACAATTCCTTTAGAGAGAAAACCCTAGAAATCAACAAGTGCGCTTGTTAATCAATGCTTGTCAATTTCACATCCTTTTTCAAGGCTCCATGACTATTACAGAGTACTGTCTGAAACTCAAAATTCAGACAGGTTGTCTTATTGATGTCGACAATCCCTTATCCGATGAAACTCTTGTCCTTTAGACAATTCGAGGTTTGGACAATGATTTCCAAACTATGGATGATGTCATCCCTATGTAACGCCCCTTTCCGACGTTTAAGGAATTCTGTCGTATTCTCTCCTGGAAGAATTTTGTCGCTCCAACGTCGACTCCTTTGAGGTAGCCCTTGTTTCCATTGGGACGTCGACGACCCTCCAGCGCCTCCACCACTGCTTCAACACCCCAACCATCGCCCCAAACTCAACAACCCGCTCCTTCTTCGGGTTATACTCGGGGTCACGGCAGAGTCTGGGGACGAAGCCACAATGGGGTCCGTGTCTGGTTTAATAGTGGGCCGGGTTCACAACAGAGTTCGTTGAAGTCTTTTCCTAGGGCTATATATGATTGATCTAGCCATATATTTGGTACACAATTTTGGAGCTTCCGAAGACATAGAGAGAAGACACATGTACAAATTTGTAAGTGTTTAAGTGAATACATGAGTTAGGGTTGAGTGTTTACTTGTCTTGTTAGTTTGTTTACACTTGCTTAAGGGGTAAGATTAGATCGATCTACGGACGTTGTGCGAACATACTAGATTGTGAAGTCCTTGCTTGCAAAATTGTTTGTAATTGGATTAACAATACAGGTAGACGTTTGAAATCCCACTAGATTAACCACCTAGAGTTAGAGATCTTTCTTGATCAATTAATTAGTTGATTGTGTTTTCCATTCTAAGAAATTGCATCAACCGTTACCTTTAACTTTTATTAATTTCTGTTATTACTTGAACGGTGAAATTATTCCGCGAGTAAAGCATACAAATACAATCCAACACGTGGCACATATTAAGTACTTAATAAATTTATTAGCTCAACAGCGGTAGATCTCATCCCTATATCCTCTTCAATTGTCCCTCCTCACTTGATCTTTAACTTCAGGTTGAGAAAGATTACAGAATCTTCATCCTCAGACTCTTCTTCATCCTCTTCATCATCGTCTGATTCCTCCTCTTCCTCCCACCTTTGTCCATAGTTATTGCCACGATCGCGTCCACCTGTGACAGTAAGGGAAGTTCGTACAGTGTTAATTAATTATAGCAAGAGTAAATTTGCAATGTGCGGAGGCCGGTACTCTAGAAAAGTGTAAATGTTTATATATAGCATCATACGTACCTTGCCACCCCCCTCGGCTTCTTGAATCTTGATTTTGCCACCCGAATCCGCCTCTGACGCTATTACCTTGCCATCTTCCTCGGCCTATCACATCATTACCTTGCCATCTGTTTTGCCCTGTAACGCCGTTACCTTGCCATCCGCCTCTTCCTCTCACTTCATTACCTCGCCATCCACCTTGGCCTCTACCGAGCCCAAATCCTTGATCGTGGCGTGAATCCTCTAAACAAAAAAAAAAAAAAAAAAAAAAGTGTAACAAGTATCTTAATTATTAACACGGACATGTATGTATAGCTACATATATAGTTACCAAGCATGATGCGCACACGGCGGACGATGAGCCCGCTCTTTTCCTGACCGTTGATATCGTACATCTTGGCTCTGACATTTTGGAAATTTGGAGTTGAGATGAATTTTCCAACAAACACTTTCATATCTCCTGGCGCGAGTTGCAAGGGGAACCGGTTCGTGATCCCGTGTTGGTCACTGAACTCGAACATGACCGGGTTCTTGAACCCTTTCGCGTTATGCATCAACTTGAGGTCGAAGTAGACGTGATACATAACATCTGGAGTTAGGTGGCATACTGGTGAGTGTTGACTGCTTACTTCTAGGCGACTATGGGATACCAACTTCACTTGATAAACATAAGCCCTCCGCCTATAATGTATCAAAAGTTTTGTGTAAACAAACCATAACATTATACAAAGTGTCCTACATAAAGCTACATACATATACACAAATTATATTAATGGTAAATATATATTATAAGTATGTCGCTTAAGTTGATCATGTAAATATATACGTACGTACAATTGTATGATATCATACTTCCAGCAATCTGGGTCGTTACTATCAACGATCTTAAGAGCTTTGGCATACAAATCGACACACGCACGACCCATGTCGTCAAACCAATAGTACTGCATTCAAAAGATTAGGAACTTCACAGACTCACATAGACAAAATACTGAATACATGTATATATATTGGAAATTAATGAGTGAATTGAAAGGAATAGTTAATTCATTACCACATCTTGTTGATTTTCTCCTTCGTTTGCCATCATGATCAACCAATGGAGAACTTGAAACTTCTTGCTTAAGTTGATGTCAAACGTACTACTAGTTTGTATACTTATATAACGTCTATGCAAAAGGACAGGGTTTCTAACTTTCATCTGCCCAACTTGAGTACGTAATATTATATGTATATGGAATCATATTCCTACTATCACAAGAAATCTTATTCTTATACAGCATTATTTATATTCGTAAGAAGGTAGGTAAATATGCCGTACGTGCTTTTAAATCATTGCAAGTGATCGATCATAAAATATATAGAATTAAATAATCTCGCCTTTCACAACAGTAATTAAAACAACACGCGGTATGAATCATGTGGGTTTTGGATAATGAAAAAAATTGTTTTCAATAGGTCTTCTAGTAACTTAATTGTTTTTCGTTGACGTCTTCAAGCTAGTAACTTTAGCTGGATATATATTATATTATATATCAGCAGGAACCACGCTAAGTATTAAAACATTTTTTTTTTTTAAATTGGCAAATATTAAACTTCCTTTTAGGCAGAAGACAAGCCTAAATTATAGTAACGGATGATTTTAACAAGAGTTTTATAAAAGACCTCACTGGTCGAGTTCATTTTAAGAACTCATATCTAATATAAAAAGGTTAGAGAAGAGAACAAATGTCTGGTATTATTGTTTGAATTTCCTAAGAAATTTTCCAAATTCCTTTAATTGTGTTAATAACTGTTAAATTGTCTCCTTCAACAACTAACTTATGAATTCCTAAGGACATCGCTTTACGAAGGCCCTCTAAAGCCGCATATGCTTTCATTTGTAAAATGGACATGTCCGGAATTTGTAATCTGGCAACATATAATACCTTTCCCTGATGATCCCGAAGAATGTAGGCAATATGGGATGAGTGATTAAAGTGTTTTGATCCGTCAAAGTTGAGATTTACCCAATGAGAAGGTGGTTTCTTCCAGATGATTTCTCTTATTTTTCGTGGATGTGGTTGTAGAAGAAAAGAGGTTTGAATTTTTCCAATCTTGAAACTGGAGAATGACAAGGTCAGAATGTTTCGAGAGTCGTTGTCCATTCTTGTGAAAAATACTGAGTTTCGATGTTTCCATTACAACCACCATAGAAAATTAAAATATATTTGTTAATTAGAATTTGTTTTAATTTTGTTAATGAGGCTCGCAAAATATATTGTTGGCAAGCACATGCCAACTGAAGATCTTCAACATTCTATCTTTAAGTTGGCCAACACATGCCAACTGAAGATCTTGTTGCTAACTAATTCTATTACCATAAATATAAGACACTTTTATCTCCTAGCAAAATATATTGTTTCCATAATCAAGATATAGCAAAATATATTGTTTCCATAATCAAAGTATATTTTCCATATTTGACTAGTCTTCAACCGAATTCTCATCGCCTGTTCTCTTTGTTTTTCGCTTCGTCCCTCTGCGTTGTTCCTTCACTACACAACATAGATGGCGCATGATTTTAGTTTCTCCGTTCCTCCGCTTAGTGCCTTTGTTCCGTTGTTGACCCTTTGTTCTTTTACTTCTATGTTTTTCTTCTCTAGGTTTTCACAGTTACCTGATTCGTTCTTAAACCAAAAACTCATATGAACAATTAAACCATAAAACTTAATGGTGTTTATCATCATCAAAACCAGAGGGAACAACATCGTTCCAACAAGATCCCCTTTCATCAACAAAGTCATCTCAAAATTGTCCATAAATAGATAAGTATAGAGTCAATCTATATCAGTCAATATGTACTTCAAAATTTTCAAAGTTCAAGTTCCAAGCAATGATCCCCCTTAGACAGATATCACAATACTTATCTCAAGTTGCAAACAAATTCTCCCTTAGCAATAGCATATTGTTTAAAAATATAAAGTACGGAACAACGAGACGGTTACTTGCGTGGAATCAAGATCATTTCACAACTTTTCACACTTCCCCATTTTGATATCACCAAAAGATCATTTTTAATAAAAGAACATTAGATAAGGTCACAAATTATTATCAAATAACTAATTCATTTGAAATGCATGGAATTGATTACACTAATATCACAGACCATGGAAAATAACAAAGAAAATTATAGAAAACGTAGAGCAAAAACACAAACACATGAAAATCATAGAAACTAGGAAACTACGGGCTAGGAAGCAGAAAAGAGAATTCCACTTAGGCTTGTGAATCAGGGTCCTTAGACTCTTCTTTGTTGAGAATGAATTCGAGCAACACATTAACTTTATGATTTAGCTTTTTCAACTCCTCAAGAATCCTTTGGTTTAGAAATGAACCTTCTCCAATGTCCTTCTTCTCATAAGTTGGTCTAGACGCCGTTCCATTGTCATCTTTTTGATACTTCATTTTTGGAGATGTTCACTAGTTCCAAGTCAGAACCCAAGATAAACTCATGCTCAACTCTATAGAATTGTTCCCTCTCTAGAATCAACCTCACTAATTTAGGATAGGCCAGTGAGTGATTCTTTCATGTGCACTTACCCATGTGTTGTATTATTACCTTTGGGAAATCTATCTTCTTCCTGTTCAGAAAATGGTTGAGTAACAATATATCAACACCAGTGATGGCGTTCCTTTTCTCTTGACGAGGCACACTGACCTTAATGATGTACTGATAGGAAAGGTGTCAAATCTGAATGAGATCATAAGTGGAGTAAGCAGCCAACTCATCGCCAAAGAATTGCTTGACGCTTTCAATTAGATATTCCTTGGGAATAATCCTAATGGCAACTCATAAAACCTTCAGAGGGAACGGATAACATCCTTGCTATGTTGTCATGCATGAACGATGTGGACACCATTCCAATATGGTCATTCCCGCTAGGGAGCTCATCTTGGTGGCCTCAAAGTTCTGGTAAAACTCATGTATCAGCTCCACGTTAATGACCTCCTTGCAAGAACATAGACATACCCATCCATGGAACGTGATCAAGTCCCATAGTTCCTCAAATCCTTGTTCCTTCAAGAGGGTTTTAAAAACTACTAGGGGTGGCAACACCCTTTTTCCGTCTTTATTTGGAGGATGGTGCAGAAGATCCATCTCCAAGCTTGGCCATCTTCTTCACCGACTTGGACGCTGATCGGAGCCGTCCCATCAAGGGTGTAGTTTCCCCGGCACCTGAGAGGCTTGGGGTTGAGTACTTAGTGGATGCCATCTTTCTTTGACAATTTGACAATCGTCATCCTATTCTTTTTCTCAAAACTTCTCTGCTCCTAGGACTCCCCAACAAAATGGTGTTGTTGAAAGAAAAAAATTGCACCTTGGAAGACACGGCCATAACAATGATCATAACTAACAACATTACATGCTTTTTTTCTGGGCTAAGGTTATCAACACCGCTTGTTATGTTCATAACACTGCTAAGAGACATACAACAAGAAGGTGGCCTTGACATTCATTTGATAGAGCTTGACCCTTTGTGAGCGAAATAGGAAATGATGTATCATCCAACTTGTTCCTTTCTTTATACTTCTTAATCTTACCAAACTCCTTATGAAGAGTTGAGGTAAGAGTAAGAGGATTCTCCTTCATGGGACCTTGAGTAAGCTTATGTTTGGGGCTAAGACCTTCAATGACTACCATGTCCTTTTTCTTTGAGAGTACCTCCTTATTAGTAACACCAAGAGCCGAGAAACAAACACAATTCCCCTCGAAACCAGATTGATATACATAAACATTTTCCTTTATCAATCATGGTGAAATTGTGGAAGTCACGTTTGACTTGAAAGCGATAACCTTCATTGCGATCTTCACTTTCCATGTGCATCTTTTCCAAAGCTTTCCACTTTGTTTGAGTAGTGGTACAAAATCTGAGCTTTGTCACATCTTCATGGTAGAGGGCTTTATTGATGAGCATGGATGCCTTGAAGTTCTTCTCCATACCTTTGTAGTTATCTGGGCCCCAAGGAGTAGTCCCTTTGTGACTTCATCTGAGACTTTTTAAGCCATCCTATTCAATGACCAACAAGCTTGGTAGTAATTGCTTCTCATCCAGTCCGAGAAGAGAGTCTTCTAGTTGTTGTATTCTCCAGGACCAAGGAGAGGAGGCTTGTTGTTCTCAAGTCCAACTTCATAGCTCGTGGTGGAAGTCATTGCTACATGTTAAATACGAGTAACACACAATCTAGAGCAACATGCTCTCATACCAATTGTGAATTATTAGTGTGTATAGTCAGGAAACAATGAAACAATTCCAATGTCAGAGGAAACACTTAGAATAGTTTAGGTAACAGTGAGAATGTGATAAAATTCCTTAGAGAGAAAATCTCAATCAACCAACAAGTTGACTAAGAAAAAACCTCTAGCTCAAGATGGTTAATATAGTAGTATTTTAAACGTATACTTGTGTTATTAATCCGGTTATAAAAAATAAAGTGAGTAAGGACTTCAAACCTAGTCACACAAAGTTCATAGATCACCTAAACTCATAAGAAAATGATTATAACCTAATAACTCAAGCAAACACAACCAATATCAATATATTCACAAAGCTCGTATTTTGATCTCCCCCCTCTTTCTCTCTTTCTTTGTAAGCTCGAATGCTATGAATTGCTTACTAGGCCTAATGCTAGACACGCTTTATATATAGATATAGGATAAGATCTTCCACAGTTTATCGTTAAGTTGGCCAACACATGCCAATTAAAGATCTTGTTTCTAATTAATCCTATTATCATATATACAATACACTTTTATCTCGTAGCAAAATATATTTTATCCATAATCAAGACTTAGTCAAACTTTATCTAAATCGTGTGCCTTGGAGATCAAGTACCATGAAATCTTCCCTTTCCATATTTGACTAATCTTTAACCGAATTCTCAACGCCTCTTCTTTTCGTTTTTCACTTTGTTTCTCAGCGTTGTTCCTTTGCTTCACATTACTGATGGAACGTGATCTCAGTTTCTTCGTTCATTCGCTCCACGCTTATGTTCCTTTGTTGACTCTTTGTTCCTTTACTTCTTTGTTTTTCTTCTTTTGATTTCCATTGTTCCCAAATAAGGCTGAGCACGGTTTGGGTAAACCGAAATTTTGGACCGAATCGAGGTTTTTCGGTTCGGTTTATATATTTTGATATTTAGGTTTGGTTTCGGTTCGGTTTGATTTGAACCGATTATTTAATACAAATACACTAAATCCTTATTTTCTACTTCATTTCTCTTTTGATTTGTGCACCGCACCCAGCTAGCCTTCCACTTCGCTTCATCTCTCTCGATCTCGTCCTGGACAACACTTCATCTCTCCATTTTCCAATTATTCCTTCTCATAATTTGCTTAAAATCTTAAATCTTTTTTAACATTTATTTAATTGTTGAAATAGATTATAGATCTAATATATATAGATATTGATTTTTTATTTTATAAGCTTTATATATTTTGGATTCCAAAATATATACACATATGGGAATTTTTTCTCCCGAGTGACACTGATACGCAATATACCATTTTAAATTAAAAATCGATTCAAAATCGAACCAAACCGAAAAAAACCGAACCAAACTGATTATATTCGGTTCGATTTTCGGTTCGCCCAAATCCAAAATTCGGTTTTCGGTTTTTGAACTAATGCTCAGCCCTATTCCAAACTAATTCTTAAATCAGAGAAAACAATGTCGTTTTCAATTCACCACACATGTCAAATGTAACGTATACCCTACAAATAGACCTGGCAAAATATGACCCGACCCGGTAACCCGACCCGATCCAAATTTTTTGGGTCATAACCCGTAAAGTTGAACCCGAAACCCGTTTTCAATCAAACCCGATGACCCGGAAAATTTTTAGGTAAAAAACGGGTTGGGTCGGGTCAACCCTATGGATAAAAAAAAGGCGAGAAAATGAAAATAAAATAAAAATCAGGCGCTCATTCTAAAATTTATTCTAAAATTCTACCCTAACACCCGATGACCCAAATTTATTATTTTCCATTCTTTTCTTTCACACGTTCAGCTGCTTAGGGTATCCGCAGCTCATGGGACCTCGCTTCGCCGGTGGATTGCCTCCATTTTTTCACAAGTTCAACGTAGGTTGCACAGCTTCTCGCCTTTCCTCGCCTCGCCGGCGGCGGCACCTTGCCTCGTCCAATCTGCTGATCTCCTCCAACCTCGCCAGTCGCCTCGCCTCTCCTAGGTACTTTGATTCTCAATTCTCTCCTTCATCTAGTCATCTTCCCATTGGATCAATTCTTCATCTTTCTTATACCTCTCGTCATCTTCCTATTTCTCTTTGTTCAATTCTCTCCTACTGGAATCGAATTATTGGTTGTCGAATTCCTGTGCTAGGGTTCGTGAAGACTGTTATCTTGAGATTCCGTAGTTTTGTAATCTTGAGATTTCCCGTTGAATTGTTTCATGGATGAATCTGGAATGCCATTTTAGTACAACGTAGATTTGCAGTTATCTTCGTCATTTCAGATTATATATGGCATTAGGAATATTGCTATCATCAACTCTTCAATTCCTTTCTTTCTATGTTTACTTTATGTGGATGGTATGGAATAGCTTGATTTGTAATGAGTCACAGTTAGATTTTTTTGTTTGTCACATTTGAATTTTGGTTTATATGAGGATTTGGGTTACTTATGGTTATGATTTTCACTCCTAATATTTGATGAAAATGATTGAATGATTAATCTTGTTTCTAGTTCTTGAATTGATGAAATATATATATATATATATATATATGATGATGATGAATCAGTAGGGTGGGTGCAGTGAATGATGTTGATTTTTGTGTGAGAGAGTGATTGTAGTGGAATAAGACATGTATATATGTTCAAAAAGCTCAAAGGCTGGATTAGAACTGCAAAATATTGTTCTGAAATGTAAGATTTCTTGTCTTCGTAGGGAGAGGGATCCTCTTCTTTTTTTCACTTTGAATCAAAAGTTATATCAACTTAGAACTCTACTGCTAATTCAAATTTAAATTTAAGGTTATTAACTTATTTTTTCTATTGCTGCCACGAAAAGATAAGCTAGTACAAACCTAAATCTTATGTCGAAGCTCTATTGCGTAGTTATAAGTGTATGAGTTGTATAACTGTATAAATTTATAAGATAGTTTTAATAAAATAGAACTAAGATGTTAAAATTAAGAGTTAAGGCATTATGATAACATTATTTTTACCGGGATTAAAATTGAACGATAGATAGCCATGCGGAAAAAAACTTTAATATAAATATTTCGTAAATTAAAGCAAATTAAATTAACAAAAAAAGCAGGAAAAAATTGCGTAACTCGACCCATTGAGTTGACCCGAACCGGCAATAAACCCGTAATAACCCAACCTGGTTTGACCCGATAAATTTTAGACCCGAAATAACCTGACCCGAAATAACCAGAACCCGACAGTACTCAGACCCGAACCCGCCCGCCCGACCCGATTGTCAGGTCTACCTACAAAGCATCCTTTAGTACACCCCAAGAGGTCCTCCTGTATAATAAAAGCTCAAATTCCAATGAGTTAGCATATAAATTAAGATCGACTAGCTAACACTTGTATCTCCAATTGAAGAATCGACAGCGCAAGTTGATTTATTTTTCTGTAAACGTGGACCATATATACACACACATTGGCTACCCCATCTTCCCACTTGATCACATTTTTTTCCAAACACAAGGTCATTATCAATATTCAGTTGGTCTAGTGATTTGACATTAGATTTTTTTAAGTGTTTTATTTAGAGGTCTCGAGTTCAATTTCTGCTGAAAGTGTGTATGGAGATACTAATGTTGAGAGGGATCTACCACTTTGTGTGCCAACCGTACCCTGATTTTAGACATAGAATGACTCTGTTCGGTCGAACCAGACAATCAGGACAAAAAAAAAACACAAGGCACCTTTTTTTAGATAAAAGACATGTCTAATTTACGGGTAGAATGTTCGCACCCGGATTTTCAGGTGGCGCACCTGTTTTTGGGCGCATCCTGGTTGCGCCCAAAAACAAGATTTTTGTTTTCAACAAAAAAAAAACAATTCCTTGGACGCAACCAGGGTGCGCCCAAGGGAAAGAACCGGGTTTTAAAAAAAACCCGGTTCATGGCCAATTTTTTTTTTTTTTTTTAAAGCTGGTTCACCTTGGGCGCATCCACGTTGCGCCCAGAAGGGAATTTTTTAAAAACAATAAAAATAAAAATAAAAAATGGGCGCAACGTGGATGCGCCCAAGGAGTTTCTATTATTTTTTAGAGTTTGTGATTTAGGGTTTTTGGACGCAACCAGGTTGCGCCCAAGGGGTTTTTAGTGTGTTTTAGGGTTTGGTATTTTCGTCCATTCGAGTACAAACCCCTTAAACCCCACACACCCTTTGAACGCAATTAGACTGCGTCCAGAATTATGGGCGCAACTAGATTGCGCCCATAATTCTGAACGCCACACACCCTTTGAGCGCAATTAATAGTATTTATAGACTGCGTCTATAAATACTATTAATTCTAGAATTGTGTCTAAGAAACTCTAGTCTGACAGAAAGCATGAGAAATGATATAATCCCGACATAAGACCTGATTGACGTAGAACCAACATCGGCAAAGAAATCAATTGCTACGTTGAATTCCCTTACTAAGACAAAATCAAAATAATGCAGTAGAGATGTAAGATATAATATTAATCTTCCAAGGAATTTTGCAGCTTCCTTTAATAGAATTAATAAGGTTGTTACTATTCGCACTACGGTTTTTGATCTTTCGCACTACAAACAGCTACGCCAACATCTGGCGTATACCAGATACAAGCATAGTAGACCAAAAACGTACAAATACGTGAGAATTTAAAAAAAAAGAATAAAGGAGCTACGTCAGATTCTGGCGGTACGCCAGAATCTTGCGTACGCTTTTAGGTTAAAAGCCAGCGCCGCGTCTCCTTTCTTCTTCTCTTCCTTCCTTCCCCGACGGCGGCGATTTTTCTGTGGATCCCGTTCCCGATTCCTCTCTCCTCTCCTCTTCCTCTCTTCCTCATTTCCCTCTCTTCTCTCAATCTTTCTCTTTCCATCCAAGAAATGAGCTCCCCGAGCTATGGTGGTGGCGCGACGGCGGAGCAACTTCCGACCACGGAGGCGGAGCAGCTTCCGACGGCCGCCTCGGCTGGTGCCGGTTCTCCTCTTGGCGGCCTCGAGGCTGTTGGTGGTGGTGGTGCTCCTGGTGGTGGCGTCGAGGCTGTTGGTGGTGGCGGCGGTGCTCCTGGTGGTATTGGCGGCGGTCCTCATGGCGGCGCTGCTCCTGGTGGTGGCGCGACGGTGGCTGGCGCCGCTGCTGGTGGCGCAGTTGGTGGTGGTGGCGGTGACGGTGGGGCAGGAGCCGGCGTTCGTGGGCATCGTACCCGTGGCGTTCGTACCTGTGGTCGTGGAGCGTCCACTTTGGCTCCAGACGCGACGCCTGTCGGGACAGGACGAGGAGGAGGTTTATTTTATGTTTACATGCTTTTTTGATTTAAATGCTAACGCATATATGATTTTTTGTACAGACATGGATTTGGACATACTTTCACGCATTCCGAGGTCATGTGTCACCTGACCTGGAACACATGGGGGATTCACGGGCTGCAGCCCGTGACGGGAGATAGGTTCCTCAGGGGAGTGACTCGGATCGCCTTATCTCTCTACGTCGGGTTATGGACGCCATACAGTATTCAGAGGTAATAAAAAAAAGCGTTACGTTCTAGTCATATAATTTTTCGATTATTTATTGGCACCTGACTTAGTTATTATTTGATTTCAGGTGCGGTGGCAACCGTGGGGAAAGCTAGACTTCAGTGATCCGAGGTACGCTCCGTCGCTATATCGAGGCGTCATCGAGTTTTTGGACGTACGTGAGCCGTACATGCCCGACCGTTGCCTCCGTCAGTTCGGGTACAGACAGTGTATTCCGCAGGCGCCACCAGAGGCGAGGAAAGTTGTCCGACGTGCAAGGCTCACGTCGTATGTCACAGAGTACGCGGATGAGCACTGTCTGTGGGATGCGGACCCGAGGCCGTCTATCGAGCTTCATGGTCTTATCACGTCCACCTTCGCGTGGGATTGTGACGATGCATACCTCGATTGGATTGACCAGATGTCTCATCCATATTTGGATTTCCGGTCCGTCAGACAGGATCCACACGCAGTCCCTCCACCTCCCCCGGCTTATGCTGTCACGGTATGTCATCATTTGGATTTCCGGTCCGTCAGATGTATTATATTTAAGTTTATTTGATGTATTTTTTTAATACAGCGCTCACAGTTGGTGACCGGCGAGATGACGACTTATCTAGCTCGGCACGACGATACGCCTCCCCATCTTACAGATCAGATGATTCGTTGGATCGAGTGTCTGATGGGTGACGTGACGCCTTCGGCTCCTCCCATTCCACGCGCGTCCCAGAGATTCTACGAGTCGGTTCACGAGGAGGGATCTGGTAGCGGGCGACGGCCGGACGAGGAGTAGTTGTGATATGTACTAAACTGTTACGTTTATGTCATGAAATATTTTAATATTTTAGTGTTGTTTATTGTATTTTGTTGATTTTATGGTATTATGTATATTGACATATGATATAAGTATATTGACATGAAATATAAACAAAAACTATAGTATATAAGTATATTCACATGAAATATAAACAAAAACTATATGATATAAGTATATTCACATGAAATATAAACAAAAAATATAATATATAAGTATATGCACATGAAATATAAAAAAAACTATATGATATAAGTATATTCACATATGATATTAGTATATTCACATGAAATATAAAGAACAACTATAGTATATAAGTATATGCACATGAAATATAAACAAAAACTATAGTATATAAGTATATGCACATGAAATATAAACAAAAACTATAGTATATAAGTATATTCACATGAAATATAAACAAAAACTATAGTATATAAGTATATGCACATGAAATATAAAGAAAAACTATATGATATAAGTATATTCACATATGATATTAGTATATTCACATGAAATATAAAGAAAAACTATAGTATATAAGTATATGCACATGAAATATAAACAAAAACTATAGTATATAAGTATATGCACATGAAATATAAAGAAAAACTATAGTATATAAGTATATGCACATGAAATATAAACAAAAACTATAGTATTTAAGTATATGCACATGAAATATAAACAAAAACTATAGTATATAAGTATATGCACATGAAATATAAACAAAAACTATAGTATATAAGTATTTTCACATGAAATATAAACAAAAACTATAGTATATAAGTATATGCACATGAAATATAAAGAAAAACTATATGATATAAGTATATTCACATATGATATTAGTATATTCACATGAAATATAAAGAAAAACTATAGTATATAAGTATATGCACATGAAATATAAACAAAGACTATAGTATATAAGTATATGCACATGAAATATAAACAAAAACTATAGTATATAAGTATATGCACATGAAATATAAACAAAAACTATAGTATATAAGTATATGCACATGAAATATAAACAAAAACTATAGTATAGAAGTATATTCACATGAAATATAAACAAAAACTATAGTATATAAGTATATGCACATGAAATATAAACAAAAATTATATGATATAAGTATATTCACATATGATATTAGTATATTCACATGAAATATAAATTTCTCGATTTTTCAGTTTTTCACCCGTTTCTTCTACAATCCTTCCTATTGGGCCTATTTGGGCCCAATTTCTCAATTTTTCAGTTTTTCACCCGTTTCTTCTACAATCCTTCCTATTGGGCCTATTTGGGCCCATTTTCTCGATTTTTCAGTTTTTCACTCGTTTCTTCTACAATCCTTTCTATTGGGCCTATTTGGGCCCAATTTCTCGATTTTCAGTTTTTCACCCGTTTCTTCTACAATCCTTCCTATTGGGCCTATTTCTCGATTTTTTAGTTTTTCACCCGTTTCTTCTACAATCCTTCCTATTGGGTCTATTTGGGCCCATTTTCTCGATTTTTCTAGTTTTTCAATTCCTACCATCAACATGAAAACATACACATACATACACAATATATATATATTACAACGTAAATCACTACACTGGAGGATTGGGTGGACGGTTACATCTTATGCGATAATCCCGAAACATTTGAAACCTCGAGTGAAACTGAACATCCCAGCCGTCTACACTCTGGTCTTTGAAACAACGCCAAGCATACGGAGGAGGGGGAACTGGACAATCATCCTTGAGCCACACCTACATACAAACACAAACTTTAACTATTTGTGCATATACTCCTATAGTTTAGTATAGTAAATTATTTAGAAATAGTAAGCTTTACCGGTATGAAGTGGTTCCGAGCTCCTACATGGGCCGTCGTCAATATCTTCGTCGAAGGGCCTAAGCTTGTATTACACGCCTTCAATGGTAGGCACAAGCAAGGACCATCCCAGGATAAGAAACATAGCGCAACTTGATACGCCGTGGCAAATACCAAACCGATTAGAGGCATGTCGAGCCAATATTGCGAGGAGCAAGGACTTATGACATAGTTCACCCGGAATATAAGATCGTCGTAACTCATTCCCGGTGCTAGTCTGGACAGTATTTCCATGTACACATCTCTGTTGTCCAACAACTCTGCCGCTAGATGCATTCGAACCATAGGGTAATAATGTTACATTTTCGGGGTTCAACTTTCTCAACTGCGCAACAATAACACTCGGTCGATTGAAAATCTCGCCGGAACTCCTGACAATGCACTGCTCATCAGGGGTCATTCGACCCATGTATGGATGCCCAAGGAGGTAGTCGGAAGCTTATGGTTGTATTGCCCGCTCAACACATTCAAGATCCATTTCTGAGTCTCTACTCCCGACTTCTTTTTCATTCGAAGACCGTACAACTCAAATGTGCACCCAGACTTCTTCGATCTGCTTTCACGAATTACCACAACAGCCTCATTCGGATCATCTTCACTAACTTTCTTCTTCCCCGATCTATATTCACCAAAGTGCTCGCACGTCAAACTAACATGTCTTTCATTACTTCGGCGAATGACTAGAACCATCTTCAACTCTTTGCCCCTCTTCTGAGCCCAATCAACCAACTCATGTCGGCTATCCCACTTTCGATTCGTACGAAATTCAGATCCATAATCTTTACCCTATTAATGAAAATACTAATGTTATTCATTTGCATTTAATGACATCACACTATCTCAATCTCCAAACTTAAAGAACTACTATTTCTAACTACACATGCAATGTCAAAATACCACATAGAATATTACAAACCTAAATCACGAGTCAAACTATATTTATCCTCACTTCTCTTAATGACATTTTTAATGTAAATACTAATGTTATTCATTTACATTTAATGACATCACACTATCTCAATCTCCAAACTTAAAGAACTACTATTTCTAACTACACATACAATATCAAAATACCACATAGAATATTACAAACCTAAATCGCGAGTCAAACTATATTTATCCTCACTTCTCTTAATGACATTTTTAATGTACATACTAATGTTATTAATTTGCATTTAATGACATCACACTATCTCAATCTCCAAACTTAAAGAACTACTATTTCTAACTACACATGCAATATCAAAATACCGCATAGAATATTACAAACCTAAATCGCGAGTCAAACTATATTTATCCTCACTTCTCTTAATGACATTATTAATGTAAATACTAATGTTATTCATTTTCATTTAATGACATCACACTATCTCAATCTCCAAACTTAAAGACCTATTATGTCTAACTACACATGCAATATCAAAATACCTCACTTTTCTCAAAATACCGCGTACAATTCACAATATCGCATGCAATATTACTATAACTAATTCATACATATCTATATAATGCAAATATCAAACCTTTTACGAATTATGAAATACTAACCGCAAAATTGATGGGGTTGAATTCTTCATCACTGCTCAAATATTCTTCATCGCTACTCCAATAATCGTTTTCGGTATTTTCCATTTTGGAAAGATTGTATTCGAATGTGTGCAAAAAATGGATGATTGAGTTTGGGTATATATAGAGGGGTATTTCGGCCGTTGGAATTATAGCCGTTGGGCTACGCAAGATCCCGGCGTACGCCAGATTCTGGCGTAGTGACCAAAGTTCAAATCCCCCAACGGCTATAATTCCAACGGTCATATGCGAAGAGCTACGCCAGAATCTGGCGTAGCTCCTTTATTATTTTATTTTTTTAAAATCCACACGTATTTATACGTTTTTGGTCTACTACGCTTGTATCTGGTGTACGCCAGATGTTGACGTAGCTGTTTGTAGTGTGAAAGGTCGAAAACCGTAGTGCGAATAGTGGGCTCGATTAATAATCGATAAATTATCTTATTCGATTACGAGGTTCTTGATATGCAATGATACAACCTTGTGAAAACCTTCTTCATTTTGTGCAAACAAAAGATATTTTTACTAAAAAAGAGAATAAACAGGTTGATTTTTTTAGACTGGAATGGGGTGAAATACGAAAAGCTAAGCAAAAAAAATAAATTAGGAGGTGATTTTGTGCACATTTTGACGTTAAAAACGTAAAAAATAAGATTTGCGAATTACATGGTTTGAACTCGGGTGCTCATTATTCGCTGGAGAGGTGCTTACAACTAGAGCAATACTAGCTAGTTTGATTAGTTATTACTTAAACATTTTTTATATATTAATACTTTAAGTCCAAAGAAACTTGGTATCCTATTCCGTCGGTCCACTTGAAACCCCTTATCTATGGCCCTACTTCTTCTGTAGCGTACGCCTCTTATTCCAAAACTGAAGAGGCTGGGATTTGTTTCATATCAAAATACACAACCTCTCCCCTATAATTTCTTAAAAGGAAATCATTATAAAAAAACTAATTAATTCGTTTGAATCCATCAAAGTTTAATTTAACCCAATAAAAAAGCGGCTTTTTCCATACTCTATTTTTGAGATACGATCTCTTGTTTCTCGTGTTTGTAGTTGTTGAGCAAGTAGAAGTTTTCCAATCGTTAAATTGCACACTTGTAAAGTCCAAAGGGAATAGATCTGATTACTATGAGATTTGTAAAAAATTATAGCGTTTTTTTTCCATTTTACCACTACAGAAATATAAAATTTCACAAATTAGAAGATCGGATTCCCACTTGATCAGGTTGAATTAATTAGATTCGATCTCCTCAATCAAGATATGGATATATATTCTAGCTTTCGAACAGTACTATGTTATTTCTCACTAAATAACTCCCGTATAATAATACGTTTTTCAAACCTATACCCTTAGAAAATAGGTTAAGACTTATTGTTTAAAAATCTACTATATATTTACAAAACTAGAACATAATTACGGCACATGACACTCCTCATTACAACCGTCACATGACACTCTCTCATTAAAACCGTCACATGTCATTTTCTGTTTTTTTTTATATAATTTTTTTAATAAATCTAATTATAAATCAAAGATTATTATCCTAAACCTATCACTCATTTTTTTCCTAATTTAAATACAAATCAAGCACAAAGATTAAAAGTTAATCACAATGATTACAAATCCAAAATTTCCTAATATATTATATATGTATTAAATTAGAACCTAATTACGCATGTCACTTCCTCATTAAAATCGTCACGTGTCACCCCTTCATTTTAACCGCCACATGTCATTTTCTGCTTTTTTCAATTTTTTAAAATAAATCTAATTATAAATCAAAGATTATTATCCTAAACCTATCACTCATTTTTTCCTAATTTAAATACAAATCAAGCACAAAGATTACAAGTTAATCACAAAGATTACAAATCCAAAACTTCCTAATTATATTCAAATCCAAATTCCTAATTATATACAAATCCAAAATTTCCTAATCTACTAAACTAAAACCTAATTACGCCACATGACACTCCCTCATTAAAACCGCCACATGTCATTTTTTGCTTTTTTCAATTTTGTAAAATAAATCTAAATATAAATCAACGATTATTATCTTAAACCTATCACTCATTTTTCCCTAATTTAAATACAAAGAAAGCACAAAGATTACAAGTTAATCACAAAGATTACAAATCCAAAGTTTTCTAATTATACAAATTCAAAATTTCCTAATTATATGGATGATTGAGATACGAATTTATGATTCGAAATTGATTTTAATATCAATATTATCTAGATCTATTTTTTAATACATAGATTGATTTTAATAATTATTAATATTTTGATTCAATATATATGACGTAAAAACCCGTGTCTGACACGAAAATTACACTAGTTATTTCTTAAAGGAGAATGTTTAAATATTTAAAAAAAAAATCCTAAATAATATAGTCTAGCAAAATCTTTCCATAAAGAGGTGTAACCTATGCCCTTGGCATGGGTAAAAGTGAATCCACAAGGAAATGCTTTTGCTTTTGTGATGTTGTTGGAACGATGATATTTCCTCAAGTTTTGATAATGTTCAATACCATTAGGTTTTATGGTTTACATGTTCCAATGAATTTTAGAATGATTGAATGAAGTAGAGAACGATGGAAACCACGAGAGAAAGCAAAACAGAGAAGTGAAGGAACTCAGAGTCAACAAGACAATAATGACGCTGAGTAAATTGAAAAAACAACACGCACGCGTTGTGAAAAGAAAGAAGGGAACAACGCAAGGAACGAAGTGTTTTACGCTAGAGACGCGCGCTGAGAACTTCAAAGAAGAATTGCTATATTTGGAAATAAAAAATTAAGGACTCTTGGGTTGCAAGGCAAAAAAAAAGATAGATTAGTATATCTTATCTTTGGAAAAAGTATAAAAGATATGTATTTGTAGAAATAGATAATACACCGAATTGCAAAAATACCCCAAATGCATTAGTGAGTTGCATATATATCACTTTGACTTTTTTTTTGCATATATATACCAAATGGGGTATTTTTGCAAAATATTTAATTTTTTCTTTTAATTCAAAAATGAAATAAAATAAAATAAAAGCATGAAAAGAAAAAGGAAACAAAAAGCCCAAAATAGTAAAATAATAATTTTTAGGATTTCCCTCTAAAACCCCAAAATATTTCCCGCCCCCTTCCCTCCCACTTCCCGCCCACTTCCCTCCCACTTCCCGCCCACTACCCGGCCATCCCGGCTTCCTCCATCCCGCCGGCCGGTGCATCAACAGTTGAAAGTGAAAGATTTAAACCCATCCTCCCTCCTCTCCCCTCCCCTCCCTCTCCCTTCCATTCTGTAGACGTCCTTGTAACTGTTAAAGTGAAAGATTTGAACTGGTAGGTAGTTATATTCAGAGGGTTTTTTTCATGGCGAACTGTGCAACTGTAAAAAAGGAATGGCGATGTATCTCTATGGCGATGTAAACAGGAATGACGATGTATCTCCATGGCGAACTGTGCAACTGTTAAAAGGGAATGGCGATGGGCGAGAGAAGGGTTGAACCTCAGCATATGAACCCGAAGAACTGTTGAACTCAGCAGATTGATTAAGAAGCAGTTTTCAAGGTGAACTGGTAGTTATATTGACAAGGTTTTTTTTCTGAAGTAAAGAAATGATTCTAGTCTAGATGAACTGGTAGTTAAAGAAATGATTCTAGGGCTAAAGTATGTAAAAACAAATATTCAGAAGGGAGAAAATGTAAAACCCAAGTGAAGAGATGAAGTGGAAATTTTCTGAAGTAAAGAAATGATTCTAGTCTGGATGAACTGGTAGTTATATTGAAAAGGTTTTTTTTTGCTATAATAGAAAGTTCTTGTCGGACTTAGGAAAACAATTGTCATACTTAGAAATAAAAATGTCATAACTACAGCGTTGAAATTGGATATATGTCTACTAAGAAGGTGGATAGTTCATCTCACTAATCTAAATACAAGATGTCTTAATTAGATCTCTCGTTCCTGATGCTATACTTCTTTGGCAATTTTACTTTACATAGATATTAATTGCACTTCATCTCACCAATCTACTTTAAAGATATATTAATTAGAAAATGCTCCATGTTTGAGTATTTTTAGGTACAGAGGAGGCACTTGTAGTGCTGGTGATTTCCAAAGCGTGACATTTTAAATTGTTATTGTGACATACTATTTATACTATTTTCACAGTGTAATAATGTATGATTGACAAATGTGACCGTATTCAGACTGATTTACTTCGCAGAGGTCTTACTTTATGGAGATAGTAATGGCACTTCATCTACCCTATCTCATTGGAGTGTGTGTTTGATAAGTGCTATTTTGTAGCACATATCTAAGGATTATTACCAGGTTTGAGGCGCCATTTGGATGGATCTAGAGCACAATTGGAGATTATGGAGTTAAAGTGGAGAAGTGTGGTTTTGGTGGTCTGGAGGAGCTAATTGGAGACATCCAGAGGAAGAGGAGTTGATCACCTGAAGAGACAAGGAAAATCTATGAAGGAACCACAATAAAGAGCAAAGGAGAGGGCAGAAGTTGACGCCCCGCGTCAGAGCCACCACGACCCGGCGGTGGGTCTCAGAGAAGGATGCCGCCCCGCGGTAGGAGCTGGTGCCCCGCGGCCACGTGAAGCGAAGAAATGTAATAAAGGCCGCATGAAATCCGGAAATTGGAAGCGGGAAAGTGTGCTGGAATTAAAGATGAATTAGGCCCAAGAAGGAAGCTAGGCCCAATTGAGAAGAAAGGCCCACGAAGGAGATATCGGCCCACATGAATTGCTGAAGCCGCGCGCGCGAATTGAAGCTGCAGCTGGAAGCGGGAGAATTGGAAGATGATGCGGGCGATGATGTCAGCGAAGATGATTTGCTGGAGTTGGGCCGCGCGCTTGTGGGCTGAGAGAGAGAGAGAGAGAGTTGGGCCGAGGATGAGATGCTTGCGAGAGAAGGCCGAGAACGAGCAGCTGGACGAGAATTACGGGATTAATTTCCTTGTTCGTTTCCTTGTTTACTTTTGGTTATTATCTTATTGTTATTTCCTTTTATTATTTTTATCACTTTTAGATTTAGGTTAAATACTCTAACCTAGTTGCAAACATTACAATTCAGATTTCAGTTTTAGAGTTCGTAGTTCTTTTCTGCCTCCAGGGTTTTCAACCCATGGAGAGCTAAACACCTTTGTTCTACTAGACGTTTGAAGCAATACAGTTGATTCGGTTGTGAGATTTCTATTCCTTGTTCTTATTCTTATGTATGTTGGTTTGATTCTCTTGGATATATTGATTATTGATTTATCATTGTTCTTCATAGTCTGGCCAGCTAGGTTGAATACTATTTATCAATTGCTAGGATTTACATATAGGGGTTCCGAGTGCTTATCTAGTAGAAAACACAATTGTGCGTATAGGGGTTCCGAGCGTACAATTGTGAGTGAGAATCAGTTGCATGTTAAGTAGGGGAGTGAGTACTTGTACGTCTTTCTACTTGCATGTATCCTATATCCTTGTGTGCATTGCTATTGCTTTGTTGGTGGTAAAGTATCCCGGTCTGGTACCGCGTGACAGGCGTGATTGGTGGTATTTTATCATTGGCATAGTAATAAGTGTATCTACAATTGTGAGAATCGGTAGTACTTAAGATCAGGGTGGGAACAACCATAAGAATAGTAAAAGAACTTGGATTGAATAGATTTCAGTGATCAACTTATATCTCTGTATTGTGGATCTCGTTCTAGTGGAACTACTTTCCCCAACCATATTCTCAAGTCAATTAAACATGTTTGCTTTGCTCTGCTTGATAATCAAAACCCCCCTTTGTTACTTTGCATGCTCATAAATACTTAGAAAGATCACTTCCTTCCTGTGGATTCGACCCTTACTTGTCCAGACTACTTGTTTAGGTTTGTTAGGATTATTTTGTTTAAGGTGTCACGACAACGCCCTATCAGTGTTGTTTGACTATCCTAACTGTACATACTTCCAGTTCTACTCTCTCTTTGTTTCACTTCATCTTACCCATCTCTTTCCTCTCCTTAGAGCAGCTCGTGTGGTTGTTGATGTTTTTTCCTGGGGAGTCACAAACTTCAGTTGGATTTTAATTGAGTGGCAAATAGGTATGGATGATGAATACTCCACCATTGGAGACAAGGGAGAGGTTGGCTTTATCGATGTTCCTTCAGTCACAACATCATCGCCAACTGAGGAGGGTCCTGTCATGGTGTCTGTGCCGTTTCCATTTGCTGGAGGAAAGCCTCAATCGGTTCCTGTGAACGAGGTTGCCGTGGCGTCATTCACCATAGAAAACACCACTGATGAATATATTTTACTTTGGGGTGTGAAGATTTATGCTTCAATTCCTGAAGATTCATTTGTGTTGTCATTGATGAAACCTCCATCTGGCCAGCCAGATGACATACCCGAGGAAGATTTTGTCCCTTGTTTTGATATGGAGGAACGAAATTTGAACCCACATGGTAACCTGACTATATGGATGTATTGTGTGCCCAAGGAGATTGGCCTTTTCACATCTATACTGCATATCCAAACTGGTCAGGGGATTATTGAACGACTTGTCTTCCTCTTGGCTGAAGATGAGGTATCCAAAGCTTTGGCACCTCAGAGACCATATAACATACCAACACAGATCAGGAAAGCGATAGAGTTTGAGGAAATCCCTGAAGTGGTCTTACAAGGCTTAACAGAGGAAAATTATGTGTCGTATTTCATTGAGTTGTTAGGGGTGGAGGAACTTCTGATTATGGTAAGTGTTATGTTTTCTATGTATGGGGGTTGGGGGACTGAGGGGATAGCTAAATGGCATCGTTCTTCCGTAGTACCAAGTTGTTGAATGACTTTTTTTATATATTTGTTTACAGGAGTATGTCAAAGCTTATAATATGAAGTTTGTTACTTTGAGACAAAGGTATAATGTCAGGCTTGTATCACTTAAAGTGCCAGGACTAGGTGAAAGTTGTCAGTGGTGATGTGGTGAATGTTTATGGAGAATATTATGTCCATTAGGTATGTCAATAATGTTAGGTATCTTATGTTTTTTGTCAAAGTGTTATATACTATTGTCGGTATGAATTATGAAATTGCACGAATTA